>OY979767.1:39697797-40897797 GCA_963855975.1 Andrena chrysosceles
GTAGGTAGGTAGGTAGGTAGGTAGGTAGGTAGGTAGGTAGGTAGGTAGGTAGGTAGGTAGGTAGGTAGGTAGTAGGTAGGTAGGTAGGTAGGTAGGTAGGTAGGTAGGTAGGTAGGTAGGTAGGTAGGTAGGTAGGTAGGTAGGTAGGTAGGTAGGTAGGTAGGTAGGTAGGTAGGTAGGTAGGTAGGTAGGTAGGTAGGTAGGTAGGTAGGTAGGTAGGTAGGTAGGTAGGTAGGTAGGTAGGTAGGTAGGTAGGTAGGTAGGTAGGTAGGTAGGTAGGTAGGTAGGTAGGTAGGTAGGTAGGTAGGTAGGTAGGTAGGTAGGTAGGTAGGTAGGTAGGTAGGTAGGTAGGTAGGTAGGTAGGTAGGTAGGTAGGTAGGTAGGTAGGTAGGTAGGTAGGTAGGTAGGTAGGTAGGTAGGTAGGTAGGTAGGTAGGTAGGTAGGTAGGTAGGTAGGTAGGTAGGTAGGTAGGTAGGTAGGTAGGTAGGTAGGTAGGTAGGTAGGTAGGTAGGTAGGTAGGTAGGTAGGTAGGTAGGTAGGTAGGTAGGTAGGTAGGTAGGTAGGTAGGTAGGTAGGTAGGTAGGTAGTAGGTAGGTAGGTAGGTAGGTAGGTAGGTAGGTAGGTAGGTAGGTAGGTAGGTAGGTAGGTAGGTAGGTAGGTAGGTAGGTAGGTAGGTAGGTAGGTAGGTAGGTAGGTAGGTAGTAGGTAGGTAGGTAGGTAGGTAGGTAGGTAGGTAGGTAGGTAGGTAGGTAGGTAGGTAGGTAGGTAGGTAGGTAGGTAGGTAGGTAGGTAGGTAGGTAGGTAGGTAGGTAGGTAGGTAGGTAGGTAGGTAGGTAGGTAGGTAGGTAGGTAGGTAGGTAGGTAGGTAGGTAGGTAGGTAGGTAGGTAGGTAGGTAGGTAGGTAGGTAGGTAGGTAGGTAGGTAGGTAGGTAGGTAGGTAGGTAGGTAGGTAGGTAGGTAGGTAGGTAGGTAGGTAGGTAGGTAGGTAGGTAGGTAGGTAGGTAGGTAGGTAGGTAGGTAGGTAGGTAGGTAGGTAGGTAGGTAGGTAGGTAGGTAGGTAGGTAGGTAGGTAGGTAGGTAGGTAGGTAGGTAGGTAGGTAGGTAGGTAGGTAGGTAGGTAGGTAGGTAGGTAGGTAGGTAGGTAGGTAGGTAGGTAGGTAGGTAGGTAGGTAGGTAGGTAGGTAGGTAGGTAGGTAGGTAGGTAGGTAGGTAGGTAGGTAGGTAGGTAGGTAGGTAGGTAGGTAGGTAGGTAGGTAGGTAGGTAGGTAGGTAGGTAGGTAGGTAGGTAGGTAGGTAGGTAGGTAGGTAGGTAGGTAGGTAGGTAGGTAGGTAGGTAGGTAGGTAGGTAGGTAGGTAGGTAGGTAGGTAGGTAGGTAGGTAGGTAGGTAGGTAGGTAGGTAGGTAGGTAGGTAGGTAGGTAGGTAGGTAGGTAGGTAGGTAGGTAGGTAGGTAGGTAGGTAGGTAGGTAGGTAGGTAGGTAGGTAGGTAGGTAGGTAGGTAGGTAGGTAGGTAGGTAGGTAGGTAGGTAGGTAGGTAGGTAGGTAGGTAGGTAGGTAGGTAGGTAGGTAGGTAGGTAGGTAGGTAGGTAGGTAGGTAGGTAGGTAGGTAGGTAGGTAGGTAGGTAGGTAGGTAGGTAGGTAGGTAGGTAGGTAGGTAGGTAGGTAGGTAGGTAGGTAGGTAGGTAGGTAGGTAGGTAGGTAGGTAGGTAGGTAGGTAGGTAGGTAGGTAGGTAGGTAGGTAGGTAGGTAGGTAGGTAGGTAGGTAGGTAGGTAGGTAGGTAGGTAGGTAGGTAGGTAGGTAGGTAGGTAGGTAGGTAGGTAGGTAGGTAGGTAGGTAGGTAGGTAGGTAGGTAGGTAGGTAGGTAGGTAGGTAGGTAGGTAGGTAGGTAGGTAGGTAGGTAGGTAGGTAGGTAGGTAGGTAGGTAGGTAGGTAGGTAGGTAGGTAGGTAGGTAGGTAGGTAGGTAGGTAGGTAGGTAGGTAGGTAGGTAGGTAGGTAGGTAGGTAGGTAGGTAGGTAGGTAGGTAGGTAGGTAGGTAGGTAGGTAGGTAGGTAGGTAGGTAGGTAGGTAGGTAGGTAGGTAGGTAGGTAGGTAGGTAGGTAGGTAGGTAGGTAGGTAGGTAGGTAGGTAGGTAGGTAGGTAGGTAGGTAGGTAGGTAGGTAGGTAGGTAGGTAGGTAGGTAGGTAGGTAGGTAGGTAGGTAGGTAGGTAGGTAGGTAGGTAGGTAGGTAGGTAGGTAGGTAGGTAGGTAGGTAGGTAGGTAGGTAGGTAGGTAGGTAGGTAGGTAGGTAGGTAGGTAGGTAGGTAGGTAGGTAGGTAGGTAGGTAGGTAGGTAGGTAGGTAGGTAGGTAGGTAGGTAGGTAGGTAGGTAGGTAGGTAGGTAGGTAGGTAGGTAGGTAGGTAGGTAGGTAGGTAGGTAGGTAGGTAGGTAGGTAGGTAGGTAGGTAGGTAGGTAGGTAGGTAGGTAGGTAGGTAGGTAGGTAGGTAGGTAGGTAGGTAGGTAGGTAGGTAGGTAGGTAGGTAGGTAGGTAGGTAGGTAGGTAGGTAGGTAGGTAGGTAGGTAGGTAGGTAGGTAGGTAGGTAGGTAGGTAGGTAGGTAGGTAGGTAGGTAGGTAGGTAGGTAGGTAGGTAGGTAGGTAGGTAGGTAGGTAGGTAGGTAGGTAGGTAGGTAGGTAGGTAGGTAGGTAGGTAGGTAGGTAGGTAGGTAGGTAGGTAGGTAGGTAGGTAGGTAGGTAGGTAGGTAGGTAGGTAGGTAGGTAGGTAGGTAGGTAGGTAGGTAGGTAGGTAGGTAGGTAGGTAGGTAGGTAGGTAGGTAGGTAGGTAGGTAGGTAGGTAGGTAGGTAGGTAGGTAGGTAGGTAGGTAGGTAGGTAGGTAGGTAGGTAGGTAGGTAGGTAGGTAGGTAGGTAGGTAGGTAGGTAGGTAGGTAGGTAGGTAGGTAGGTAGGTAGGTAGGTAGGTAGGTAGGTAGGTAGGTAGGTAGGTAGGTAGGTAGGTAGGTAGGTAGGTAGGTAGGTAGGTAGGTAGGTAGGTAGGTAGGTAGGTAGGTAGGTAGGTAGGTAGGTAGGTAGGTAGGTAGGTAGGTAGGTAGGTAGGTAGGTAGGTAGGTAGGTAGGTAGGTAGGTAGGTAGGTAGGTAGGTAGGTAGGTAGGTAGGTAGGTAGGTAGGTAGGTAGGTAGGTAGGTAGGTAGGTAGGTAGGTAGGTAGGTAGGTAGGTAGGTAGGTAGGTAGGTAGGTAGGTAGGTAGGTAGGTAGGTAGGTAGGTAGGTAGGTAGGTAGGTAGGTAGGTAGGTAGGTAGGTAGGTAGGTAGGTAGGTAGGTAGGTAGGTAGGTAGGTAGGTAGGTAGGTAGGTAGGTAGGTAGGTAGGTAGGTAGGTAGGTAGGTAGGTAGGTAGGTAGGTAGGTAGGTAGGTAGGTAGGTAGGTAGGTAGGTAGGTAGGTAGGTAGGTAGGTAGGTAGGTAGGTAGGTAGGTAGGTAGGTAGGTAGGTAGGTAGGTAGGTAGGTAGGTAGGTAGGTAGGTAGGTAGGTAGGTAGGTAGGTAGGTAGGTAGGTAGGTAGGTAGGTAGGTAGGTAGGTAGGTAGGTAGGTAGGTAGGTAGGTAGGTAGGTAGGTAGGTAGGTAGGTAGGTAGGTAGGTAGGTAGGTAGGTAGGTAGGTAGGTAGGTAGGTAGGTAGGTAGGTAGGTAGGTAGGTAGGTAGGTAGGTAGGTAGGTAGGTAGGTAGGTAGGTAGGTAGGTAGGTAGGTAGGTAGGTAGGTAGGTAGGTAGGTAGGTAGGTAGGTAGGTAGGTAGGTAGGTAGGTAGGTAGGTAGGTAGGTAGGTGCACGTCCCAGAAAAAACTACAGCGGTTGTGGACTATGGCAAGACAAAGGACTTCGAAGGGAAAGGAAATGAGAAAGAAGGAGTTAAGAGGAGCAAAGGTATGGCGGAGGTGACTCCTCTGGGGGATGAGATTTTGACACTGGACGATTCTATCTTTGAAAAGTCGAATAAGTGTCTCAGGACACCACCGGGGTCTCGTTCCCTACAGCCGAACCTGGAAACAGTGACGCAGAGAGGAGACGAGGAACTGAGTGGCATAGATGACCATCGACTGGAGGAAAACCGCCCCCTGATTGAGATTCAGCATGCGGTAGCGGAGAAGGGAGATAGAAGGATCAAGGAGGAGGGATTATACTCCAAGCTAAAAGCGATTAGGAGGAAGATATGGGAGGGGGAAGATAGAAGAAATGAAATAATGGGTTTTGTAAACAGCTCGAAGGGAATCACTAAGGAGAGAAAACAGAAGATCAGAGAAGAGTTCGATGTCACCAAGGAAATAGCAAAATTGGTGAACGAGCTCATAACACGAGCGAAGGAGGAGGAAGCGGAGAGTATTAGGGATACGCCCCCCCCCCCTCCTCTGATGAACCCACCGGCGTATCGAAGGCCATTAACTGAAGGTCCGGCGGCGGGGGTTTTGGCTCCGGTCAGTGTGCAGTCACAGGTTACACCGACGCTAGGCGTTAGTCGGGCTGTTCATCTCGGAAAGCCGGGCGGTGGGGAGGGTGGTAACTGCCCCGGTATGGCAGAGTCTGGTATGGGTGGAGGTAGTATTTCTATGAAATTACCGGGGAAAACCAAGGACAAGCCCAGGATCAAGGGGAACTCGGAAGGGGCTGGGTGGGGTAAGAAGTACCACATGATGGAGAAGAAGGATTCTGGTAGGGGTGGGTACCATGTTGGCCTGGGCAGAGAGGCCGAGGGTGAGACGGGAGAAGGGGGGCCCAACTCAGGAATGATAGGCCCGCAGGGAAGGGAGGATAATATTCACACCCCAACACCTGAAGAGGGTGGTGAATGGGTCTTCGTCCCATCGAGAAGAGGGAAACCTAGTATGGCGGTGAGGAAGGATAGCGGACGGAGGGTACTGGGGAAGGAGTCTGGGTCCACACAGAAAGTTGGGGCTGGTGGAGGTGTGGTACCAGTCGAGCCAGTCACACCGGGCTCACCTAGAGTAAAGAAAAGGAGGCAGCCGTCAATGAACCTGAGGCCTGAGGCTTTGCTTGTGAAAGCTACGGACGGAAGGACGTATGCTGAGGTTTTTAAGGAAATGACTGTGAACAGTAAGGAAAGGATTAAGGGAATCAAGTCGGTTAGGAGGGCAAGGACGGGAGACCTGCTCCTTGAATTTGACAAGGGCTCGGACATAGGAAAGGCTAGGAATGTGGTGGAGGAGGCCCTGGGGCTGGGAGCCAAGGTGAGGTCCTTGCTGCCAAAGGTGACGATAGAGTTGAGGGATCTAGATCCTATCGTGGAAAGGAGAGAGGTAGTGGAGGATTTTATGGCAGCGCTTAGTATAGAAGAGCCAGCGGTGGAATTAAAGACCTTAAGAAAGGCGTACGCCGGTACGCAGGTGGCGGTGCTCGAACTTCCCACCAGGGTGGCGTTTAGAATAAAGGAGAATATGAAGGTGAAGATTGGCTACGTGAACACACGAATAAGGATAGTTCCGATGGTGAAAAGGTGCTATAGGTGTCACGACTTTGGACACATCTCCTACAACTGTACGGTAAAGATGAAGGGACGGGAGTTGTGCAGACGTTGCGGCTCCGAGGATCATGGGCAGAAGGAGTGCACGGCAACTCCGCGGTGCACTCTCTGTATCAGAAAGGGGATACAGGAGACTCGTAGTTGCCACGTAGCCGGCAGCGTACAATTACCTCAGTATAGGGCATTGCTAGGCTCAAATAGGAAGGACGTTGGGCGCAATTAGCGGTCTCAGGATATTACAGGCGAACGTAAATCATTGTAGGCTGGCACAGGACCTGCTCCTGCAGTCTGCAATGGAATTGAGGCCGGATATAGTGGCAATTTCTGAGCCACTTTTTAATCCCGGCATCTGGCAAATTTATAACACGAACACAGCAGCGATATGGATTACCGAGCTGAATGGGATACAGGTAAACGTGGATCAAGTGTGCCGTGGTGATTTTGCTGTTGGAGCTCGTGTAGAGGGGGTTCTAATCATGAGCGGTTATATATCGCCGATTGTGTGTACGGAGGAGTTCGATAGGGCGCTCGACGAAATGGAGAGGATGAGAGGGACCCGCTGCGGACACTGCGTATTGGTGGGGGATTTTAATGCTAAATCACCGGCGTGGGGGGCGGCGGTCCTAGACAGCAGGGGGGCTAAACTAACGGAAAGTCTGGCGAGGATGGAACTCGAGCCCGTGATCTGCGCTGGTGGGCCAACTTTCGTTAGGGGCAGACAGAGTTCGGTAATAGATGTGCTGGCAGCGGACGTGCGGTTACTGCAGAATGCAGTGCCAAGCAGAGTTTTGGATAAGGAGACTGGGTCCGACCACCGCTACCTTCTGCATGTAGTAGGGTGTGGCAACGTGGCGCGTTCGGGAAGATCAAGGCCGGATTTTGTGAAATGGTGCGCGAAATCTCTGGACTCCGACAGATTACTGCGAGAGTTTGACAAATTAACGAAGGATACGCAGGTGGAGCGTATGAATGGGGAGCAGGTGACCGCATACCTTAATGCCATGCTACTGGCTTGTGATGTGGCAATGAAGAGGGTGACGGGGAGACCCTGTACTCGCATGAGTAATACGTGGTGGAACGACGAAATTGCGGGACTCCGCAGGAGCACGAATAGCCTTAAGAGGAAGGTGTGGCGAAATAGGCGCAGACCGGATAAATACCTTGAGGCATTGCATGATTACAGGAAAGCACTCAGACACCTGCGCCGCACGATTTATCGTAGTAAGGTGGCAACGTGGAAGGAGTGCTGTAACGAGCTGTATACCAATATCTGGGGCAGACCATATAAGGCTGTGATGAAGAAAGTTAAGGGGACTGGACCTACACCAGTGCTGTCCACAGATTTAGCTACCAGGATATTGGCGACGTTATTTCCCGTGGACCAGGCAGCGGCTAAGATCCCTAGGATCGTTCCTACTGGGATCGAGGATTGGACCTTCCATGGGGTCACCACGGTAGAGGTTTGCGCTGCAGCTAACAGGATAAGGGCGAATAAGGCCCCTGGGCTAGACGGTATGCCTCCGGTGGCGGCCAAGAAAATGATTCTGGCTAAACCAAGTATGATGACAGCTTTGATCAACGGATGCCTGGAGACTGGTCACTGGCCCGATAGTTGGAAAAGAACGAGGGTGGTATTGCTCCCTAAGGAGGGGAAGGACCCCACTACTCCATCGGCGTACAGGCCGTTGAGCATTATCGATGCGACAGGAAAGATCTTTGAACAGATAGTTAAAGAAAGGATTACGGAAGCCCTTGGCTCTGAGGGTATCGCGTCAAACCAGTACGGGTTCTGCAGAGGGAAGAGCACGACGCAGGCACTCGGTGTGGTTAGGAGAATCGCGGAACAGGCGGTTAAACAGCACTGCTACTGCATCATGGTCACATTTGATGTAAAGAATGCCTTCAATTCGGTTCGGTGGAGGCGCGTGATGAAGGAGATGCGGAAAAGGGGGTTCCCTTTCTATTTACGAAGGATAGTTCGTAGCTATTTTGTTAATAGGCGGATTCGTTACTATGGGGCGGAGGACATTATAGACAGGGAAGTAACGATGGGCGTCCCGCAAGGCTCTATAGTGGGACCCACTTTATGGAATATCGTTTACGATGACTTGTTGAAAATGAACATGCCGAAAGGGGCGGATCTAATCGGATACGCGGATGATGTGGCCTTGATTGTCAGGGACAGGAATCTGGGCAGTCTTAAGGAAAATGTCGAATACGTGGCAAGGAAAATCAGAGACTGGTTGCTGGACGCGGGTCTCACGCTGGCCGTGGAGAAAACTGAGGTAATTTTTCTCAACAAGAAGAGGGTTCCAGATGGCTGGGTGTTGAACCCGTTGGGAGACACCTGGCACGTGAAAAAGGAGGTTAAATACCTTGGGATTACGTGGGACACCACAAGAAGGTTCCGAAAACACGTGACAAATGTCACTAATAAGGCGGTAAGGACGACATCGGCGCTTAGCAGACTCACACCTAATATTGGCGGACCTGTAGCGGACAAGCGCAGACTATACTATCTGGTTATGGAGAGCGTCATTTTGTATGGGGCCCCCATATGGGCTGGAGTTGCGACAGATAAGGTCAACGGTATGACTCTTAGAAGGTCACAACGGATCGGGCTGGGGAGGGTGGTATCTGCTTACCGGACAGTGGCGTTTGACGCGATCTGCGTACTGGCGGGCACAGTTCCTTTGGAGCTGGTCATTAAGGAAAGGGCCGAACTATTCCAATACGCATCGGGGACGCCTAGTGGAGTGTCGGACAGAGATAAGGAGGAGATGAGGAGGCTGAGAAAGGCCCTCAGAACCGCTACGCTAGTAAGTTGGCAACACAAGTGGGATGTGGCGGAACACGGTAGGTGGGCGTATCGATGGAGCCCGAGTGTCCTAACGTGGTATGGTGGGAAGATCAGCAGGCCTGATTTCCACACCACGCAGGCACTCACAGGGCATGGGTGCTTCAGGGCGTACCTGAAGAAAATGAAAAGGGGCATGGTTGACACCTGCTGGTTCGGGTGTAGGGCGCAAGACGGTTCGTTGCTGGTAGACGACGTCGGGCATACTCTGTTTGAATGCGCCAGGTGGGAGCACCTGAGGAAAGAGATGCGAAATGCGCTGGGAACAGGCGTCACCGACACACCGGAGGGGTGGGCCACACGAGCGTTAGCAAAACAGGCTGTATGGGGTAGGTTCATGAGGTATTGCCGAGAGATACTCCAGGAAAAGGAAGAATTCGAACGAAGGTGGGAGCAGGCGGGGAAACCCGAAGCGCAAGAGGACTTAAGCGTCCTCATAAGAGAACTATGGCCGACGGTGGAGCGTCAAGAGGAGGAAACTTTGCGGATGGCAGGAGGTGACACGGAGGAGTTAGGTGTGTAAACATCTTCAGAACCTTGTGTGGTGCATAAAGAGTAAGTAGGAAGAAGAAAGCGGATCGGAGTTTCAAGGAGGGGCCGAAGAGTCAGAGGTCCTGGTGGAGGTTCGGTGGTGTGAAGATCTGGATAGTGCTGTGTGGAAAAGCAGAGGGGTAGCCCTTGCGTCCGGCATGGTCTAGAAGAGACCGAATAGCATTCCGAGGTATTAGGGAGGGGTTTTAGTCGGTATACCATATAGGGGAGCCCGACACTACCTATTAGGTGTGCGTAATGGCATTTCCCCTCCCTGCAACAAAAAAAAAAGGTAGGTAGGTAGGTAACAAGACTTTCTACCATATGCTCTCACCTCCTTCGGACACATTATGTAGTCTCTACACTTACTACAGCAAAAGGCCACTCTATTTCTATATATTTTTATATAATTAACTACTAGTACAGTAAAAGATAAGATGTTGGACATGTTTAAGCTTATATTCTATTCTAACTTATAACGCCAATGTGTAGAAATATCAAACATCTGAGTTGAACGTAACGCCAACGAGTAGAAATATCAAACATCTGAGTTGAACGTAACGCCAACGAGTAGAAATATCAAACATCTGAGTTGAACGTAACGCCAACGAGTAGAAATATCAAACATCTGAGTTGAACGTAACGCCAACGAGTAGAAATATCAAACATCTGAGTTGAACGTAACGCCAACGAGTAGAAATATCAAACATCTGAGTTGAACGTATACGAACATGTAATAAACTACAACATTATGAAAGTCTTTGATAGGCAGTTTGTCTATGTTAAGTATCAGTGGACGCAACAAGAAGATATTGGATACGTAGAAGCATGTTTTAACTCAGATGTGTTTGATATTTCTAATCGTTGGCGTTATAAGTTAGAATATGCTTCAACGTGTTGAATTTTAAGTATCCAATATCTTCTTATTGTATTGCTTGTTATATACAGTAAATATATATATATATATATATATATATATATGCTTCATGTTACGCAAATGCAGTTATACAATGTTTAATGCATTTGAGTGCCATTAGAAAACAATTGTTTAATTGTAATGAATCATCAAATGTTTTGAAGATATTAATGCATCGATATGAAAATGAAATGCGCAATTTAAATACATATACAGTACGGCAAAGTTTAGGAGAACATTTTTCAATAATAAATAATTCACACGAGGGGGTGAAACAATTATCCAGTCATAATAAACACTACAAAATGTGTGAAATCCCCACAAAATTACCTTTTTTAAAAAAAGGTACAAAAAAGGGCGCCAAGTATATAATCTCATCAAAAAGAATCCCATTTAAAAACATTGTCGTAAATTAATATAAATTTATTAATGTGCTATATTTAACATTACAAAAGTAATGATATACAATTGCGCCAAATATCACAATGGCTATTTATACAAATCAATATTTTAATACGAATAAATATTTTATTCAAAATACTTGGCGCTGCACTCCGAAAAAATGTTAATTGTCTTGATTAATAAATAAAACAAGACAAGACACCACAGAGATAAGACAGAGAATGAAAAAGATTTTAATGCAATTTATGCATATTTATTCAGTTTAGCATCACCAATTGGGAGAGCAGCGCCAAGTATTTTGAATAAAATATTTATTCGTATTAAAATATTGATTTGTATAAATAGCCATTGCGATATTTGGCGCAATTGTATATCATTACTTTTGTAATGTTAAATATAGCACATTAATAAATTTATATTAATTTACGACAATGTTTTTAAATGGTAATAATCACCCGAGTGCGCTGTGCATGCGATTTCGCAGAAACTCATCACCACAGCGGTATTTCTCGCTATTTTTGCACAGTTTCTATTTTCTATTATTTTTTATAGTTTTAGTTTGTATGGGCATGTAATATTATGATCATTAAATAATAAAAAACAATAAAATAACAATAAAAATTATAAATAAAGTATTGTTACTATAATCGATACAGAGAAAACATATTTCATAATTATTTACCAATACTTAAATAACATGCCTTTTTTCATTATAAATTAACATTTTAAGATTTTAAGATATTTAGGCTTATAACCAGGAATAGGAAACCAAACCCGTACCCGGTTCGGTACTCAGTATCGTAGAATAATCCATCTAATCGGGTAACGCAAGATATCTATAAATCGAGTAACCCGGTTAATCCGGTTAATGCTGCTTTTCCTATCGGTTCACTTTCAGAAGAGGCCCAGGAAGGCAGGAATAAAGATTATAAACAGTACAGGATTCACCACAGCAGGAAGTGCTCCCGATTGGCATCAAATGAAGACATTTTTCACCTCATACAAATATCGTCAGATCCATATATCAGCCACTTAAGACCACAACCGAAACATAAATCACTTCCACTTAGCGCGGAAGCAAAATTATTATTACAATAATGTCATTTTTACGCAGTTTGTAAATATTAAAATGTTACGTGTATTTTCTACATAACAAAGTATAATATTGGTTCATTGTAAATAGTAATGTGTGTGTAATATGAGTGAATACGAGTGATACATATGAGTCTGTACATTAGCGTGAATGAATCTTTTATGTAAATAGTTGTAAATGTTATAAGATATCAATTATTTTATAAAGTGTATATGCGCATGTTCATTTCTAAAAGTCTTGTTCTATTAATAACAAAAATGATAAAATATTAGTTATAGCTTCAGCAATTTTTCCATTTATTATAGTGCAATACAGAATATTATTAACATTATTTTATTATGTAATTTTCGTCGTTTAATGTTATATGTTATAATTCAATTGTGTTATTTTCTTTCTCTATTATGTTTCATACTGCTCGAAAATAATTAATACATTGTTTATGTAATATTACATATTTATTAGTATATAATTATGAAATATGGTTTTTGTATACCGAATGTTTACGGGGTTTATTACTATTTCATTGGATCAAAATGCTTAAATTTTATTAATGTTCATGTCCATATAACCGTTGGCTATTAACAAATAATATAAAAAAAGGACTCAAAAATATTGAGAAACACCGAAGTTATGACATTTTTTCCGCGAATCCTATGCTACGTGCCCCACTGTGTGGCGGTCGACGTCCTTATATGCATTTCGATTCCCTAGGCTAGAGGGCTAGCCCTGCACGGTGCAGGGTAGGGGTAGTCGTGGAGTATGTGTGGTGGGGGCGTCCGTATCACAGTTTCTTCTTCTTCTTCGATGATTTGATACTAATTATTCCAGCTTATAGTGCACTTTTATGGTTCGCACTGCGAATCGTCTCTGACTCTTCTACGACACGTGTGCACCTTGAATTTGACGCGTGCGCTATTTGAATCTGCCGCGCGCCATTTGAATTTATCGCGTTTCGAATTTATTCGTATTAATGTTTGTGCCATAACACAACCATGATCATGACAATCGTTGATGCAATATACTTGTACACATTGGTGTGTATGTGTGCTTGAATCTGTATAAAATGATGTGGGTCAGTTCTGCGGACTTCATTACACCATGTACGCTCGAGTGCTAACAAGTATCGTTCGCGTCAAATTTTTCATTCGAGTAATCGGGCAGTATAATCGTACATAGTGAACATCAAAATGTACAAACGCAGCTTAAACGATTCATCCTGCGCATCCGACAACGATGAGGGTTTTCACAATGAACGCCAACAACATCACCAACAATCCAATATGAGGTACGTACTCATTATTATACACTTTACACTTACTTCTTTGACTGTAAACGTTAATGAACGATGCATTAATTTCATGTACTTATTTCTTACAGTTCTGGATCCGCAACGCCAAAAACATCGAAAACACCAAAACCATTAAACGTACGGATCCTGGGGCGCGATTATCCTTTAACCTCAACAGCCTATAATAGGCTAACTATTGGAATTCGCATTGGTATGGATTCGTGCCGTGTCGAGATCACCGTAGTCGACAATAAAGGCGGCGAATTGTGTTTTTCAATGTCAACGTGGAAGCTCCTACTGCAAAATGGGACTGACATACTTCAAAGATTACGCGACAACGCAACATCGCCCCAAAACCCACATCGTAATTGATCATTTGCGAATCGAATTCACGCGCATGCATGATGATCAACTCGTCAAAATCACTGATAATTGCGTTACCTTATACATGACTGAAGTCACGATGCGTAAACTGTTCGCGTATGAACATTGCATCGATCATATGTTCACCTGGCTAAGTGAAAATATACCCGGTACCCCCTCCCCGCCGCCCCCTCGTCGAAGAGCGCGGTACCCCGTCCCCGCCGCCCCCCTCGCCCGAGAGCGCGGTACCCCCCGCCCCGCCTCACCCCCTCGCCATCACTTGAGCCAGAATCGGCATTACCTACCTACTGGGAAGGTTTTAGGCTATCTATCATCTCGATATTACTAAATGGGACTGAGTAATAAGCGAAATAGTGAAGCGAGTGCATTTAGTTGAGCTAGTGCACACGAGATGGCGCCTATTCGGGAGGACTGCCAACGTGGAATTATAGCAAATTGAAGTGTTAGTTGGATACACGAGCCACAGTAAAAGCGTGATGCAGTCAATGCATTTTCGGACGATTCTAGGTTAGGTTATATGCATTTTAGGCATATATTGACTACAATAGAAACTGCTTGGAACTGTGTACATTTACTAAATTAACGCTTTTATTGCAACACATACATCACATGAAATCACTTTCGAATTTATGTTATAATTATATGGCCACATTATTTAAAATAAAAAGGAGAGATTGGAACTTTTTTTACTAATACTTGAAATATTGATTTACTGATCATATTTTCACAATGTGGAAGTTACAGCAATTATTTGCAATTATTGCTCTTATTATTAATCTTCCGTTTATTGTATATAACATATAACAAGGAAAAGTCTCCAAATCGGTCAACAGTTAACACCCTGATTTTTTTTATAATTCTTTACGGTTCTATACAGAGATGGACATTATTTAAATAAAAGAATATACTTCCGAATGGCCCCAGTGGCCGATCGACACGAGGCTTAGGGGAGGGTGTGTATACCCTAAATCTAAAATTCTATTTAGCTTCGGGTATTTATTAGTTTCCATTGTTTATTAGAAGACCGTTCATCTTGGGCTTCGAATAATTGTTCATCTTTCTTTCTATCTTTATCCTAAAATCCTATTCAGATATATTGGCCGGTCGATTCGTTTTCGCAAACAGCGATCAAGGAGAAATCAGCCACCACCATCTGACGATCCTGCATTTGTCAGTTGGAGTTCCTCGGCTATCGAAGGGTATGGTGGGGTAACGGGAATGCTGCTCGACTCCGTTTGAACGTTGTCGTGTGGCTGTTATTTATTCTTATTGTTAGCGTAGTAGTTGTGTTTGTTACGAAGCTATGCATAGACCAATACGAGATGAAGTTATGGAGAAAGAATCAATGTTCTGGCCAATAAAGCTCCTGAATTTTTTCGGAGCTAAGTCACACCTATTCTGATGTGTGTATTTTTTTGGCTCACTCTTGTTCTGCGAAGGTGAGAACGAGTCAGAAAACGTTGAGAAAAGGAGCGCCGAGGCAGGCAGGCGGTATAGTGGGAGAATACGCGTTACGAAACTCACCGGCCAATATATCTGAATACGATCTTAGAAGCTCGAATAACCGACAAGAACCTTTGTGGCCCGAGCCGCGCGAGATCTCGCCCCAGTTCGGCGATGTGTCATCGATTATATAGAAACAGAATTTATTTATTTTTCATCGTATCAATATGAAAATGACACAAATGGTTTCCTGGCATTCTCCCGATTAAATTGACAGAAAATAATTTAAATCGGACTATTTTTAACAAAGCGGGCTTCCAATTCTGCAAACAAATTTTCACGTAATTTCCTTAATTATGGTCCAAATAATATCATTTTTGGGGTCAATATGATCGAGAAAACATGAAGCACCGAATGACGTTTCGCAAAGATCTGATTAGAAATGCAGAACTGCAGATTTGTCACTGCTTAGTGCGCAACATTGTATGGCCCCGCTGGTTCCGAGCGTCGAAACCCACGAAACTCAGCGAATCGCACGATTGTCATCGTGAAGGACAAGAGGGGACTAACCACGGCGAAGGAAAATCAGCCTTCTATCCAGAACGACATTACTGACAAACATTATATTCACGTCAAATAAATACTTTAATTATAAAATTTAGACAACGAACTATTGTTGAATTTCGCCAGTTCTTACATATGCATCTGTTTGGGAATGGTATAGTTCCACACGCCGCCACACTCACTCTCACGGCAGCACCTACTGGGCAGCGGAACGAAAGGCTGATCGACGATCGATGACAATCGATCGCTCGATACTCACCATCGAACGCACAGCCAATCACCGCTTAACACGCAAGCCCCTCCGCCAATCAGAAAGCAGCGACGCTGCTCTCTGAGAAACCGAGAAGAAGCGCGAGCGGAAGTCAGCTATATTCGGTCTCTTGTGTAGATTCTCGCCGCTACCGGACTCTCTTGTACGCGTCGCGTGTATTTTTGCGTTCTTGTGCGAAATTCACAAACATTCTGTATTGAACTCAATCACAGTAGATTACACTCATCTTTTAAACACTCACACTCACAATCACAACACTCAGTCCCCAATTAATACAATTGTAGTGGACGCCACGTGGTGAACCACCTCGTGGTCTTAATCATTTTCCACTCACTCAATTGACAGTGCTGTAGATCAGTAATATCCCTGTGCTAAATTCACTCAATTACACTCACACTCAACGACTCAACGCTTTATTTTAAATAAATCACGACAAGTGTTTTCACGCGAAACAGTGCTATTCTTTTTCCATCTTAACCAGTCTAAGAATCCTATTCAATCATCTCACTCGCATACAGCATCACTTGGTTGGGAATTCCTGATCCCAGAGTTTCATGTATTTACCTATTGAAATGTTGCTTCAAGACATCGGGAAATTGCATTGCTTCTTCTCGTACATACATATATCTGTTCGCCAGTGGGTGTCACGAATGGCGCGACTTTGGTTTCCCAAATAAATTCAGATTTATCAGGGCCCTCGCCTGAACCGCTTGACAAGGAGACTGAACGACGTAAACCGAGTGCGAGCGAAATAGCGCACCAGCGAGAGACCCTCGGTCGACGGCGACTTGAGTCATCCTGTACTGAATATGAAAATGTTCATATTTCTCATTACACCTTGATAAGAGTGTTACCACCGATGGATTCGGTTTATTTTTTCTTATGAATACATGATTACATGTGTCTCGCTGAGTTTCGTGGGCTTTGATGCTCGAAACCAGCGGGGCTATACAATTTTGCGCACTAAGCAGTGACAAATCTGAAGTTCTGCAATTTTTAATCAGATCTTTGCGAAAGTGACGTCAATCGATTCCTTATGTTTTCTCGATCAAATTGGCCCCCAAAATGATATTCGGACCATAATTAAAGAAATTACGTGAAAAGATTGTTTACAGAATTGAAAGCCCGTTTCGTTAAAAATAGTCTGATTTAAATTATTTTCTGTCAATTTAATCCGGAGAATGCCAGAAACCCATCTACCACAAATGCAGGGTGGAGGAGATACCCTTTCCATGACGCCGATGGGGCTAGAGAAAATGCGCAGGCTGGATGGACGTGATTATTATGTGGCCCCCTCCTCAAAGTGACAGAAAATATAACCTATGTATATGCTATATGAAAATAAATGTTTAGCGTCTATTTCGTTCTTTTGCTTTACATTCGTGAATTTTTTATCATCCTTCCGAAACATTATTATTACGCCGCAACAGTGTCTTTAGGAAATCGGGTATTGAGTATAGGTTATGTTTTCTGTCACTTCGAGGAGCGGATTTTCTGTCTCTTGGAGGACCAGATTTTCTGTCCACAAAGTGACAGAAAACATAACCTATGCGCTATACCCGATTTCCTAAAGACACTGTTGCGGCATAATAATAATGTTTTGGAAGGATGATAAAAAGTTCACAAATGTAGCGCAATTGAACGAAATAGACGCTAAACATTTATTGCCATATAGCATATATATAGGCTATATTTTCTGTCACTTCAAGGAGGGAAACACATAACAATCACGCGCATCCAGCCTGCGCATTTTCAGTAGCGGATTTCACGAAGATTTTCTGTCCTCGAAGTGACAGAAAATATAACCTAATTGCTATACCCGATTTCCTAAAGATACTGTTGCGACGTAATAATAATGTTTTGGAAGGATGATAAAAAGTTCACAAATGTAGCGTAAAAGAACGAAATAGCCACTAAACATTTGTTGTCATATAGCATATACATAGGTTATATTTTCTGTCACTTCGAGGAGGGGACCACATAATAATCACGCGCATCCAGCCTGCGCATTTTTACTAGCCCAATTCAACATCCAACACAATTTTATGTATAATCATAACTGCTTCTGCAATGTTATAAGTGTATCTCATGTTCTGTCTCAATGTTTTGCTAATGAAAAAATGTCTAACTTAACAAACTTCATTTTCTGGGGACATCTCATCTATTTTTCCTTTTCACTTATAATTCCTTACTGCTAACGTAGAATATTGTAACATAAGCACATTTCAAGTAATTGAAATGTACAATGAATTTTCTACGTTTGCAGTACCAACTGACTTTCCGTTTAAATTTTTATAAGTACAACGCAACAGCTGAGAATTTATTTCCTTATTCAGAAGAGAATACGGAAATAGCAAACAGCTCCCTCTCGCGTGCATCAGGCAGCGGCGTATCTATGGGTAATACCATTTCAGTGCAGAAAAAACCTGCTGTAATACCGACCTGCCGAATCGGCCAGACCACGTGACGTGTCTACCCCCTTAAGGGGGGAGACCACTGCCTCAAATCTGATTTTTTTTACATTTTCTGAAAGGCGTATGTTTCAAGAATGTTCTCTCCAAATTTGATGAAGAAATTCGCAAAATTGACGGAGATATGGTGTTTTTCGTGAAGCGGTGTCAAACGCGCGACTGAGCCACGCGGAACATTGAACGCAGGGGGTGGACAGTCCAATGCTTTAAGCGTGCAGAAGGATAGACGCCAATGACGCCATCTAGTGTAGACGCAAAACCCTAAGATAAGATAATAGATGGTCTTTCAGATGATCGAGATATTATTCAGATAACGTTGTGATACCTAGTTAAAGAACTTATAAAATGAAGAGACCAATAGAATAACATACAGAAATACATAATTAGTTATTACGAATAGTTACTGTAATAACTAATTATGTACTTCTGTATGTTTTTCTATTGGTTTCTTCATAAAAGTGTGTTTTATTTATAAGAAAATGGTAATGAAATTGTTTCAAATAAATTTTTTATTATATACCAAAATTACAATCCATCTGTTGTTACATCTCCATACATCTCGTACTTCCATAACACGAAACGCACGTTTTGCGAATTTCTTATTATTATTACAGAAGATAAACGGGCAGAGCCCAATACAAAGTATGCTTAATAACTATTAGCGGATTCGGCAGACACACACTTGTGCCATTTCGTGCTATGCCGGTGCTGCCTCGACATAGTGCCAGTGTAGCATGTTTTCTAGTGGCGTATTCGGACGGTCGCACTGAGTACGAATTTTAGCCAATCGGAAACGAAAAAGTTTTGAATACGCCATAAGGTTTTCTAGGACCGATTACATTTGATTTACATGCGAGCAATCTTGTGCATCGTATTCGGCGACCAAGAACTACCCTGGTGTAGTGCAAACTTCGCATTCGGACAACTGAATAAACTGCACGAGTGCAACATATTTCCTACAAACGGTGGGCGCAATGATAAATTCGATCACGTTCGTTCCCAATCACGGTGATTGTTCACAGTGATCCGTGATTTTTCGTGAACATTTCTGATTGGTGGAGAGCATATCTGTTCTTTGCACGCGTCACATAACCTCAATTTCTCTCAAAACATTCCCAAATATTCTTATAGAAGTTCAGTTGTATATTTTGAACCAGTTATCGTTTTTAATCTATTTAAATATAACGAATATTTCTTCACTTTAGTTACAAAATATGTATACTTATGTGAATACTTTAGCCAATCAAATCGGTGTGTTTGCAGGCCGGCCTTTTTCTAACACATCCTGCTGGACCATATAAATCAACATTACTTAATCATTAATATTACAGCGAACTTTTTTTTTTTTGTTTTACTTGGGGAAATCCAGAACGGACACTCCGCCCCCATGAGAAGGGACGGAGTAGTGTCGGGCTCTAACCGACTAAAACCCCAAGGAGACCCTAGATCAGAAAAATATAGATTAGAAATACGAATAATTTGAAGTCGATTATACCATGAAACCAACTTACCTTTATATAAGATAATAAAATAAACGGATCCATTTCCCATTTTACGTTCCTTTGCGTATGGTTTTCTTATAGCACTCCTGTGCTAGCTTAATCGGTGTACAAAGTTGCTTGTTTTGTGGTATAATTCGGCCTCTCAAAACTTTGTTTATATAGGTGACCACATCTTCTATATATTTCTTCACGCATATTTCGGCGAATGTCTCGAGAACTTGTGGTTTGTGCTCGTTGCATGTCCAAAAATTAAATTGTAACATACGTTGGATCATCCGTTACAACTTCTTGCCTATTCTTTGGTGGGAGATATTATTGCTAATCATTTTTCCTAAATGACGTTTTGCAAGTATGTGCTGATCCGTAAAACATGTAGTTCCTTGCCTTTTAGACGACTGTATCTGGAAAGAGTGAAAACATTCTCTACATATTATTAATGCAGGTAGGCTTTTCTTAATACTTTTAATAATATCAGCAGAATTATTAATTTTAGTTCCTTCGATACTCTTAAGGGGTACTTCTTCCTTATCCTGAACCTCATTGGTTTCCTCATCGTCCACCTCGTCTGGTAAATATCCAGTTCCACTAAGTAACGCGTTGTACTGCGGCAGAAGAAAGGCTCCGCTATCGTCCTCACAATTATATCCTGGCGTGTGTTTTGACGTCAAATTGGTTATTAGTAAGGATTTATAAATGGCCTCAAATTGGTAGCAGGTTGGTTTAGTTGATCGAAAATCATGGCTCCTGACATTGCCAAAAAAATTTTCTAGTGGATCCTGGTTGATGGTCCTCGTTGCGAATTTGTCAAAACCCATTCCTTCTAATTCAGCCCATAATAATTCGAAACCCTGCAAAGTATTTATGAGATTCTGTAGGCATGGAATATCTGTTTTAACGGGTTTCTTAGTTTCAGAATGAATAAATCGTATGCTTCTCAATTGTTGTCTTGCGTTCGCAAAAAATTCAGCGTGGTAGCTTTCCGCAGACCACGGTATCCTTTTGGGGTGATCGTCTCCGTAATGGACACCATTTGTCCCGTCTGCAATCCCATTCAATAACTGAAGGAAGTACGCTGTATGGATTCCCTCAGCTGGCATCTTCCTGTCTCCAATACTCGTCTTCATCGGTCCTAAGTTGGAAAGAGGAAATTAATAAAGGTCACATTTAGTGAGGGCATTAGTACAAGGTACGCAAACGTTTATGGGGGGGAGATAAATCGTAATACCTAATGAAAGAAATAACAAAACTTACCACTTGTTTTTGCAAGGAGGTCGACGAAACAAAACATCTTCTCGCTGAAAACCTGCATCATATGTTTCACCTTCATTTTATTTATTTTCCCGGGATAAACATGCTGTTCCGTTAAGTCTGGCACGTGCCGCTTAATTAAATCGCCATGCACATCGATTTCATAGGCCGTAATAATGTGGTTCCAAGATGCCACTTTTCTATCCTCCAGATGTGCATCAAAATCGATTTCTATATCTTTATTTAAAAAATTGTTCCGCATGCACTTCAGCACGTGCGGAACATCGTACAACGGAATAAATTCTACGTTGTCGATGAGGATTGTCCAATCTGTGAAAGAAGTATTGTCATTATTCAAATACAGACACGTATTTGAAAGAAAATAAAGTACGTAATCAAAAAAGATACTTACATTTTTTAATTTCTTTCTGGTTTCGAATTTTGTCCGTATTTTGTTGCAGTGTTTTAATAGCCTTCATATTGGAGGAGCCTTGGTCGCATACTGTTGCTGCTACTATAAAACCGGCTTCAGTAACCGCTCGGACAACCTCCTTGATACAGTAAATCAGTTGTCCGTGGGTTGTTTGAGCTGTACAAAAATTGTACGCGACCGGGACTTTCCAGCCGGTTTTTATACCTCGCAGCATGAAGACCAGCGCGTGGTCTGCATACTTTGCGGTACGATTTGTGCCCCAATCCTCCAGACCAACCAGTTTGTCCTTTTCGGCACAATATTGCACGTTTAGTTTTAACGATACTTCATCCCACATGAGTATACATACCTTATCCAGTGGGTCCATCATGCGGTTGGCCATTTCCTTTAAACAATCCTTTATTGTTTTTGTCACACCGCAATCCAAGCGAATGTGACTGAGCAGCTGGCGAACTCTTCTTGGAGCTGGAAGTGGAAGAAAACTACACAAATATCTATATGCGGACGCCGATCTCTTATAGATCGAAAGGCATAGGAGCCTTTCGTCTGAAGTGTAACGGCGCCCATGCTTACGTTTACCTGCATTCCTGATGATCATATTGACAAAGTCACACTGCAGTGAACTAAGATCATCTATATTTTTTGTGAATGCCTCGGTCTGCGCATTCACAACTTCCTTCAAACGATTTGCACATCTAAAATATATTAATTTGTTTATGTTTTACGAACTTTCGTGTTTAGTTTCAAATTGAAAATGTTGTAACAAATGTTCAGAACAATACCGTAAGCTTTTAGTCCTATAATTATCCATTTTTTTCCTCGCTTGTAGCACGGCCTCATACATTTCTCGTGTGCTGTCATCTAAACATTCCCGTTTCCATATCAAGCGTTTGGAAGGTCCAGCTTTTGTGACCTCATGTACATTTTCGTCTTGCGAACTGGGTCCAGGAAGTACATTAACGCTTTCTATCCTGGAAAATTTACAATACGGTAGATTTCGGGGTTGTTGCAAAAATAGAGTTACCAGATTCGACGGCTGCTAGGGAACAAGTTTGCCTATCAGAATTACTCCCTGTTGATTTTTTATACGAATTCCGAAATGTAACTGGAGAAAAATCTGCACTTGATGGAGTAATAATAATCCCATGGGCTGAATCATCATTCCTGTCCACATCAATCTTCTCGTCAATTTTCGCTGATGATGAACTGCTATCCGTTTCCTCAGGCAGCAACAAGGAAGGTACAGTTCCGTCCTTCAGTTTTCTCCGTATACTGCATTGGTAATCCTGTGGATGAAAATGTAAATGACAAATTACATACCGATTATCGTGAACCTGCTTGGGAGTTAAACCTATCAATCGCGGACTACGCGTTGCTTCAATCCATCGTGAAGCGATTATTGTAGATTTTGGGAACCGATGAGAAGGTTCCTGTCGCGTTGATGGACAATTCTGCACAGCACACTTTCCCTTGTCCTTGGAAATCCGTTTCGTATCCATTTTCTCTGCACAATTACCTGAAATCAGACTTAAACACAATACAATTAATACAATTTACAAACAAAAATATACAATGGCGACCAATGGCGGCGTTAGGCAGCGTTAGGCAGCGTCAGTGGCGTCAGTGAAGGACAGCGTCAGTGGCGTCAGTCAAGGATGTGCAAGGAAGACCTGGCAAGACCGGAATGACCGGAAGACGAACGAAGGCAGACGCAACCTTCCTCCAGAGGAGTGAGGGGCGTGGGAGGGACGAAACGCTGCGCCATCTAGCGTAGACGCAAAATGAAATGAACTATGTTTCTGCACGAAACCTATAATACTGTCCACCCCCTGTCTACCCTGGCGCGAAGAAAAAAGTTTCTTTCGCAGAACTACCGTTCTTTTCTAGGGGGGAGTAGTTGTGGGGTTTCGTGTTAGTACGTGGTATGCCTGTTTGCGCGCGACTTTATAACTTATCGATTGAATGAGGTTTGAATGAAGTGAACTTTTAATATTTATAATTAATTGTTCTCCTGTTTATTAGTTGCTAAGGATTTTATTACACTGTCTGTAAAATTATTATATATTCTGATCTCAGTTCTAACCAGGGTTGCCAGATCTCCGGCATTCAGCCGGAGTCTCAGGTTTTAGACCGTTGTCTCCGGCCTCAGGCAGGCACAATAAAAATATCCGGCTGAATAAGGAGTTGTAGGGATCCGCTGTGGTTACCGACGCTCCACCAGAGGGCTACGAGGCTTGAGAAGTTTCTCGCCGGTGACCGTAGTCTCTCCTGTTAGTATATATACGAGTTCGTTCCCAGTTCCTGGTAGCCAGCGTGTCTAAGGCAGGATTCCGCCAGGTAGCCTTACTGACGAGTCCTCTGGCGGGCCCGGGACGAAACGCTCTTTCCTTCTCTATGAAGGTGGTGACCCCTTTATCCGGGTTAGTCACCACTGGATCTGACGGTGGTCGTGTCAGATCCCCCACAGAGTATGTTGCAGCATGCCATCTATCGGAATTAGCGTTACCGAAACATAGGTTTTCGAAGTAATCCGGGTGGAAGGGGAACACGCCACGCATGCGTGATGTTACGTTGTTCCACTTTGGTATTTGATTGTTATTTCGCAGTTGCACGTTGCCGTTGTGCGTTTTCAGTTTCATAGTAAAAGATATCCAAATTTTGTTTGTAAATCTGACTCTTCTGGAGCAGCCGCGCTAGATGACGTCATTTGGCAGCGTGATGAACAAAATACAATACATGTAGAAACGTCGAATCTTAAAAGTATGCGGCATCAGCAGATAAAATCTTTTCCATATCAACAGACATTTTTTTCCCAACGCAGAGAAATAATAATTTTAATCCCCTCCCTCACCGATCTACCGAACCAATATGTAGCAAACACACACTCTAAAGCTAACAATTTTTAAAAATGTTTTTCAATCTTAACATCGCAGCGTATCGCGCGATCACGTGTAATTTGAATCCCCCGTGATGGGACCGCCGTGCAAGATTACATCATTTGGTGGCGTAACGAACGCACGAATCATAAAAAGAATTATGTGGTGTCAGCAGAAATTGGTGAGGTGAGAAGGAGGAAGACGGATAAGTAAATAGAGAAATAATATGTTTAAGAAATTTAATTACAATTAAAAGAATATAAAAATATAAACAGAAATGGAATATAATTTAACATTTTTTTCCTACGCGCATCCGCTAAACTATCATTGATGACAGATGCTACCAGTTCGCAATCTACAAGATAATCCTCGTCGTAGTATTCGCTATCACATATTATTTTAGCAGCACGACGCGTATGTAATGTTTCGCAGGCAGCGTCGCCCTGTTACAACACAGTAACAAAAGTTTTAAAGTTTGTCCTCATATCTTCTACAGTTTGATACAGCCGCGGATACACATAGCTTACACATGACATAAGATTAAATAAAAATGATACTGTATTCAGTTTGAAATACAGCGACTTATTACGTAGTATCGTCTTTAGAATTGGAGGCGAGAATCATAGAAAGAATTATGCAGAGTCGATAGAAATTGATGACAAGTGAAGGAGGGAGACAGACAAGCAAATAGATTGCAATATTTGTAAAATGATTCCATATTGTTCAATTAATTAAACAATAGAAATATAAAAATAGAATATAAATAGTGTATCAGCAGAACCATCTCTCTCTCTCTCTCTCTCTCTCTCTCTCTCTCTCTCTCTGTCTCTGTCTCTCAATCTGTCGTTCTTTCTCCTTCTCTTTTTCTCTTCTTCACATCAATCGCAAGACAACATGAACATTCACGAACAGCTGATGGACTTCCTATTTACTTTTCGCGACATCATACATACATACTCTTCCACACAACACCTCGTCTACATTCATACGCACTCACGCTCTCGTGACCGAACCGAGTGCTCAGTTACACAGAACAGTAATATCTCAACAACATTCGCCGAAAGTGTTACGTATCTATTGTATCGCCTCAATTCTTTATCTCTAAATAAACCGCACGATTCTCAACATCTTTGAGTTCTCTCCATACAAATAGAATATAAAAATACAATATAAAAAAGACAAAAATATAATAATAATAATAAAAATAATAATTTAATTTATTGCCCACTTTTGCGTTACAATTTAACGATGAAATAATCTTTCCATTTCATTCTCATGATTGTGTCAGTGTAAGTCCCACCCTTCTAATGTATCCTGCTGTGTCTTAACAATTTTTTCTATTTTACAAGTGTTTCCTAATCTATTCTATGTTGTATAATATTCTTTTATCACTTTCCTGTTCTTCCCATGTTTTCCTTCTCCCTATTATCTCCCATAGAATAGCCAAGTTTTTCCCTTCTCCTCTAATTACCTCTTTCCAATTCCTAAATACAACACAATATAAATATAAATATAAAAGAAAATACAATTAAATAAGAAATATAATAAAAAAGAATATAATAATATAATAAAAGAAAATAAAATAATAAAAAAAGAAAATACAATTAAATATCAAATATAATATAAAAAAGAAAAAATATAAAAATAGAATATAAATAGAATATAAATAGAATATAAAAATAAGAAATAAAAAAAATAAAAATATAAAAACTCAATTCAATATAAAAATACAATATAAAAAAAATAATATAATAAAAGAAAATAAAATAATAAAAAAAGAAAATACAATTAAATATCAAATATAATATAAAAAAGAAAAAATATAAAAATAGAATATAAATAGAATATAAAAATAAGAAATAATAAAATAAAAATATTGTACGAGCACGTACGAGCACGAACGCGGAAGCTTCTCGCGTTCGCGAATTAGTTATAGAATTAGTCTTAAGTTAGTGGTTAAAAGGTACGTTAAGAATAGTCGTTAAGTTTAAAACTAAGGTCAATGTGTATTTACAGGACGAAGCACGGAAATATATTTACAAGAGTATTTTAACGTCCACGCACTTTTTATAAACGTTTTGTTTAACTAAACTTGCGTATAAGACCGCGAGTTAATACACCTTTTATTTCACTAAACTTGCGTATAAGACCGCGAGTTAAAGCACGAAACAAGAAGATCTGGAAAGTTCCAGTTTGGCGCGAGCACGCGAGAGAATCTATCTGTACTTATCTAGTCGACGTTTCCAGGAAGATAGATCGATCGCGGTGATGGATCGGGCCGTTTCGCCGAATTCTGTGACGTCAGCACCCCACCCAACAGCTGTTCGTCCTAAGCAGGACGAAGACAGTACCGACGACACAAGTCGGTCGCGCGATAGAGAGAGAGAGCTGTCTAATTAGGTGAGGTGCGCGACAACAGATGGCCCGACCGATCTCATCACCGCGATCGTGTATACCGCGATCTAGTCGCGTTAGCCGCTTTAAAGTGCGCGCGGTTTCGGGAGCGCATCCGCGCCGCCTTGGCCTGTTGCCGTTTGGGCCAATCCCAAACAAATATAAAAACTCAATTCAATATAAAAATACAATATAAAGAAATAATATAATAAAAGAAAATAAAATAATAAAAAAGAAAATACAATTAAATATTAAATATAATATAAAAAATAAAAAATATAAAAATAGAATATAAAAAATAAGAAATAAAAAAAAATAAAAAATATAAAAATTCAATATAAAAGTGCATTATAAAAAAAATATAATAATAATAATAATAATAATAATAATTTAATTTATTGCCCACATTCGCGTTACAATTTAACGATCATATACTCTTTCCATTTCATTCCCGTGATTGTGTCAGTGTAAGTCCTACCCTTCTAATGTATCCTGCTGTGTCTTAACCAATTTTTCTATTTTACAAGTGTTTCCTAATCTATTTTATGTTGCATAATCATCTTTTATCACTTTCCTCTTCCTCCCATCTTTTCCTTCTCCCTATTATCTCCTGTAGAATAGCCAAGTTTATCCTTTCTCATCTAATTACCTCTTTCCAATTGCTGCCATTCTCTCCACTTACTTCACATGCTTCAATCACGTGTTTCACTGTTTCTTCCTCTTTCCTACAAAGCCTACATATCCTTTCATCTTTCGATATCCAATATTTACATGTCCTCGTTTCACTACCCTGTATGAATCTTCCTATCCATTCTAATTCTACTCTCCTTTTTTTCTTCTTCCCTCATAAGTATTTCGACTTATCTCCTGATTTGCTTGCCACCTATCTTAATTCTCTTAGGAACTTTGACTCTTTTATTTTCATCTCTCTTTCTTGTTCTTGGATGTATATACTTATCTGCTCTATTTTCGATCACACTTCTTCACCAATAAAATATAAAAATACAATTGAAAAATAAAATAAAATAAAAGAAAATACAATTAAATAAGAAATATAATAAAAAAGAATAAAATAAAATAATAAATATAATATAAAAAGAAAAAAAACATAAAAATAGAATATAAAAGAATATAATATATAAAAGAAAAACATAAAAATAGATTATAAAAGAATATAAAAAAATTCCTCTTTCTTACAAAGCCTACATATCCTTTCACCTTTCGATAGCCACTATTTACATGCCCTCGTTTCACTACCCTGTATGAATCTTCCTATCCATTCTAATTCTCCTCTCCTTTTTTTTCTTCTTCCCTCATAAGTATTTCGACTTATCTCCTGGTTTGCTTGCCACCTCTCTTAATTCTCTTAGGAACTTTAACTCTTTTATTTTCATCTCTCTTTCTTGTTCTTGGATGTATATACTTATCTGCTCTATTTTCGATCACCAATAAAATATAAAAATACAATTGAAAAATAAAATAAAATAAAATAATAATAAAATAAAATAAAAGAAAATACAATTAAATACGAAAATAAAATACAGTACAATAAAATATAAAAAACAATAAAATACAATTAAATAAGAAATATAATAAAAAAGAATAAAATAAAATAATAAATATAATATAAAAAGAAAAAAAAACATAAAAATAGAATATAAAAAAGAAAAAATATAAAAATACAATAAAAATATAAGATAAAATACAATATAAAAAATAAATATAAATGAATATAAATGAAATTAAAAATATAAAAATGCAATTAAAATAGATAATAAAATACAATACAATATAAAACTCAATAAAAATATAAAAGAAAATAAAAAATATATATATATATATATATATGAATATAAAAATATGAATTAAAAAATAAAAATATAAAAATTCAATATAAAAAATACATTATAAAAAGAAAAAATATAATAATAATAATAATTTAATTTGTTACCCACTTTTGTGTTACAATTTAACGATCATATACTCTTTCCATTTCATTCCCGTGATTGTGTCAGTGTAAGTCCTACCCTTCTAATGTATCCTGCTGTGTCTTAACAATTTTTTTTTATTTTACAAGTGTTTCCTAATCTATTTTATGTTGCATAATCATCTTTTATCATTTTCCTGTTCTTCCCATATTTTCATTCTCCCTATTATCTCCTATACAGGGTGTCCCACGGTAGAATCGACAGTGCCGTAGCTCCTAAAGTATTGGAGATAAAATTTTTTAAAAAATAGGGAATTGCATGGTTCGAAGGGGCTACAAAATTAGCCTGAACGAATTTTTTTTTCGATTATTATTTTAAAAAATACGATGGTCAAGTTCGGGTTTTCAAATGGAACTATTTTTTTTGAAGTCCTGAGTTGATAGTGCGTTCCAAGACAAATTCAATAAGCATCAATGTATACACTTTATTTTCACTGGTTTTTGAGATATTGCGCTTGCAAATTTACTGATTTTCACTGCAAGAAACTCCTCTGGAATAGCAAGGACCGGGGACGGTCTTACTGGCGCCACGGGTGGCACTGCCTGTTGAAATAGATACCTACCTGCGAAAGGTCTACGCCAGGCCCAAAGGCTGGACAATTCTTTTCCGCCAGAAATGCTACTTAGGTAGGTACATCTGCGGTATCGAGAAGCGCATCGTTACTTTTATTTCGCACTTGCTTCTAGGCTCGGATAGCCGGTTCGTCTGGGAGGGATGCAAGTTGCATTGGTTAGGTTCGGAGGAGTGAAAGTTGCTAGACTAAATTTCAACTATAGGGAGCAGATTGTATCAGAACCAATCGGATTTGCATCCCTCACAAACGGCTGCTAGAGAGCAAGAGGCCCTCTTCACAGCAATACCTTCTCCCCAATGCCCACCTTCTTTCGCACGGAATACGTCAACGCATGGTTTTGTTTTGATATCGAAGCTCATGTTTATACTCTAGAGGACCACGCATCGACAGCGGGCTACCCCTTTTCTTAACGTGTCTCTCCACGAGGAGTTTTGCCGATGGATTGTAGAAGCGCAGATGTCTGGATGCCAGTTGTTGAATTCAGGAGACGATAGAAACACTTTATTACTAAACACACATGTCCTATAATTAAAGTAAATCGTATTCCTCTCGGGCAGGAGTCGCCCGACGTTCGCCAAGAAGATGCGGCCTGGTACCCCGTGGCGAGAACAACCCTTCGCTGGGTCTCGCTCGATTTTTATGACTTTTACCGGAAAAAGGTACGAATCCTGGGCCGAACGTAACGAATTGAGGTCGAGCCCCCGCAGTCGAGGGTGAAATATCCATTACAGCGTATTAAGAAATTCTTTTCTTCATCGTATCGAGAGGGAAGTGACGCGAATGGATTCCTTATGTTTTTCTGACGAAAATCATACCAAATATCATGCAAATCGGACTACTTTGATACAAGCTATTTGTATTCCCTATGTAAAAGTTGTCCGATTTACACGACATTTGGCATGATTTTCATCGGGAAACCACAAGGAATCCAACGGCGACACTTCCATATCCATACGATAAAGAATAAAGAATTATTTTATTTCTGAAACAGATACAGGGTAATTATGGAGGTACGCCCGTCAAGAAGATACGGCCTGGTACCCCGTGGCGAGGACAACCCTTCGCAGGGTCTCGCCCGATTTTTATGGCTTTTTCCGGAAAAAGGTACGAATCCTGGGCCGAACGTAACGAATTGAGGTCGAGCACCGCAGTCGAGGGTGAAATATCCATTACAGCGTATTAAGAAATTCTTTTCTTCATCGTATCCAAAGGGAAGTGACGCCAATGGATTCCTTATGTTTTTCTGATGAAAATCATACCAAATATCATGCAAATCGGACTACTTTGACACAAGCTATTTGTATTCCCTATGTAAAAGTTGTCCGATTTACATGAAATTTGTTATGATTTTAATCGACGAAACGCCAGGAATCCATTGGCATCACTTACTCCTTCGATACGACGAAGAAAAGAAGCAAACATTTGAAATCCTAAACATTTCTCACTTCTTAATGATATTCCAAACCCTTCGAGGGTCGAAAGCCATAAAATTCGATGGGCACTGCGGAGTGTTGTCCTCGCTACGAGGCGACGGGCGTACCTCCAGAATTACCCTGTATTTGTTTAGGAAATAAAATAATTCTTTATTCATTATCGCATGGATATGAATGTGTCGCCGATGGATTCCTTGGGGTTTCATTACAAATATCGTGTAAATCGGACAACTTTTACATAGGGAATACAAATAGTTTGTGTCAAAGTAGTCCGATTTGCATGATATTTGGTATGATTTTCATCAGAAAAACATAAGGAATCCATTGGCGTCACTTCCCTTTCGATACGATGAAGAAAAGAATTTCTTAATACGCTGTAATGGATATTTCACCCTCGACTGCGGGGGCTCGACCTCAATTCGTTACGTTCGGCCCAGGATTCGTACCTTTTTCCGGAAAAAGCCATAAAAATCGGGCAAGACCCTGCGAAGGGTTGTCCTCGCCACGGGGTACCAGGCCGCATCTTCTTGACGAACGTCGGGCGACTCCTGCCCGAGAGGAATACGATTTACTTTAATTATAGGACATGTGTGTTTAGTAATAAAGTGTTTCTATCGTCTCCTGAATTCAACAACTGGCATCCAGACATCTGCGCTTCTACAATCCATCGGCAAAACTCCTCGTGGAGAGACACGGTAAGAAAAGGGGTAGCCCGCTGTCGATGCGTGGTCCTCTCGAGTATAAACATGAGCTTCGATATCAAAACAAAACCATGCGTTGACGTATTCCGTGCGAAAGAAGGTGGGCATTGGGGAGAAGGTATTGCTGTGAAGAGGGCCTCTTGCTCTCTAGCAGCCGTTTGTGAGGGATGCAAATCCGATTGGTTCTGATACAATCTGCTCCCTATAGTTGAAATTTGGTCTAGCAACTTTCACTCCTCCGAACCTAACCAATGCAACTTGCATCCCTCCCAGACGAACCGGCTATCCGAGCCTAGAAGCAAGTGCGAAATAAAAGTAACGATGCGCTTCTCGATATCGCAGATGTACCTACCTAAGTAGCATTTCTGGCGGAAAAGAATTGTCCAGCCTTTGGGCCTGGCGTAGACCTTTCGCAGGTAGGTATCTATTTCAACAGGCAGTGCCACCCGTGGCGCCAGTAAGACCGTCCCCGGTCCTTGCTATTCCAGAGGAGTTTCTTGCAGTGAAAATCAGTAAATTTGCAAGCGCAATATCTCAAAAACCAGTGAAAATAAAGTGTATACATTGATGCTTATTGAATTTGTCTTGGAACGCACTATCAACTCAGGACTTCAAAAAAATAGTTCCATTTGAAAAACCGAACTTGACCATCGTATTTTTTAAAATAATAATCGAAAAAAAAATTCGTTCGGGCTAATTTTGTAGCCCCTTCGAACCATGCAATTCCCTATTTTTTAAAAAATTTTATCTCCAATACTTTAGGAGCTACGGCACTGTCCAGTCTACCGTGGGACACCCTGTAGAATAACCAAGTTTGTCCCTTCTCCTCTAATTACCTCTTTCCAATTGCTGCCACTCTCTCCACTTACTTCACATGCTTCAATCACGTGTTTCACTGTTTCTTCCTCTTTCTTACAAACCATACATATCCTTTCTTCTTTCTTCTTTCGATAGCCAGCCACGGAGACCTCTCCAGACCTGACCCACGCCCGAAAATTTTTTATACCTAGCCGAGTGAGGAAATGACCTTGGCCCAACTCCGAAATTTTTTTCCAAACTAATATGTGATCGAATTTTCCTCCCAACACAGAGAAATAATAATTTATTTTTATCGGATGATGTTTCAGACAATGTCGGGAAAGATCGGCATTTTACAAACCACGTATTCGGAGGAAGGAAAGAGAGAGCATTACATTAAAATCTAAATTCGTGGAGGGAAAGAGAGAGCAATACTTAGCGTCGCAGCGTCTCGCGCGATCGTGCGTAATTTGACTACTCTGGAGCAGCCGCGTGCGATGACGTCATTCAACGGCGCGAAGAAGGCTCGAACGAAATAGAATTATGCAGTGTCTGCAAATGTTAGAATTATGTGGCGAAAGGAGAAGGAAGACGGGTAAATAAAATGTAGAAATAATATAAGTTTAAGAAATATATATTGTTATAGAAAAAAATATAAATATACAACTAAATAAAAATATAATAAAAAAGGAATATAATAATAAAATATAATAATAAAATATAACAAAATAACATGGAATAAATAGTAAAAATAGAAAAAAATAGTAAAAATAGAAAAAAAATAGAAAAAATAGAAAAAAATAGTAAAAATAGAAAAATATATACAAATGAAATTAACTAAACAAATTAAAATCCATATAAATTAATCTCTCCGCGCTGCGTTGGCGGTGGCGCGAGCAAGATCCGGGAGCATGTCCCGCAAACGCTCTATCTGGGGCGGTGGTGGCAGCGGTGGCAGGTTCTAAAACATGTAAACGCAAATATAATATTAATACATTCCGCACAATATCCTATCACAATATCACTTACCAGCAAGCCATCAATGGCTGCAGTGATGTTGTCGCTGTCATCGCTGTCATCGTTGTCATCGGTGTCGGAGGATGAGGAGTCCTCGATGCTGTCCTCACCACCACCATCACCACCGACTGCTCCCTGCAAATCCTAGAACATAGAAACCTTGATATAATATTCACGTGTTAAACGTAAAAAAAAAAACGTACAAAACATTGTTATGTACATACCTCCTGATTATTCCCCCACATCTCCTGGTCCTCGTCGGGTGCAATCCTGAATATTCCCATTATTTTTGGTTGGAACTATTGCCTTTAAAGAGACTGTTGCCGTCAAAGATTTGAAGACAACTGGTCTCGCTGCATCTCCAGGCTCTTGCATTTAAAATCTTATCATGAAATCGAGAAGTGCGTAGCTTTGCAAAAGTAAGATGCTGTTGTTCTCCACATTCATTTTCGCTGACCATCCTCTCCTTCTTCACACGCATCTTCTTTCCCTTCTTCTTTGGACACACCAAGCGACTAGACCAAATCACTTTGATCATGTATCGAACGGGTATCGAACGTGAATCGAACGTGAATCGAACGTGAATCGTACCACTCTGAACGTGAATCGTACCCCTCTGAACGTGTATCAAACGGGTATCGAACGTGAATCGAACGTGAATCGTACCACTCTGAACGTGAATCGTACCACTTCCAACATGCATCGAACGTCAATCGTACCACTTCGAACATGCATCGAACGTCAATCGTACCACTTCGAACGTGTATGGTACCACTTCGAACGTGTAATGCACATGTAATGAACCACTTCGAACATGTAATGAACCACTTCGAACATATATCGAACGTCAATCGTACCTCTTCGAACGTGTATGGTACCACTACGAACGTATATTGGACATGTAATGAACCACTTCGAACATGTAATGAACCACTTCGAACATGTATCGAACGTCAATCGTACCACTTCGAACGTGTATTGGACGTGTAATGAACGGCTTTGAACGGGTATTGAACGGCTTTGATCGGGTATCGTCGTAACCTAGCGTACATCACATGTAGGAAGTTGGGGAGGGTGAAGAAAAACATTTTCATATACATTAAAAATTGATTATATTTAAATTATTGAATATTTTAAATATATTTTAAATACTCATTTTAAATATTCATTTATATTTATTTTTTATATTGTATTTTATCTTATATTTTTATTGTATTTTTATATTTTTTCTTTTTTATATTATATTCTTTTATATTCTATTTTTATGTTTTTTTTTCTTTTTATATTATATTTATTATTTTATTTTATTCTTTTTTATTATATTTCTTATTTAATTGTATTTTATTGTATTTTATATTGTATTGTACTGTATTTTATTTTCGTATTTAATTGTATTTTCTTTTATTTTATTTTATTATTATTTTATTTTATTTTATTTTTCAATTGTATTTTTATATTTTATTGGTGAAGAAGTGTGATCGAAAATAGAGCAGATAAGTATATACATCCAAGAACAAGAAAGAGAGATGAAAATAAAAGAGTCAAAGTTCCTAAGAGAATTAAGATAGGTGGCAAGCAAATCATGAGATAAGTCGAAATACTTATGAGGGAAGAAGAAAAAAAGGAGAGTAGAATTAGAATGGATAGGAAGATTCATACAGGGTAGTGAAACGAGGACATGTAAATATTGGATATCGAAAGATGAAAGGATATGTAGGCTTTGTAGGAAAGAGGAAGAAACAGTGAAACACGTGATTGATGCATGTGAAGTAAGTGGAGAGAATGGCAGCAATTGGAAAGAGGTAATTAGATGAGAAAGGATAAACTTGGCTATTCTACAGGAGATAATAGGGAGAAGGAAAAGATGGGAGGAAGAGGAAAGTGATAAAAGATGATTATGCAACATAAAATAGATTAGGAAACACTTGTAAAATAGAAAAATTGGTTAAGACACAGCAGGATACATTAGAAGGGTAGGACTTACACTGACACAATCACGGGAATGAAATGGAAAGAGTATATGATCGTTAAATTGTAACGCGAATGTGGGCAATAAATTAAATTATTATTATTATTATTATTATTATTATATTTTTTTTATAATGCACTTTTATATTGAATTTTTATATTTTTTATTTTTTTTTATTTCTTATTTTTTATATTCTATTTATATTCTATTTTTATATTTTTTATTTTTTATATTATATTTAATATTTAATTGTATTTTCTTTTTTATTATTTTATTTTCTTTTATTATATTATTTCTTTATATTGTATTTTTATATTGAATTGAGTTTTTATATTTTTATTTTATTATTTCTTATTTTTATATTCTATTTATATTCTATTTATATTCTATTTTTATATTTTTTCTTTTTTATATTATATTTGATATTTAATTGTATTATATTTGATATTTAATTGTATTTTCTTTTTTTATTATTTTATTTTCTTTTATTATATTATTATATTCTTTTTTATTATATTTCTTATTTAATTGTATTTTCTTTTATATTTATATTTATATTGTGTTGTATTTAGGAATTGGAAAGAGGTAATTAGAGGAGAAGGGAAAAACTTGGCTATTCTATGGGAGATAATAGGGAGAAGGAAAACATGGGAAGAACAGGAAAGTGATAAAAGAATATTATACAACATAGAATAGATTAGGAAACACTTGTAAAATAGAAAAAATTGTTAAGACACAGCAGGATACGTTAGAAGGGTGGGACTTACACTGACACAATCATGAGAATGAAATGGAAAGATTATTTCATCGTTAAATTGTAACGCAAAAGTGGGCAATAAATTAAATTATTATTTTTATTATTATTATTATATTTTTGTCTTTTTTATATTGTATTTTTATATTCTATTTGTATGGAGAGAACTCAAAGATGTTGAGAATCGTGCGGTTTATTTAGAGATAAAGAATTGAGGCGATACAATAGATACGTAACACTTTCGGCGAATGTTGTTGAGATATTACTGTTCTGTGTAACTGAGCACTCGGTTCGGTCACGAGAGCGTGAGTGCGTATGAATGTAGACGAGGTGTTGTGTGGAAGAGTATGTATGTATGATGTCGCGAAAAGTAAATAGGAAGTCCATCAGCTGTTCGTGAATGTTCATGTTGTCTTGCGATTGATGTGAAGAAGAGAAAAAGAGAAGGAGAAAGAACGACAGATTGAGAGACAGAGACAGAGAGAGAGAGAGAGAGAGAGAGAGAGAGAGAGATGGTTCTGCTGATACACTATTTATATTCTATTTTTATATTTCTATTGTTTAATTAATTGAACAATATGGAATCATTTTACAAATATTGCAATCTATTTGCTTGTCTGTCTCCCTCCTTCACTTGTCATCAATTTCTATCGACTCTGCATAATTCTTTCTATGATTCTCGCCTCCAATTCTAAAGACGATACTACGTAATAAGTCGCTGTATTTCAAACTGAATACAGTATCATTTTTATTTAATCTTATGTCATGTGTAAGCTATGTGTATCCGCGGCTGTATCAAACTGTAGAAGATATGAGGACAAACTTTAAAACTTTTGTTACTGTGTTGTAACAGGGCGACGCTGCCTGCGAAACATTACATACGCGTCGTGCTGCTAAAATAATATGTGATAGCGAATACTACGACGAGGATTATCTTGTAGATTGCGAACTGGTAGCATCTGTCATCAATGATAGTTTAGCGGATGCGCGTAGGAAAAAAATGTTAAATTATATTCCATTTCTGTTTATATTTTTATATTCTTTTAATTGTAATTAAATTTCTTAAACATATTATTTCTCTATTTACTTATCCGTCTTCCTCCTTCTCACCTCACCAATTTCTGCTGACACCACATAATTCTTTTTATGATTCGTGCGTTCGTTACGCCACCAAATGATGTAATCTTGCACGGCGGTCCCATCACGGGGGATTCAAATTACACGTGATCGCGCGATACGCTGCGATGTTAAGATTGAAAAACATTTTTAAAAATTGTTAGCTTTAGAGTGTGTGTTTGCTACATATTGGTTCGGTAGATCGGTGAGGGAGGGGATTAAAATTATTATTTCTCTGCGTTGGGAAAAAAATGTCTGTTGATATGGAAAAGATTTTATCTGCTGATGCCGCATACTTTTAAGATTCGACGTTTCTACATGTATTGTATTTTGTTCATCACGCTGCCAAATGACGTCATCTAGCGCGGCTGCTCCAGAAGAGTCAGATTTCGCGAAATCTCGCGATACGCCGCGACGTTAAATCGGAACGCTTTGAAATACTGTTAGCTTTAGAATGCTCGCTACATAATGGTTCGGAAAAATATGTCTGTTTGCTACATAACAGTTTGCTATATCGGTGATTAAAAAATTATTATTATTTCTCTGTGTTGGGGAAAACTTTCCATCACATATTGGTATGGAAAAAAGTTTCTGCTGACGCCGCATAATTCTTTCTATGATTCGCGCTGCCAAATGTCGCCATCCTGCACGACTGCTAGAGGAGATTCAAATTACACACGATATGCAGCGACGTTAAATCGGAACGCTTTGAAATACTGTTAGCTTTAATAAAATGTGTTTGTATCACTATGTAGCGCTGTCTCTTTTCCTCTCCCAGATTTAGCTTTAAAGTAAATCGGAACGCTTCGAAATACTGTTAGCTTTAGAATAAAATGTGTTTGTACCACCAAGTAGCGCTGTCTCTTTCCCTCTCCCCGATTTTAGCTTTAAAAGTAATGTTCTATCTCTTTTCCACCCTCCAAAGACGCGGTGTGTAAAAACGCCGATTTTTCCCGAGATCGTCCGAAATAATTCCCAATAAAAATAAATTATTATTTCTCTGCGTTGGAAATGTCTGCATGCTGCATATTGGTTTGGAAAAATATTTGGGGGTGGGCCAAGATCATTCACTCCCTCCGGTTAGGTCTGAAAAAGTTCTCGGGGGTCATTCCCTCCCTCTAAAAAGTTTTCGGCGGTGGGTCCGGTCTACGCGGCGGCTCGGCCTGGAGTGATCCCCTCCATCATCGCGGCTTCCCCCACTCCGCGGCTCGTGCGCGCGCAATCGGTTTTCCTCTCCCCGCAGGCCCCGCGCCCATGTTTCCCTCCGCCGCGCTCCCCCGCGCGCCCTCACTTCCCCCCGCCCCCGCGCTCCCCTCAGAGGACCTGCGTTGGAAACCGCTTTACCATACTACTCGTGTTCTTGAGTTCTTCATTTAGTCACGTAATCATTCTAATCGGATATCCCCCACACGAGTACTAATGTGGTATAATGGGCTACGCTCGGATTGGCTGCACCATACTGCCGAAACTCGTGATTGGTCAAGACACTACGTCCAGTTTGTGTTCGTTTTCGAGGTCTGAGGTGGCAATCATTGGCAGTGGCAATAAATGCCGGCAAAATCGAAGAATATTCCACGCGATTCTGAGCAACAATATCCAGACAAATCATCTCCACGTATCGAGAAGGTAAACGTCATTATGGAATTGAATAATTTCCAATTATCTACGTCGCGGAAATCGAGATTTACATTATTATCTGCGAGATAGAAAAGTAGGGTTACGCGCGACATGCGAATGTTTGGCGTCTTGTTTAGTAGATAATAATTTAACATATGTTTTCTTATAAATGTTAATTTTCGCAGGAGCATGCATGATCGCCTAGGGTGTGTACTGTGCGGAGATGAAGCTGAAGTAAGTATCGCATGTATCCTGTTTATTCATACGTTACGTTTAATTTTATACTAATATTGTGTTTGTTTTCAGCGCTAACACAACAGGAAACATGATGCTTTTACACAAAAAAGAAGTCGAAAATATTGAATGAAATTTTCTGATATCGCCCCTACTAGGTACCAGTGGTTACGGGACGTGGATTTGTAAATTTAAATGTTGAAAGTCCCTCTTTGGATTTATATGCGCTACTTATATTATTTTGTAACAATTGTAATCACCGATCATTTATATTAATAAAGAAAGAATAAATACTTTTTGAAATAAGTAGCATTAATTATTTAATAAACTGTAGAATTTGCTTGATGGTTATGTAAGGTTAGGGACAGCCGTGTGGCGTCACGCGTAGGGAATAGTTTGGTAATTCTGGCCTTCAGATGGTGCTGTTATACGTGTCAGGCGAACGGCAGGATCTGATGCGAATCTGCTGCCCATCTGACGTCAGGGTCCTGATGTCAGGCTCTGTACCTCAGAACGTATCCTAATGCGGACATAGATGACTACGGATCTGACGTCAGGCTCTGCGCCCCAGATGTGGTTATCAGGGAAATTAGTGGAAATTGGACTCACAGTCGTAGGCCTTATTACAGATATGGGGTCCAATTTTCAACAATTAGCGAACATTTTAGGCGTTCAACTCATTTAGTTTTAGGGAGTCTACCCGAGGATGCAGCTGGAACAATTGACTTCATTTCTTTCTTTGATAAACTCTTTGATATATGCAATTCTTCTAACTTATCAAGTTCTAAAATGTTTAACAAGGCATTTAGTGATCAACAAAATTATATAGATTTTCTTAATACAGCTTTAGAATTTTTAAATCAATTAAAAGTAATTAGTAATGAAGGAAAAAGTACCACATCATATGTAAAATGTATTAAGGGGTGGAAAATAACTATAAATTCTTTAATAAATATTTGGACATTTTTAAAAGAAAAAAACTTTTCGTTTATTCTCACTAGACGTTTTAATCAAGATTGTTTAGAAAACTTTTTCGGTAGTATTAGACAGCAAAGTGGAAATGTTACAAATCCAACGCCAATTCAGTTTGCTAGAGCATTTAAAAAATTGCAGCAATGATTTCGATAAGATATTAACAAATTCACCCAATTTATCCAAACAAGCAGCTTCTATAATAATTGTTCCAGGTGTTAGGGAATCTTTTCTTGTAGAAAATTGCGACTATCACGAGAAGTCTTTGCCAGAACAAAATGCTTTCAAATATGTTGCTGGATATTTGTTAAATAAGTGTTTACAAATTCATTGTTGTGATATATGTAAGAAATTTGCTAACGACGATACAGAATTAGATGCAAGTAATTTGTTTATTCATTATAAAGCGTATAATAAAGAATATAATATGTATGGAGCTTTAAAGACTCCACATGAAAGTTTTTATAATTTCGTATTTTCTATGGAAACAGTGTTTTTTTAAAATATTAAATCCCTTTTACCCCTTCAGGACGTAGGCAAGAATTTATTGTTATTATTTAAGGATATTGTAGGTTTTTCACATCCTTGTACCAAATTCCCGTTAGAATATTTATTAAAATTATTTATCCGGTTAAGAATTTATTATGTATTAAAAAATAGTAATAGAAATTTCAAAACATGTATAAAGCGAGATAGGAAAGTGTGTATACTTATGAACATGTAAATATTTTGTAACCGTATTTATAATGTATGGATTGTATGTATGTATGTAAGGAAATGTATAATATTGTATAAGAGTGTATAAATGTATGTGGGCATAGCATAAGTAGCGAGCGTGGGTGTTGTACGCAGTGCTGGGCAGTGATGGGTCGTGTATTTTACGCCGCGTCGTAAATGCATTTACGACGTGTCGTAAATCTATGTATAATATGTCGTTTTTAAGTCCATTTTATACGTGTCATTTGTCGCAAATGTCGTAAATAGAAATATTCATTATTTTAAGGTTTCAACAATTAGGGCGGTATTCATAAACGCGTCTTAAGATTAAGCAAATGCTTAAGCATGCGGCATCCTCTACTAACCTAGTAGCATAGTAAAGGATGCCGAATGCTTAAGCATTTGCTTAATCTTAAGACACGTTTATGAATACCGCCCCAAAAGTGTTGGAAAAATATAGTTCTTTCTGACTCGCTTGTTGGTTGCATGCGAATACTATAGAATACTGTAGAATACGTCAATAATGTCGAAAACTACGTATAATCGCCGCGTTCATATCCCCAAAAAAGTATTCCAAAGCGAGGACTTGGTCTTAATACTCTTAATTATTGTTTTGTAATTGTTTAGATAAAACTAGTAAAAAATGAATCGTGAAAGGTAAAGTAATTAGAAATAAATGTACGATGAAAAATCAAATTTATTTGAATTGAAAATTATGTAAATAAAAATATCTGTTTCAGAAAAAATGAAATTGATAAATTGTAAACAAATTTCTTTTTTTGGCGCAATATCCCTTTCAGCGTGATGGAATTAAGCCACTTTAAAGCTTTTGTGCATGTACTAAATAAGGACTATGTAGTTCCATCGAGAAAAACATTAAATACAATACATTTAAATGTACAATATGAACAATTATACAATTCCATTGGACAAAATGAACAGTAAGGTGCTGTGCTTTTAATTGATTGCTTCTTTTCCTAAAATAAAATAGTCTTTTTATTAACATAATTTTTAATTTAAACAAATTATATTTGTTATTCTATATTGGGAAACTTAGTGGAGACGTGGCTTAGATTTCAGCCCTCTGATGGTAAATATAAATGCTATCGGCGCACAGGTTCGGTCCACAAACAACTATCTTAATTAATCAATAACACATTTGCTTTAATTAACTGAAAATTTTCCAACGTTTCGGTCTGACTTTAGACCCTTATCAAGGAAAGTGATAAAATTTCAGAAAAATAACGCGAGTGAAATTTATCCGGTCGGAACGTTAATACACGTCCGATACCGAGAGCCGGTGGAATAGTGACTGAAGTAAACATAGGACAAAGCCAACGATCATCTCGAAGGTGAACACAGCCGTTTAGACGCAGAGACCGTTAAATATTTTGAAAACATCGATTCTCAAACCCTCAAGTCACATAATAAAATCAATATTAATAAAGGAATAATTGGAGCAATACATCATAGGACATTACTTATTCAGTAATGTTGCGTAATATTCTTGTATTTTAGGCGTTTCATACCTAAGATTTACGCTGGGTTGTTTAATCATATGTAATGTCTCCAAAAGAATCCTCCGGTTCAAATTAGTCTCTCTGTCGACAACTTTAACGTTATCGAAGTCAAATCTGTGATCAAACTCCAGCGAATGCTTGGTCAAAGCAGTGTGTTGAAGGGGAGATGAAAAAATATTTCTTTTGTGTTCACAAACGCGTCTTTCCAAAAGTCTCGAAGTTTGTCCTATATAAACCTGGTTACATCCCATGCAAGGGATAGAATATACAATGTTGGAGTTTTTAACTAAAGGTATTTTATCCTTGATTGAAGGGAATAATTGCTTAGTGTAAAACGGTAATTTAAAAATCGTGTGTATTCCAGCTTTCCTGAAAATTCTTCTGATATCATTTGATATGTTGTTACAAAAAGGTAACACTGTTGTGTTCCTCCAGCTAATTGGCCCTAATAATAGATTTCTCTCCTCCTTTCTTTTCGCAATTAATGAGGGATGGTAGATTTCAAAAATACGATCTTTAATGATTGCACAGATCATTCCCATAGGGTATCCATTACGTTTTAGAGTGTTTTTAACAAGAGACAAATTAGCTGGTCGAAATTCAGGGTCGGAAAGCAAGATAGCACGGTCTATTAATCCCTTAATTAATCCCACTTTATGCTGCATGGGGTGAGCCGAAAAAAAGTTAATATATCTACCTGACCAACTCGGCTTGTGATACCAATTCGTAATAAAACTATTATTCGATCTAATGACCGTAGTGTCAAGAAAGCTTAGACATGAATCCGTTTCAATCTCATGCGTGAATTGTAATCTAACGTGAAAACTATTAAAAACATCTAAAAGAACTTGCAAATCCTCAAGTCTAAGACAAGTAATAATGTCATCAACATATCTTTTATAAAAAATAAGTTCAAAAGGTACCTTTGTGAGAGAAACCGATTCCAATTCTTCCATAACAATGTTAGCAATTACCGGAGAGATAGGAGATCCCATAGCCGTTCCAAAAATCTGTTTGTAGTAAGTTCCATTGAATAAGAACACATTGGATTCCAATACAAACTTGACAGCTGTGAGGAAATCATTACGATCGATTTTGGTATGTTCACTGATCTCATCCCAACGATGATCTAAGACGTCCAAGGCTAAGTCAATAGGAACATTAGTAAAAAGTGAAACAACGTCAAGAGATACCAGTCGTAATGATGCATCATTAATGTGAAAATTTCTAATCTCTTTACAAAATTGCCAACTGTCGACAGTGTGAAAAGGAGATTTTCCAACAATGTTTGAAAGAATGCCTGCTAAAAAACTAGACAGTTTATATGTGGGACCACCTATAGATGAAACAATAATCCTCCATGATAATGTCTCCTTGTGTGTTTTAGGCAGAGCATACGCTCTAGGTATAACGGCATTGTAAGATTTTAATTGCTTGCTAATTTGTTCACTGATTTGTTTCTTTTTAAAGAATTTGGAGACGATGGAATTAGCCTCTTTTTCAAAGGTACAGGTGTATTCAAATTTACTGGTAATATATGTGGTCCTGTCTTCAAGCAATTTATTGACTTCAGAGATATAAAATTCTTTGTCCACCACTACAGTGGTGTTCCCTTTATCCGATTTAAGAACCAACAAATTGTTGTTTCTCTTAAAAAACTGTTTAGTTTCAAAAATCTCAGCCTTGGATACAATCATGCTGTTTGGTTTGGTAAATCTAGTGGTAAAATTCAAAATTTTGTTAATTATTTTAATTCTAGTTGAAGTTTGAATATCATTGTCCATAATTTTATCTAAACCTGATTCAATTGAAGCTATAAATTTAGGAGAAGTAATAAATTCTTTTCGGACATCGAGAGCATGTTTGGGTCCCAAGACCAAAACTTTTTTCACGTTGGCAGGGATTTCAATATCAGAAAGATTTTTAATCCAACTATTGTTGTTGTAATCTGAAGTTGTATTTTTATCAAATACAGTACCACCAAAATCATTATTTGAGGATTCTGTTTTATTTCTGAGCAAATTATTAAATTTTTTTATGCAAATGTTTTTATGAATTTTAAACAGCCTCGTATATTTTTTATTTTCAAAAGCAACAAATTTTTCAAATAAAAATGGAGGGAGAAAAAACTGAATTTCATCTTTTAATTGAGCTATTGTTTTCAAATTTGATTTTTGTAAATTATGTGTATCTTTAATGGCAATATTAAGCAGTTTTCTGGAATATCTATTTTGTAAATTCAATAATTTGCTAGAAGCTGAGGCAGAGACTATAAAAACATTACATTTATTAAACACATTATTTGCAATAAAATTGGGGATGACATCTTTTGTTCTACATTTAAGTAAGAATAATTTTCTGTTACTTATCTTGCATGGGATGTAACCAGGTTTATATAGGACAAACTTCGAGACTTTTGGAAAGACGCGTTTGTGAACACAAAAGAAATATTTTTTCATCTCCCCTTCAACACACTGCTTTGACCAAGCATTCGCTGGAGTTTGATCACAGATTTGACTTCGATAACGTTAAAGTTGTCGACAGAGAGACTAATTTGAACCGGAGGATTCTTTTGGAGACATTACATATGATTAAACAACCCAGCGTAAATCTTAGGTATGAAACGCCTAAAATACAAGAATATTACGCAACATTACTGAATAAGTAATGTCCTATGATGTATTGCTCCAATTATTCCTTTATTAATATTGATTTTATTATGTGACTTGAGGGTTTGAGAATCGATGTTTTCAAAATATTTAACGGTCTCTGCGTCTAAACGGCTGTGTTCACCTTCGAGATGATCGTTGGCTTTGTCCTATGTTTACTTCAGTCACTATTCCACCGGCTCTCGGTATCGGACGTGTATTAACGTTCCGACCGGATAAATTTCACTCGCGTTATTTTTCTGAAATTTTATCACTTTCCTTGATAAGGGTCTAAAGTCAGACCGAAACGTTGGAAAATTTTCAGTTAATTAAAGCAAATGTGTTATTGATTAATTAAGATAGTTGTTTGTGGACCGAACCTGTGCGCCGATAGCATTTATATTTAAAGAATACGGTCGATAGTTTATAACTTATTGTTCCTCTGATGGTAAGTTGGCAAACTATTGAAAGTAGATCCGATTCCACCAAACATTCCGAATAAGTATATATTATTCGAATAAGTAAAAATTTAGTGTTCAAAGAAATTTAAAAACACTCGTTTGTCACAACATATCTATTCTATTTAAACACTGATAATCATATGGACTTCGACGGATTTCGACCTACTCTCAGTAATTCAATTTTCTGTCACTAGTTGGCGTATCGAAATTCTTGGTTTCGCAATGCATTTCTCTTTTACTAACCTATCAATATCCATTTTTCGTCAGTGTAACTTAATTTAATTTAACTTTTTTAATCACAATTATAATTATTAATAAATTGGCACTTCTTCATAACTTATACGAAAAATGTATTTTAGGTTAGTTGTTTTCATTTCAGCTATACGACATTTACGACATTTACGACACATTTACGACATTTACGACATTTATTACATTTATGACACGTGTCGTGTATAAAATCGAAAATTCGTGTCTTTACCCAACACTGGTGCTGGGGCGAGGTGGGCAGGAGAGTGTTCTGGGTAGAGTTATCTGCCGCCTCTCTCGCTAAAGCGCGAATGTAGCCGTGGGGTTTGAGTGAGTAAAAGTCTCACACTACCCCGACGTCTTCAAGGGAAGGCGAATCTAAGCCCTCCCTTCGAGATGTCCTATGAGGATTTCCCCACGTTAAAAAAGAAAAAAAAAGAGGAAAAGCGAGTTCATTTCTTGGCAATTACATTGAAATAAAGATTAAATATATACTTCTTTAACATACTTGTACACAATATGTATTATTATAATTTATTTTTAATAAATATTCTTTAATTCATTCATAATGTATACTTTTGTTGTACATTTGTAATACATTTTTATCTTTTAGCATTTTTTTATACGTATATGTCACTTCAACCTTAAACTTTTCATATCTAGAAGTTATTAATATATCACGAAAAACAGTACTGATAATATACAGATAGTTTATAACATAAAATTGTAATGCATAGAAGTGAAGGAAAACCCGTATTACATTTAGTCGATTTGAATATCCCGCTCGAATGTACAACCAATTTAAATGCCAAGGTCAAGTAAGGACTTCAAAGGTTCCACCCGGAGTGACGCCTCTTATTATACCTACTCTTTGACAATACACAAGTCGAAAGAATGAAATCTCTTATCTATCATACTTTTATACTTTATAGTCGTTGCTTGGCAAATTATGTGCCGTCAGTGAATATAATTTGAAAGTTTAAGGTTATATTTTCCAGAGTATTTATTATTACACTCAGCAGTTTTTGAGAAACAAATGAAACTGTCGGAAACCGAGTAAATTATATTACAAATTAAAAGGTAAAGATGGGAAATCAGACAGAAGAGCAACCGGAAAATGAATGTAGTTTCAAGTTCCACGATTTTGTGGCAAAAGTTGGTGACTTGACAATTGCCTGTCATACGATCAAAATGGATAATTCACTGTATTTATGGGTGGGCGATTGTCACGAAAATGCTATGACTGATTTATCATTTGCAATTGAATCACAATTATCGAAAGAACCGCTTGCAACAAAAATAATTGGTCCAATTTCGAATGAGGCATCTAGTAATCTTGCTAAGAGATTATCAAGAAGACTCTCGAAGCCTGTGTATGTCAGTTTCAATATCCAGGCTGACAATCTGTCTTTACCTCTGATTGAGAAAAGACTCAGAGATGAATTTAACGCACATCCTGAAAATTTCTAATGTAATATTCACCGACACAATATTAAATTTAATAAATGTTACAATACTTCATCTAATAAATGTGATGTTTACATAATGCAGTGAAAAATTATTATAATTTGTACATTTTACATTAAATATAATTCGAAACCTCTACAATCTTAGGCTTCTTTATTTCAAGTATATGTACGTTGAGTATTCAATTGAAGATATAAAATTCTTCAGACTAACATGTTATAATAATGTGCTCATTTTGAATACTTTCAATATCGTGTAGACTTAAAATTAAACAGTTCCTTACACAAAAATAATCCCAATACAAATAAATTTATTTAAACAATTTATAAGGCTGGATAAAGTGGTTTTTGGAATACTATATCATTCACTAGTTTTACATAAAAGTGCTGCATAGTTCACTATTGTAATAACATGATAAAACGTCTGTTCTCTATATCAATATATTCAGGTGGATCCCATTTTCATTGATTATTCAACCCACACTGCACCTATCACACATGTAATGTGCACACTGTCCCTATATGGAATATGGGCAGACTGTTTTATTGTATCTTGAACTATTGTTCTGAACTTTTGTGTGACAGTGAAAACAAAAACATGGCAGATACAGAGAGAGCGTTGAAAAATAATCGGGTGGTCCTGATGTAGACGAAAAGTAATGTAAGTTATCTGATACACAAAAAAGAAAAGAGATTCCTAAACTATATGAATTATTAATTATTCGATTCATTACTGACTACAGATACAAACAATTGATTAAAATCAATTCCTTAGAGCATTTATTCCAATAAGACTTTTGGTACTATAATTTTATAAATGTGACAGATCTAGTGAATCATAGTAATAGTTTCAATTAATAAATTATTATCAAGTGTAGTCCCCATATTCTATTGTCTTCATTTGCAGGTATTGCCTTTTGTGACGCCTTTACACTTTCTTGGCTTATGCATTATACGAGGTATCTCATTCTCTTCAGAGTTAGGAAATGTAATGTTGTATACTGGTAGTCTATATTGGTGGTCGCCGAAGATTGTAATCGAAGGTCGAAAGATGTGCAAATAATTACTCTCGTGAAAGAATGCTTTGAGCCCTCCAGCCTTTTATATAATAATACATTAAGTATTAGAAAAATTGTTGTTCGGAAAGGTTCTGTCAATGCTTTTTGATCGATTTGAATGAATTGATTGTTGATTATTATAACATAAGCTAATATATATTAATACATCTAATATCTTGCAATGAAGTAAAAGTATAAATCCTTATATATATTACAATAAATTTTACTTGTTTGATACTAAACTGTCATGAAATACTTTTAGTTTTATCACTCAACATTAGTAATATGTTATCTATTTTGGGTATGATTAAAATGCAAAAATGAAATTTGTTAACAATTACAGTAATAATTATTATGAAACATGAATGAATTGAAATAATTATTATGAATCTAGGTTCATATTTTTTAAGCAGCACTATGTTGTTAAGCATTCTAGTTTGGAAAAGCATAACTTACTCTAGCAGAAAATTCAAATTTTTTATGATTGTGTTTAAAATCTGTCATCCATAACTCAATGTGCTTGTCAAGGTTCATTTGCTGAATATTAGTTCTCGGAAAGTATTTGAGATTTCTCAATTTTATGTCTTTCATTTTCTTTGAGTATTCAGCTTCGTATTGTTGCACATCAATTTCAAATTTACGTACGTTTGCTTTAATTAATACCACCAAATCAGCAAAACGTGATCTTACCATGGATAGATCTGTTTCTATCATAGGAGTATCCATTAGTAATTTCTAGTCTTTGACCTTTGACCATAAAAATATAATGTGGTTTTACTCTTTGAAATAATATTTCAGGTTTTATGATTTACAAAACTTAGTTGACTCTTGTGTAATATTATGATGTATAGGGATTAATTACATTAAGAATAATCCACTATAAATTTTAAGTTTGAATTTCTTCAAAGAATTGGACTTTTGAATTTTTGTTATTCCAACATAAGAGTTGACAAATATTTACTAATGATGATGAGTATAATAATTGTGCACATGCAAGAATATGCAAGAGAGTTATTTAATTTGAAGAACGAGATGTAAAATTAGATATCAATTCTTTGTGAGGTTATTATTCATACAGATTTCGACGATACCTTATTTTCGTTAAATGATATTAGATATGGGTATGTTTCTATCATATTTATGTTAATGATGCGTTCCAAAAAGCATTAAATTGCATTTATTTATAATTGCGAACATAGCAACCTTCTAGTTTCTTATAGCGGATTCGGGAACCTGCCAGGGGTCTGCCACTCTCATTTACGATTTTGGAACCAGGGGTGGGCACTTCCCTGTGTTGCGACTCCCATCTGGCGGCGTGTAGTATAAGCTTCGGAAGCGCCGAGTTCGGATTGAATCACCTGAATGTAATGGGAAAGAGAGACAAAGTGAAGTTCGCAAGAAGCGTTTAAAATATTTTTTTAAGACATCTGTGTGTTGTTTTAGAGATTAGTTAAAGGAAACCAGGGATTGTAACCGCTGTCTAAATAACCCATACCATCCACGAAGTATGGATAGATCGAACACGTAAAGCCTAATTATATCTCCATACATACAAATGTTTATGAATGCTTCCAGAACAATGGAAAACAAAAAACAGATGTATTTGTTTAAATGTTTTTGACCGAATGTTTGCAAGCAGGTTTTATACAGTTTTTATATTGTTTTCATTTAGTTTTTATACAGCTTTCATAATGTTTTTGTACAGTTTTTGTATATCTAGTATAGGGTAGATGTCCCAATTACCGTGCTCTGACGCCGACTTGCTCACGACGGAATTAATTACTGACTTCTCTCACTTTAATTTTGCTGGGTGAAAATTTATATTGATATTTTGAACCTTTCTCTTTATTAAGGCATTTCTTCGGGTTGAAAATGTTAATTTTTCATATTTTGTTAATTGAAATAAAAATACATGTTTTTGTCCCAGTTACCGTGCCCTGAAAAAATGTGTTGTCCCAATTCCCGTGCTCCCCCTAACAATGCCCTTTTTTGAATAGCGTTCCCGCGGTTAGGTTATGTCTTTCAACTTCGAACTGTTCAAAACATTTTTGCTCTACGAGAGGTGTTTTTATGTAAAGTTTAATACGGCCTTTTCATTACAAAAGCAAAATATGCAAATATAAATTTTCGTCTCGTAACTAAAGCCAGCATTGAAAATGTTAATTATGTTAACCACCAAACCTAACAAATGTTAACCTCACTTAAAAATAATATTGCAATTCCTATATAGGTACTAATACATAAAAGTGAAACGTTGTCTGTTTGTTTGTCATTTCAGGCCTACACGGCTGAACGGATTTTAATGAATTAGATTAGATTATAGGATATTTATAAATATTCTATCTAAAATTTAAAATAATAAATAACAAGAATAATAATTCCCGGGTGAAACGGAATAACGGGTCAGCCAGTATTAAATAAAGTCATTGAAAATTGATAGGAAAATAAATTACATAATTTTTATTAAATCTTTTATTTAACATTCGTGTAGTCAAAGGGGGGATGGACTTTAGTGGATCTCGCTCTGAGGTGCAGGTGTAATATTAAATAAAGTTATTGAAAATTGATTGCAAAGTAAATTATATACATTATATACATTCTATACATTACATACATTTATAAATTCGAAGGCAATGGACTTTGTTGGATATTTCCTCTCCCTTGTTTTTTCTTCTGCGTTTCCTTTTTTAGTGCACTCTTTGCAGCCCTTATTAATTTTCTTAATTGCTTCTCCTTTTCTATTTTTTCTTTCTTTTCTTCCTTTTCTTTGTACCATCTGAGACCCTCTTCCGATGTTAATACAGATGGCAGTTTTATTTTATTTCCCCTTTTGTTTCTTGTGGAAACATTCTCATTCGGCCAGAATATAAAATTCTTAAATTGGAGAGGTATCCCATCTTTGCTGACACAATTTTCCTTACCATCTCGTTCCTGCGAAGGCATAACAGTATTTCCTGTCGCACTACAGAGCTGGATATCCTGTAGTATTTTGGGTTTATTTTTAGCTATCCTAGTGGCACAAATTTCTGTTTTTTCATTATTAGTCGTATTTGAAGTATTTAGCACATCATGTGCATTTTCAAATGAATTAAAATTTTCATGGAATTGAACATTTCCTTTGTCATCAATAGTAAATATAGCTTCAATATCAGATGTCTCTGAATGAGTAGCGATATTTGCCATTGACACCTGTAAGATAACTTATCGATTAGTAAGTGATACTCACAAAATTTGTTTTTTACTGTAAATTTATAAATATATATAGTTACATGTGTAGTGTATTATTCCACAACTTAAATATAAATGTGTTTAATTTATTATATTAAATGTAATATTAAATATATTTAAACAAAAATTTACAAAAAAGATCTACATTGCTTAATAAAAATATGGACATAAAAATACTTGTATAAAATTGATATATTAATTCATAATCTAATTACTTCTCTAGGAACACCTTCTATTTCTATAGTTTCATGCTGTGGTTGCATTCTTTGTAGAATATCCATCATTTGAAAATCATCTTCCCCCTGGTCAAATTCTGATTCCATTGATGTGGGGTCCACCAGGTATTCCATATGTGTGTCATTCTGTTATACACAAATATAAACATTTACATCGAAACTAATATCATTAACAAATACATTAAAACACAATTTTACTACTTACATTGGTGGTATTTTCAATATCTGTTCCATTTCCATGGCAATTGTTATATATGTTTCTCCACAGATGAAAAAGATTCATATCTTCCATTTCACCCGTCCATTGATTAGTGGTTAGGCAATGTCTAAACTTATCCAGTTTCGATTCTTCAATATTTGTTTCAATACACTTTAAAGCTGTTGCATTGGAACCAGTCATTTCTAAAGTTCCAAAAGTCTCCTGGCTTTCTGCTGCACGATGGAAAATCTTGGAAAAATCCACATTTTCCACTGAAAATGGATGTAGACCGCAAGTTCGAAAGCCATTGGCCATTATTCTCTTAAGGTCCATTTTGTTAAAAACTGTATGTAATAATGCTGCAAAATCGTGTTTCGCTACACTGAGAACTTCTTTTTCTATTCTATACAAATTCACGTGTTTCCTCCAGTGGCTTTTTAAGGGTGAAAACATGCTGACATTTAATGGCTGCATGAAATGTGTGGCATTTGGGGGTAGAACTGCTAACACAATGTCATGCGTATGGCAAAATTCACTCAATGGCTGCGTCAAATGAGAAACATGACCATCAACAAATAAAATTACTGGTAATTTGTATTTCGTTTTTACAATCCAAGGCCAAAATGTGTTAGCAATATATTCATAAAATAGCATGGCAGTCATCCACCCTTTATCTGATGTTCCTGCACAGAACTCAGCTGGTAAATTGGCATAAATATTGCTTGGAACCCTCTTATAATTGTAACGACCATTGTCGGGGCTAACTGTCCCGCTGCATTCGCAGTGACAAGGACTGTCAAATTTTCATTTTCATTGTTATTCACAGTATTATACACATTTTTTTATCCTTTTTTCGCAAGTACAGAGCCTCCTTTAGGATTTAATAATAACGAGGTCTCGTCACTATTAAAGATTCTACTAGCATCCACATCCTGTAGTTTCTCCTTTTCAAAATATTTGCCAATATCATTGAACCATAGTTTTACATTGTCTTCAGAGACTAAAGCTCGTGAGAGCGAAACATTTTCGCACATCCTCACTTTTAATTCCGGATGGCGACGTAAGAATGCCTCATACCAATGGCGACCTGGTCGACCATTGATAAATGGAGTTGAAATATTTAATTTTTTTACTGAAACACCCACACTATTTAATAAATGTTCTTTAGTCACCGGATTTCCATGGGTCGACATAAATAATATCCACTCTACGATTCTATTTTCGTCGGCCTCACTTATGACTGAAGAAGGTCCTGGTATATCGTTAATATACTTTTTCTTCATTTTATCATGAATCGTCATTCGTGGAACGTTAAATTTTTTGCTTCATTCATCAAACTTTTTCTTCATAATTTTACTCATTTTGATAGTTGCTAAGATAAATAATATTTATAAACTAATTTGTTAAGTAAATATTGCATAAATCTTTATTAATTTATACTTACAGTGTCTATGTGTATTAATATTCTTGCAGTTTTTCACGTCCTAGGTATCTCGCGTTCAAAGCTCTCGAGGTTCTGTTGACGCTTTCTGATGCTTTGTGAGGAGGAAAATGGAGGGAAAATAGAATTGGATTTAGCAGTTGCAGAGGGAGCCAGTGGGCTTCGAGGGGCACGGTAATAGGGACAAGCGTCAAATTCCTGTCCCAGTTACCCAGATAGCACAGATACGTCTGAGCGACATCTTTCGGATGTCTGCGCCAGACGTTCCCATCGTCTGTGAGACGTCTTGAATGTCGCAGCTAGGCCTGGGTTTGGTCTTCTGCACCGCTGCCCAGATAACACACCTCGTCTTAGAGACGTCTGGTTCATGTCTATTCTAGGTCTGAAAGTCTGAACGTCGTTAGCAGTGTTGGGTAAAGACACGAATTTTCGATTTTATACACGACACGTGTCATAAATGTAATAAATGTCGTAAATGTCGTAAATGTGTCGTAAATGTCGTAAATGTCGTATAGCTGAAATGAAAACAACTAACCTAAAATACATTTTTCGTATAAGTTATGAAGAAGTGCCAATTTATTAATAATTATAATTGTGATTAAAAAAGTTAAATTAAATTAAGTTACACTGACGAAAAATGGATATTGATAGGTTAGTAAAAGAGAAATGCATTGCGAAACCAAGAATTTCGATACGCCAACTAGTGACAGAAAATTGAATTACTGAGAGTAGGTCGAAATCCGTCGAAGTCCATATGATTATCAGTGTTTAAATAGAATAGATATGTTGTGACAAACGAGTGTTTTTAAATTTCTTTGAACACTAAATTTTTACTTATTCGAATAATATATACTTATTCGGAATGTTTGGTGGAATCGGATCTACTTTCAATAGTTTGCCAACTTACCATCAGGGGGCTGAAATCTAAGCCACGTCTCCACTAAGTTTCCCAATATAGAATAACAAATATAATTTGTTTAAATTAAAAATTATGTTAATAGAAAGACTATTTTTATTTTAGGAAAAGAAGCAATCAATTAAAATTACAGCACCTTACTGTTCATTTTGTCCAATGGAATTGTATAATTGTTCATATTGTACATTTAAATGTATTGTATTTAATGTTTTTCTCGATGGAACTACATAGTCCTTATTTAGTACATGCACAAAAGCTTTAAAGTGGCTTAATTCCATCACGCTGAAAGGGATATTGCGCCAAAAAAAGAAATTTGTTTACAATTTATCAATTTCATTTTTTCTGAAACAGATATTTTTATTTACATAATTTTCAATTCAAATAAATTTGATTTTTCATCGTACATTTATTTCTAATTACTTTACCTTTCACGATTCATTTTTTACTAGTTTTATCTAAACAATTACAAAACAATAATTAAGAGTATTAAGACCAAGTCCTCGCTTTGGAATACTTTTTTGGGGATATGAACGCGGCGATTATACGTAGTTTTCGACATTATTGACGTATTCTACAGTATTCTATAGTATTCGCATGCAACCAACAAGCGAGTCAGAAAGAACTATATTTTTCCAACACTTTTGGGGCGGTATTCATAAACGTGTCTTAAGATTAAGCAAATGCTTAAGCATTCGGCATCCTTTACTATGCTACTAGGTTAGTAGAGGATGCCGCATGCTTAAGCATTTGCTTAATCTTAAGACGCGTTTATGAATACCGCCCTAATTGTTGAAACCTTAAAATAATGAATATTTCTATTTACGACATTTGCGACAAATGACACGTATAAAATGGACTTAAAAACGACATATTATACATACATTTACGACACGTCGTAAATGCATTTACGACGCGGCGTAAAATACACGACCCATCACTGGTCGTTAGTTGTAACATGGCCGTTGTGAAGCCGTCTCTCCGGTGTCTTTAAGGCGCCCTCTAGACGTCTGTCATAGGTCTGATAGACGTCTTAGCAGGCGTATAGTAAACGTCTTAAAGACGTTTGCTACAGACGCCTGTAAGAGGTCTGTAGCAGGCGTGTTTAAGACGTCTGTAGCATGTGTCTTTAAGACGTCTGTAGCGTATGTCTTTAAGACGTATGTAGCAGGCGTGTTTAAGACGTCTGTAGCGTGTGTCTTTAAGACGTCTTTAGTGTGTGTCTTTTAGATGTCTGTACCAGACGCTGTTATGACACACCTTGAAACGGACATTTCTGAGACGTACTATAGTAGTCGAAGTATTGTTCTTTTTTTACAATATCTTTATTTGCGTATAATATATATTTGTACAGACACAGATATATAATGAAGCGACAATTAGAAAAATGTGTCTTAATTTCTAGATGTTGTAAACGGTATTTTACTTTTAATGTTACCATATGTATATACTTTTTTCTATTTTTGCGCATCCTTGTTCATTTTGCAGATTAGTTTATATACAGCAGCCATATAAATATTAATTTAGTTGTATACAAAAAACACATTTAATTATAATTATTTTTTTTAAAATAAATATTAAACAACCATTTACAACATAAATATTAAACTAAAATTTCAAAAATATATATATATATATATGGCTGCGCTGTCAATTTTAAGTGGCTTTTTAATTTTTACTTTTAACTTTTAACTTGCAATGAATTGGACGGGCCAACGAAACTGTTTTACCGACCCATAAATTGAAGGTGACTGATGTTAGCGTCCTCTTCTCATAACCAGCGTGCAAATCAAGAACTACTCTCGAATGATGTATACGCGTGTGCGCGCGCGCGCCGTTAACGTAGCTATAAGCTACTGCTGCCCTCTTTAGTTAAAATGTCCTATCTAGCATTTTGAAACAACCGAGAAAACTGAAGTTTTATCATTTACTTTGTACCGTCCTTATTTCCCTTCATTCAAATTAAAACATGTTGTCATTATTTCGTAACAGCCTAATAATATAATTTTTTGAAATAGGTATACCGGTAGATAATGTATCATTAACGTACCAATTAATTAATTGTTTTAGATAGGATATTGTAATCATTTGGAAAGAAGTTAGATTAAATACATTAGACTGTTTATAACTCTCTACGATGCACGTAGAAGTTTTCTAACTTTACTTAAAAGGTAAAAGACGAGTGGAATTTCAAATATTTCAACGTATCTCAGAAAATAAAAACCCACACAGCACACATGCGCCTCAGATGCGCCTTTGAGGCGCGCAGTCCCAGGCGCTCGAGGCGCCCCACAGGCGCCGCGAGCGTCCCACGACCGTCGGGTACGCGCCTTCGGAGCGCCTGATGTTACAAAACGGGCCGCCTTAAAGGCGCATTTATAGCGCCTGAATTAGGACTGACAGGCGTCTCAAAGGCGCTTGAAATGGACGGCTAAAAGGCGCGTGGAACGGGCGCGTGGAACGGGCGCCTGGAACAGGCGTCTTAACGGGCCTCGATTAGGACTGACAAGCGTCTCAAAGGCGCTTGAAATGGGCGGCTAAAAGGCGTCTTAACGGACCTGGATTAGGACTGACAGGCGTACCTTAATTATGGATAAATTAGGTCTGATGCAGCTGTTTAAAAATCGCCATTAGGGCGTATCTAAGATGGTTATCGATACTGATTAATTGTAATATAAATTTAATAAAACAAAGGGTTATCAAAAAGAAATCGGACACGATAAAAATTCATTTCAATTGTTTATTTACACATATATATTTTTTCATCGTTACTACTATTACATACCATGCTTTGTATAAAATATGTAATTCACAGTGTGTTGCAAATATTTAACATCTATACTTATACAACACTTGTATTATTTATATATATTACATATATCTTATTATATATTTTTTATTACATATACGTGAGTGTATTATATATATTTCTGTAACAAGATGATCTTACGCACGCAATGAATACAGAATGCACTTATATAAAAAGTATAGCTAGGTGATACAGATGTAAGTATGCAAAGTATAACAACTGTACAGAATATACAAAATATACATATAAAGACACTTAACGCTTCAGCGACGGTGCCGAATTGAACAATTTCTCTATACTATGAGATTATTGATAACCTTACTCTGAATTTGTATTCGTAGTTTAATCCACTTATAGTACAACTTGTAATATTTAATTTTAAAGTTTATTTTTAACAATACCAGTAATGAAAATACCATTTTGCACCTCTTGTCGACTTTCCGCCCTAGGCAGTCGCCTAATTTTGCAGAGTAAAGTCATAAATAATCTCAAATAAATGTATTATAATAATGGGCGCAATTAAACAAGTTCGCCTAGGGCGCAAAAAAGACTTGAGCCGGGCCTGCAGGGGAATTCAATATGACCATGCACTAGTGTTTATGCTAAAAGTATCATATCGAACTGGAAACTCCCATTTGCTTATTATTTGAGGCAGTCAGAGCAACAGTGGATCAACCTACGTTAAAAAAAATTTTTTATCTATCGTATATGGTTAGTAGAGCCTATCGGAATACGTTATTACGACTAATTCAATTTCGAAAAAAGGTAGGTTAGTCCGTTTTTGCTCTGCCCGCTTTATTTCATAAAATGCAAGACATCCTCGAATCAGTTGATGCACTGCATCAAAACTGTTGTAAAAGCTGTCGAAGAAACAGGACTTATCATACTCAGTATGGTTTGCGATAAAAATACAACAAATGTTGCATCACTTAATAGATTATTACTGGATTCGCAAAATCGCATATGAGAGTGGTAGTCCCCTGCGGGCCTGCGTCAAGATTTTGCGAAACGGTTCTCGTGCTTCTGATGCCCGTCGCGCACGCATAGGACGGAGTGTCACGGCGCCCGCAAGACGGAGCGAGACATAACATCAACGCGTCGCACAGTGGGACGGATCGACGTTTAGGTAGGCATTCACTTGAATTCTTAAATATTTCGTCATTTATTGATTATAATCTAAGATTACAGATAATATACTACCGTTAAGGAACTAGTTTTTGATCAGTTTAGAGGGCTTCCCACTTTAATATTTATTTTTAACGTAATAAAACTTTAAACCATAAACTTTTTTTATACTAAAAGATGAATTAATGTTTAAACTTTAAGGAAAAATTTTAAAAAGTTGAAAATAAGTACAATTTAATTATTTATGGTGTACGGCATAATAAGGTGACTAGGAACTAGTTTTTGATCATCTAAAATACATGGGAACTAATTTTTGATCAGGTTAGGAACTAGTTTTTGATCATCTAAAATAGATGGGAACTAATTTTTTGATCAGGTGAGTAACTAGTTTTTGATCGTCTAAAATACTTGGGAATTAATTTCTTATTAGGTAAGGAACTAATATTTGATCACACATTTTTTTGTATAAATAATCAATGTATAATCATGAAATATATTTTTCGTCAAACGTTATTTATTTTAACTTTTCTAGAAGACTTTTTAATATTTTTTGGTATGGTTTTGCTTAAATTTTTCTTCAATTTTTTTTCTTCATCCTTTTCTTTCTATACCATCTAAACTTAAGTTTTTTATAATTTTATAATGTGCTAACCTATTTTTTATTCAGGTGATCAAAAATTAGTTCTACAAGAAAAAGTTGGAACTAATTAATGATCACTGACTTTTAAAGCAAAATAATACATATAATACTAAAATTTTTGCGCTACTTTGTAAAGTAAACTATTGTAAGTAAAATGTATGAAAATAACCTTTAATGTCGCAACACCAGCAAAGAAATCGACTGTGACATCGATGGTTATGTCTTACTTCGCACAGTAAGAGATGGCGTTCAACAGAGACTTCCTTCAAGTGAGCTACCTTACACATTTATTTTCACAAGAACTAACCATACTAACTACTTTTACAGACAACATATATATTTTTGAATTATCAATTTTTATGTTAGTAATTATTTCAAACAATTATTTATTGACATAAACTTAAAAGAACGATTTATTTCATGAACTGATCAAAAACTAGTGCCTGATCAAGAACTAGTTCCTTAACGGTATATTGTATAAAAAATATAATATTCATTTTTTTTACTCGTCGCTCTTTTTAATAATGGGGCTTCAAGAGTCCCTCCATGTTAATTTCCATATATATACATCCATATATATGGATCGGGGCTTATTAATAAATTATTTAGAACATCATGATTTGTCATTTTTCGGCTGCTCTTTCTGCGTATAATTCGTAATAGTTTTTAAAATCATTATTTCGGGCGTTCTGATTACATACTCTCTGATTACATACACGATTCATTCTTATGTATCTAGCGTTTCATTCATACTTTTGCACGTTGCACACCTCTGCGTGCCTCACTTCCAACATATATTACTCATTATTATTATATTTGAACATTACTCAATTAGTGTAATTTAAAGTTAAAAACATTCAATTTGCACAATTATTGTTGCAAATAGAAAATTGGAGCAAAATAGTATATTTCTCCTGACTTGCACCTACGTTTGTGCAAAAAAATATCAATATTTTAAAGGGTCGGATGCGGTCGAATATGAATAATTGAATTTTGTGAAATTGAATCCATCCAGAATTATGAGGTATGCTTGAATTTACGGACAAATGCGGACAATTTTTTTAATTTAGAAAAATGCGAAAATGGTAACAAAAAATCTTAATTTGACAATAGAATATAAGTGTTTATATTTTTCATTACAAGAAAAAGACTAACTGAAACTATTCCAATGTGTAAAAGCTGATCATTTTCTAAAAATGGAAATCTAAAATTTTTTTTAGTATATTTAACTGAGGAAGCCCAGAACGCCCGAAATAATGATTTTAAAAACTACTGCGAATTATACGCAGAAAGAGCAGTCGAAAAATGACAAATCATGATGTTCTAAATAATTTATTAATAAGCCCCGATCCATATATATGGATGTATATATATGGAAATCAACATGGAGGGACTCTTGAAGCCCCATTATTAAAAAGAACGACGAGAAAAAAAATGAATATTATATTTTTTATACAATATATTACCTGTGATCTTAGATTATAATCAATAAATGACGAAATATTTAAGAATTCAAGTGAATGCCTACCTAAACGTCGATCCGTCCCACTGTGCATCGTCTGTCTCGTAGGGCGGTATTCATAAACGTGTCTTAAGATTAAGCAAATGCTTAAGGCTTAAGGGGTCATTCTGGTTAGATCGCCGATAAATTCAGCGATTTTCGGGAATTTATTGCGAAGACAGGAATTATAGTAATGGAATTAAACTTTTTTCTATTGATTAAACTATATTTCTACAGTAAATGAAAAATATAAAAGTTATAAAATTATTGCTATTAAAATGGTTTTGACGGCGATTTTGATGACATATTTAAAAATTCATAAAAGTTTTATTCCATTACTATAATTCCTGTCTTCGCAATAAATTCCCGAAAATCGCTGAATTTATCGGCGATCTAACCAGAATGACCCCTTAAGCATTCGGCATCCTTTACTATGCTAGTAGGTTAGTAGAGGATACCGCATGCTTAAGCATTTGCTTAAAGACACGTTTATGAATACCGCTTTCGTTCCATCTCGCTCTCGCCTTCGCCGGACAAGATTAAAACTTATTTCTGTGAAGCTTTCGTATCACACGCTCGCTTCAACCATTTCTGTATGGTTGACTCCGCTTCCTTCCTATTCTTAGACATTTTCCCCTTTTCGGCAGCATCTTAAACAAGAATTTCAATAAAATGTTACATATATTCTACATTAATCAGTATTAGCTATGGTGAAATTTCGGTGATAATTACATACCTATAACGACTTCCGCCAATTTCAATTTATTAAAGGGTTGCTTCCCCTGCTTCCCCAGCCAACTGAACATTAGGGCCACATCATTCATGATTATGGACCCTAAAACCCTCTTTACAAAATCATATATGTTTGAGCCCCCAAATTTGGCAAATTCATTTACCTACAATTAAAAAATTATTAGCTTGGCTAAATTAAGAGAGGAGAGAGAGAGAGAGAGAGAGAGAGAGAGAGAGAGAGAGAGAGAGAATAATGATATTTTACTTACTGCGTCCTGGAAATTTACGTCGTTGCTTAATATTTCCTCCAACTCGTTGACTTTTTCCACAGAGTTGAGTGGAAAATTCAAATGTCTGTTTTTCATAAAAAATGATTCCTTCCGCTGCTCCACTGGTGCTGCTTGTGAGCCAACTTTATTTTCTATATTTTTTATACGTTGCAGCGCTTCGATGAGCAATTCCCGTTGGAAATTGACTTGTGTTATCAATGCATGATTTTGGTCTATTAATGTTTTTATAGTGTTGCTGCAGCTGTTGCTGCAGCTGTTGCTGTTGCTGGTGCTGGTGTTGGTGCTGCACCTGGAGTCTGCATCTATGTTTTCAGAAAATCATTTATTACATTTTATATCTTTTCACTGTAACTTTCCATGGTAAAAAAACTATCTCCGCATAGAATATATATACACATATATTGACTTACCAACTGGACTATCTTTCTCGAAGAAACTCCATTCGCCGCCATTGCTGGTGCTGGGCCCCGCCGGATATACTATTTCGTCTAAAAACCAAAATTGTTTTTATTAAAGAGGTAAGGAAGCAGAATTGTGGACAGATCCAAAACGTATCTACTGCAAATAAAGCGTACGAAAAATGTGAAAAATGTATTGTTAAAAATGGAATTTGTACATTAAGTACTGAGGAAGAAGAGGCATTTTTGCCAAGGGAATCTGTGAAACAACACGATTTTTGACACAAAACGCCTAGGATAGAAGATAACTTCATCAGAAATAATATGATTGAACTGAGCAAAGTAGCAGGAAGGGAATTGGAAAATTGTTTTAGGTAATTGTAATTTTTATATAGCATATTTTCACACCTGATATAATAATGGGTTTCCTCATCTTTGGAGGTGGAGGTAGTGACGCCTCTTCAGGGATTGCCTCAATTTGTGAAGATGGGGATACCAGCGGCGTCAATTCCTGCCCCGACTCCTCACTGCTCGAAAATCTCCTGGGAATAATTTTCCTTTTTCCGTTCCCTGCGTCGGATTGAAGATCGCTGGTTTCTTCGGCCCTCTTCGCCCTTCTCCTCGCCGTGGCATAATCATCTGGGTGAACACATTAGTAATTAATGGGTATAATGATTAGTCACTAATAAGTAAATGTAATAGTCATTAATAAGTAAATATAATAATAATTTCAACCTACAACAAACTCCACCAGGAAATACCAATACGGCGTACTTATCCCACGAAACATCGCACGGTTCAAGTTTTTTTATTGCCACTGTCATGCGACTGGGCTTATATGGTGGCCAATAACAAAATCCCTCTACCAACCAATCCTCGGGGACTTGCGACACTGAATTGTCACAGATAAATTCAATGGTATGCCAACCCTTCCGTGCCATTTTTCCTCTTGTATATACAAGTATTCCTGAAATAAAACATATTTAGAAATTTGCTAGCGGGTATTTTTAGCTTGAAAGGTATAGCGACATTAAGACCAGAAATAATCGAAATCTGAATCATTAATATTATCGTCATAAAGACGTTCTAAAGACAGTACAAACATTGAATGATGTTATGGCTTCCTGAACAGAACGATAAAAGTAATCTTGTTAGCATGCATGTAGTACTTATTCAATTTGAATTTGCCAGCCATTATTAAAGTAAGAAGAGAGAGAGAGAGGGGGAGAGAGAGAGAGAGAGAGAGAGAGAGAGAAGAGTCTGGACAGAGGAAGGAAAAAGAGAGTTTCAAATGGAATTAAACAAAATAAGCTTCAATAGGACAGGGGTGAATGAAATAGTAGAAGAAATGGTAGGAAAAATAAACAATGCATTACTGAAAGAAAAAGTAAAAATAAAAAATGGAAACTAGGCAGCTTTAAGTGGTGGAATTCGAATTGTAAAAAAAAGAAAAGAGAAGCCAGAAAAGCATTGAGGAACTGAAAAAAGGCAAAGGAGGCATAGAAGACTACCAGAAGAAAAGAAGGGAGTACAAAAAAGTGTGCGAGGGAAGGAGAAGGGAATTACAAGAAAATACAGAAAATGAGATAATGCAATTAAAGGGAGAAAATAAAATATGGGAATATGTAAATAAACAAAGAAAGAAAAGAATAGGAATCTCCAGTAAAATAGATTTAAAAAAAATGGAATGATCATTTTAGAGCATTGCTAGAAGACGTCAACTGTAAAAAAGAAGTAGGAGAGTTGGAAGAAATAGACAACACGGAAGGAGAAGAGGAAGAGGAACTAACATAAGCAGAAGTAAAAGAACAAATTAGGAAATTAAAAAAGTAGAAAGCAGCAGAGGAAGACAAAATAGAAAATGAAGCCTGGATTTGCGGTAACGTGAAAAGAGTAAAAAGGATCATAGAAATTTCCAATAAAGTGTGGGGAAGGATTCCCGGAGAGGTGGAAAGAAGGGGTGATTTCGCCAATATTCAAAAAAGGGGACAGAGAAGAGGTAAGCATCTAACGGGGGGTAACGATTCTAAGCGTACAAAATATATGCTATGGTCCTAGAAAAAAGATTAAAAGAGGAATTGGAAAAGAACCACTTAATACCAGAAACGCAGACAGGGTTCAGGAGCGTCAGGTCGACAACAGATAACATTTTTATTCTGAACTATGTAGCTAACAGAGAAATACAGAAGAAAGGGGGGAAGCTGTATACCTTTTTCGCGGACCTAAGCGCTGCATTTCACAAGGTGGATAGAGTAAAACTTCAGAACATCATGAAGAGAAAGGAAATAAGTAAACGCTTAACACTTGTGGACAACAAAAGGGGTAAGACAGGGATGCCCACTGAGTCCAACGTTATTCACTATATATGTAGCGGACTTGGAGGAAACCACGAGGAAAAAACAAGCAGGAGGAGTTAGAGTAGGAAAATAAAAAATCTGGACTCTGGCATATGCGGACGATATAGCGTTACTAGCAAATGAACCAAATCTTAAGGAAGTGATACGAAGATTTGGAAAATACCTTGAAAGGAAAGGGTTCCGAACAGGACGCAGAGAAATCTAAGGTGCTGATTTTCCATAAAGGAAGAGGAAAGAAGAAGAGAGAAGAATAGAATAAAAAGAAGGAGACTACTATTAAAGAAATGAAGAAAATATTTACTACTATTAAAGTAATGAAGAAAATAGAAATAAACTGACTGTACTGTAGAAACAACAAAATGCAACACTGGTTTCAGAAATATAGAGATATCAAGAGACACGGTAGTGTCTCGCGCCAAGTATATATATATATATGCGCAGCGCAAGACACGGAGTGACTCTATAAAGGTGCGTCTAGACGTTGCGAGGCGTGCGCGCGAGGCATGCCTCGCCTGTTGGAATGTCTTCGGAGCCTACCTCGACATGAACGATTCCAAAGCAACTTCGAGCTACCTCGAGCAAAGCTCGCAGGGTGATTCTCCAGCTACGCCGGTCACCCCGTGGCGAGGACAGACCTTCGCAGTGCCCCATCGAATTTTATGGCTTTCGACCCTCGAAGGGTTTGGAATACCATTAAGAAGTTGTGAAATCTTCGACTTCCGCATTTCTCATCGGATCTTTGCGAAAACGACGCCAATGGATTCCTGGCGTTCCGTCGATTAAAATCATACCAAATATCATGCAAATTGGACTACTTTGACACAAGCTATTTGTATTCTTTATGTAAAAGTGGTCCGATTTGCACGATATTTGGTATGACTTTCATCGGAAAATCACAAGGAATCCATCGGCGACACTTCCATATCCATACGATAAAGAATAAAGAATTATTATATTTCTGAACCAGGTAGGTACAGTGTTTTCCGAAGCGACGCCCGACGAAGGATGCCGCCTGGTACCCCGCAGTGCCCATCGAATTTTATGGCTTTTTTCGGAAAAAGGTATGAATCCTGGGTCGAACGTAGCGAATTGAGGTAGGCGCCTCGCAGTCAAGGGGTGACATATCCATTACAGCGTATTAAGAAATTCTTTTCTTGATCGTATCGAGAGGGAAGTGACGCCAATGGATTGTTTATGTTTTTCTGATGAAAATCATACCAAATATCATGCAAATCGGCCTACTTTTACACAGGGAATACAAATAGCTTGTGTCAAAGTAGTCCGATTTGCATGATATTTGGTATGATTTTAATCGACGGAACGCCAGGAATCCATTGGCGTCGTTTTCGCAAAGATCCGATGAGAAATGCGGAAGTCGAAGATTTCACAACTTCTTAATGGTATTCCAAACCCTTCGAGGGTCGAAAGCCATAAAATTCGATGGGGCACTGCGAAGGTCTGTCCTCGCCACGGGGTGACCGGCGTAGCTGGAGAATCACCCTGCGAGCTTTGCTCGAGGTAGCTCGAAGTTGCTTTGGAATCGTTCATGTCGAGGTAGGCTCCGAAGACATTCCAACAGGCGAGGCATGCCTCGCGCGCACGCCTCGCAACGTCTAGACGCACCTTTACGCGACGACTCGCTATCAAGAACCCTGAGATTTCCGAATCTCAATAACGGCTGATCCGATTAGATTTTGAATGGTCTTAATGGATAGCTTGGGTTTAATTTACATAAGAAAAGTGTCTTCGTTTTGTTCCTACGGGCCTTATGAGCTGAGATATTTCGATGTAAAGTTGCAATTTGCTGAATTTTATGTTCTTAAAATTCAGCATCGTCATAGTCATCGTCCTACACTTCTAGGCAAGAGGGGAGTATGAAAGGGTGAGGAAATGTCTCTCAGGCACGTTGTTCATTGGATGTGGGCATCGGCCAATCGCGTAACAAATTGTTGTCACATGATCGCGTGACACATTGATGTAATCTGACAGCTAGGCAGAGATATTATAACCTACCAAGTGCTAAGTGTCAAATAAAGTAAATTGTCCGAATTTGAAATGTCACGAGTTTTTACACTAAATAGGAGACTGAATAAATGTCTTAATTAACAAGGTAAGTCGCCAAAATTTTTTAAATCGATTTCTTACGTAGAGTCGCAGACTTGGAAGTTGTGCGGAGAAGGTTCGACAGAGAAGCATCTTCTTTCGCACAAGTTTCAGGAAATTTGTACCATGCATGTATAAAATAATAATATATTGTAACAAATTGTATTGCATTTAAACTGCCAGATATTTTTTGAATAACAGCAATATAGAGTTTTTATGTAAAGTTTATATTATAGAAATGAAGGGGACGCACAGGACTTGGATAACAATGAAGGGGACGCACAAGCTTGGATGGATCGCACAAGTTTCTGGGAATTTGTCAAATAAGGTAAACAAGAAAATAGATTATGGTGGACTGCTTGATGAAATGTAGAGCAAGTCACATTAGTGATTAGTGAAGAAAGTACGGTGAAAACACATCTCTTTTGATGCTTTTCAATCGTTTGTGAAAGACATATATACGTAATTACTTTAAGATAATAATATAAAATACACAGTAGTTGCCACGCTATTCATTAATTCATTTCAATTCACCAATAAACAAACTAAATTATTAATTTTATTCCAACACCAATAAATTGTGCGTTAAAAATATTGGATCTATTCGTTCATTTTCGCTGAATTATTACTATTATCATTTAAATTTCCTGCAACAAGATTTCTGCCATACGCTCTCACCTCCTTCTGACATATTTTGTAATCTTTACACTTACTATATTAAAATGCCACTCTATTTCTATATAAGTAAGTTTTACGTTAAGTTGTATAGAGAAAATTAAGCTCCTTCTACCATCAGGATTAGAGTATTTCATTGAAAGAGTAAGCGTTAAATTTGAAGTAGTGGATAGAGCATTTGTTATTAGAAAACAATTTCCATTGTGTCTAAGTTATGGAATCACAATTCATAAAAGTCAAGGATTAAGTTTACAAAGTGCTATTATGGACATAGGCAACTCTATATTTAATTGTGGCCAAGCTTATGTTGCATTATCACGAGTAACGTCTTCAGAAGGGTTGCATTTGATTAATTTTGATCCTTCGTCAGTAATAGCTGACGAAAAAGCTATTAGAGAATATAATCGGCTAAGATCTAAGTACAAACCAGACGCAGACATAATTACTGTTTCAAAAAAACGCTATTTGAAAGTGGAAGATGTTCCATGGATATTGCCAAAAGTAATTGATTCTGTCCAAGAAAATTGTCAAATTCAAAAATTATTACACAAAAATGTTTCTTGGGTTTTACATGGTTTTCAAAATACAGATAAAGCTTCATGTTATGCAAATGCAGTATTACAATGTTTAATGCATTTGAGTGCCATTAGAAAACAATTGTTTAATTGTAATGAATCATCAAATGTTTTGAAGATATTAATGCATCGATATGAAAATGGACTACGCAATTTAAATACATATACAGTACGGCAAAGTTTAGGAGAACATTTTTCAATAAACGTAAAACGAGATGTATTCGAATTTCTTATAACCCTGTGCACAGAATATGATTGTATAAGACAATTGGTAGAGCATCAACTAACGTCTACTACTCGATGTAAATCTTGTGATGATACAAAAAGAATTACTACTAATAATTTAGTTGTTTCAATACCTATTAACAATTTGAAAAAAAGAAGCTATAATCTTAACGATTTATTAAACGTTACATTTTCACATTGGTATGAATCAGATAACGGATCATGTGAACATTGTACAGGAAATGATATTATGTTTAAGAATGAATTAATATTGACGAAAGATATAGTTATTATTCGTTTACTATTATTTTCATTACAAGATGATAAAATAGTCAAAGCAATACGAAAATTTAATATATGTGCTATTCCCACAACCAAAGTATTAATAGCTGGACAATCATATAAAGTTATGAATGCTATATTCCATAGTGGTTCATGTATTGAGGATGGCCATTACACCAGTATATGTAAAGAAGAAGGAATGACTAGTAGTTGGATTGAAGCTGATGACGTGCAAATTAAAAAAAGGCAATGGCCCAAAGGTGCTAAAGATATTTATATTTTGTTCTTACAAAAAAAGGATGATAAATAAATAAGCCAACAAAAATTACCACGTAAATAAGCCAACAAAAATTACCACGCTATGGAACATCAGGATAGCGCACAGCACGGTTTCACACACAAGAAAACTACAAAATGTGTGAAATCCCCACAAAATTACCTTTTTACAAAAGGTACAAGAAAGAGCGCCAAGTATATATATATAATAACCACATCAAAAAGAATCCCATTTAAAAACATTGTCGTAAATTAGTATACCACATCAAAAAGAATCCCATTTAAAAACATTGTCGTAAATTAATACCCATTTAAAAACATTATCGTAAATTTTAATCACACACAAGAAAACTACAAAATGTGTGAAATCCCCACAAAATTACCTTTTTACAAAAGGTACAAGAAAGAGCGCCAAGTATATATATAATAAGCACATCAAAAAGAATCCCATTTAAAAACATTGTCGTAAATTAGTACCCATCAAAAAGAATCCCATTTAAAAACATTGTCGTAAATTAATATCCCATAAAAAAGAATCCCATTTAAAAACATTGTCGTAAATTAATACCCGTAAAAAAGAATCCCATTTAAAAACATTGTCGTAAATTAATATAAATGTATTAATGTTCTATATTTATCTTTACAAAAATAATGATATCCAACAATTGCGCCAATTATCACAATGGCTATTTATACAAAGAAAAAATCACAATGGTACAATGGAAAAATGTATTAAATAATATTAAGCAGATATATTTTTATACAAATAAATATTTTAATACGAATGAATCACAAAAAAATAGAAGAAAATATACAATATAAAAAAATATATGAAATCAAAATGAGCTGCAAGTACATAAAGGTGCTTTCCAACTGCGCTTAAGATGACACAACTACATATACACAGCTAAAATGCTGTGTTCATATATTCCATTACTCATATCGCGGACATATTAATGCGCCAATTATCACAATGGCTATTTATACAAAGAAAAAATCACAATGGTACAATGAAAAATGTATTAAATAATATTAAGCAAATATATTTTTATACAAATAAATATTTTAGTACGAATAAATATTTTATTCAAAATACTTGGCGCTGCGCCCCGAATTGGTGTTGCTAAACTGAATAAATATGTATAAATTGCATTTATCTTTTTCTCTCTTTTTTTCTGCGTTTCTAGTATGTATATATACATTATGTATTTTAGATTGTAAGGGAGTTATTGTAAATTATTAATACTTAGACAATTAAATGCGGACACAGACGACTAAGTACGATTCTGATGTCAGATCCTGCGGCCCAAATCTGGCTATCAGGGTTATCATTTTTTCGGTTTCGCAGCGCCAAGTATTTTGAATAAAATATTTATTCGTACTAAAATATTTATTTGTATAAAAATATATTTGCTTAATATTATTTAATACATTTTTCATTGTACCATTGTGATTTTTTCTTTGTATAAATAGCCATTGTGATAATTGGCGCATTAAAATGTCCGCGATATGAGTAATGGAATATATGAACACAGCATTTTAGCTGTGTATATGTAGTTGTGTCATCTTAAGCGCAGTTGGAAAGCACCTTTATGTACTTGCAGCTCATTTTGATTTCATATATTTTTTTATATTGTATATTTTCTTCTATTTTTTTGTGATTCATTCGTATTAAAATATTTATTTGTATAAAAATATATCTGCTTAATATTATTTAATACATTTTTCCATTGTACCATTGTGATTTTTTCTTTGTATAAATAGCCATTGTGATAATTGGCGCAATTGTTGGATATCATTATTTTTGTAAAGATAAATATAGAACATTAATACATTTATATTAATTTACGACAATGTTTTTAAATGGGATTCTTTTTTACGGGTATTAATTTACGACAATGTTTTTAAATGGGATTCTTTTTGATGTGCTTATTATATATATACTTGGCGCTCTTTCTTGTACCTTTTGTAAAAAGGTAATTTTGTGGGGATTTCACACATTTTGTAGTTTTCTTGTGTGTGATTAAAATTTACGATAATGTTTTTAAATGGGTATTAATTTACGACAATGTTTTTAAATGGTAGAACTTACCTGGAGAATATACTGATGCGGTCCAAAACTAAACGCCAAAGGTCCACACACTAAATACAACTATCTTTAAACACGTTAACCAATACTAGAAAAAAACACAATACAAATACTATAAAAACACGATAAAAAACACTAAAAATACGATAAACACACGATAAATAACAATATAAAAATATGATACATATAAATTGAAAAACACGATAAATAACACTATAAAAATACGATAGAAATAATATAAAAACTAGTAAGAAAAAAAATAGGAATAAACTATAGACTAAGAATAATATGAAGAAAAAAATTGGAAAACTGTTGAAAAATAGCTGAAATTGGCGTGCGTCCCCTGCGATGGTTCTGCGATAACTGCTGCAGTTTCCTTGCTACCTGGGGGGTCCAAGGAAACGTTGCCACCCCCCACTACGCGGCACAACCCTCATCCTACGACAAGCACTGTTTTCAAGGGTAAAAACATTTTTCCGTGTACCTCTGAAGTCTTCGATGCGGAATAAATCTACAGACTGAACGAGTTTTAAAATTGGTGGATTCTAAACGAAAATGATAATAAATGGTTGGGAAGAGAATAGCGTAACGGAAGAGAATGGATATAGAACTTACGTGTAATACAACCGGCATTTGTATAACTTTGAATGTTAAATATGAATACTCTCTATTCAACTCGCTGCGCGTAGCGAACAGGAACCTCAGGTATACATTGTCGTAAAGGATATAAAATTTTATCACACGTTAGGCCTAATGGAACTAGTTGTTTCCGAAAAACTATCGGGGCTGATCGTTGCAACGGGTACGAGACCCGTCGATGTTGTTTTCAAACCTCATTACAATAATCCGGGGTGCGAGGGGTAAGCCGACCGCAATAGCGGAGCGGGCAGCTCACTTACCTGAAACGGAAATCACCGATTCTGTAACTGTTCATTGTGATGTGAATTTTAAAGAATCCATCCAAGAAAGGAGATTATTTTGCAAATAGCATTTCAAGGAATTAATTCTGTTTATGTATAGTGTACATATAAGTCCGAAAGATTTCGACCATCAAGAGAGTCCGGCCAGTGCTGATATTTTAAGATTGACGCAAGATAGGGCACTGTGTGTCGTTGACACAAAAGAAATAAATATTTGAAATTATCGCACACTATGATTTATATATATATATATATAATTTATATATATATACCATAAATTGCTTGGGCTTTGCTTTAATGTGCATAAAACGACAAAAATGTGAAAAACAACGATGGTACAATTTATTTTCGAAAAAGTGGTCGCAATCTCCCGGACTTACAATACCTACTCAACAATAATAAGTGTTTTAAGTTTGCCTTGTTAGGTAAAAAATTCATAATGATATTCGATATTCACCTTGCTCTCATTTGTACGATAAATTTTTTTCTTCTAAAATCCGTATGCTACATTGTAGATATTTTATTAATGAACACTAGAATCATGATCTTTCTCATGTTAGATAAACCTGGGATCGTAAAATTGTTAGCCGTTAAAAAAAACGCGTTTCGGGTATTGGGAGAAAAGGAAGTGGTAGAAATCTTACGAGACAAAGACATAATTAATATTGAACGTACGCAGCTCACGCCGAGGGTGAACGAATGGTCTACGTGACAAAGGAGCAAGTACGGCAACATTCATTTCATTGAATTTGTCTCATTTCATACGTTGGCAATTATGACGAAAATACGCGTCTCGTTGTTTGAAATTCTTTTTCCAACGGAAGGTCCCGTTTAATAATTTCGGCGAAAAAAATACAAGACACGTACAATTCAGCAGAGCTCCTTAAGAAATAAACGTGGCAAGTCAGTATACTTTGCTACGCTCGGTACGAAACGTTTTATTATTTTATTGGTAGTAGCATATATCCGCATAGGTCCTACGCCGTAGGGGCGAAAGGCCGTTTTACCTCTACCTACCTGCAGCTAAATCCGCGCGGACAAGGTGACGCGGAAAGCAACAAGACAATTAGCACACGGATTTGAGAAGATCTTATTTGCAGCCAAAAAGTAAATATTTCGGTCACCTTGTTCTTCTTCCTTTTCGACTGAATGTTGCATTTTCAACAATTTAAAATATATTAAGTAAAAACAGTAGTTTCTGGTTTATTAATGCTATTTATTGATTGATTTAAATATTTAAGGTAAGTTTAATTTTTCAAATCGAGTACATTGAAGGATACTTGAACAGTGTGTGACGTGGGATACTTGAACAGGTGAAAAAGCCCCAGAAAATGAACATAGCACGGCTAATGAAATGATGAAATGTCTTTTAAGAATGCATTTATGTTGTTTTATGTCATAGAGTTTAATTCTTCGGTTTTATTTTTTCAGTAATTCTTTCAAGTTAGTTATAGTTTACTTTCCTTTTATGGTATTCCCTTTGTTTCATGTTACTGGCTAAGATAATAAATATTTTTTAGAAAATTAATGTGTTATTTACTCTTAAAGTTCACTGATCAAGTCTCCCCTTTAGTGAGGGATACTTGTGCATAACGTCACTGCCGTAAAATGTTTAAATTCAGTCATTAAAATTAGTTTCCAACTCTCAAATTTGTACAAGTATATGGAGAATACTCTAAGAATCACAACTTGAGTAATTAAATACAAACAAAGCAAACCAATATTATTATTGTAATAAAAAAGCAAACCTGTGATCAACTATCCCACCACCTTTCCCCTATGCTACATTTTAGATAATACCATTAAGAATATGTGTACCAAGTTTCAAATAAATCGGACAAATAGTTTTCGATCTGTTCGAAGTTCATTCGACCCGCTCGCTTCTTTCTATTTCCCCCTGTTCTATCGGGCCGGTTGAAAAAAAATCAAGTACTTATTGGGTTGTATCCGAGCCGCTCGGTTTTTCAAGCCGACCTATGCAATACCTTTAAGGTGCGTCTGAGTAGACCGGGCAACAAATCGCCGCCCGCCGCCAATGTGTATCCAGCGACTTGGCACCATCGTCGTAGGATACAACAACTCGCTCCTTGCTTCAAGCGGCCTCTTAGAAATCACTGTTGGCCACATGTACCCGAAAATTGTACATACATTCAAGTGGACGGTGAGCAAAGCCGCCCGAGTGTCTGGCGGCGTGACATTGGCCGTCTCCAGGTTTCCCGTTTCGGAGGGGAAATATTGCCGACTCTGTGGAAACATCAACCTGCGTATTCATTTGCAGTTTTGTCACCTGGTTATCATCATCAGGTGACACTCGTATCATGTAGCGTATAGGATTTGCAATCCATTGCTAATATATTCTCATAAACATTTAAAGAAAATATATTCATTTTTGCCACCCACCAGCTGGGCCGCCTTCCTGGATTGCTTATAGTCATCTGGAAGTACGAATTAGTAATTAATTGAATTGCATATTTATTCTCTCTCGTAATTTGTACGTACCAAATGTGCCATTTCTAAAGGCGATTACATCATATGTTGGCCAACTTTTGTTTGGTGGTTCACACTTTCTAAAGACAGGGTCCCACTAGTGCAACCGCGCGCCGCGCACGACGTTTTCGTCCTCTTGAAAGGGTCTAATTTATGAGGCCGTAAACGAAAGTCTCGGAGGAAAAACATGGTTTGTTCAAAATTCAATCACGAAAGGAACGGAAAGCGGCTTACTGAAAAATAGTTTTGCTGGCGCACGTATCATAAACCGATCATCTGCACGCCAAATGTTCGTATTTGGTCGTGCCGATGTCCGTTACAATACTAGCAATGATTTATGACTTAGAAAATGATTAAAATTTGACTTCAACAATTATGATGTTTCTAGAAACAAGTATACCCCTCGCAGCAGTATAATTGTTGCTACGTACAATAATAATTATCATGTCATTGCTTGCTGTAGTATATAAACTACATAATAGACCATAAACATACGTATGCAAGTGATATGTAGGAGTAAAGAGTACATTTCCGTTGAAAAACACACATTTTTCCAGTGTTTTCGACGATGCGCGGCGTGCATTCGCGTGCGCGCGTGGCAGAGAAATTCCGGCATCGCGCGCACACGATCGCTTTCGACGCGCGGGTCGTCGTAAAAGTCGACCCCTTCAAGTGCTCCAAACTCTTCGAAAATCCGAGAAACTCGTAAATCTGACCCGTCCGCGGCGCGCAGTTGCATCAGTGGGAACGTCTTTCTGTAACAAATCGGCCTTGCGTGTCGAAAAAAACGTGCGCATTTAAAGAAAATAGATATATATGTATATACACATTACATTTTTAACGATATGCATTGACTATCATGATGTACTGTAATAGTACTTTACAGTAATTATTATTTAACATCTCTTTTTTTTTGTTCAATACGTCCTGTATTGTTGTTAATCTGTCCAATCCCACTACCTCCCTTTTGCAGTAAAATCACACGCGTTTACTATATCGTCAATACACTTGGCGGAGGGACACAGGAACAAAAGGGGTAGTTCTTTGATTGCGCGCGACCCTCAAAGTTGGGAGTGAAAAAGACTCGTCCGCCGCAATAATAGGTATCTCGGAAAGTAGGCACCATAGAGAAAATCTTTGAGACGAAAGTGATGCATCTTTTTATACAAATTCAGCCAATCGTGATCAGATTACGAATAATACGTCAATTTGTTTAAAAAAAATTTATAAAAATGTAGTCATTTTTACTCCTTTTTCTTATAGGTTGTTCATCTATTTTGGCGTAAATTAGTCAATGTAAACTACAGACCAAACTGTGAAATACGGATAATTAGAATTCTTCAATTTCTGCAGTTTTAGTAAAAACACTATATTGAACTCGCTATGCGTAGTGAACGGGAACCTCGTAAAGGATGTAAGATTCCTCCTTCGTGCTAGTTTTCCTGCTCGCTGCAGTTGCCGTCGGTAGATTCACGACTCGAACTCTTCTTATCGCGATCTTCGATTACAGTGCCATATCGGCTATGTATTATATTGGTAAATTGTGCGAGATGGTTATAACACCTCTAAAGTACGAAATAGTAAATATAATTGATTCAAAGGGTTAATTAATAGTAGACTCCACGTCGCGGGACGTGACAATTAACAATGATATTTTACTTACTGCATCTTGAAAATTTTCTTCATTTCGTAAAACCTCTTCCAATTCCGCAACCCCTGCGACCGTGTGGAGGGGAAACTCAGAATGATTAAATTTGGTAAGGAATGATTGTTTCTTCTCAACCACAGCTGCAGTTGGTTTATTTTTCAGTGTTTTCAGCCGATCCATCGTGTCTATCAATAAGGTTATCATTAAATTGTTCTGTTGCATTATTGTACGGTTTTCTTGTATTATGGTTTTTAAGTGCCCACCAGTAACGATGCTGCTGCCACTGGGGCCTGCATCTTGAAAATTTTGCTCATCTCGCAAAATTTCTTCGAATTCATCAAGCTTTGTAATGGAATTGAGGGGAAACTCCAAGTAACTGAATGTTTCGGAGAAGTGCTCCTTCTCGATCACTGTTGATGCGCCTGATATTTTCCAGGGCATTCACCCGCTCCCTGGTATTAATTAATAAAACTTGCAATATGTTCATTTGCGATATCATTGAATGGTGCTGAGCGATGATATCAGTATTCTGCTCAATTATTTTTTGCAAAAGCCCATCAGTAGCGTTGCTGCTGCTGCTGCTGCTGCTGCCACCGGGACCTGCATCTTGGAAATTTTGCTCATCTTGCGAAATTTCAACTAATTCCTCAACCCTTGCGCTCGAGTTGAGGGGAAACTCATAAACACTAAACCCTAGAAAATAAAAAATATATAAAAAAATATTATGTTAAACGATTTTATTAAAAATGCACTAAAAACTAAAAAATAATTATTTTCTTGTACTGCAGATTCGATGGAGTTTTTTCACTTTAAATAAAATCGTGTGAGGATATGCCACAACAAATTCATTTCGTGGCTCGATCCTGTATTAAATTGATTCATATTCTGTTGACATATCCTGCTCGTCGATTTTATTTAAAGTGAAAAAACACCATCGAAATTGCAGTACAAGAAAATAATCATTTTTTAGTTTTTAGCGCATTTTTAATAAAATCGTTTAACATAAAATTTTTTTTATATCTTTTTATTCGATGTCGGGAAAACGAATTCTCGCAGGAGAGCGCCGCGCCGGCCAGGTATGCTTGATTGGTGCGGTACAGCCGTTGGGGGGGGGGGGGTTCGTTTGGTCATGGAGTGGGGGTAGCGCCCGTGGGCGAAAACCCACGATTCTCTGGTATCACTACACGCGACACGGTAGTTACAGGTAGTTACTGCTGAACCGTCGAAGGCAAAGGGTGACATTTTAAACGACGTACATTTATTTAGTTTTACAAAGTGTTGTGTTTCTTTAACATTCAAGGACATACAAGGACCGGTTTTATTACAAGTAAGTTCTATATCCATTTTCTTCCTTTACGCTATTCTCTTCTCAACTATACAGTCACTTCTATCTATTTCCTTTTTTACCACAATAATGACTGGCAAAATAAAATTACAGAAGTACTATATGCGTGCCAAGAGATCTCAAAATAGTTCCCTTCAGGAAATCCGAGCCACAACATCATCAGATGCTACTTTCCCACATTCACTCTCGCCTGGCACTAGTTGTTCACAGTCAGTTTCTCAATCTACATCTTTCGATCTCAGTACCACTACAAATGCCATTTCACCTGGCATTAATTCTCAACCTTCTGTTAATATCACTCAGAGTGATGTAGGATTCGTTGAGAATATGGAAGAAATTGAAAATTTAGCCAGATTCGAAAATTCTCAGACCACCGATAGTCCCAATTTATCAAAGTCACTAGCAGAGTGGGCTATAAAACATAATATTACTCATAGAGCCATTAACGATTTATTACCCATTTTAAAGAAATCAATTTCAAGTAATTTACCCTTGGATGCCAGGACTCTTTTAAAAACTCCCAGGAATGTACAGATTAAATGTGTCGATCCAGGTCAATATTACCATTTTGGTTTAAAATCCACCATTTTAAAACTCGTTCAGTCCGTAGATTTATCGCGTATCGAAAACGACACAATTTATATCAATATCAATGTGGACGGTTTACCGCTTTCTAAAAGTTCGAAGAGTCAAGTTTACCCCATTTTAGACTGCATTGCCGGATGCAATGAAGTAGGTATGATTGGCACATACCATGGGTATGAGAAGCCCAATCATGCCAACGTTTTTCTAGAAGATTTTGCAAAAGAAGCCATAGATTTAATTAGTACCGGAATTTCTATTAACGGCCATCTTTATCACTTAAAAATAAAATCATTCATATGCGATGTACCTGCCAAGTCCTTTCTTAAATACACAAAAGGCCATGCCGGCTATTCTTCTTGCACGAAATGCCATATAGTAGGTAAGAATATAGCTAAGAGATCGTGCTTTCCTGGGACAAATAATCTGCGTTTAAGGACTGATGATGATTTCAGATCCAAATCTGACCCACATCACCATACTGGAACGTCGATTATAGAAAGAATTCCCGGCATCCATATGATCAATTCGTTTCCGTTAGATTATATGCATTTGATTTGTCTGGGTGTAGTGAAAAAGTTGCTCTCTCTGTGGTGTTGTGGCAAACCCAAGACCAGAATATCACTACAATCTCAGTGCAAAATATCTCTAGCCTTAATACAAATATCTCCTGGCATGCCAAAAGAATTTATGAGAAAACCTCGAAGCTTGGGTATTTTAAAACGGTGGAAAGCAACTGAATTGCGTCAATTTTTAATGTACACCGGGCCAGTAGTTTTATTAAACAATATAGATGATGATAGATATTTAAATTTTCTTACACTCCACACTGCATTTCTCATTTTATCGCACAGGAAATATTTTATTCACCTCAATTACGCAGTAAAATTATTAAAGTATTTTGTTGAAACTTTCGAATCGTTATATGGCTCAGAACACGTATCACATAATGTTCATAATCTGCTACACTTGGTAGATGATGTAAGAAATCACGGACCTCTTGATAATTTTAGTTGCTTTCCGTTTGAAAACTTTTTGCAAAGTATTAAAAAATGTATTAGGAAGAGTGAGAAACCCTTGCAACAGCTTGTGAAACGGCAATTAGAAAAATCTCATTTTAGTATAGAAGCATTAAATAGTTCCCCCGTATATCCGATTTTCCAAAAGGAACATTCTCGTGGTCCAATAATAGACAGTATTAATAACGCGAAGCAATTTAAACGTATTAGTTTCAGTAATTTTATTTTACAGAACCGGCACCCTAACAATTGCTGCCGTCTCAATGATGGCAGCATTGTTATTGTAGAAAATATTATCGTACATGAAAACCAGCATAAAATAATAGGCCGAAAATTGTTACAATTGATAGATTTTTATGACGAACCCTGTAACTCCTCCGAATTAGGAATTTTTCAAACGCCATCCAACAACATCGGTCCTCGTCAAATTTTCAGTGTAGCGGAAATAGTGCATAAATGTGTGAAATTCGAAACTGCAGATAATGTTAAAATTTTCCCTCTACTTCACTCCACTCTTCCGACTTACAAATAAAATACTTGTCTAATGTTTCTAGTATATGTAAATTATGTCTTTGTGATGTCTTTATGATGACAACAACATTCAGATTTCGAGGTTTTCTTGTTGATTCAATGTTCATACCTTTTCAAAATTTAGAATTTAGATTAATGAAGGGGGGCGTGGTGGTTTTTAGTGGGTAAACTTGCGGGACCGACACCTGCAAGGAGTCCCACACTACCCGGCACACAACATCTCGCCGGGTGTGCGTAATGCATTTTCCCCACGTAAAAAAAAAAAAAAAAAAAAGGAGTAGCAGTGCGGCCTGACTGTCGATGAATGCGGATCCTGGCCGCCTCTCCCAATGAAGTGCGGTAAACATCCCGCAGTAAAGCATCGTTCACGAGCCTGGAAGAAGCGCAACATTGATAGGGAAGACGCTGCATTCCCCAGACATCAAAGCTGGAGCAACATTCTGCTACGATCAACAAAGTATATCCATGGTAAAGCGCATATGTGTATTGGTAAATTCTGTGAGAGGGCTATCTACTGTTGTAAGCTCTGCAATCGGGTCAATCGCGTTACAGGACTGGTCTCACACAAGTATTGAAATAGTGCAATAATGTTTTTGTCATTGAATAGTCTGTTAAATATTACAAAATCGATCATCAAACAGTCGAAATTCACAATATTGCCAATTACATGTGACAGCTAACCCGATTTGAATGCTTTAATTTTCGTCACCACATTGCGTAGCGGAAATAAGAAAATGCCAATAAGTGCTATAAGTATTTTCCAAGCCACGATGGGTGTTGTGGGGTCATTCAGGTTAGACGGTTTGAAAAAATCGATCTTTTAAAACATTTTTCGAAAGTACATATCCTCAAGAATGTACTGTTAAATTTTCATTGAAAAAATCCAAATATTTTAGCTTCTACATAGGCATTTTGTAGGGAGCGCAGAGGCTCGACCACCATAGATCAAAACTTTGAAAGCGTTTTTCTGGAAACGTCATTTTTTCACATGGTACAGATAAAATCTCAAAATTTATCGAACCGATTGCTTTATAAATTGAACTGCTTATTCTGCACACCTATGCCTTGGGCCGGGACTACAACCAAATATTTCTGTTGAGTCTAACCTACTTTTAAAATCGAAAATAGCACATTAAACACAGCCGAAATACATTTATTCTTGTATTTTGCCCGGCATTTTGTTAATTTTATGGATAAATCATTTATTCTAGTTCGGGCCATAGCGAGAGTCATATTGATTAAGAATCTGTTGTATTTTTGGTTTCAGATAAGTCCAACTGCTGAAATCACCTGTACGAGCGAAGCATGAATTTTCAAACATGTCATCAAAATCGCCTTCAGAAACCATTTTAAAAGCAATAATTTGATTACTTTTATATTTTTTATTTGCTGTAGAAATGTACTTTAATCAATAGAAAAAAGTTTTATTACATTACTATAATTCCTATCTTCGCAATAAATTCCTGAAATTCCCTTAATTTATCGGCGCGCTAACCAGAATGACACCTTAACATGACAGTATTTAAAAATCCCCGCCCTCGGCATGTGCCAACGATTTCGACCTTATTCTGCGATCTTTAAGCGTTTGTAACTCAGCGATTGTAGTTTACCGATTTAAATGAAATTTTCAGTATGCGTATATCTTACTTGAATCTAGAAAGGTAATTTTTTAAATTTTCATTATAAGCTCACACAAAAAACTTTGAAAAGCCGTTTTTTTCTTGTTATTTCGAAAATTCCAATTTTTCAAAACGGCGAATAAACGACATATCTATTATACATAATAAACCGATCTTTCTAACTTCTAAAAAAAAACCGAACTCGTGTAGTTCACTTTTTGTAAAAGGTTATGCGATTTTAAAAAGTGTATATGTATATGGTGTATCTACTACTCTATCACTACTGTATATTCTATAAAATCCGATATGTGCATTAAGTACTCTAACGTATGTTATATTTTTATATATTTTATGTATTGTACATATATTTTAAGTGCGTATGCGATCTGTGTATTCTGTATTACACTTTGTATACTCTGCTTTGTATATTCCAACAAACTACAGGTGTATTCACAAATTATTGTAAGTGCATTCTATAGTCGTTTCGCGCATGCACGCACCAGTAATTTGAGTAATTAGAAATATAATAATTTAATTTATAATTTATAACAAATAGAATAATAATATTGTAGTATTGTAGTTTTTCAATATTTGTAAATACACATAGTGTAATGCAGTGGATGATATAATTTGTAGTGTACTGTAATGAAATGAATGGAAATATATTTTTATCAAATTTAATTTTATTTAATCGTATCGATAACCGTCTTCAACACCGTCCCAGTGCCTTTAGCCTAATTTAGACCCCCTAAAATACAAATTCTCAGGATGTACTATATTCGGGTCCAAATGACTCTCCACTCCCCGCATAGATTTTCGAAAAGATATTCGTACACCTTTAACGTACGTACACGTCTCTACACCTGCCGCCTGTTTCAAACTCTCGCCCCAAATCAATCTTTCAACATTTCAATACATTTTAGAGTAGTTCTTGAATTGCACGTTGTGCATAAGCAGAGGGCGCTACGTCCAGTCTTCAAATTAGGAGTCGGTAATACACTTTCGCTGAAACACCCTTTAAGACTGAAATGCACTTCATAGTATAGACGACGTTGTATAGATAGCGTTAGTGCAGATACACGACTGACGACGGCCTTTATTGGGCGCCTGTGAGGCGCTCAGGCCTAAAGCAGGCCGAAAACAGGCCCCTGTATAAGGCCGTCGACAGTTCCTCAAGAGGCGCATTCTGGCGCCGTCTCGGCCCCTGTTAAACTTTTTATAGATGGCGCCAGGGTAGAGTTACACGGCGACCCAAAGGCGCCGAGGATGCGCATCTGAGACGCCCAAATGGTGCCTTAAAGGCATCTTGAATGCGCCTTGTTACAAATCCGGACACTCAGGCGCTCAGGCCTAAAACAGGCCTAAAACAGGCCGAAAACAGGCGCCTGTTCAGCGCCGTGTGCTGTGTTGGTCATGGCCCTATTGAATGGATCGGCCATGTAATGGTAGTAAGCCGGTATCTTAAACTCGAAAAAAGGCTTGGGTCGTAATTGCCTCTGTGAAGCTAGAAAACATAGTGGATAATAACATAAAATACTAATTACCAAATTTGTATAATAAGGTGTGTACCCTGTACTGCACCGGCAAGTTCCTTCTAAAATGACTTGGAGTATACACACTTCTCACCGACCAGTCGGCCACAAATACTTTCCTGACACCGGCTCTGTTTCGGCTTAGCCTATTAATATCGTACCGGTTGGTAAAGTGTTAAGTTAAACTTAAGTTGCAAGTACTTGAAAGTGTATATAATATGACATGCATTTTTCGATGAAGTATTAAGAGGGTGCAGTACAGGGTACACACCTTATTATACAAATTTGGTAATTAGTATTTTATGTTATTATCCACTATGTTTTCTAGCTTCACAGAGGCAATTACGACCCAGGCCTTTTTTCGAGTTTAAGATACCGGCTTACAACCATTACATGGCCGATCCATTCAATAGGGCCATGAGTGGGGCAAACCAATATCTCACTGACATTGGTGTGTTCTCCGTACATCTCAATACTTTCTGAAATCTATTGCATAGTATGATTGTCACCAGCGTAGTTGCGTTTACTGTATAAGTTCTTCAGACTATACTATTTATCTTTTGTCATTTTTCATTTCTCTGTACTCTAAAGCAGGCCTTCCCAAGTAGGGGAAATCTGCTCCTGGATCACATGTTTATCTTTTGGAAACCTAAAAAGCCGAACATTCTTTTCTGTTCTCGTGCCACAATTAATAGCACTGCAGCACGGCATTTTAATTCCTTTATACCTTGAAAAATATACCTAAAACACACAAATACATTACTACATTTTATATTGATTAGAATAACAATTAATTAATGAATATTTTTCACGCGGAATTTACTACCGAATCTATCGTAGCTACCGTATTTCAATATGTTTTAGCCGGTCTTAACGGACTCTGCATGTTGTTTTCTCTCTGGAGAGGACCCAAAATGGCGGATGCGCATACTCACCTCTTTAGTGCTCTATTCTGGTCGTTTCCATTCGGAACATGTTCAGAGAGAGCATATAGCAAGCAACGTAAAAGTCTGGGAATTGTAATAATAGTTGTATCCATATTATTTACGAAATATATATTTGTCACCGTTAATTGGTATGAAGATCATTTCACGTGCATAGTTTTCTGTAAGATGGCTACACTGGAGTTTGCTCTGACTGCACTGCCAAAAATCGCAGTGCGAGAAAGGTTGCACTAGTGCAGTTTATTCCGTTCAACCGAATGCGAAGTTTGCACTACACGGAAAGACCTCAGAACCGTTCCCAACGGTGCTCGAAAAATGAGCACCGTCGGGAACGGTGCTCGAAAAATGAGCACCGTCGGGAACGGTGCCGAGCACCGTAAAATCCGGTGCTGGGCCACGGCCGTGGCTGGGCCCATTCAATGCGGTGCTTAAAACCAAACGCATTCAGAATCTGTGGTTGGTGCAAATATCGGTGCTGGGCACCGTTCACAACGGTGTTCCTGATGAACGCGCACTGAAATCATCGATGCATTGCTATCTTCCATCTTTGTTTTCCATATTCGCCATTCGTCGTTGTTTTGGATACGCGCATGATACACGGGATAAGGTCTGCACCGTTGAGTTTGTGTATGAAAATTAATGGATCTATCTGGCTGGCTTATTAATTAATAGTTCAATTTATAAACTGAAAATAAGCCACATTATAATCTGGCTAACAAACAGTTCCGAATATGCTTTTAACAAATGTGAATTTCAAATGCAAATGTAACCTATATTCATATCATTTTATTTAAACTTTGAATGTTATAATAATTTACGAGGTCTATCCATATACGCATATGCGCGCATACACTTTCTTGAATACCCAGTATACCATGATGCATACATAAGTACATTTATTAATCTTTAGTAATCATTTATGTTTCTACTAGGTAAATAATGTAGTTGTTGTTGTTTTGAAATATATAAGGCAGTATGTTAATTAATTTATTACGTTTTTATTTACAATAAAATATTGTTATCTTGCAGGGCAGTTCTTGGTCGCCGAATACGACACAAGATTGCCCGCATGTGAATCCAATGTAATCGGTGCTAGAAAACCCTAGAAAACATACTGCACTGGCACGGTACTGAGGCAGCATCGGCATAGCACGAAACTGCGCCAGTGCAGTGCCAGTGCGTGTCTGCCGAATCCGCTATTAGTTGTGGAAGAGGACGATATCGAGATTCGATAGAAAGCGATGTTGGAATAGTCGTTTTAAATTTAGAAGTAGCGCGCGCGATAGAGGACCAAGCACGTTTCGTTTAAGTATAATGTATATAAGTATTGCAGCTTCTCTCGCGCATACTCGCTCATTTTTTCTCGAGCGAATTTACCATTAAAAAATTCATTTTCTTTCCATTCTCAATTTGAATTCCTAGTAAGAAAGTTCGAGCAATGTAACCTAGGCGGCCATATTTTAATATGGTGGAAAGTATGTATGAATGTATATACTGTATACCTAAACTTCTATACGGTCGCAGGAGTCGCGGCGGATATAATTTATGAATTATTACTTTGTACTAGAGTAAATTTTGTTAGAGAGTGGAGGCTGCAGTTACAGTAACTCACAAAGTTAGTCTTGTCTTACCTTTTTCGAGCAGAGTGCTTCAGCACTCTACGGACACGAGCAGACGCGAACCGGCTGTAAAGATATTTCGGTAACGAAACTCAGCACGAGATCGCGAATGATCGCGGAACATCTCAATTTTACTTTACCTAGGTAGTTGAAAGAATTTGGCAGCGACAGCGACGCGTTGAGTGGGTCTCTTCGTAAATCTTCTACGTTTACGACTGGAGTTTGAAAATTCGTTTCATGGAATCAGGAATAATTTATTAACAAACAATGCAAGATAATCAGTATGCAAGCAAGTGTTTAATGTCTGCAGTTCGTGAAGGAAGACTAGAAAGAGTAAGAGAATTAATTAATTCTTTTGGACTATGTTCCTCACGGAAGCAGCCAGGAGGATATGGTTTACTTCTATATGCTGTTTCGAATAGACATACAGAGATTGCTAACCTACTTTTAGCAAATGGTTGCAAAGTCAACAGTATAAAGAAAAGTCCTGTGAATTCTCCACTTCATCATGCTGCTCGAAATGGTGAAATAGAGCTTGTTCACATGCTTCTAGATAAAGGTGCTATAGTTGATGGTAAAAATGGCAATGGTGAAACTCCACTTCACAATGCAGTTACAAGTAGGAAAATTAAAATTGTTGAATTACTTTTAACCAAGGGAGCAAATGTTAATGATAGAAACAAAAGCGATGTAACTCCTTTGCACCTTGCTTCTGAAGATGGTAGCGAAGATATTCTCGAGTTGCTTTTAAGAAGTGGTGCTAATGTCAACGCTAAAAGGCAAGATGGTAAAACTTCTCTTCATATTGCAGTCGAGAGAGGGTACTCACAAATTGTTGAGCATCTGTTAAACCATGGAGCTTCTGTTAATTCTACGTATATCTCTAAAACACAGGCTCAGGTATATACAGCACTATGTCTTGCTGTTGAAAAGAGATATGAAAAAGTTGTTAAACTACTTTTAGAATATGGAGCGAACATCAATGCTCAAAATAAGGACCATAAAACTATATTACACTTTGCTGTTAAAAATGGAAGTTCAATAATGACAGAGCATATTTTGAAGCATTGTCCTGATCTGAATAACAAAAGCAACAGTAGCATTCTTAACGTCGCAGTGCAGGGCTATGGAGAAGGGTGTAGCAAGATCGTTAAAAATCTGCTTGAATATGGTTTTACTGTCAACCCTGAAGATGCAAATAATTCGGAACTGTTGCTTGCTGCTGTTCGGAAAGGATATTTAACAATTGTTAAAGAATTCATAAAATACGGTACTGATGTCAATATGTTTCACAAATCAATATGTGGAGATAGTTGGATGCCTTTACATGTTGCAACCAGAAGCAGGCAGGAGGAAGTAGCCAAGCTATTAATAAGCTGTGGAGCTGATGTAAATGCTCAAGATAAAAGTGGAAAAAGTCCAATATTTTATGCTACTGATAATGCTGATTTAAAAATTACCAAACTACTCTTAACTAATGCCGCTAATGTAAAGGATAATCCTGAACTGTTGACTAATGCTGCTAAGAAGAAATACAGAGAGATCATTGAAGTCCTTTTACAACACGGTGCTGATATTAACAGTAGTGATAAATATGGACGAACAGCATTGCATTTTACTGCGTTAAACAAACATGGAAGACTTTCCAAATCTCTTCTTGATAAAGATCCTGAAATTAATATTAAGGGAGAGATTGCCAAATTTCTTTTAAGTAGGGGAGCTAATGTAAACGCTGAAACTAAAGATGGTGTAACAGCACTTCATGCTGCTGCTCATAATGGATATGCGAATGTCGTTGAGGCTCTTTTGGAATATAACGCAGATGGTATTTTTACATATAAAACTGACATAACACCGTTTCCTCTTTTTGCCCCGGAAAATAATGAAGGAATTAACACAGTGCCATTGAACAAAGGAGCTGATATAAATACTATGTGCAGAAACAGAATAACTCCACTTCATATTGCAACCCATAATGGTCATAAAGAGGTTGTAGAAGTATTGCTAAAACGTGGTTTCAAAATAAATTGTAAGATTGGACATGATATAACACCACTCCACATTGCTGTTCAAAAAGGTCATTTAGAAATTGTCAAAGTTCTCTTAAAATTTGGTGCCTGCATTGATTCTAAAGATGAATATGGTGCAACAGCACTTCACATTGCTTCTAAGAAAGGGCATACACAAATTGTTATAGCTCTTCTAGAACATGGTTCTGATATTACTATTATGAATGGAGACAATGACACAGCGCTTAATTTGGCTGAGGATGGTATCAGTTCATTATACGAAAGACGTAACAGTTCTGATTCTGATGATGAATATTTTTTTGGTCTGGATGACAGTTTTGATGCTTTTGAGAATTATGATGATTATCATGATGATTATTATGATTCTGATGGGTACAGTTACGATTCTGTTGAAGAATATTCTAGTTATGGTCGAAATTACAGTTATAATCTAGATTACAATTCTGGTTCTGATGATTATTATGATCATGATCTTGGCCGTGACATCTATACTCATATTGCTCAAGCACACATCACTCAGATTCTTAAATATCACATGATTAAGGTGAAAACTGCAAATTTATATGCAAGTAACGAAGATTTACTATCAATTAGCAGCGATGATGAAGAAATGAGTAATTTTCAGAATGAATGTGAGAAAGAAGTAGCAAGCATAAAAAGTGAGAAGTTCGGTAATTCTAGTATCTCATTTTATGATGTGTTGACAAAAGGTATAAGTCAATTAGCAATATATGCAGGAAATAAAAGTATAGTACAGGTTTTCAAATCAAACGATTGGAAAGTAAAATTTCCAATATATGGTAGTATGATAAATAGTCAGTTTAAAAAGGGGAGAATTAGGAAAAAGTTACTGGATCAAGGTAATACAATTTTCCATTTTTTCTTTAACAATTTCCTTGGGTTACCATATTACTGTACTGAAAACATATTTAGTTATCTAAGTGATGAAGACTTAAGAACTTTAATGGACGCTTGCAGGCCTATTACTGTCAACAGTACTAGTATTGATATCAATAATATGGTAATTACTTCAAACATATCTAAAGTATCATATACTTAAGTTAAGGAAGTATGTTTGGAAAGGCGAGGATAGTGATGATTCACGTCAATTTTTATATGTATTTATTTTAATATTATGAAAGAAGATTTTTTTTCTTTAAATAGAGCGCCATCTTGCAACCAAATGGTGAGGCTTGCCTGGCCTGCCGGATCGTTTCCCTGACTTGGATGGACCGAGTAGCTCGAGTCCTTGGGGCGGTGAGGGAGGCGGGCAAAGCCTATTTAGTTGCAAGCGACGTGGAATCAAGTGAGAAATCGTTTATACTTAAAACACAGTTTTGTATTATTTTCTTAGATGTCCTTAATTTCAATAAAAGATTATTTTGAATTAATGTATTGTACTATATTTCCGTGAAATAATGTTACTTTCCCTAAGTTATTTTTAAAATATAAATAGCTAAACAATTAGTCAAAATACAACTTTCCATTTGTTTATTTCACACGTATGTCCAAGTCGGAAGAAAACACAGAAGACAGTAACGTAACAAAATGTAATTATATTTAATAATACCTTAAATAATTGTGCGTAACAAATTGCACAGCGATATCTATTACATTGTCGTCGATGTTTTTTTAAATGGGATGACCTATTTTCATTATTGTAATGTTATAGCTAATAAAAATATGAATTCAACCACGTATAATATGCTGATCTTCAGATGACCTTCGGAGGTGTTATTTCTAATGAAGCATAATTTAACGTACGCAGGAAATGGAATGTTTATTTCTTTCATATTATTACATGTACAAAAATAGAATGTTCATATATTCAAAGCGGTGGCCATTAGTATTTAAACATTTTTGTAACCTGCTTTGTGAAGAATCCTGCAAATTATCTAGAGACGCGGTAGCGTCTCGACGCCAAGTACATGAAAGAAAAGACACCTTGTATATGCCTGTCGCTGCCGTGTATCTTTACTCGACGCACAGCTATTCCAACCTAACCTGAAACTTATTTCATTAATATCTCATCACGCCTGCAATATTTTCTAAATTTAAAGGCATTTTTCTTATGTAAACCGCATATAAGCTTTCGAATAAGATCAATTTCAATAAAATCGGTCCACGCATGACAGAGATATCGTAATATCGTCTCATGAATCTGTCGAAAATGGTAACATTCTTCTTCTGATTCTCCAAGGAATTTTTCGTCAACCATAGTACATATATATATTTTCGTCGTCAAACAGAATATACGTATATACGCGTTACACACACACACCTTCAGCCAACACATGTTTCGTTCTTCGTTCGTCGACTCTCGGGATTATTCGGCGGGGATCGTCGTCCGTCATTGTACATACATATATATATACTATTTTGAATTTTATAACCTACCAAGTGCTAAGTGTCAAATAAAGTAAGTTGTCCGAATTTGGAATGTCACGAGTTTTTACACTACATAGGAGACTGAATTATTGTCTCAATTAATAAGGTAAGTCACCAAAATTTTTTTAATAGATTTCTTATGTAGATTCGCAGACTTGGAAGTTGTTCGGAGATGGTTCGACTGCGATGCATCTCCTTTCACACAAGTTTCTGGAAATTTGTATCATGCATGTACAAAATAATATATTGTAGTAAAAAATTACATTGCATTTAAATTGCCAGATACTTGTTTTTGTATATACCAGCAATTTAGAGTTTTTATGTAAAGCTTATTATATATTATAGAAATGAAGGGGACGCACAGGACTTGGATAAAAATGAAGGGGACGCACAGGCTTGAATAGTAGAATTGAAGGGGACGCACAGGCTTGGATGGATAGAAATGAAGAGAATGCACAGGCTTGGAGGTTGTCCGGAGAAGATTAAATAGATATATAGATAGACAGAGCATCTTGTTTCGCATAAGTTTCTGGGAATTTGTCAAATAAGGTAAATCGGCAAAATTTGTCAATCAAAAGACATAGCATTAAGAATTATTAAGAAAATAGATTATGGTGTACTGGAGGTTGTCCGGAGAAGATTAAATAGATATATAGATAGACAGAGCATCTTGTTTCGCACAAGTTTCTGTGAATTTGTCAAATAAGGTAAATCGGCAAAATTTGTCAATCAAAAGACATAGCATTAAGAATTATTAAGAAAATAGATTATGGTGTACTGCTTGCAATGTAAAGCAAGTCACATTAGTTAAGAAAGTACCCTGAAAACACATCTCCCTTGATGCTTTTCAATCTTTTGTGAAAGACATTCGTAATACTTTAATAAAATCCACAGTAGTTGTCACGCTATTCATTAATTTTTTAGATTCCCATTATTTCAATTCACCAATAAACATACTAAATTATTATTAGTTTTATTCCAACACCAATAAATTGTGCGTTAAAAATATTGGATCTCCTCATTCATTTTCGCTGAATTATTACCATTAGCATTTAAATTTCCTGCAACAAGACTTTCTGCCATATGCTCTCACCTGCTTTGGATACATTATGTAGTCTCTACACTCACTATAGCAAAAGGCCACTCTATTTCTATAAATAATTAATAAGTTCTACGTTAAGTTGTATATAATTATTAAAATGAGGCTTTATATATATATATATAATTTACAGATAATCATCAAAGCAGAAGATGATACAGTATGATCTACGTTGGACTATGTACGCACAAATTTTCACGTAGGGTTTTGCATACGCAATTATTCATTCAATGTGAGCACGTGTGATAATTTATATAAATAATTAGTAAATTTGTCCTATTTTTCAGTTAACGATGCAGATGAAGAGAATTATTTTAACAGCTGAAAGAGAAAGTAACTCTGCTGCATGAGCAAATGAAATAACCACATTTTTATGTATGAAAATAACGAATTTATTTTTTTATATGTTATTGGCCGCCGCCACGTCCACGGCCCCGCCCCCATCCACGACCCCGGCTCTGGCCACGTCCCCGGCCCCGGCCACGGCCGCAAGCTGCTTCGCGCACTATGTACTGCACACAAAGTACTATACATTCATATAATACATATAGATCGGCAATGCAATGCACATGTTTTTTGGGGGAAGGTGTTAAACTTACGTAGAATTTATCCTTAATCAAAAAATAATAAAAGTACACTCGCTGAACTGCTTTGCGCTATTCCGAGTATTCCGAGTAAGCTTTACTGGCTACAAACTAGCTTTATCTTCTAACATCACTCGATAGGCTGCAGTGCGCCGTAAACGCGTGGACGTGTAACGAAGATAGATCAGAATTTATAATTTATTGGGATTTCCTTACTTTATCCTTACTTTTAGTACCCGTGACAGGGAAAAATTTGTAAAAAAGAAGAAGCTGAAATTCTGAATCCCCAAAAAAACTTCAAAAAAGTAAAAAAATATGACGCCAAGAACATGAATTATCTTTGTAAAAAGAAGTGAGATCCCCATAAAAAAATTTTAAAAAAGTAAAAAAATTACGCCAAGTACATGAATTAGCTTTGTAAAAAGAAATGAGAACCCCAAAAAAAACTTTAAAAAAGTAAAAAAATTACGCCAAGTACATGAATTAGCTTTGTAAAAAGAAGTGAGATCCCCAAAAAAAACTTTAAAAAAGTAAAAAATACGCCAAGTACATGAAAATGTCGAGGACAAAAAAGTATTATCAAAAATCACAAAAAAAAAGAAAATAGTATACATGAAAAAGTCGAGGAAAAAAAGAGTATTATCAACAAATAAATATAAAAAAAAGACAAAGAAACATGAAAAAGTCAAGGACGAATAAAGTATAATTAACAAAAAAATATAATCACATAAATAAAAAATAAAAAATATGATTACAATATAAAAAAAGATGTAAAATCAAAATGAGCTGCAAGTACGTCACAAAAAATAGAAAATAATATAATCACACAAAAACAGAAAATAATATATTCACATAAAAAAGAAAATAATATATTCACATAAAAAAGAAAATAATATAATTACAATATAAAAAAGGATGTGAAATCAAAATGAGCTGCAAGTACATCACAAAAAAAAAGAAAATAATATAATCACACAAAAACAGAAAATAATATAATCACACAAAAAAAGAAAATAATCTAATTACAATATAAAAAAAGATGTGAAATCAAAATGAGCTGCAAGTACATAAAGGTACTTTCCAACTGCGCTTAAGATGACACAACTACATATACACAGCTAAAATGCTGTGTTATTCCATTACTCATATCGCGGACATTTTAATTAACCCATCAAAAAGAATCCCATTTAAAAACATTGTCGTAAATTATTATTAGCTTTACAAAATTAATGATATACAAAAATTGCGCCAATTATCACAATGGCTATTTATACAAAGAAAAAATCACAATGGTACAATGAAAAAATGTATTAAATAATATTAAGCAGATATATTTTTATACAAATAAATATTTTAATACGAATAAATATTTTATTCAAAATACTTGGCGCTGCGATCTAAAATACATCATACGTAGCATATGCACATACACACATCCACGAACGCACGCACAGGAAAGAAAGAAAAAGATTATTGCAATTTATACATATTTATTCAGTTTAACAACACCAATTCGGAGAGCAGCGCCAAGTATTTTGAATAAAATATTTATTCGTATTAAAATATTTATTTGTATAAAAATATATCTGCTTAATATTATTTAATACATTTTTTCATTGTACCATTGTGATTTTTTCTTTGTATAAATAGCCATTGTGATAATTGGCGCAATTTTTGTATATCATTAATTTTGTAAAGCTAATAATAATTTACGACAATGTTTTTAAATGGGATTCTTTTTGATGGGTTTAATATTTCGGGATATTCCTACATTCTGCCATAATACGTTGAAGTATAGCATGAGCTTGTTGGTGTATTGGCTTACACTTAATTTTTTAATGTTCCTCAGAAAAATAAATCGAGTGGATTCAAATCAGGTAAACGCGCTGGTCACTAAATAGTTCCATCACGTCTAATCCAGCGCGTCCGAAGGTCAGTTATACATGGTTCAATTTGTCTTTTTATTGGCTAGCGTTATCAATAATGAAAATTGGTCATCCCATTTAAAAAAACATCGATGACATTGAAAATTTGGGAAATATAACCTTGAGAAAAAATCTCAATCACAAAAATTGCTCCTCTTAAGCAGACATTGATTTCCTTAGATATTTCCTCGTATCATTAAAAATAGCGGAGATCCCTGCCGAAACTGCCAGTTAGATCCGCATTGAATTTTTAACTGGATCTATCTGGTTCAATGCGGTACTACCTGGATTTTCAAGCAGTGATTTTACTCAAGCAGTGAAATTACGGATCAAAAATCTTACGGATTCAATCTGGAAATGCCACAAGCTCTTACGAGCTCGTCTCGATCCGTATTGGCAGCGAAAATAATTCACGGGATGCATATGTGGTTCGAAGAAAAAAATTTAACCCGGTTTCCAATGTATTGGCGAATAGAAAAATAATGCGGTTCCTTCCGGTTTTACGAAACTCATCCTTCGAAATAATTGATTTGGTTCAAACACCGCTAGGTGGCCGCGATATTGTTAACTCTTCTCGCGGTAGCGATGTGCGCCGCGAGACATAAGATCGGCGCCGTGAACGAACGAGGCAGCTTGCTCCGTGATCAAGACTTCGATGCAAGATTGATACGGCAGATGCTTTTGATATAATAGGTTTAAAAATAAAATTATATCAAACCTCAGCTCACGGTGTAAGTGGTAACGGAGAACTCCATGATAACCTCAGGGGAACCAAGCCGTCATTGATTGGCCGAAGTTCCCGTTTAGTTAGCACCAAGTAGGTAGGAGGCGCTAGGTACATCACACACACATACCTAGGTGTATCAGTGAGCGCGACACACAACCTTTCGACGTTGGTGAAATGTTACCATGACGACCGTCGTCATTTTTAAATGTTTGGCGCAAACACGAGGAAGTGTAACCTGGTGTAACCCACGTGGATCAGTCGTGGATCTTTTAAATAAAATTTAAAAGATTAAATTTTGGAATGACCAGAAATCCTTCAAATGGCGTCCTCACTTTCCCTGGTTTACCTTTTCTAAGGCCGTCTGACCATGGATCGTCGCGTCAGTGACGCGTATGCAGGAGATAGAAGGATATACAAAGAAATTGAATATATTTTCTTTTCCTATGAAAATAAGAAATATTCAATTTCAATGTTCATCCTTCTATCTGCTGCATACGTGTCGCTGGCGCGACGATCCGTGGACAGGTTTTAAAGTAAGCGGTGCATTACACGTATACACATACACATACGTTCCGATTCACACATTCACAGTTTAGTACGCACCTAATAGGTAGGAGGCGCTACAAACTCTGCTTCAACTTTCATAAGTGGGAAGCTTGGCCCCCCTGGATAACCTGAGTAAATCGGCCGAGGACCATAAATGGTGCCGCAGATACAAATAAAACCAGGTAGTAAAACGGTTTGGAAAAACTGATGGAGAGAGAGTATCATCTGAGTTTTGAATCTACACTTCTACATTCTAGTTAGAAGCAACTAAAAATTTGAGTCGATTTCATCCGGAAATATGTGTGTTGAACATGTATTCACGATATGCAAATCTGTGTAAGAACTGGTAGCAAAATAACTTAAAAAGACCAATAGATTCCATTTTTGTTTAGATCTAGATTTCCAGATAGAACCAGCTTAAAAAATGAACAAAGTTACTCAAGAAGTTTAGTAGTAATATGCGAGTTACTTCGTGTAAATTCGAGCTAAACCGATGATAAATTGTGCTAGGAAATACAAATAGATACCATTAAGATTTTTTCATGCATATCCGGTTTGAAACTGATAGAAAATATTTCATCTGGTTCAATCTGCAATTTACGGGAAGAAAACCGCATCAATCCGGATTTAAAATTTTTTAATGCGGTTCTAACTGGCAGTTCCAGCAGGGATATTGTAGGTTTAAATGCTAGGTGACTCACCCTGTACAAGCTGTTATTATTTAATTATTTAAGTTGTAAAGTTTTCAATAGACGAATAAATTTGCTGTTCTAAATGTTTAGAAAATTATATCATTTCTAATTTCATAATAACACGTGTATAAGGAATAAAATTGAGGGAATTTGTCGTTGAAATTTCTCAAGCATTAGTTTTTTTTATATCTTTGCCGAAGTAAAAATAAAAAATTGTTATTCTCACATTTTATAGAATTGCGTGTTGTCTAAAAATTACAATAAATTTTTATCTTCAGATGTGGTCAATTATTATTAAATTTGTAAAATAAAACGATCAATATTCGATCAAGTTTCTATTACGGTACCTCTGATATATATAAATCTTTTATAATATTACTTTTATTAAAATATATTGTAAATATTTAATTTTTCTCAAAAGTATTTCGGTATGCTTTGCTGCGTCTCCCAATTTAGTCACATATTTTAATAAAAAACAAAAGATCACGCGACACTTTTACGTCACCCAGTATAATAACTACATATTTAGCGAAGCTTATTGATATACCTGAAGCAGAATCACCTGCATGTGCAGTGAGCTGTATACCTAAGCCTCTAAACGGTCGCGGCGCGTATAATTTATGAATTATTATTTTGTACTATAATGTTGGCCCCACTGTACGCGCGGCTGTTCAAGCCGCACCAATGGGGAGTTCCATCTTGTTGGAAACCGAGATAAAAAGCACGTCCATTGGCGTAATGTACTCAAATGTATATTATCTCATGGCCCCAATTCCCCAAAAAACTGCAATTTCTTAACTTAACTTAAATTTTAATTTGCGTATTGTCCGTTCGTTTTTTAGAACATTTCTACTTTTTTTTTTAAATAGAAAGTTTTTTTGCAGTAAGGGAGTTATATAAAAAGATTAGGTACCAAAATGGATTTAGTTAAATTTTTGTGTCTACACATCGATTGTCTACAAAATTCACAGTGGTTATTAAAGGGCAAAGGAAAGAAGATAGACAATAAAAGCAAGTTTTGCGTACCTTTCAAAAGAAAATGTGTGAATTTACACTTTCGTCTATAAAGTACAATAGAATTGTAAGGAGAATAATATAGAAAGTAGATTGTGTAGATACTATACAATTTTTACAAAAGTCAGTCAGAATAAAGAAAAGCTTTAAAGATCAGCATTTTTTATTTGTAAATATACAACCAAATATAAAGGTATTTAAATATTTACAAGGATTACCTACATGCATACAAGTGAAAATGTATTGTTAAGAAGGCAGGCTATTAAATCTAGAAATAGATGTCATGTAATACATATAATATCTTAATGATAATTTTTTAATGCATGTACGGTGTCTGTCCATTCGTTGTCCAGCTCTTCCTTAAAACAAGGCATTTTAAAAAAATATTCATTTTCATTTACGAAGAACCCAGTGTTTTACGAAAAATTTCATTCTGTAGTGGACTTAAGTTATTTTTAATTAGGTCAACATATATTGAATTAAAAAAAAAAAAATTAAAGCAGGTACTCAATTTACTGTGTCGTTTTTGTTTGAAATACGCGTCATTAGTGCTAATATACACTCATGAATGTTTTATGGAATAATTAACGAGGTACAATATTTTTTATGACAGTAGTGAAAAGAGAGTGAGCGGAATAAATTAAAATATTTTCAACTAAAGTATAAGATGTTATTTGGATGGGAGCAAATTTTTATTAGAATCTTGTGCTTTTTATGATAACTTATGCTTGTTGGCTTCCTAAATAGCAAAAAAATTCGACATAGGTTTCTTGACCATTATCATCGTATCGTAAACGTATCACTCTTTTACACTATTTTTGGAATTTCAACAGTCACTGGTTAAAGTCTATCAGGAAAATCAATACACACGGTAATACAGGCAAATAGGTCAGTATTTTGGAGGTACACTAGCGGACAAAAAAGTTACCACTTTTTCGATTTGTTCTATTTTTGTTATTTTTTTAAGCATACATTTAGGACTGTGGTATATTTAATATGCATATTCTGATGGAGAATTTAAAGATGTATAAAATCCAGTTAAAGTTGAATTTAATTAACTGACAAGCAAAAGTGTTGTATGATATTAAAGGGGGTAACACATTTTTGGGGCCGACAAAGAAGTTACCACGTTTAGCAACTTTTTAGATTGTCCTCAAAGCAAAATGTCCCCCCACAAAATATTAGATGTTTTTATGTTCAAAAGTGGTAACTTTTTGTTGACTTTAAAAGTGTGTTGTCTTGTTTAATGTTATGTGCGGTTTTTTGATTGTTAGTTAAATAAATTCAACTGTAACTGGATTTTATACAGCTTTCAATTCTCTTTCAGAATATGTATGTTAGGCATATACTACAATTTTGAATTGATATTGAAAAATAATAGAATTAGGGTGGGTCGGAAAAGTGGTAACTTTTTTGTCCGCTACTGTATGAAGAACTTCTTGAATTCACAGCAAAACTACTCTATATACAATAGTAAAGAAAGAAAACTTGATTGCTGCCTCCAACAATATTTAATTGACAAACCGAAATACTATCAAAATATTCGTACACTCATACATGTATACGTACATACATTTTTCCAAATTTCCACCCGATATTTTCGAAACGTTGTCGTAATTTCTGCATATTTCTACCCTTAATAACAATTAAATTGCCAATTAAATATTATTAGAGACATGAATTAATTTACCTATACATACACATACATGGAACACGTAAATACTTTACTGCTTACATATCTGGTTAATATCCACGATGCAGACTGTATTTCATCCCCTGCGCTTATTACATTTTAACTAGCCCCTGGTCTCGCGCCTGAAAAACGCGTTATCTCGTCACAAATTAATGTGAGCCTGGTAGGGGTAGTACACAGATATATCTGTACACGCATGTCCACGACAGCATCTCAGGATTGGATCAGATGGTCGCCCGTCTAACCAAACAAGTATCGCTTCTTGTGTCGGGTATCTGGTCTGATCAGATCGCGCGACGCACGGCTAATAGTTACGCCAATGGAGCCGCGCGAGAAACGAGGCACAGCTAAGAGCTAAGAGAGAGGCCGAACGATGGCGCGGCAGGTAGAGACGAGGGCCGAGCCCCGTGTATACTATAATTACGAGTAACTCAGCCACATTTGCGTTGATCCGACACCTTAAAGATAACATTTAGCGGTCCCTTTTATCTCCGCGGCAAACAAACCAATTTATACCTCAGGGCGTTTTTGTACACTCTCTATCTCCTTCGCTCTCCCTCCCTCGTATCCTATTTTCATCTTTCCCCACGAAAAAAAAACCCGCCCAGAACTATGAATTAGGAGCATCCTTTTCCTCCTTTTACCACCTTCCTTGCCTCCACTTCTTTCGCTTCCTTTTATTCTTCTTTTGCTCCTTCGTCGCCTTTTCTTATTTTGCTTTTGCTTTTGTATTCCTTCTCCTTCTTTATCTTATCAGATTTTTGTTCTGTTTTTTTAGATTCTACCTATTTTTGTCTCTGGACTTGTTGACCTCTCTTTCCATATTTTCACATTTCTTCTTAAAAGGTTTTTGTATTTTCTTTATTTCGGTTTCTATGGTTCCAGTTATATTTTTGGATGTTTTGCATTTTCTGCTTATCATATTGCTATGAAATCACTGTTTTTATATATATTTTTTTTTAATTTTAGGCCTTGCTGCTTTCATGTTACTTTTTCATGAAGCCCCTTTGTAGGAAATGTTAAGCTTTCACTGTTTGTACAAGTAACATTTTCTCAATTTGTTGCGGTTCTTCCTACTTCCTGACTGTGTTAATAGACGGGCGGATGGAGTTGATCAATGCCTAATGAATTACTTATCATTTAGAAAAGATCAGAAGTGTTAGAAAAGGGCGAGAACATTTGATTAATGATCAGATTTTAGTCAATAACCGCGTTTGTCCGTTAATTCTTTCATTTTCTTTATTTGAATATTAAGGTGTGCTAAACTTATTATCCTCACTTTTCCATTTTTCTTTATTTCCTTTGCATATCGCCTCTGCATAAATTTGTTATTATGTAAAATGACACAAGTTTAAAGTTTTAAGTAGGTGTCCATTTTTTATTGTTGACTGTTGTTTTTTATTGTTCTGAAAATACAAATTCTCTCTTCTCACACATCGAGCGATGGGTATGAACTTAATTTTTTTTTTAAATGCGACTTGTGTCATTTCACTTTACAAAAGAAAAAAATTGTAATATTTCCTTATTGAATTAATAAATTCGCACAAAGTCCTGCTCCTTCTTTAAGACGAGACGGACAAATGAAGGGGTACAGCGTTCGAAGTTATACGGAAGAATGAAGAAGGCACGGAAGGAGGAAAACTTAAAGAGCCGCTGTGGGGCGGCATACCCAGAAATAAGATCTCCAGGATCGCCGATCAAAAACTTAAAATCAGATCTTCCGGTAATGATTACAGCGTCATGGCTGGTAATGAGCCCGTTCAGGCCTGATATTTTATTATTTTCAATGTTTGTTGAATCTAAAATTCGCGGGCCAGAACATACTTTCCATTTAATATTAAAAAAAATGATTTCACTGAATGCATTCGAAAATTTTATTCTTTTTAATAATTTCTGAATCTAAAAATCCGCGTCTTTACCCATACAGCACACTCTCGTTGCAGCATAGTTGCAGTATAGTTGCGGTGCAAGATTGCAACGATTCACGCAACGTTGCCGCAACTATGCAGCAATAATTCTATGTCCGCCTGCTGCAACGTTGCACAGCAACTTTGAGGCAACTTTGCACGGCAACTTTGAGGCAACGAAAAACTGTTAAAAAAAAATAAAAAAAGTTATTGGTCACGACAGATTTGAACACCGGCCCGCCCGCATGACAATCTGACGCGCTACTGTTGTGGCCACGGAACCTTCTTGGATGTAGTGTACTGTAGATGGTATATATATTGATTACTCTGTACGTTAAAAACTTTCATACTACATGAGTACTACGACCCCCATATATTGTCGTTCTAAAAGCACTGTGCGCCGTGCTCGCCTTCACGGAAACATCAGTTTGGCACGTGCCACCAGTAAAGTAGATTCTGACTTATGCTTGGAACTGATTAAATGGTTGCCTTCTCCGACATATATTTTATATTTTAGTTCATTATACTGGATGTCCGCGGGAACAGTAAACACCTGGATATTTCCTAACGTATTGGAGATATAAAAGAAATTGTTTACATGAAATTGCGTGGTTGGAGGGGGCAAATTTTCTACGGAACTCTTTTTTTTAACAGATCACTTGATAGTGCGTTTCAAGACGAATTCAATAAAGTATAATGTATACACTTTATTTCAGCCGGTTTTGGAGATATTATGTTTTAAAATTTGCTAACGCCGCAAAGTTGTGGCAAAGTTGCGACAAAGTTGCGGCAAAGCTGCGGCAAAGTTGCTGCATAGTTGCGACATAATTGCGGCAAAGTTGCTGCATAGTTGCGGCATAATTGCGGCAAAGTTGCTGCATAGTTGCGGCATAATTGCGGCAAAGTTGCAGTGCATTATTGCAACGCAACTATGCAGCAACTATGCAGAAACAATTCTATGTCCGCCCCGTGCAATGTTGCACCGCAACGTCGCAGCAACCATACATCGACATTGCACTGCAACCATGCAACATCGCAAGGTTACTGCAACCATCCTGCAACTTTGCCGCAACGAAGTGTGCTGTATGGGTAAATACTCCCTTTTTCAAATATTTTGAATTCTTACAAATTTGCAGCTGTTCAAAAAATAATAACGTATATTTAAGTGAGGCAGTTGAGCGACTGGGACGAAGCTGAACAGAAAAGCAAGAAGAGAACAGAAGAAAGGGGAGCAGATACCTACCATGTTGCTGTGGCAGCAAAGTAGTAAGATGAAACATCCGTAGACGGGAAAAAAAGAAAGAAGAAGTGGGAATGCAGAGCGTGCCAGGCGTTAGACAGAAAAACTTGCCAACTCAGAACAAGGACCAGGGAAGGGGAGCGGAAATAGATAACGCGACGATAAACAACGCGGAGGTCCGACGGAGCAAAAAAGCTTTGAATATCGAAAATGTCGCGGGTGGTTGGGGAGAGGAAAAAAGCGGGGATCAACAAGGTGGACGTTGCGAAAACACAAAGTCGAACAGAAAGATCCTCCCGTGGCGGCAGAGCAGCGACGGGGGGAAAGAGATGACAGAGAAATAAGCAGCTATGGGACATGCGTCGAAGGAAGAGCGATCGGGCGGGAGAGGGACGGAGTGACGATCGAGGAGCGAAGGATAAAAAAGGGAGAAAAAGTGGCACGGCCAAGAAAAGGATTAAAGGAAAGAGCTGAGAGAAGAGAGGCGAGTGAGTTGAGGATCGAAGGTGTTTTTCGGGGCGTGGCAAGGGCCGCATGATTACCAGGAGGATCGGTTAGCGCGGTGAGAGTTCAAAGCATCAAAGAGACCCGACCAGCGAGAAATTGCTTAGGATTCGTCTGCCGGCACGGGACCCTCCGGACGTTCGTTCCTTCTTTCGTTCCTTCATTCGTTCTGTTAGAGGTATTGTGTACTCCGAGAACTCTCCGCTCCCCTGCCTCTCTCTCTCTCTGCACCTTTAACGGATTGCCCTTTAACTAACGATCGGATACCTTTGTAGGAATACCTCGTAGAAGGTGATCATATCAGAGTTTCTCTTTGTTCAGAGTTTGTACTTGCAGCAGAAGTGCACGAGGAGGTACTGGTGGTAATTAAGAGAACTGGGAAGAGTTCGTTGTCAAGGGGGAGACTACAGACGGAAACAACCGAAAAATCAGAACACATTGTTTTACTAAAAAAAAGTTGGACATCTTTAGGACATTTTCAGCTAATTAGAATTTTAATCGCGCAAGTTTATGTGGATCAAAAATAATTTTTTTTTATAGTTATACAGTTATATACAGGATGCGGCCAAAAGAATTATACGAGCGGGCAGGAAATGATTTATTATGCAAAAGTAAATCCAAAGTAGGGAAGAACATTTTTTTATCCGAGGTTTAGTTTCGAGAAAATCCATTTCTTCGAAATTTTCAGAATACCTATATTCACTTGTCAGTACTGAGAAAAAGGACCGAAACGTAAGTAAATTCACTCTTCCTTTGCAATCCGAAATTTGCGATCTTGAAGCTTTTTGTAAAAAAAATTTGTTTTATAGTTTCCGCAATGTATAACAAATCTTATTCGAAATTTAAGGTCGTACCTTTTTTATTGTAACGTGTTTTATTCATTTAGAGGATAAAAATATTCACTAATTATCCTCTTAATGATCTATGTAGGTTTGGTCGGCGCTTGTCGACTGACCAGACTATAGTAGGGGCGACCGGGGCTAGTTGACAAACGAGGTTAATTGACTAATTCCATTTAATTGTTGTATTATGGAATAAATTATGCTGCGATTCGCGATATTGAAGCATATGAATGACCAGCGTGCCATTTAATGTGTCGCCGTGACAAAAACTTGCGTCTTCGGTCAGTGAGAATGAAAAATCTAAAAAGGTCGGCGGGAAGTAGGTAAATATTTTTGATTCGACTATTTATGAATTTTTGTCTACTAAGTACTGCTTGATGTTTCTTTTATGAATATTTTGTGGAAAGTGATACATTGACTATAATTTACGGTATTATATTTTATCCGGTGCGTGGAGATTTTGTACGTACGGCTCTTAACATGTTAACAATGTCGGACGGGGTTACTTGACTAAGCATAGGAATACCACTAATAATTGCATTTTTACAAGCTTTTATTTAGCTTCATTTATCGTCAAAATGCAATCGAGGAAAAGAGTTTAGCTGCTCAAGTCCACTTCCCCCACCACAAATCCTTCGAAACTCACCCTTACCAGTTTTACACCTTATCCTCCCTTCAAACTCTCAGGCCTTCCAAATAGACCATAACAAACAAGTACAAAATAATTACAGTATCTAACACCATCAGAGGCGGATTTAACCCTTTCGCTACGGCAGTGTGCTCCGTCGGAGTGACACCGTTGAGCGGGCCACCGTGCCACCGGAGTAGCGGCACTGAACGGAGCACTGCGCCGAAAAGTGTGCATGTTGCGCTTAGGTAAACTGGGGTTCGGACTTACATCTTTCGGTGCAGCCTCGTCATTCTCCGGATCGTACGATTCTTTATATGTTATACAACAACATATTTGGAGATTTTGCAATTATTATCAATAAAAATATATTTAAAAATTAAAAATTACACTTTACAATAGGTAACAACGCGGATGTCGTCTGTAGGCGGCGCTCGTACACACAGGTCGTCGCGCGGATGTCATCTGTAGGCGACGCTCGTACACACAGGTCGTCACGCGGATGTCGTCTATAGGCGACGCTCGTAGCGAAAGGGTTAACAGTAGGCGCACCAGGCGCGCGCCTGGGGCCCTGACTTCTGAGGGGCCCCACAAAAATCAACTTTCCACTTTTTCCACCATTTCATATTGTAAGCAGATCGTAAAATTGTAAGCGAGAAAAGTATAAGACTGTGCAACGCTGCGCAATTTTGAAGTAACTGTTGCAGTTATCAGTAACTTTTGTAAGGGGCCCAATATTTTCTTTTGCGCCCGGAGCCTCAACCGACTTTAATCCGCCTCTGAACACCATGATAATTAATAAAACAAATAACACTGAAGGAACGAACAAAAAAAATTTTGGTCGTAGTATACATACCTATGGACGCATTTCGAATACTATATTGATGGAATTGGCAGCGTATATATACGCTTTTTATATATATTGATGGAACTGTGACAGCGTATATATACGCCTTTCGCAGGCAAAGGGTTAAAACTGAAAAGTAAATGTCGAGTCAACTAACTCCATCATATTTGTCAACTAACCTCGCAGCCAGGGTTTTTTGACTTATTCGTCTCACTACTCTAAATACAATAAAAACTACAACCTAGACTCAATTAAAACGATTTTCAAAATTAAGCCTGTATACCTAATGAAATTTGTAAACTTTTGGTATACAGCAAGTCAACAAAATATCAATGGTCTATTTATAAAAATTAGAAATGTAAAAAATTAATCAACTAGCCCTGGCCTTCCCTATCGATACGGAGTTGAATTTCGGCCTATAATTTTGAACATATATTTTTTAACCCTCGGGCGGGCGCGCCAGTGAGAGTTACACGACCAGGCGCGTGGTGAACTCAGTTCACCAGTTGAAAATAATAATTTTAGTCCCCTTATATATAAAGTATACACTTCAGAAACGGTTTTTCTGTCGATAGTAGTAACAAACATCACGCGATTCTTGACACATACGACGAGCGTGCTGAGGGAATGTTTATCTTCCCGAGACGTAAACACAGAAATTCCGGCGCGCCCGCTCGAGGGTTAATTGTTTTCGATCATTTATACGGTCTTCCCCCCTTAACGGTTTGCCCTGTCGCGCGCCTTTAAAAAGTTATATTAAAAACGAAAAACGTATTAACTTTAAGTCCTGATTCCACCTCTTCACAGTGATTCCCCGCAAAAAAGAAGAAAATTGCTCCTTGCATACTCCACTATGCTTCATGGCATCATTAAAATAAAAATCCGCGGGTTGTGACTTTGATGCCTTCGGAAACCTTGGGCTTACGTCCATATATAGTAGAGAGATTAAGCTTATTAATATTAATAGTGTCCTAAACAAACATACGGAACAAAACCACACAGAAAGCTTTTAAGGCAATCAAGTATCTACTATCTGATATTGATAAAGGCGAACTGACGTCCGTGTGTTAGCGCCGCGTGTGTGTTCCGTTTTTACCCCGCTCGTTTGCCGCTCACGTAAGTCTATCTGTTTTTCATCTCGTTGCTACTAAAGCATACCGAGTGTGAATACGTGTCGTAAAGGTATGTTAAACGAAGTGGCGTTTTAAATTTACGAGAAAATCTCGGACCATACGCGTTGATAATGATATTCATGGTGATTACGAAAGGGTGTGATTAATAATGCGATGCTTCTGAATAGTGAACTTGGGCTGAGGATATTGAAAAGTGGTTTATCATGGCGATGGATGGGTGATAAGCATCCTTCGGTTCTTCTCAGGGCTTCAATTATATTTTCAAATATCATATATTTTTTAATAGATGCTTAAGGGTAAAATATAAAAGTTAGAAATATTTTTTTAATTGGTATTGTTTAAGGAACTGGAAGCAGGATAAATATAGAGGAGAAAGCATATTGTGATTTTTATACAATTATCTTTTTGTTTTACTAGAACCTTTTTCTATCTTGAAGAAAATAAACGTTTCTTATACCTATGCCCAAAATGTATGGGATCAATGTTTCAATTAATAAATTGCATTTTATAACAGTTTAGATAATAGTCACGGAATTGCAGTAATTTCATAATTAGGTAATTGAAAATTTTTAACAGTTTCATTCGACCCCTGGTTCTTCCATTTTATTTATCATATAGATATTCCTAGTTCGACGGAGTCCTGCAACGTTTAATATCTTTACTAAAGTTCAGAAATTATTATGTTTGAGTATCTACATAAAACGCGTTTTTCTCCAAACCACGTTTTCAACATTGACGCCGAGCGGAACTCAAAAACTATTCGACTAATCAACTTGACAATTTGGTCACTTTTAGTTCATAATATTACTCAGGGCATGAATCAAAATGTTGAATCAAATTATTAATTTTAATCACTTTTTTAAACAAAGCGCAGATTTTTCACGAATATTACACTTAATTGTTCGAACACAATTTTTGAACACCATACCTATTAGGTTCATATTCCTACAATTATCAAATAAATTGTATTGGTTTGTCTCCCATAAGTAGGGGAAATATGGACAAAACCGGGTACCTGGGTAAAACCGGGACGGACTATTATTTTTAAAATGGCCTTAAATTTTCCCGCGTCGTTGCAGCCACATATTGTTACGATGTGCGTTGTTCCATCAACAAAAGATGATTGTGTTACAAGCGTCCTTACTAAAGTTATATCGACTTGTGTGTTTTTAAAGGCTCTGATCTAATTTTCGATAGTTAAGAAACTTCGATACTTTTGACAGTGTTCAGGTAAGTACTTTTTTGTGCTAATTATGTTAATTGTTGCATATTCAAGTGTAAATAACTATAATAACATTGGCACTGTAACTGGTCGGTCTCACCCGCATGTCGGGGTTAGACCGTCCACCCACTACGGGTGAGACCGACCTTTGAAAAATAACAAAAAGTGTAGCTTATAAAAAGTATAATACACGAATAAATTAATTGATATTTTATATCTTCTTCAGTTTTCCACATAAATCACAAAAATTCTCGTATTTGGAGTATCTAGGGTAATTGTGGGAGAGTTGCCGCACGTTACGCAAAATTGTCACCGTGTCTAAATTTTGCAATGAAAATGTTTTCCAAGGATATATCTTATTAGTTCAACATCTTGTGATTCTACTAGCATTAATGAAAATCAAAATATTAATACTTGTCACCCTTAAAAAAATTGAAACTAAAAACATCCTTTGGTAGGAGAGACGCCGCACATGCGGGAGTGGTGCCGCATTTCGAAACACGTTTAATTTTCGATTTAAACTTGTTACTTCTAACTTTTTATATAAAAAAATAATAAAAACAAAGTAAAATGAAACATTTTTACTTTATACAATTATAAAATTGGAAAATTAAATGGGTACAGTAGGAACAGATATTATATCTGCTTTTCGAAATTTTTTTTATATTCAGTTGGCATCTTGAGATTAAAATAAAAAAAAATGTGAAAAAAGAGTACATAGTCCACAAATATATTTCGATTATAAGATTATTCATTTAAAAATAAATAATTTGCCTTGAGATACCACGTTAGCTATTTTAACAAACTTTTTCGGTATTTTAAACATTAAAAACATCATTTAAGTCGACTTAGTTTTCGAAACAGTACAGTATCAAAGTGCGGCATCTATCCCAAATAAAAGTGCGGCGTCTATCCGAAATGCATGGGAGAGGCGCCGCACTTTCGTATTTCCACATGCTAAGCCGAAAGTAACCCATTCTGCCAAGGAAATATTCTACATGGTCCCCTTAACGTATTACAAATGTTGTATCAAGAAAAACTATGAATGTTTAGCTACTATATTAGTAAAAATAGACGCGACGTATAACTATTCAGGCAATGTACGCTAGGCTTACCTCGAAATACAGCAAAATCTTTAACAATAATACAGGAAACACGCTCTGGCTTGACAAACTAACTCAAATGAACAGCCTTAAACAAATAAAATCGGCAATGATGTGTTTTATTACCGATATCCTTGAAATACCGATAGTGCGGCGTCTCTCCGCGTGCGGCATCTCTCCCACAATTACCCTATCATGAAACTAACGGCTGCATCGCATACATTTAATTCAATCGTCGCTTTTCGAGGTTCCAAAATAGCTTTCTCCGTATCAAACGCATTCATTTCCGTCCCACCCTTTTAATGACATATCACAATCTTGTAGAATGAAATTTTCGCACCCTGAATCTGAATATCTATGGGTTTACAATAAAAAAAACACATGTAGGTAGTGTTTAGAAAACGTTTCGATGTCAATTACAAGAATAAGAAATAAAAAATACGAGCATGCTATGTCTCCGTCGACATTCTACAACTTTCGTTTAAAAGAAGTTTTCGTACCATTCTTATTTTTCGAGATAGTTGCTTTTTCAGATACAATGGATACACTGTATTTTTACCCGACTGCGGCACGCAAAGGAGGGTATTGTGTTTATCAGGCTATGTATGTATGTCCATTATTCGCTCTAGAGCCTGTACGGATACACCGATTTGGACAAATGAGGTGTCTTTAGAATTGTCTTGACGTTCCGAATGTTATAGGCTATATAATTTTCAAAAAAGTAAAAAATAAAAAAATTAAATAATTTAAAAAACCCGACTGCTTAAAAAGCGAACTAAAATGACAATAATAATAAGATGACAATTTAATTTAACTCAATTGCCTGCAGGCGAAGGCCTTAAATCTCTTATATAAGGGTCCTTACATCATGGGATAGAAGAGATTTAAGGCCTTCGCCTACAGGCAATTGAGTTAAATTAAATTGTCATCTTATTATTATTGTCATTTTAGTTCGCTTTTTAAGCAGTCGGGTTTTTTAAATTATTTAATTTTTTAACTGATGTGGTCGGACTGTCCCGCATTAATGTGGTCGGACTATTCCATAATCAAGGGTGTGATCAACCACCTTGTCAAAATAAATTAAAAAGGAATACATACGTATTGTTTGGGTGACACTGTAGTTTCATGCATATTATATCCCCCAATATCGGAATAGTATAAATAAACTTACCTGTCTTTCAAATGTCACCAGAACTATAAGTTGGTCTAAAAACTTTCAGACTCGCATAATGTCTTAAGTGTTTCCTATAATTTAAATATGGATTTGTAACAATGGTCAATGCAATATCAACAACAAGCACATTCATTTCTTTTGTGTCAATGACACACAGTGCCCTATCTTGCGTCAGCCTTGAAATATCAACACTGGCCGGACTCTCCCGGTGGTCGAACTCTCCCGGAATTACCCTATAGTATATACTTTGAAGTATGATCAAATTTTTTAAAATGTGTTTAGTAAAAAATGGCGGCACCACAGCGCAGCAAAGGAAGATTCTTCTATTCCGTGGCCGGAAAGATTTCTCCTTCAATTTTTGACTTTGAACAAAAAATAAAAATTTTCGAGTTGTACATAAGATCATCTCGGGAATGTGCGTACGGATTTTACATTTCGTTGCAAACTTTTCTTGTTATACACAATTTTGCACAAAATTTTTTACCTAAAAATGAAACTTTTAGTTCAATCACACACCATTCTTACAAAAAACGGTATTTTTAAATTTCCGTACGTACACAAATTTTTGCTTTTAATTTATTACCGATTTTGTTTATTTCTCCAATTTCAATTTTGTGTTACGCTAATTCAAGTGTGACACTAATTTCAAAATGTGATACTTACTAAGGTAAGTAGATTAATTTATCAAACAATGTGCACCCTTTTAATTATTTATGAAATATGTAACTTGTGGTCACATTATTGTGAAAATTGATTTTATTTTCAACTTGAAAAGTCCAGTTCCTATGGTCTTTTCTCGTTGGTATTTTCTGATTAAACAGTTCTTCTTAAGGATGAAGCAACTAATCTACAAACTGGCAAAATAATGTTACTTAAATAGAATTAAAAATCTGCAAAATAATTATCCAAAATAATAATATAACAGTATTACAAAAAGCAAATGATAAACAATATTAAATATTATTATCATTCTCTGTAAAGAAAATTCGTCTAGTAAGATTTTTTTTGCGCATAGTTTAGAAAAATAAGCTACGTACCTCATTAATGATAAATGTCTTAAATTTTAATTATTCTCAATAGAGAATAATTAAAATTTGTAATAACAAATCCAGTGCAGTTATAAGATTTCTCTTGATATATAGTATATTTGTTCTGGATCCACAGACTTGATCCGACGAATGTTTTAGAAATTGTTCTGGTCCGACGGCTGCTTTCACGTTGGTGACTATGCATAACCTAACACTCTTTTCAGACAAACTATTACCTGTACGTTATGCTTCGAAGTATCTGACAGCTTGATATCGATGTAAGTAAAATAAAATGAAATTTTTCCTGAACTTTTAAAAATTTCAAAACACTTTTTCTTAAAAAAGTTAAAGCAATCTTGAAGAAAAGTCTCGTTTGTTATAGAATTGCATCCTTAGAAAATTTCCCTCAAATTCTATTAATTTTGTTTACGTACTAAAAGATTTTGTCGAAGAGAAATCTGTGAGCAAAGTAATTTTATGAGTAGATAACATTTTAATTTTTATCAGTTTAATCTTGGAGGAGAGTTTCATCTGGATCTAAAACATTAGTATTGATTTAATTTCTCTTTTATTTTCTTCTTAAGCCTAGAAAACAGTTTAAAATGTAAAAACACTGAGTAGTAATATCCAAACGTTGCTGGTTCCTCTATTATTTCTAACTGTTTCAATAGCATGCATTGCCAATATGAATATCAGAAGTATAAATAAATTTTAGTTGGAGAAAACATATTTTGTAATACCATTATTTTCTGCTGATTAATAATTTTCATCCAAATAGGGTATACTGTACAATGAATGACAACCTAAGCAGAAATCCCAATTGGAATGTCTATATTTTTTTGTCAAGTTTTTATATGGTTTTTAATTTTCTGTTATTATCGATGATTATGGATTTCTCACTAAAATAAAACATCTTGAGTACGTTAAAATACTCTTTAAAATAAAAGGCTCAATAGTCTTTTATTTTAAAAATATTCCATGGAAAACAAAAGTAGAAATACAAGTACAATCATAGGCACCTGAATATTCGAGTTTATATAGAAACAAAGATAGTTAAAAATGAAGTTTAAACAAACTATTTCATTCACTATTAAGTATATCTGTAACACTTACTAAATCTGTATTTCAATCCGTTACTTACAATTAGTTGTAACTCGACAAAATATAATTACTCCTTATCCAAATTTTAAGAAAACGTTTAAAACTCAGTCCTTTGTCCCACCGCTACCTAATTTAAGACTTTTTTGTGGTATTGCCAGATGTAAACTGTGTAGTTCAACTACTGGAATTTGCAGTGTCGTAGTGAAAGAAAAATAAGAAATTGTAAGAAAGTACCTTCCATGCTCGTACTTCTTAATATTTGGCTTATTAATCAGGAGTGCCAATGATTAGTGCAGTTTACCCTATATGAAACCAAGGATATAATAAAAATCTTTGTGTGCCTCATTCACTCCTCGCGTTACACCCACGTGTTATGAAACCCCCTATAAATGTGTACTAATCTGTCCAGGCATTTTACGTTAAGCTGAACACTCCGTAAAAACTAATAAATAAACAGACACGAATGTATCCTATTCCTTCTTTGCCTTATTAAAAGCTTATTAGGCTTATATTGAGAGAGCACTATGGTGAACGCATTATATCGTGTGTATGTACCAAAGCATTTATTTCCATACGTTTCTTTCAACCAATTTACCCTAATTGGCGAGTTATGAACCGTTGCCCCATTCGGATGAATGAAAAACTCGATACAGAGTGTTCGCCGGAAGGCTTAGATTAATACTTTTTTACAGAATCATGGACACGGGAAACATGGCTGTGGGAAAAATACAATTGCACTTCTTAGCTGCATTATTTTACCGACGGCTAAACGAAAAGTAAAAATACGAGACTAACGTGTATACCTTTAATTTTCCACACTTCCGTTGCTCTCGTCTTATCCAATTATTTTCTAATCGCCATTAAATCAAAATGCAATTTGCTGCGAGTAAATTGTTATTATTTCAGTGCTGTTCCTATGTTTACCTAATTTCTCAGTCAAGCTTTCATAAAATTAACTAGGGTGAAAGCACTAGTAGTCGACCACCCTCTAGTAGTCGACCACTTTTATTGTTTAGCTTAAAGAAATAAGTACTGAAATAAAGAATTTATTAAATCACAATTTTATATTATACTTTGAATTTCTAACTTTACAATACGACAAAAAGCGCCCTTTATAGGTAAAAAAAATAAATGGTTTTAAAGTGATTTGTAAACTCATTTTGATTCTACATGTGTCATTGCTGTTTTCTAACCCGAGAAGCATAAGTGTGCTTTGAATAGAAACGACAAATGTAATTCAGTTCTATACATTTTTTACTGGAAAATTATGCTATTTCACTGAAAAAGCATCGACAATTTTATATGAGCTTCAAGAATTTAAAAAAATGGGATAATTTATTTATTTATGGGAGGTCGGTAACTGGATCATCATTCCCTTTCAATTTTCAATAGTCGACCACAGCGGTCGACTTCTGAAGCTAACTGCATTCACAATGAATGCTAAAAGTCGACCACGTATTAACTATATATAATTTATTTTAATCTAACCTCAGAAACGGGATAACTGTGCATTATTAACACAAATTTAGAAAAATGAGTAATGAAAAAGACAGTGGTGCGAGAAGTCATGCAAATAAACAAAAATGTAAAAATAAATGTTTAAAAATAAAACAAAGAAGTTTTAAACAATATAGCAATGAGGCTTTAAAGAATGCTCTTATATTTAAAAATAAATTTTAGTTTGTAATGCGCACATAACCGGTTTTGAATTTCATATTAAAAAAGGTGGTCGACTACTAGCTATCGGACCGGTCGACTTTTAGAGTTAACCGGTCGATTATTAAAGCATTCGGACACTTTATTTTTAACGTTAATTATTTATTTTCCCCGAACTTTCCTACTAACACAAAATATTTAGTGATATATTAAATACATTTGAATTACTTCAATACATTTTATATATTTTATAACATTGATTGTTTATTTTTTTTCAGAACTTTTCATTCGAGTTTAGCTTTAAGTGGTCGACAACTAGTGCTTTCACCCTACCTATCTGTTGTTTCAGTGACTTTTTTCATTTCTCACATTTCATGTGTGTTAGAAAATTCGTTGACTTGTTTGTAAAACCGAACAAGTCTGCTCTCTTTAGAAATGAGATTTTGTTCTTTACGAAATAAAACGTGCGATGCATTTGTATGACGAAAACTCGTTGCGCTTGGAGGAAACAGGGCAGAAACATGGTCGGGTGGTTGCCCAGAGGGTTGTCAAGCTGCTGAAAGAACCCGATGACATTCCTTGAGCAAATAAGGGGCTAATAACAACGTTTAAAGCGTCGCGTGTTCTTCGCCCGGATGTCGGCCATGATTCAGTCGACCAGCAATCACGTAATATAACGTCGAAGAAGTTTCAATTCCAGGCCAGCTGAGACGAAAGGAACTCCAGCTGGCCAAGACACGTCAAAACTGTGAAAACAGTGGTCGACCGAATTCAATCGATTTTTATTGTAACATGGCTGATTGATCACTGGTACGCAGATAACTTGAATTTGCTGTTCTCCGACATACAAATATCGATGGGGATGGTAACTTGACACATTTTTTGAAGATAGAATTAAACTAAAATGTATCAATAAAATTGACACTAAAACGTGGTAATAGACGAAAACTGCAAGTACCTTCTCTAAAGGTACCTAAAGAGAAACACAGAAGAATTCTACAAAAACGTTAAGTGAATTTTTAATTATCCAACATTCAATTTAAAGAGTGTCAGATACGCTCTAAAAGTGTTAGTGTCGTTCTAGGGTTAATAAAGCTTACGTGACACGTTTTGTTTTGTAAAATAAAGTTTATGTTTATAATGGATGATAATTTTTGTTTCTATTTATTATCTGGAAACGAACAAACTAAACTGTTCAATGAAACTATGGACCATGTTCCTTTTAGCATTTTATATAGTATGTTGTCGAATTCGTTTTGATGCTGGGTTGGTAAATTAAAATTTAAGGTTTCATTGAGAAAACAATTTGAGAAAGTATGAATTTATACTAAATACGTTCGCCACAGTATTTTAGTCAAAGTTAGATTTTATTACAGTGTGCATATTCTTACAATAAATGCTTGCGTTTTTCCCTTTACTTCAGTAATCTTGAGTTTCTCAATTATTCTTCCTTCTTATTTTTTTATGTTCTTATAATTAAGTGTGAAATAAAATCATATTATTATTTTATCACTACTATATACGACTACTATTATTATCATTTGTGTACCCAAACCGTACCAAGTTCTTCCTTAGACATTTTGTATCGTTAAGAGCAAAGGAAATCGTTTTGGTCGTCACATTATTTAAGCAGAACGACTTTAGTAGAAAAAGTGAACAATTACTGCAAAAAGCATTCGTCACAACCAAATCGATTAAAGGTGACAATAGTAGATAAATGCTCGGGGATATACTTAGGAAGACATCCCCTACATATTTACAAAGTTTCATAATTTTTTGATCTTCCGGGTTCGGGATATTCCCTTGTCAACAGTATGGGGGTTGAAACTTGGTAACCGGACATACATGAAAATGGTTACTTCCACGAAAAAAACTCACAGGACCTTTTTGTAGAGAATTTCCTACGTTATAAATTTCATAATAACTATTTTCGTCGAAAAAACTCCTAGATAACGAGATATTCACGAAAAACCGTTTTATTTTAACCCTCTGTAAAATCTTTAGCGGCGGTCGGAATGATGGGGTTTTTTGAATATTGTTTATAACGACCAAATAAAGGCCCATACCAAAATTTTGCTTGCTGTGATTTGTTCCGTAGATTGAGCATATTTCCGTCTAATTTCACTGGACTAATTATAGCATTCTTTGATGACTTGACAAACATTATTTTCACATTTTTGTGGATCATCTAAATAGTACTATCCTATGTAAGGTTTCTATTATGAAATTGTACAAACATTATAATCTCAAGTGTAATTTTTCCTGAAATTTTAATTTCGAGGTGAATAAAATTTAAAATTGTCAGATTGCGAGATAAATTATCTATCCCTAGGAGCTCTGATTGCAAAAAAATTTAGTGGAATTCGAAGGAATAAGAAACGGGTAACTGATATTGTAAAATCGGAAATTGTCTCTTTAGTACATTATACTAAGATTTTTGAATACCTAATAAAAAAACAATTAACGTATTAACATCGTCGCCCACTAGGCCGAAGCGAAGCGAAGCGCGGCGACCATGCATCGCCCCTATGACAGAATAGTGCCGACGAACAGTTCGCTTTGGTCGCCGCGCTTCACTTCGGCGAAATGGGCGACGGCCTTTAATCTTCCCAAGTTCATATCATAAGACATAAGTATTAAAATGTTGCACAAATAATCACGACGTGCCACTATAATCTATATTAAGCGTAACAAAATAATCTGGCAAACATAGACATTTAGAAGCTGATAGTCATGCAATTAAATTAATGCTTATGAAATTTCTAAATCCCGACTACGTTCTCTCAAAGAAGCTTGCAACCAAGTTCGTAGTGACGAAATATTTTCCTAGTATTGTAGAAAGCCTCTTGATAGTAAGACGAAAGCAGCGTGGAAGAAGAGGAACGAAAATTCAACGATAGTATTGGTCGTGTAATTAGATCAAGCCGAGCATAATTAATAACTCCGGGGCTGGTTTTTTCTTCCTTCCTGAGAGGAGGGTTGATTTATGATATCGGCCACGGCACTTATCGAAACTTTAAGGATAATAAAAGGCCGGAAGAAGCTGGAAAGGGTTAAGGAAAGTGATGGACGATGACCGATCAGCGCCGTCACAATAATGATCCGCGTAAATAATAAGACTCGTTATGGCTCTACCTTTTACCCTATCCCCTTCTCTCTTTGTTTTTCATCCTTAATAGCGATCAGCCTGCATAAATTCACCGTGGCTGAACACCAAATTATGGTAGGAAGGATGACGGGGGGGATGTCATTTCTTTGTGGTAAACTTACGTCAGCCAGAAGATTTTCTTATTTATTAGGATGTACGGAAAGTTTTTTTCATTAGGTATTACTATATTACCCTTATAGTAGGGTGTGTCAATTTTTCAATGTTTTAATTGTAAACCCGACTAGTGGAAAAGCGGTATAATTTGAGATTTAAAATTAACCACTACCTTTAAATGTTGTGTAACACATTATTTAGCTGCTTGGAATTTCATTTGAAATTATAGAAAGATACGAAAATTAGTAAAATTAGTAAAAAAATAAATTAATAATTGAGCTTATGAACCATAACAGAAGCAAAAAGATATCGCTTCTTTGGTGGACTTTGTTAAATAGCATTAAATTTACTACATAAATGGCATATGGCTAGATCTGTTGCTAAAGTTACATAGGTATACTTTCACTTTGTAATAAATACACATTTCCATAAATTTTCATGGGAATGTAATAAATACTAATTTCCACATATTTTTATTTTCATTTTCATGCTTTATTAATATTCCATACCCTTTCATTCCATATTGGACGTCTATTCCATACTGAACGCCTAGTTCAGCATCCCACGAAAGCCCCCAATTATAGCAGAGTTGGGCATAAAATTATCTTGAGTAAAATTTCAAATTCGAATAAAAGAGAAAAATTTTAGTCGTTCGTCGTCAAATAAAAAAACCCCAAGTATCTTTATTCGAAGCGCCAGTTTATTCGACGGGAATTCATTCGACGAGGCGAAAATACTTTTTTTATTCGAAGGTCTTTCGCTCTAAGGTTTGAATACCTTTTTCTACTTTAGCTGTATCTGTATTCGAAGACTTCGAATAATTTTGACAGGCGCCTGGTTCGTTCAAGGACTGACAATGAGTCGAGCGAGGCAACGGTACCCTGCTACGGTCGCTCAGTCACGTGTCACCAATTTCACAGACATTAAAGTTCTTTATTTTTCGTCGTATCGATCTGAATTGCCGATTTTGATGAGATTCGGCAGATTACAGTCCTCGAAAAAATATTTGACACGTAGTTTCTTTTATCGGCAAGCATCCATATCTGGGGGTGAAAAACACGTTTGCCCCAATATCTCGGAAAGTAGACACCATAGAGAAAAATCCGTTAGGCGAAACTGATTTTATAACAAATTCAATCAATCGTAATCAGATTACGAATAATACGTCAATTTGTTTAAACAATATATTAAACAGTAGTCATTTTTTACTCGTTTTTCTTATATACTCCAAGTCATTTTAGAAGGAACTTATTCGCGCACGTAGAATGAGCTCATTGGCTCCGAGGAAGCGTTTGTTTGGGGTATAGCCAATAGTAACTTGTTTCGGCACCAATGAGCGCCAACATGCGCAGAACCGGTCTAAACTCGTCGGTCGGCAAGTTCCTTCTAAAATGACTTGGAGTATAGATTGTTGATCCATTTTGGCAGAAATTTGTCAACGTAAAATACAGACCAAACTGCGAAATACGGATATTTACTTAGAATTCTTCAATTCCGACTTTTTCGTAAAAACTAAATACACTATACTTGAACTACGTATTGAACTCGCTACGCGTAGGGAACGGGAACCTCAGGTAGGTATAAATTTTCGTAAAGGATGTAAAATTTTATTATATTTCGGGCCTAATGGAACCAATTTTTTCCGAAAAACTAGCCAGGTTGATCGGCCAGAGAGTCTCATCAGAGTCGCTGTTTATGATCGTATTGTCCCGCACTTGGACCGTGGGCAACGATGGGTTCGGCTGCGAAGTCACCATGTACTCTTTGTATCTTTACGAAAGTGTCATGAATCGACTCCTTGTGTTTTAGTGTTTTCTCCATGAAAATGGTACCAAACTCGACATAATTCGGGCTATAATTAAAGAAATTTCACGAAAAATTGGTTTGCAGAATTTATCGCTGACTTCGTTAAAAATTGTCCGATTTGCATGATATTTTGTCCTTTTAATCGGGAGAATATCAGGAATCCATGGATGTTACTTTCAAATCGGTACGACGAAAAATAAAGAACTTTGATTTCTGTGAAATTGGTGACACGTGGCTGAGCGACAATAGCAGGGGACCGTTGCCTCGCTCGACTCAACCCTTGAACGACCCAGGCGCCTGACGAAATTATTCTAAGTCTTCGAATACAGATACAGCTAAAGTAGAAAAAGGTATTCGAACCTCAGAGCGAAAGACCTTCGAAAAAAAAATCTTTGCCTCGTCGAATGAATTCCCGTCGAAGAAACGGATAAAGATATAGTATCTTTTATTCGATTTGTTATTTAAATCATTTTTTTATATAGATAATGCCCAACTCTGAATTATAGTGAACAACACTGGGGTAGCCATCCCAGAAACACGTCGGCGGGGCAACGGTACGTTTCTTAAACTTCACATCTCGGTGATTTAATTTACAGCCTTTCAGCTCGCTATTTATACCCTCGTTTGTTCCGTGAAGAAAGTCGAAAGAAAAGGCTCGTTATTATGGGAGTCAGCGGTAGTAGAAACCAGTGGAAGAAGCCACCATAGAAACGGTCTTACCCACGGTTAAAGCCTCGATCCTCGACCCGGCCCCTGAAATGCCAATAATTAAACGCAAGGTAGGAAGCGAGGAGCCGCTTATTTCGCGGTTCCAGGTCGTTTCAGTCGCGCATTACAGAAATTAATGCGCCACGATATGCCATTCTGATGCAGTTGCGCGTGCACTTTTCGCCAGGAATTCCTCCCCCTCTGCCACCAACGTCTTCCATCCTCCTTACCGCGTTTTTCCTTCCCCTCCTTCCCTCCTCCACCTGGCGGAGCAACGAGACACATTACTTCTTCTGTTTCTATCCCCTGTGACTCGTAGAAACGGTTGTTCAGCCACTCGAATGGCGAGTTCTACGGCTACTCTTAACTTGCGCGCATATATCTGACGGTAGTTAATGTGCATGTTTTACGACCCCCATCTATTGTCGTTTCCTCCGGACAACTCCTATGCTTTGCCGATTACAGGAGGAATCAGTGCTGCAAGAATGGAGAACTCTGTACCCCATTCGCGACCAATTTAGCTGGATAACTATTTAAGTCTCCGCGTAGTTCGGGAGTTTAAGGGGGGAGGCCACCTAGAACGGTCCAAACAAGATGCTTCTATGGGAATTTCTTCTAGAAAAGCCGATGAACTTTTATTATTAAACATTAGTCTATTGGAAGGAGTACATCTTGCGGATATTTCAGTATTTTTGGCGGTAAAATGTATTGAAAGGTTTGTGAGTTATAGGCGATGCCCGTGACGTCCTTTTATTAACTGCCAAATAATTGCCAAAGAAATTAATGCTTTCAAGACGTTCAAGACTTCGAATAAGATTCGAAGAAGATTCGAGGGAAGATTTGTAACATATTACTCGAATAATTTATCGTTATTTATTCGAATAGGGTAAAGGCAGGTAATATTGAACGGCACGTAATATGGAACTTCGTAAAATTTCAATATAGAAATAACTAACTCTTCAGGCAATCGTTTATACTAAATCCCTAGACACAATAGACGATGATACTGACAATTGAGCCTCAGTCGGGCATCCATCAGTGAAAAAGAAACGTTTATATTTTTCGTGGGGTGTAAAAGTTTCTGAAAAGTACATCAAATAGTTAAATATTGTAGTGAAGGTAAGTTATAAAGTATTATTTTGGTATAATTTATCATTAAACATGTGTCTTCTTGATTATTCAACAAAAGTTACCCAATAAAGTTACTTTCATCTTAGTATAATTCTTAATTTCTTGTCGAAACATATCGAGTAACATAGATGAATTTGATAATGGCAATGTCGACGATGATGCGGAATGCTTATTTTGTGATGGTAATTATAAAAATAATGATAATGAAAAGTAGACCCAATGTAGGGTAAGTGTGGGTATTACTGCGGATGCCCCGATTACTGCGGATATTCTAAAACAGATCATATTTAATGTTAGAAAGTACATAATCTCTTGAAAATTTTTAATAAAATTATTTTAAACTCTATTACAGGTAATTATTAATAAATATGTACAGCAAAGTTATTATTAATTCTTTTATCGTAGTTTGAAATTCGTCAAAGCGAAACTTCGGTCGATTCCCGGTATGGCGGTCATGAACACCTACTAGAAAAACATTTATATTTTTGTTATTAATAGTAATACATGTAATGTAGCATTATTGCTCGGTAGAATAAGAGTTATTTTTCCAGAAAAACAATCAATCAGTCGTCTACATTTTAGTTTTAATTTTTATTTGTCACCGCAGTATTAGGTGCAGTACTTTACACCATGTGCATGTATTACTGCGGACCGACCATTGCGCCACCTAACCTTTCTTCCGACCGTATTCACTTCTGCCTACGTAACCTGCAAAGGTATTAAGGTTATGTTTCGCCTGACATCAGACCGCAGTAATACATGCGCAGTAACTGATGTTTCGTTAGTAACTGGCACGCAGTAATACATGCATGTCCGCAGTAACTCATGCAATGACATTGATCGACAAATCTCTGTGTTTTTAATTAACTGTACATATTACCCCGCCCTCACATTTTTTTATGGAATTATTAAGGTCCCACCTTTCTTTTAAAAAAAGAAGGAGGAACTTTCATTCATTTGAACGCCGTATCGAGGGTTCTAAAGTTAACCTACCTTAAAAGTCCGCAGTAATACCCACACTTACCCTATTCGCTGCATTCAGTGGGCACACAAAGAATGTGGGGCTTCCGACGTATTTATTCACGTGCCCAACGTGTAGGAGACGCTGAAAACAGGAATAAATTTCAAAAATGATGTATATTTATTTATTTATATCTTTTACTTAATAAATCATCATTTTTAGTAAAAACAGTTAAAGATTTTCAAGTTTTCTTTACAAATTTCCTAGGTGTTCCATATTAGGACCCATTTTTTCGAACGGCCGATTTTCACTATTTTTAGTTTTTTTATTATAATTGCAAAACCATTGGATTTTTTTACATTTGACTATGTAAATATGATTATGCATTAGTTCCTTCGTCCCCTCATGTCAATTTTATTAAAAAACATAAATTCCCCTGTTTTTGACAAGCTTTTGAAATCAGGTGTTCTATATTACCTGTCTTTACCCTATCTATTACAAAATTATTCAAATAATGGTGCGGATAAACTCTTCATAGCTTTGATTCCCTCTTAGTTTTGATGAAGTGTGCTCCTGTAATCTATGCAAGGAGTAAATAATTACCCAAATCAAAATTATCTATGTTACCTGCATAAATTGTTACTCGATAAAAAAATTATACATACAAACTTCCATTCGACTAAAGCCTCCTCCGCTTGTGGGGAATAGAAACGTCCTCGTTCTTCGTGATCCGGAAAAAGATTTACCCATCTGTGACTCAAATCTTACCAGTAGACCATTACTAAATAGTTCCTAGCCAAACCAGGCGGTTGGAAGGGCAAGCAGAGAGGAGTCGAAGTTTTCTGTTAAAGCGATACTGCGCGCGGTGGCCGTGAAAAGGCAGAGGGCATTCACGCCGATTATTCAGATAATGGGTGGCAGGAAATTTCGGTGGTCCGTTTGTGCGGGCTGTGTTGAAGCAACACAGGGGCGCGAGCCCACCGTTTTCTTCGCAGCGCCGATTCTGTCGGAATGATTCACGGTCCTCCGTCGACAAAAGCGCCAACTCCGCGGTCCGCAAGAAAAACGAGCCACGGGCAATTTATTTTAAATATAACCGCCCGATTCGCCGAGTCCGATTTGTTCTGGGCATTAAAAGGGTGCTCCCCTCTCCCCTAAAAAGTGCCACGGAGAGGGATCGCGGTGCCCTCGTGCACGAGCCCGCAATCCGTGAAATGTTACCCCCAAAACATGTCTGTAATTCGAATATAATGGACTCGGGGCTTACCCTCTTTTCGATTACGTTCCCCCCTCTGCCTTCGCCTCGTTGTTTACATGCGTTTGTGTAGCCACGAATCTACGTCCGTTCGAACTGCCGACAACGATTGCAGGGGCCTGGTGTGGGATCTGTCTGGGAAGAAATTTGAAAACTTTTATGTGAGCGACGGGGAGCCTGCGGTTTCAAGCTGGCGATCAACTGATCAACTGCTGTTAATGATGGTATGTAAAATATGAGGGTAAGAAGAAAAACAGGGAATATTTCAGTCCATCGGTAAAGAAATAATATATTCTTAAACTACTTTTTTTCTTAAGGGGGGAGACCACTGTCTCGGCCCGAAATGTAAGGGTATTTTGCGGGAATTTATTTCAACCAAACAACGCAAGTAAATCAATTTATTGCTTAGTATAGTCAATAGTGTATATATCGAAGGGTAAGAAAATTTTTTTTTAATCAAATTCATAAATCGGTTTTCTGTATACACTCCGTCAAAATTTGCGCTCCGGAAAAAACATGCTAGTCGCGTTGACAGTCCCCAGACCATATGGTTCATCGAAATTAAAAAAAAAACAATAATATTTAAAAACTAGAAGCTTACCTCTATTACGTGACGATCGCAAAATGTCAAAATTGTAAAAAATAACAAAATGGCGGACCACTGAAAAAAGTCATGTTTTCGGGGTACAAAATTGGGGAAATGTTGCTAAAAAAAATAGAAGCAGGTTGAAAATTGAAAATGTCTGATCGTCACGTAATAGTGACGGGTTTTCCGTACAATAAATGTCCTTGATCAAGCCAATTGGACGTATAGTTTTCTTTGTAGACCGTCAACGCGGTTGAGAAATGTCATTATGAGAAAAACGCGTTCAAAGTTCCGCGTGGCTCAGTCGCACGTTTGACACCGCTTCACGAAAAACACCATATCTCCGTCAATTTTGCAAATTTCTTCATCAAATTTGGAGAGAACATTCTTGAAACATACGCCTTTCAGAAAATGTAAAAAAATTTCAGATTTGAGACAGTGGTCTCCCCCCTTAAATAATTTCTTGTTTCATCTTAACGACAGAAGCGTATGTTTGCGAGGGAAAATCCCGAACCCGGAAATTCAAAAAATTCGGAAACTTTACCCTTACCCTTCATATAGTATATAAAATATTATTTTAAGTTACACGTCGTCACTTGAATCGATAATCCCGATTTTTAGCGATACTCACGTATTTGCATTTCCCGCTTCTTCTTAGGTCTTCAAACCTAGCCCAGACCTTGGCTCGTCGTTTCCCTCGAAGAGGTAACAAATTTTCGCGCCCGAAAGGGGACAACGATAAACGTCCCACCAGATTTTTATGAAGTTCGAAGTTGGCCTACGACTCAGCGTGAAGAATGTCCAAAACAGGATTTTAATTTTAATTTTAGATACTTATAAAAAAATGTTATATTTAAATATATTTTTAATACGTAAAATTAACGTTTAAAAGTTATTAAAGAAAATCACTGCGTTTATAAATTATGTTGTTCCTCGTTCAAATAAAACTTTCTACAAAAATGTCATTGTGTAATTTCACTGCAATAAATAAAATATACTAAGATGTGCTAAAGTTTACTACATTTAATTTTTAATAATTTTATACATTTTAATAATCTATATTGATACACTTAACTATTTATTATAATATAATACAATTCTAAACCTCCTTTGTGTATCTCTTGGTCTGACAATAATAAAACATTTATTTTCAATTTTTTAGTCTAATTAAATTACAAGAATATAAACTAATAACAAAACACAGATTATAATAAGAGAGTTGTAGTTATATTAAATAACATTTAATAGCATTGGATAATTATCAGAAAAGAACCCCACTCAAACGTAACTAAATACTTATATTTTGGGACACAAACAAACTCATTTTATAATTATGGTCGAAGTACAAAACTCCATCAAATATCCGTCGCATACTTTCCAGGTTGTGTTTTACTATACTAAATGTACCACGTTAACCGTAAGTAATCATGATAAAAATTATTACAATATATAAATGCTACAAAGAGAAGTGAAAAAGGGGAATGCATGATTCTCCCTTAACGGAAATGATTACCTAAAAAGAAGTGGAAACGGAACAGTTCTGTGATGTATAGAGCGCGAATACCTTGGTCAGGATATGCGATATGCGGTTGATGCACTATTATCCAGAAACGAGTCTATAATTTCAGAATAAAGCAATTGAAATACCTTTATCTTTCCTGTTTCTCTGAATTATATTAGTCTTCTTTTCTATCAAAAGGTTTCTAGAAGGAACCAAGGAGACGTTCAAATTCAATTTGCAATTATGTAAAAATATATCAGCACATGTGAAGAACGCGAAGTTCTTAATAGTTCTAAGAAATCACATGAATTATTCATAGTAACAGCTAGTGGCATCATATTCATAAAAACGAATTGTAAAACCATTGGTCTCTTTTGCAAAATACTTAAAAAGTAAATGTTACTTGCAATTACATAATGTACGATACATTACTTGTAAAACTTAAAATACGTAAAATAAAGTATTTCGAAATGTGTAGGCAATTGCTTTCGAGTGTAATCGAAATAGGGGGCCAAATTTTGGGATCGTATTGTAGTCCTCCTAAGGATAAAAATTCGTCAAATAACTGAACAACTGAAGTGTTCGAATATTCGAATACCGAAAAATTCGACAAATAGTCCCAGTCCTACTGGACGCACCCATACTCCTTTCAATCTCTTCCTATCTATAGCTACATATTTACATACATGAATCAAGCACAATTGGGCCAGGTTTTTTTATTTTTTCTAATATTTTTCTCATTGAACAGTCTTGGAGAATTTCGAAAGGAATTACTTGTTCAGAAATCTTAAAATTTCAGTTTAACATTAAGAATTGTTATGGATTTAGCTTTTGTTGCATAGGATTCAAAATATTTCAATCTTTCTTTTCTATGTTGTTTTCTTCCCTTTAGTTTAGAAGAACAAAAAATGAATGGGTGTATGAATGGTTTTATAGTATGTGTGAAGAAATACATTTTCTTTAACATTTATACGAAACTTTTAGCGTTCTAAAGCAGATCAGTAGTATAAAGTATAAAGTTCAATAAAACATGTTTTCAAAAATCCTTGCTTTACTATTGAAATATCGAATCAAATAATTTAAAGAAACTACGCAAGGATATTTACATAAAAAATAATACACACAAAGTTATTTTACTCTTAACTGTTGTTTTACCATCGATTGTTTTTTAATTTTCCTCTCATATTCCTGGTTTCCTAGCATTGTTCAGCATAATACGGTTTACGTACGTATCGTTTGTTTTTACTTAATCCTGTTAGTTATCCATTTATCACAAGTGAACAACGACAGACTTTCTGCATTTATTCATCTGTGTATCCACATGTTTATTATAATCAGCAAGTATTTCTTCAGCTGCATCAGAAATTGCTTCTTTTTTTTTACAGTCAGATTTTCTAATTGCAACAGTGTTGTTTCAAGTAATTAGGGAAAAAAATCACGCGATCGCACGTTAATTTATTTTGATTGGACATCAACGCACCGTAAGAAGGATATTAAGAATTTCCAGTAGAATTTTTAAATAAATTAGATGTGCTATGCTTAAAAGATCACAGCCGAAGATACATTTACTTACACGCGCATATGTCCATCTGTTTGCTTATAAATAATGCATTTATTCAACTATCTAGCGGTATGTATATTTAATTATTACCATTTTTATTTATTCCTATATATTTAATTTTGATTTAGGCACTATTCACTCATTTACATATAAATATACTTTTGTATATTATAACCATTTACATTATCTCCAGGTAAATTAGAATTTTCTTATCAAAAAGCAGTTTAATAAAAATTGTTAATTATAAAATAATGTTTTGAGGTTTAACTTTCCACATATACATATAGTTTAGGTACATGTAAATATGTAAAAACTAATTGACAAGTCGACTAATATGTTACAATAGTCATTTTTTACATTTTTTAGTGCTAATTGGTATCATCAAATTCCAAAAATTCCAATGCCGTGTTTCTGGTCACTTATCTTCTATGACTGATTTCACTGAACTATTAACTAAATACGGGAACTAATTGCGGGAAATTTGGAGGGCGGGGGAGGGAGCGGCGGATGTTCTTCTGTAAGCAATTATGTTATAATTATTATCAGAATTATTTTTTCAGTCGATTACCTTGTCAACTGATATTTTCAGTTTACAGCGCGTGCCTTTGTTGTCGTGCATATAGTTGAGATTTACTGTAATTTAAAGCTGGTTTTAAACTTATAGGAAGTCTAAGTCGGCGAAGAAATTAAGTAAATTGTTAATTGAAAACAACGAAATGTGTACTAAACACTAAAATTATGTCTATAAAGAATGAATACATCATTATTTAAAAAAATTCTTGCTAATTATTTGTTCGCAGTTAGAATGTAATAATTTGAATTTTGTATTGATATTATCATTGTTTACCGCTATTTTCAGTCAGGTTTTGTCATCTATGGTAAACCAGGGCGAATCGGTTCAAAATAAGAATTTAGTCCATATTTCTTACATCGCGATAGAAATGAGCATTCCGATCGTTCGTAGTACCTCGTCCCTCTCCTCCGCACCTACCGCAATAGCCTGTCAATTGTTTTAAGTCATTGTTTAAAGCTGGCATACGTTTTCAGTGAGATGGTTGCGTGCGAATATTACAATTTTGGTCCGAATCTAACCTACGTAATCTGCAATTTCGTATTTAAAATAAAAAGTAAGCTTGAAAATTCAAATGTGCTGATTGTTATTAGTTTTCACGGTGTTCAAGTTTAGTATTTGATCTATTTTAGACTATTATATCATAATAGGTTTATGTAATCTACTATCTTTGAAATAATTATATATGGGGCTAATCCGGTCACGTTATTTGGGGCGAATCGGATCACTCTTTTTTTCATTTGAGTATTTTTATGATTATAAATATGATAATTGTTTATATACAGATGGTTCGTAGGTACGTAAAAAAGAGCAATCAGGGATCATGGTGTTCAAACCCATACAACACACTCTCGTTGCAGCATAGTTGCAGTATAGTTGCGGTGCAAGATTGCAACGATTCACGCAACGTTGCCGCAACTATGCAGCAATAATTCTATGTCCGCCTGCTGCAAAGTTGCACAGCAACTTTGCACGGCAACTTTGAGGCAACGAAAAACTGTTAAAAAAAAATAAAAAAAAAGTTATCGGTTACGACAGATTTGAACTCCGGACCGCCCGCGCGACAATCTGACGCGCTATCGTTTTTTTTTTTTTTTTAAAGTATGCGTTTATTATACCGATGGTTTGTTACAGTGAGATATAGTATTTTCCTTAACGCATAAAAGAACTTACAAGGTTTTATATACTTATGGACTATAGACCTATTTCTAGGTACGCGTAGACACATTTTAGATAATTAACAAGAGCACTTTTACATATGTGCTATAATGGCTACGATTTGTAATATAAAAACTTTTAACATTGTAAACTTATCGGTAAGCTACGTGGTTTAGAAGTATAGAAAAGGTATAAAAAACTATACATGTATGATAAATTTGTAGAGATTTTGGGGTTTGTATATACAGGGGTTGGACGGTCACAGCCGGTCATTGGACGGTGCTTAAAAGTACCAGGTACATTAATATCGCACACTGCTGGACAGCAGCTAATAAGTACTGCAACGAGATAGGCAATCTCGTTCATATTTACTTACACACATTCATACTAACATACAACAACTGTACTATATGTACAAGGACGCGCTATCGTTGTGGCCACGGAACCTTCTTGGAAATACAGTACTCTAGATAGTATATACATTGATTACTCCGTACGTTAAAAACTTTTATACTACATGAGTACTACGACCCCCATATATTATCATTCCAAAAGCACTGTGCGCCGTGCTCGCCTTCACGGAAACATCAGCTTGGCACGTGCCACCAGTAAAATAGATTCTGACTTATGCTTGGAACTGATTAAATGGTTGCCTTCTCCGACATATATTTTATATTTTAGTTCATTATACAGGATGTCCGCGGGAACAGTAAACACCTGGATATTTCCTAACGTATTGGAGATATAAAAGAAATTGTTTACATGAAATTGCATGGTTGGAGGGGGCAAATTTACTACGGAACTCTTTTTTTTTAACAGATCATTCGATAGTGCGTTTCAAGACGAATTCAATAAAGTATAATGTATACACTTTATTTCAACCGGTTTTGGAGATATGTTTTAAAATTTGCTAACGCCGCAAAGTTGTGGCAAAGTTGCGACAAAGTTGCGGCAAAGCTGCGGCAAAGTTGCTGCATAGTTGCGACATAATTGCGGCGAAGTTGCTGCATAGTTGCGGCACAGTTGCGGCATAGTTGCGGCAAAGTTGCAGTGCATTATTACAACGCAACTATGCAGCAACTATGCAGCAACAATTTTATGCCCGCTCCGTGTAATGTTGCACGGCAACGTCGCAGCAACCATACATCGACATTGCGCTGCAACCATGCAACATCGCAAGGTTACTGCAACCATCCTGCAACTTTTCCGCTACGAAGTGTGCTGTATGGGAAACAGAATAAAGGAAGCTGTGATAAAAATTTAATCTGAAGAAATGACGAAAAAAGTAAATAAATTGATGGTTTTAAGAAGATGGTTTGTACTTACTGCGGTGAAAAATTAATTCGTCCACATTCAGAAGATTGTCTGAGAAGAGTGGTGCCACAAGAATTGTGCTAATAGAGGCGGTAATATCCTTTCGACCTGTGTGCTAAGTAGTGTCACTTGACTTTACTGTCATTACATTAGATTTATTTAAATTGATTCTAAAGGTTTTTCAGAAATTTCTGGGTTATCCCCTAAGTTCCGGGGCGAATCGGATATTTCTCACTTTTTCGTTTTTTGTTTATAAATGAAAGATTTTTCTGTTTAGTTTCAATTTTTATATATGGGAGAGTCGTGCAGTACCGACCGCTATAAGTTTTTTTGTTATATCTTGGGGTAGAGTCGATAAAAATTAGAAATTCAAAAACGTGTTTGTAGTATAGATAGAACTTAGTAAAAGGAGGAAAATTATTTATGTGAAATTTAATAATAAGAATTGATAATTCGTAAAAGTAAAAAAGTTGTAATTTCTAGGAAACGAAAAATTGTCGTCCAGTACCGACCAACTATTAAAATAGTAGATTTTTGGGTTTAAATGATTAACAATATTAATAAAAAGACATTTAATTAATACAATACAAGATTTTTCAAATTTTATTTGTACAAACTCACAAGTAAAATAATTAATATTCTCTTGATCTGTGTAATCCACTGTGTATTCCAACCGTCACATTCGGTACATTGCACCCAATCTGTGTCAAATGACTCCATGCAAACAGAGATGGGCAAAACTTTTATTCAAATACAATTTCGAATAACGAATAAAAAAATTAACTTTATTCGTCTAATAAAAAAATTCACTTTGTTCGTCGAATAAATTATCATCGAATAAAAAAATTAACTTTATTCGTCGAATAATCTAAAGTTAAAGTTACTTTTATTTTATCCTTATTTACATAATTTTTTATTTAGTTAATGCCCAATTCTGCTTGCAAATAACACACTGAATAACTTCTTCATTAAATCCTAGCTTTCTGTTTGTTAGGTTATCATACCTATCCTTATTTACTTTATTTTTCTGTGGGAAAAGGTAGACGGAAGGCTAAATGAACATCGTATTAATTAATCTGAGTTGCTAACAGACTGAACTTACTGATAAGAAAAATTTGATCTCTACTGGTTGACAGAGTTTGTTGGTCGGTACTGCGCGACAGTTGGATGGTCGGTACTGTACGACAAACACGGGGAAACATTTTAGATCATGATATATTATGTACAAAAAAATATTGCAAAACTAGAACGTTTTATTAAACTTAATAGACTAGAAATAGTATACATAATAGGACAAAATCATTTACTTACACGAGAAATAAAAGATCAGCTTTAAAAAATAACTTTTAACCCACTGAATATCAACGTATACGTTTAATGCCTCAGAACATCGAGAGGAATGGAGTAAACAATATGACCTCGAAATGGATTACAGAGAATTGTGATTTTGATTGGTTAATTCAATTAAAGTGCTAATATCTGATCGAAGAAGCGAGAACTAGCTTTGGTCGGTACTGTATGCTGGTCGGTACTGCACGACTCTCCCCTATTCATGTTCAGGAATATATAATAAAAAATTAGTTTTTTAATGTTTGACTATTATATTTTTACCGTCAAACACAAAGTGATCCGATTCGGCCTGGTCTGCCCTAATTGAACGAATTTTTGTACAGCACGTCATAAAATTTCATGCATTTTTTGACTTTGAGATGCATCGTTGATTTATGTTTGCCATTTAATGATTACAATTTTTTTCAATTGTTGGCGTTTCGAGGCACATGTTTATGTGAACGCCCTCTTAATTCTTTTCCGTCGCCCGCCATTCCAATGAAACGTCACTTTTTCTTCGCTGACGTTCTTTTAGGGTCACATTTCTCAAATTACAGAGTTTGGTGGACCGTGAAGAATCACTCAAGATTTTTGAATGATCCAATTTGCCGCTTACTGTCGACTATAAACACGGTCAGTACTATTTGTATTCGAACACGCTTAAAGTTAACGAGTTGGGGGAAAGAACTCTCTACATAAACACGTTTAGATAGAAAAAACGACAGTCGTGTCAAATAACGATCACATTTACGGAAACGTGTAAAGCAAAGTAGAAATTCTGACTAAATTCAAGGTATGCGAATACAGAATGGCGGGACTGGTTCTCCGTTTTAAATCCAAGCAGAGAGGGGAGAAATAAAATACATTCGACTTTTGAAAACAATATAGCAAATTAACGCATGGAGTTTTCTGTTTACTATTTGTTAAAAAATGTTATCTAACAAATGTTACTTCCTTCTGTTTTCTTTTATATAGTTTTGCCGAATATTTTCTTTGTAGTGTTTCCAATTTTGCCGTTCGTGTATACAAATTTGTACTTTAATTGCTATATTTGAATTGGGTATAATATTAAAGAAATAACGACGTGGGAATTTGAGGTAACATATTATCTGTGTTTTATATTCCATATTCAACCATCTTTTAACACTATGGTTAACTTATTTACAAAGCGAAATTGCATTAAAATTCTAAACCATAGTATTGTCATTGGCACGTGGAACATTTTCCGCTAAAAAAAAGAAATTTTAATTTTGACACTTACATACAGTGTTTTCTACAAGGACTCTTCATTTCTTTAACTCCGCTTAATTAAGTGGATGGTACTAATTAATATACGTGTCCCCTTAACACCTCTTGGAGGCTAAATTTCAATTCCCTTCAATCCGAGATTCAGAAGACCAACAATACACGTTGAGTTAAAATATTAGACAGCCAGCCGGCTACTTATGTGTAAACGCTCATAGTCGTTGATCCAAGAGGATTATGCTCGACACTCGACGAAAAAAACGATTGCAGGGTGTCGACGAGCCGGAGAAGAAGAGAAAGTGGTGGGGGATTTGCCTAGGTCGAGACATCTCGCGGTGACGATCAGAGTTGAGCGGCGGCGAGTGAAGTGAAACAGATTTGGTGGAGTGGGGAGCCAGAGGGGGTTTATTATTTCGGGAGCATTGTTATTAATTCAGTGTGCGGTGTGGCCGCAGCACTAAGAGCGTAAGCTTGTTACAGGCTTCCTCTTGGCAGGGACCGTGACACTGCCACCCTCCTGATACCGCGACCACGTTGTTCTTTGCAAAATTCATTAAATCATCGGCATTCCGCGTGGCACGTGGCGGCCTCCCCTTTTATAACCTCCCACGCTGAACTAGCACCCATGCTTAGGCACGGCTCATTCTTTTCTTCCCTTTTACTTGCTCTTTGAGGAATCATTCAACGCAATGACGCGCAAAATAAATATGTACAAGCAATGTATTTCAAGGGATATCGAAAAGTCACTCTGTCGATTTACAAACTTGTAGTTTGATGCCTGAAAAGTAATATGGAATTGATTACATTATTATAATTTGTTGGTGCAAGCAGAACACTTGATTGGCTGGGAATCCTCAGAAGGATTTTCATTTGTGTATTTATTGTCGAACTCCTTGTTAAATGTATTGCAAGTTATGTGGCATAATAACAGTGAAATCTCAATAATTTTTGTCGAAACAATGTTTTTAAAATGATAACCATGATAACTGCAATATGCGTCGACTAAAGAACTTCAGATTTGCTGCAGGCAATTATTCCTAATGGTTTTATAAATTTTAAAATCCATTCAATAGTTATTAAAGAAAGAAGCAATTCGACATGAAAAGTAGGCTTTGAAGTATTAATTCAGCATTTTCAAGTGAAGCAGAAAATATTGTAAATTTCCTTCATGGTTTGAAAACTACTATCCCCACAAAATAAATTCAATATAGCCTCACCGTCAGTGAATTATTATAATAATACCTAAAAGATCTCCTTAACATAATCGTTTCTCCTCTCTCTTTCGTACTTCTCCAAACGCTCAACGAATAAAATTTGTATAAAGTACAAAATGAATAACTCTTACGAATGGCCTCGCACAATCATCCTCCTGTAGCCCCCCTATCCGGGCAGGTAGGTGGAGAAATAAACAGAGAGCCAGAACGTATGTAAGTAAGCAAGCAAGCAAAGCAAGAAGCCCTACAAGAAAGAAACAAAAAAAGGAAAGGCGAACCGTAAAAGGGTGGCTCGACAAAATGGCCTCGAACGGGCTCCTAATGGCCAGCACGGGCCGTTTGCGCGGCCATGTTACATAACTCTCCTACGAGGAGCGTAAATATGCTCTCTTTAAGGAGCGTTACGAGGCGTGCTCGCTTTGTGCTGTATTACGCTACGAGCACAGCGTATGGTTTTACGAGCGGCGCTAATGCGCCCTTTCTCAGGCATTCCTCCAACTGCACCCTCCTGTGACCTCTCCGATTCTATCGATAAGTTCTTTCCTTTCTTTCAATGGACCGCCATGATCAATAGAATCTCCAGGCAACAACTGTTGAACACGCACGATGTATGTACGAAAGCTGTGTAACAGGGATGAGAATCAGAGCAAACGTGGATATTGGTATTTCAATAAATGTTTTTACTATTTAATACATTGTGGGTATATATACCTATTTAATTCTCTACATGGTACTAGCAAAATACCCCCGCACTTCGCTTCGGGCCTAAGAGATATCAAGGACCCCACGAAAACACATTTCGCCCCTTTTCACCCCGTTAGGGGTTGGTTAGGGAAAAATCTTGAAATTGTTTTCTAGGCATTTGTGTGTGCAATCTTTGTGAGTAAGAACCAAGTTGATATCTAATCAGACCTAGGAGATATTAGGGAGTCCGAGAAAATACATTTACCCCTTTTCACACCATTGGGGATGGAATTTCCAAAAATTCTTCCTTAGTGTAGTGCAGGCCTGCACAGCGAGCCTTATTCAGCGCCTTGCGGCAAGCAACCAGCTGTACGCCGTTACTAAGGGTAGAATCGGTGAGGCGAACTGCAGTAGTGTAGGTGCTCGACGAGCCTGCACCTACACTACTGCATTTCGCCTCACCGATTCTACCCTTAGTAACGGCGTACAGCTGGTTGCTTGCCGCTAGGCGCTGAAAAAGGCTCGCTGTGCAGGCCTGGTGTAGTGGGTGACTACGTCATGAAAACAATGTACCTACGTTCCAAATTTCACGTTCCTAGGTTACACTGGTTGAGCTGGGCGTGGATAAGGTCCAGAATTGAGGGACATCCCAGAACATTGAAAAGTTCTTAACCATTTTCGGATTCGGGGTATCATTTTTGAGAATATATTTTTTCCATTTTATATGATACGTAGAGTCTATTGGAATCAGGGTTGCCACCTCTCCGGTTTTGGCCCGGAGACTCCGGGTTTCGAAGCAAATCTCCGGGCTCCGGTTTTACTGAAGAAATCTCCGGGTTGTAGAAAAAAAATGAGATAATAAGAAAATGTGGTATTATACAATGGTATCAATTTTATATACAATAATAGATATTAATTCAAAAAACAGATACTTATAAATTCTGAATTGTTTGAGCTTAAAATAATCGCACATTTGTTTTCCGGATATTCGAGAACAAAACTTTTTTTGCTTTTTCCATCTCCGGGTTTATATTGAAATCTCCGGATTGGAATGTGTGGCACTCCGGGATTTCTATGGTGATAAGGTGGCAACCCTGATTGGAATGCGTTATTGCTACTAACTCAATTTTGAAAAAAATGTGGGTTAGTCCGTTGTTGCTCGAACTGCCTCAATTGAAAATTCAATAATCTGTACGGGCTGCTACAATCTCAATCTTAAGGGGTTCGTCGTATAAAAGCAAACTTTTGTATTTGAAAATCAAGGCATACATCTTGTTGTGTATAAATTAAACTGTACTCCGATGACATCAGTTGAGAATAAGTAACCGTAATTAATTTATATCACTAATTGAATTGAATTAGGTCACGCATGGCGATCACACCGTACGTATTGGTCTAATAGTTACAATATTTCCTGGGATATTAATTTTGACGATGTTGTGAGATATTAACTTGACTTGCTTGTAACTTAAAACCATCTCAAAGATACAATCTTGAAAATTAATGAGTATGTAAATTAACTAACATTATTTACGACCACATTTTATAAGTTTCTAGTATTATGTACTATCATTGCCGTTATAATGATATTCGGTAAACCGAATAGCATTATAAATATCATTTATCCATTAGCATGCATTTTATACGAATAAGTTAGCAAAATTACATGATATAGAAAGACATAATGTAAATGGGACACGATTGGATATTCGTCACAACATTCCAAGTTTGACACTGTAAACAGTTAAAAAGCACATTCATTGATGTAGCTACACCAAGCCATAGCGAGGTCGATCAGAAGTCGAGAAGAAAATTTGAATCTAAAAGAATCGGTGGAATGTCTTTGTCTACCAGCCATTCAACACTAATACCTCGAAACTACTTAGCTAACTTGTCAATCTGCCTCGAATTTAGTAATCTTCATCCCCACACAGTCGCGCTGTGAAGATTTCTGTAGTTTTAGTTTAGGACCTCACTAGTATTTGATATCTTACATATTAACACATTCGACACCAAATAAACTCTACACTGCGTTCCATATACCGACGTCCGTACTGATTTGCGACTAGGGAATTCAATACCGGGATCCCGGCTGTTTTTTTATTTAAAAAAACCCGGGATTTGATATCACTAATCCCGAGATTTTCGGGATTTTTTAAAAATGCGAATTACTTTATGAACAACTGAAAACTACAAAAATAATAGAATAAACAGAATAAATCAACATAGTCGTTTCATAATAATGACAATAATAATAATGATTTATTTAAATAATAATATTGAATCGCATATAATTAACTAATAATAATAAATTGTATTTATTTTTACAATGATATTCCCACTTTCCACTATTTCGAAATCGTGCGAGTTGCAAATTGCAATTTGTCTGATACACGTAAAGTCGAAACTTTGTAGGTCGAAACGCGCCGCACCGACTTACAATTACATACTGTGTTAAAGGCTCCCGCAAACCCAAATGCGAATATTCGTGGCGCGGAGCGGATCCGACGCGGATCAGATAAGGCTGCCACAAACCGCCACGTATAAAAAACTGCTGAACCGCGGCGGATCCGCTGCCGCCGCGAATATTCGCGTTGGTTTGGGGTACCTTTTATTCGACTGTGTCTTTGCGGCATCAGGGGGGCCAAGCTTCCCTCTTACGAAAGTTGAAGCAGAGTTTGTAGCGCCTCCTACCTATAAGGTGCTTACTAAACTGTGAATGTGTGAATCGGGACGTATGTGTATGTGTATACGTGTAATGCACCGTTTTAACCTGTCCACGGATCGTCGCGCCAGCGACACGTATGCAGCAGATAGAAGGATAAACATTGAAATTGAATATTTCTTCTTTTCATAGGAAAAGAAAATATATGCAATTTCTTTGTATATCCTTCTATCTGCTGCATACGCGTCACTAACGCGACGATCCATGGTCAGACGGCCTTAGAAAAGGTAAACCAGGGAAAGTGAGGACGCCATTTGAAGGATTTCTGGTCATTCCAAAATTTAATCTTTTAAATTTTATTTTAGAAATGACAGGGATCATCATCTTATGTGATGACTGATCCACGTGGGTTACACCAGGTTACACTTCCTCGTGTTTGCGCCAAACAATTAAAAATGACGACGGTCGTCATGGTAACATTTCACCAACGTCGAAAGGTTGTGTGTCGTGCTCACTGATACACCTAGGTATGTGTGTGTGATGTACCTAGCGCCTCCTACCTATAAGGTGCTAACTAAACGGGAACTTCAGCCAATCACTGACGGCTTGGTCCCCCTGTGCGGCATGCGGCCGCGGCACATCTAACAATAAGCAGAGTCGCAACATAGTAATCGCTTTTGATCTCTAAAGTTTCATTTCATAAAGTTTTGATTTCTCTAGTTTCAATTTTTTGAAATACCTCCGAACCAATAAGAATTCAGAGATCATCGGAGATATAAAAGGGCGAATCAGAGCTTCCGCGAGCAGTTAGTTGTTGTAAACCCAGCATGATACAAAGATCTCTCTTACTATCGTTCTCTTACTATCATATTTAATAATGTCTGAGGAAAGTGCTTTTACTATTCACAAGAAAGATTCTGACACGTCGTCGGTATGCAGTCATTATTTAACATGTAAAGACAGAAGTAAAGATTTAGAAATAAAGATTTAGAATTTTAACATATAGGAAATCATTTTAATTACTGAATTTTTTTATTACCCAATCCCGGGACCACTCCCGGGATCCCGGGATAGACTTTAAAAAATCCCGCAATCCCGGGATAATAAATAATGACCGGGATTGAATCCCCTATTTGCGACCGATCTGCGCAGCTCCCTCGAATCTGACACACGCGATTGGTCGTACCACTTTCCCTGCCGGCTTACTACCAATCAACAGTGTATCCCTGCGCGAAACCAGTATACTCTAATGTGGAACGCAGTGTAAATGAGGATATTGTAGCAAGAGTGGTGTAACTCCATTTTGGACAGTTTTTGAGTCGAGTAATATAGGCGCGTAAAAGAATTTTACATCGTTTGGTACACGTTTGATGCAAATCCGATAACAAATGAGCGACTTATTGCAAATTTTGAGCCTCCACCCATTACCCTGCTGCAAGTCAGGGACAGCTCTAGATTTGAAAAATTCACCAAAAATACAAAAAAAAATTATCAATTGAATAACTACTAAGTATTTATTGTGTGTAAATAGGTATAAATTTTTCAATTAGTGTTCTCTTTTCGATGCTAAGTCAAGAAGCAATAATTTTATAAACAGTTTTTTCTTGACTATATGTATATCACTATAGGTAAGCTTCAAGTTCCCAGCGTTGCCCCGGGTTATATATCTTTTTTTTGGTGTAGGGGAGGAGGGATGTTTAAAAGATTTTTTAGCGAGCACCTAGGAGCTAAGAGGACTTATCAATTCGTGATGAATCAGTGAGTGAGTGAGTGAGTGAGTGAGTGAGTGAGGAAGTCAATTCAGTCAGTGATATTTGGATTTTATTTAGGGGAGACCGGGGCTAGTTGTTACACTTTTCAGTTTTTATTTTTTATTTTTTTTGCATTCCATATTCAATATTATCAATGACTCTCACTTAAAGTACGTTCTTTCCTCTACCGATTACCGCTATCGCATGTAATTAAATGAAAACCATGACTTTGAAACAAGCCATTTTGAAGGTCGAGGCATGTTGTAGGCGCTAGTTGTTACACAATACGGGGCAAGTTGTTACAGGATTAAATTTTACGAAACGAGGCTTATTATGAGTAATATAATTATATTTTCTTGAACCGAAGTAAAGTTATTAATGGTAAGAATCTATTATAATGAATATACAATAAAAAATGTATTTTAAAAAGAAAAAAAAACTGCTGAAATCAGTTGCACTAATTATCGTCGTCCGTTTCATAGGGGACTCGCAAATAATGCACACATAAAAAGTGATTTTTAGGTTTTGCACACTTCTCATGTGCCCACTTTTTGCACTCTATGCACTGAATCCACTTTGTAACAACATGCCCCTTTCCCTCTGTAACAACATGTCCTTTTTCGTATGTAACAACATGCCCCTTGTCTTGTGTAACAACTTGCCCCAGTTGACACCATCGTGTATAAAAAGCTATAAGTTCATACCAGTTTGGTGTATTCTTATGTTCTTGGTGCCAATCTGTAGCTAAAGGAACACTGATTTAAACGTAGTAATATTAATTTGCATACATTTATCTGTCTGTTCGGTAGAAAAGATTGAAGTAGAAAGAGAAAAGTTACTATTAGTACCGAAAACACAAAAAACTGTAATAAAGTGACAACGCGTGAACCGACTACAAACAAACAACATACACAACTGTGTATGATTGAAACACATCAGCCACTTCATCGTCGAAGTGATAGTGCAAGCGAAAAAAATTTAAATTGCTTTGTAACAACCTGCCCCTGTAACAACTAGCCTCGGTCTCCCCTATATATAGATTTGTAAAATATATGTCGAAACTAAAATCAACACTATCGTTGACATTATCGTGCAATAATTTATTTTAAAACTCAAAATTCATTCAGCATGAAGCATCTCTTCTCTTCTCTCCTCTCCTCTCCTTTCCTCCCCTCTCTACCCCTCCCCTCCCCTCCTCTCCTCTCTTCTCTTCTCTTCTCTATCTTTTCTCTATCTCTTCTATATATGTATATACAGGGTCATCGTTTAATCCTGCAACCCGCACGCGCGCGAACTTGTAAAATGGCAACACCGCCTCACGGACGCATTCCGTCACCGCGTTCGGAGAGCTGTTAGCGACCGCTGGACAGCAGTGATGCTCGAGCTTCGAGAATTTTTGGCTGGTCCTTGTCAAATTAACGTTGCAAAGAACTATTCAGAATTTCCCGGCCCCGGTTGAAAATTTTGGGGTCTTTTTCGTATAACTTTTGAACTGTAAGACATATCGGAATGCAATTTGCGCCAAAAAATGAGGAAAAATTAATCCCTCTTAATGATGGATAATTTAACATATTTTACGTTTACTTAATTTTTCTTTTATCAATTTTTTAACCATAATTGTTTAAAAAGCTGTTGGAAACTGTTTATTTGATAATGTATTTAACGCTGTTTTTAAAATTCGTGGTGTTGATAAACAATAGGCTAGTTGATTCTGTATCATTACATTTATAAATTGAGAAATTAAATTTTTATTCAATTATGTGTTAGTTCTGCAGACCTCAGAATCTATTGTTCTGGTTTTCTTTTTTATGATTTTATCCTTAATGCGGTGCATACTTAGATCAGACGTAAGGGGTAACTAATGCGACGTGTCTTTGATTGTAGCGGTGTTTGAATTTTTTTTCTAGAATTTTTGTGTTAGAATGTTTTAGCTACTCAACGCCACGCCTATACCGACTTCCGTTAATGTCATTTTTTGGAACGATGTGCCGTTACTGTGGTTTTTACAAGCAAGTGGCGAAAAATCTCTCCGTACAAGGAACCGTCAACCCTGTCGTGGCTAAAATTTTTGAAATTGAGACGGGTACGAGATCTGTTGACATTATTTTCAAACCTCATTACAGTGATCTGGGGTGCGAGTGGTAGACCGATCATAAAAGCGGAGCGCGCGGCTCGATTACCTGGGTCGGGAAATTCCCAATACCTAGCTCTTCGCGACGCTAAAATTTTCGAAGCTCGGGCATCACTCTTGTCCAACGGTCGCAGGCAGCTCTGCGCTGGGCCGGTGCATGGTTGTAGTGGAATGCGTCCGTGAGGCGGTGTTGCCATTTTCGTCTGTTCGCGCGCGCGCGGGTTGCAGGATTAAACGATGACCCTGTATATATATACATATATAAAGCGGAAAGTATTATTGTTTCTGCAACGGGTAAATTCGGAAACTACTGAACCAATTCTCCTGCGGTTTTCACAGATGTGTAGACTGTAGAGACAACATTTGGGAAGACTATCTATCATCTCAATATTACTAAATAGGACTGACAATGAGTAATAAGCGAAATAGTGAAGTGAGGCAGATAAATCTTACGTGGCGTCTACCGCGGTGCGCGCAAGAGATGCGCGTACGGTTCTCCGCACGGGTGGTTGCCAATTCAGACACATAGCGCGGCGCGAGCAGCGGGGCGGGGGGGGGGGTAGAGTCGGATTAGTGAGTACATACGTTTTACGCATAGTAAATCTAGATGTAAGGAACTCGAACGACAGTTGGAGTCTTATTTTTACTCCTAGAGAGGTATTTTTAATTTTACAAATGCTTTTTCAAGTATTATTTGCGATTTTCTTCATTTACGAACCTAAACTTTTGACAGTGAAGATGCCGTGAATTCAACTGTGTAACACTAAATTTTTTCCAAAGTAAAAACATTATTTAGCAGTGCTGATAAACAAATCTGACTTCAATAACGTCAAAAAAGGTAAGTATGTATCATGTGAACGATAATTTTGAATATTATTCATTATAAACATTATTATACGAGACTTTGAAAAAAGAGTTAAACGTGACAACACTGTATGCTTTGATTGACGTCTTGTTAGGTTGACAGCATTGCACAGTACTCAGCTTGCGAGTCGCGAGCCAAGGTGTCAGCTAAGTTCACATGAGTCGAGTTGAGCATTAGTCAAGATCCATTGTCCACAATGCCAAAGACTAAAACCACTTATCGGTGGAAAGGAAAGATAGTTACAGAAGCTGTTTATAATAAAAGGCCCGCTCAACAAAATGTTGGAAGGGCTCGAAAATCCGTTTCCACTGAACCGGGGGGAAAGTGATCAAATAACTTCGGAAAATGTAGAAGAAATAAATGTCACTGGCCGACGCATCGTGGAATTGAATGTTTTGGGACAGCAGTTGTGGTGCACACATTGTGCCGAATCTCTTTCATTGCAATATATAGAAAGTGAGGTACGAAGAGGCTTGGCATCTCAACTTTTAGTACGATGTCACAATACAGTTTGCACTGACACCCTAGAGTCTACCACCGACAAACGCAGAGCCCACTTCGATATTAATTCGAAAGTAGCATTAGGTAATATTTTATGATAGATTATTATGCTTGTATTGTTATTAATAGTATAATTACTATTTATTGTTTGTACATATTGAATTGTTCGCTCTACAGGTGTCATGCACTCTGGGTTAGGATGGACTCACATGAAAAAATTGTTGGCATGCATGAACGTACCATGTCCAGATTTCAAAACGTTCAAGAAATACGAACAAGAAGTAGGGCTCGCTGCAGAGGCAGTAGCAAAGGAAAGCTGCATAGGAGCCACTGCGCTGGAAAGAAAACTGACTGTGGAAGCTCAGAACATCAAAAATCAATTGTAATAGGAGATTGCATGACATGGGAGAGACGCGATTTCGACGAGCGCGAAGTTTGCTGCCCGAGCGCAGCGAGCTGACGCGAGCTCGCTGCGCTCGGGCAGCAAACTTCGTGCTCGTCGAAATCGCGTCTCTCCCTTGTCACACATAATACTTTTATACACCTGCATGAAAGGTGCGTTTTTGAAAGCCTGCTGAGCGATTCGCAAAAAAATATGCATGAACACTCATGATCGATAACGATTAGTCGAACAATTGTATCTTCATACCACAGGGTAATGCCAAACTCTAGTTTCCTTGAGGGAAATAAGCAATTTTGCTCCCGCTCAACAGGCATAAAAAACACTCATTTTCATGCAGGTGTTGAAAAAATGACTGTCCTATATACCATTTCTTCTGTAATTGGAATATATTGTTATTTATAAAAAATGAGAACAGAAATATAAAAAAAACCTCATGTTTTTAGACCTGAAGAATTCCAGTCCAATCCTATCATTCCTCCTGGACCTATTCCTGCCTATACTGAATCCAATGAAGAACCTCCCGTGACGTTCAATGATATTATCCGCATTGCAGTATCTTATGATATGGGATGGAGTACCCGAGGTGCGGGTAGAAGTTATGATAGTTTGAATGGCTTCGGAGCCATTATTGGTCAACATAGCGGTATGGTGTTGGATTATGCAACTTGTAATCGCACTTGTAAGAAATGTGATGGAACAATTCAACCTCCCCCACATCACGATTGCCGGAAAAATTTTGACGGTTCAGCAAAAGCCATGGAGCCTCACGTCGCCAAAAATCTCATTGTAGACAGCAGTGTTCTTAGGACCGCAAATGCTGAAGTGGGGGTGCTTATTGGCGATGATGATAGCACAACAAATGCAGTTTGCCAAGCCGCCAGCAAACATCCAATAATAAAACAATCCGACATGAACCATACATCAGGCGGTGTAAAAAAAAAATTATATGGAATACAAAGAAGCCATAAAGAGCTGTCTAAGAACTGTATTACTTATCTGCACCGATGCTTTACATACGCTATGTGTCAAAATAAGGGTGATTCGAAAGCGATGGCGGATGCAGTTCGTAACATTCCCTATCATGCCATAAACGACCACAGCAGATGTGGCTCCTGATGTGGATTCATTCAAGATAGCGAAAATTATGATCATCGAATCATTCCAGGGGGAATTCAAGATCCGGAACTGTTTGAGGCGTTACGGGAGATTTTTGACAAACTGGCTGAAAATGCCGAAAAGTATTCGGCAGGTGCATCCAGTAATGTTAACGAAAGTTTGAATGCAACCATGGCTAGCAAAGCACCGAAGTCACGATGATATAGCAAAACTGCGTCCGCCGATTTTCGATTTGCTTGCGCAATTGGTCAAAAAAATATCGGGGAAGGCTATACGCAAGCGATAGTGTCCAACCTTTCAAAATCCCCGGGTAAACACCATTCCCGACATGTGCAAGCGACGCAAAAAACGCACCAGAGAAGACGGCAGCTGATAAAGTCACCAGCGTATAAAAAAAAGCGTATGCTATTGAAAAAGCGGCGGGCTGCTTTACGCCATAGGAAGGAGAACGTTGAAGGTGTGACATACAAGACTAATGTTGATCTGCTCAACGAGCTGGCAGAGGATAAGTCCGATGTGGAGGAAGTCGAAACGGAAATCGCAATTGTTTTAGTGGACTTGGAAACATCCGGTTTTGAGATAAACTGTGACATTTTGCAATTTGGGGCAAAATGTGGGACAAAATCCTTTGATATTTATATTAATCCCATTAAAGACATTTCTGTCAGTGCTAGTCAGGTAAATAATCTTACAAGCTGCTACGGTGATCTAGAGACGCGGTAGCGTCTCGACGCCAAGTACATGAAAGAAAAGACACCTTGTATATGCCTGTCGCTGTCGTGTATCTTTACTCGACGCACAGCTATTCCAACCTAACCTGAAACTTATTTCATTAATATCTCATCACGCCTGCAATATTTTCTAAATTTAAAGGCATTTTTCTTATGTAAACCGCATATAAGCTTTCGAATAAGATCAATTTCAATAAAATCGGTCCACGCATGACAGAGATATCGTAATATCGTCTCATGAATCTGTCGAAAATGGTAAGATTCTTCTTCTGATTCTCCAAGGAATTTTTCGTCAACCATAGTACATATATATATTTTCGTCGTCAACCAGAATATACGTATATACGCGTTACACATACACACCTTCAGCCAACACATGTTTCGTTCTTCGTTCGTCGACTCTCGGGATTATTCGGCGGGGATCGTCGTCCGTCATTGTACATACATATATATATACTATTTTGAATTTTATAACCTACCAAGTGCTAAGTGTCAAATAAAGTAAGTTGTCCGAATTTGGAATGTCACGAGTTTTTACACTACATAGGAGACTGAATTATTGTCTCAATTAATAAGGTAAGTCGCCAAAATTTTTTTAATAGATTTCTTATGTAGAGTCGCAGACTTGGAAGTTGTTCGGAGATGGTTCGACTGCGAAGCATCTCCTTTCACACAAGTTTCTGGAAATTTGTATCATGCATGTACAAAATAATATATTGTAGTAAAAAATTACATTGCATTTAAATTGCCAGATACTTGTTTTTGTATATACCAGCAATTTAGAGTTTTTATGTAAAGCTTATTATATATTATAGAAATGAAGGGGACGCACAGGACTTGGATAAAAATGAAGGGGACGCACAGGCTTGGATAGTAGAATTGAAGGGGACGCACAGGCTTGGATGGATAGAAATGAAGAGAATGCACAGGCTTGGAGGTTGTCCGGAGAAGATTAAATAGATATATAGATAGACAGAGCATCTTGTTTCGCATAAGTTTCTGGGAATTTGTCAAATAAGGTAAATCGGCAAAATTTGTCAATCAAAAGACATAGCATTAAGAATTATTAAGAAAATAGATTATGGTGTACTGGAGGTTGTCCGGAGAAGATTAAATAGATATATAGATAGACAGAGCATCTTGTTTCGCACAAGTTTCTGGGAATTTGTCAAATAAGGTAAATCGGCAAAATTTGTCAATCAAAAGACATAGCATTAAGAATTATTAAGAAAATAGATTATGGTGTACTGCTTGCAATGTAAAGCAAGTCACATTAGTTAAGAAAGTACCCTGAAAACACATCTCCCTTGATGCTTTTCAATCTTTTGTGAAAGACATTCGTAATACTTTAATAAAATCCACAGTAGTTGTCACGCTATTCATTAATTTTTTAGATTTCCATTATTTCAATTCACCAATAAACATACTAAATTATTATTAGTTTTATTCCAACACCAATAAATTGTGCGTTAAAAATATTGGATCTCCTCATTCATTTTCGCTGAATTATTACCATTAGCATTTAAATTTCCTGCAACAAGACTTTCTGCCATATGCTATCACCTGCTTTGGATACATTATGTAGTCTCTACACTCACTATAGCAAAAGGCCACTCTATTTCTATAAATAATTAATAAGTTCTACGTTAAGTTGTATATAATTATTAAAATGAGGCTTTATATATATATATATAATTTACAGATAATCATCAAAGCAGAAGATGATGCAGTATGATCTACGTTGGACTATGTACGCACAAATTTTCACGTAGGGTTTTGCATACGCAATTATTCATTCAATGTGAGCACGTGTGATAATATATTATATATTTACAGATAATCATCAAAGCAGAAGATGATGCAGTGTGATCTACGTTGGACTATGTACGCACAAATTTTCACGTAGGGTTTTGCATACGCAATTATTCATTCAATGTGAGCACGTGTGATAATTTATATAAATAATTAGTAAATTTGTCCTATTTTTCAGTTAACGATGCAGATGAAGAGAATTATTTTAACAGCTGAAAGAGAAAGTAACTCTGTTGCATGAGCAAATGAAATAACCACATTTTTATGTATGAAAATAACGAATTTATTTTTTTATATGTTATTGGCCGCCGCCACGTCCACGGCCCCGCCCCCATCCACGACCCCGGCTCTGGCCACGTCCCCGGCCCCGGCCACGGCCGCAAGCTGCTTCGCGCACTATGTACTGCACACAAAGTACTATACATTCATATAATACATATAGATCGGCAATGCAGTGCACATGTTTTTTGGGGGAAGGTGTTAAACTTACGTAGAATTTATCCTTAATCAAAAAATAATAAAAGTACACTCGCTGAACTGCTTTGCGCTATTCCGAGTATTCCGAGTAAGCTTTACTGGCTACAAACTAGCTTTATCTTCTAACATCACTCGATAGGCTGCAGTGCGCCGTAAACGCGTGGACGTGTAACGAAGATAGATCAGAATTTATAATTTATTGGGATTTCCTTACTTTATCCTTACTTTTAGTACCCGTGACAGGGAAAAATATGTAAAAAAGAAGAAGCTGAAATTCTGAATCCCAAAAAAAACTTCAAAAAAGTAAAAAAATATGACGCCAAGAACATGAATTATCTTTGTAAAAAGAAGTGAGATCGCCATAAAAAACTTTAAAAAAGTAAAAAAATTACGCCAAGTACATGAATTAGCTTTGTAAAAAGAAATGAGATCCCCAAAAAAAACTTTAAAAAAGTAAAAAAATTAAGCCAAGTACATGAATTAGCTTTGTAAAAAAAAGTGAGATCCCCAAAAAAAACTTTAAAAAAGTAAAAAATACGCCAAGTACATGAAAATGTCGAGGACAAAAAAGTATTATCAAAAATCACAAAAAAAAAGAAAATAGTATACATGAAAAAGTCGAGGAAAAAAAGAGTATTATCAACAAATAAATTTAAAAAAAAGACAAAGAAACATGAAAAAGTCAAGGACGAATAAAGTATAATTAACAAAAAAATATAATCACATAAATAAAAAATAAAAAATATGATTACAATATAAAAAAAGATGTGAAATCAGAATGAGCTGCAAGTACGTCACAAAAAAAAGAAAATAATATAATCACACAAAAACAGAAAATAATATATTCTCATAAAAAAGAAAATAATATATTCACATAAAAAAGAAAATAATATAATTACAATATAAAAAAGGATGTGAAATCAAAATGAGCTGCAAGTACATCACAAAAAAAAAGAAAATAATATAATCACACAAAAACAGAAAATAATATAATCACACAAAAAAAGAAAATAATCTAATTACAATATAAAAAAAGATGTGAAATCAAAATGAGCTGCAAGTACATAAAGGTACTTTCCAACTGCGCTTAAGATGACACAACTACATATACACAGCTAAAATGCTGTGTTATTCCATTACTCATATCGCGGACATTTTAATTAACCCATCAAAAAGAATCCCATTTAAAAACATTGTCGTAAATTATTATTAGCTTTACAAAATTAATCTTCTTTAAAATTAATTTTCTTTTTTATGTGAATATATTATTTTCTTTTTTTGTGACGTACTTGCAGCTCATTTTGATTTCACATCTTTTTTTATATTGTAATCATATTTTTTATTTTTTATTTATGTGATTATATTTTTTTGTTAATTATACTTTATTCGTCCTTGACTTTTTCATGTTTCTTTGTCTTTTTTTTATATTTATTTGTTGATAATACTCTTTTTTTCCTCGACTTTTTCATGTATACTATTTTCTTTTTTTTTGTTCTACTTTACAATGGTCGCGAAGTACCGCCTGTACCAATACGAGCTGCCTTGGCAAATTTTCATGAATGGCTAACATCGCTGAGAAAGCAATGTTGTATTGCCACGCATAATCTCACCTTTGACGGGCCGAGGTTAATGAAGAAAATTATACAGTGTTCACTGCAAAATGAATTTGCGGAAGTAGTTTTTGGTTTTGTAGATACTTTAGAAGTAATTAGAAATACTACTGGGCGCAAACAAAAAGGGCAGTGCTCAATCAACGGACTAGCCAAGGCATTGAGCATTTCTGCCATTGGTGCCCACAACGCGGCACATGATTGTGTTATACTACACACAATTTTAAAAAAATTAAAAATAACTTCTGAAAAATTATTAACAAGTGCAAAGAGATTTTCGGAACAAACTGCGGTATGGCATAGCCAGGACAAAATAAGTAAGATTGTATCAACGTTCGCACCAATCGAAAATCTGGGCTGTTCGGTAAAAAAGAAGTTGGCATCAGCTGAAATTGACATGGCAATGTTAAAAGAAACATACGCACTGCGTGGACATGACGGACTAGCCCAATTTCTGAAAAATCAGATAAAAGAAAAACTGAATCAAACCATTGCCAAAGAATCAATAAATAAAATTATTACGTTCTTAAAACACGCAAAACCGTGATATTTTATATATTTTATTATTGTATTCTTTAATATGCAAAATATATCAAATTATGTCCACTGTGCCAAATTATTGCATCTTTTTGCGTATTTTTACCTGTTATTCCATATTCATAATCGCACTATGTTTCTCATTTCCTTTTTGCATCTCTGCATGAGTGTAGCGGAGACAAAAAGTTAACCAGAAGATTCCAGATAGCACACGACGTCTATAAGCCGTCTGCTATCTGTTAACCCTTTCGGTACCAGCGCCGGATATGTCCGGCATCCATCTGATGACCTGTGTGGATCAGTGCCGAATATATCCGGCGGCACGGAACGACCCGTCGTCCCTAGCGCCGACTTTAGTCGGCATCTCAAATAGTCAAAAAAAAAAAATTAGTTGCAAGCACTTTCCCGGAAATGTACGTGGTACCGAAAGAGTTAACAGTTTCTATAGGTTAGATATACGTGTAGTGACACCTATAAGTTTGCTTCGCTTGGTCAGGGGATTGCGATGTTGCCGCGGTTTCATAAGCTATCGAGATACATATCGTGGCGACAACACAATTTTGTCAAGTTATAATTTATTTCTTTAAAACGGTGTAGTAGAAACGATTGAAACTTGGCAGATATTTTCATCTATCCATATACTACAAGTACAAAAAAAATGAAAACATTGGTAATATTCCTTCGACATTTTTTCAGTGGTTTTATCCGTCACGAACGTCTCTTCCCATAATAGTACGTGTAAAATCAGTGAAAATTGAAATCGGTATAACTCAGCAACCGTTTAGTGGATCCGTTTAAATTTTTTGCAGCACACCAGGAAGACTATAAAGAACCATCTCACAAATTTTCATCAACTTGGTACTATTTTGAAAATAGGTCCAATACATCCTTAAGGCTGCCGTCTCAAGTTTGTTATGGTCCGAATCAATCGAAGCGTCCCTCGTAAACAGACAGACGCTAATGAAACTACTACGGTCGATAAAAATAACTTTTACAGAGGTGACATCTCCAGGTACTCTATGTAGACGAATTTTTGACGCATAGTTGCCACATTTTCTGTTCTCTCTGTCTCTGCCGCGCTGTTGCCACAGCTCTCTATCGAGATGTCTTGAAGGAATACGGCACGAGAGCTGCGTCTAGCGTCAGAGCCTCGCTAAACGTAAAGGAGGATGGCAATAATGAAAGATAGAGAGGTTGGGTAGTGAAGTTAGGAAACATATCAATGAAACAATACTTATTTGCGTATCAATATCTCTTCTACACTTCGCAATTCTTATTATCTTTTCTCATTCTGTGTAATTCCACTTCTCCATTGACGGTCTTCCTACAAGTTTATCAGATCGATCGTAATGAAATCGCTCATTTGCTGTAACAACGACACAACTAAAAAATTGCAGTTTTTGAGTTATTAGTATAGAAAAAGCGGTTGTTTTCTAACGAAACTTTCCCTGTTAACAAAACTCGTTTCCCCAAAAATCGTGAATTTTGAGTTATAACGTATGCAGTGAGGGCAATATTTATATTTTCTTGTGAAAATATGATTGTTCAATGATTGTTTATTTTCCCAGATAGCACTCGACGTCTATGAGCCGTCTTTAAGACATCTGTTTGAGACTTTCAAGACGTCTTAAAGACGTCTGCTATTTTCTGAAAGACGTTTTAAAGACGTCTGTAGACATTTTTGAATGTCCTGAGTCACGAAACCGTACATCTTTAAGACGTCTTTTGAACAGTATGTAAGACGTCTTGTAAGACGTCTGTGAGACGTGTTATAAACGCCCTGTAGACGTCTTTTAAACGTCGCGTAGACGTCTATTTCAAACTTTCAAGACGTCTTAAAGACGTTTATAGACATTTTTGAACATCGTTAGTCAGAAAACCGTACGTCTTTAAGACGTCCTTTAAACGTCTTGTAGAGACGTCTTATAGACATCTCTAATTGGTCGTGAAGACGTCTTAAAGACGTCCATTTCAAACATTCACGACGCGTCAAAGACGTCTTCGTAAGGTCTAGATTAGGCCTCTTTCAAGAGATATTAAGCGCGACTTGATTCGTCTTTATTAGAATTAATATCTTTTAGTGAAATTAAGTACAGGGTCATCGTTTAATCCTGCAACCCGCGTGCGCGCGAACTTAAAATGTAAAATGGCAACACCGCCTCACGGACGCATTTCACTACAACCATGCCCGGGCTACGAAAATTTTAGTGTCGCAAAGAGCTAGGTATTGGGAATTTCCCGGCCCAGGTAATCGAGCCGCGCGCTCCCTTTTTATGATCGGTTTACCACTCGCACCCCAGATTACTGTAATGAGGTTTGAAACTAATGTCAACTGATCTCGTACCCGTGTCAATTTCAAAATTTTTAGCTACGACAGGGTTGACCACGGCGCTATACCCTTGTACGGAGAGATTTTGTCGCCATCTGCTTGTAAAAGCCACAGTAATGGCACATCGTTCCAAAAATGACATTAACGGAAACCGGTATAGGCGTGGCGTTGAGTAGTTAAAACATTCAAACACAAAAATTCTAGAAAAAAAATTTAAACACCGCTACAATCAAAGACACGTCGCATTAGTTACCCCTTCCCATACAGCACACTCCGTTGCAGAAACGTTGCAGAAAGGTTGCAGTTAGGTTGCGGTGCAATGTTGCACGGGGGCGGACATAGGAAGATTTCTGCAACCTTTCCGCAATGTTGCGGTGCAATATTACCTTGCAACGTTTCTGAGATTTTACTACAACGTTTCTGAGATTTTATAGCAACTTTTCTGCAACTGTTTGAGAATCTATTAGTTCAGATCATCGCCACACCCCAACTCACCGCAGCACCTCCTGGGCAACAGCGATTCATCCGTGTGACTGTTGCACTGAAGATCACTTTGTGGTCATGTGTCCCCGCTTCCGTGAAAAAACTGTGGAAGAGAGGCGGCGATTCATCACCGCATACTCATTGTGTCGAAATTGCTGTGGACGACACAAAACAGATCACTGCAAGTTAGCCCATCGGTGCAAGACTTGTGGCGCCAAGCACCACACGATGCTGCACTTAAATCAGTCATCGCCTGTCAAACCTCAACCTGAAGCTAAGGCAACGCCCAGCACATCACAAACCCTCAAACAATCTGCTCCACAAACAGAAGATCAACAAGAGGATCAAGGATACTGAAGTGTCGGTGCAGTCGTCGCACCAACCTCAACCTCATCAAGACATCAACTTCATCAAACCACAACAGGTCAAACCTCATCCTCCTCAAACAAGGCTGCCAACTTCCATTCACCCTGTTCAACGTTTACCTTGCTGGCAACAGCAAACGCACAGCTCATCTCACCTGTAGCCTCATTACCAGTTCGATTGCTTATCGATTCAGGCTCCGAGCTCACCTTCATCCGTGAGGACCTCGCCACTCAGCTCAACCTTCAACGAACCCAATCATCGGTTTCAATCATTGGCATTGGAGGCAACAAATCAACACAGACTCGAGGTATAGTAACAATCACGTTACGTTCAACCCATAGTTCTTCCACGATATCAACTCAAGCTCATGTTCTGCGAACATTCATCTCAAGTTCGTCTGTCGCATAATGCAAACATAGTGCAACACAGCGACCAGGCAATCCAAGATCTATTAGCAAGGTTTTGGGTTCAAGAAGAGCTCCCTTCAGATGCAACATCTCAACTCACGCCTGAAGAACAAGAATGTGAGGATCACTTTCGGGCGACACACACTCGTGATTCTACAGGAAGGTACATCGTACGCATCCCTCTCAAGTCATCTCGAAGTCTATTGGGCAATTCCTACCAGACAGCCCATGCCTGTCTGAAGCGAACACTCAACAAGCTCAACAAAGATTCTGAATATCGCAATCTCTACCAAGGGTTCATGAAGGAATATGAGGCACTCCATCATATGGTAAGAGCTCCCTCACTCTCACCTAATACTCACTCTGTTTTCTATCTTCCACATCATGGAGTACTCAAGCTCGACAGTCAGACCACGAAGTTGAGGGTCGTCTTCAATGGCTCAAGCCCGACTACAACGGGGCACTCGATCAACGATCTCATGCACACGGGGGCAAACCTCCTACTCAATATCACCGATGTACTATTGTGGATTCGTCAGCACAAGTACGTCTTTGCCACGGACATTACAAAGATGTACCGCCAAATCAAGGTGCATGAAGACGACCAAGATCTTCAAAGGATACTGTGGATTGATGGAGACCCAAAGGAGGTACCATACAAGCTCACAACGGTTACATACGGCACAAAGGCAGCGCCCTACCTGGCATTCAGGACGTTGCTGCAGTTGGTTGAAGATGAAGGCCATCGCTTTCCACTGGCAGTGCCATCCATTACTCATGCCAGATACGTCGACGACATATTTGGTGGGGCTGACACAGGTGAGACACTCATCACAATTGCTCAACAATTAAATGACCTGTGCAACGCGGGAGGTTTTCCACTGGCCAAATGGCATTCGACATACCCTCCGTTGCTTGAATCAATCTCTCAATCATCCAGAGCGCAAGGCTCAACCATACCACTAGACGACTGCAATACCAAAATCCTCGGATTACAATGGAATGTTCGCAACGACAACTTTTCATTTTCATCAAAATCAACTTCGAACTCAAGACTCACTAAACGCCTCATTCTTTCAGAAGTAGCCCAAATCTTTGATCCATTCGGCTTTTTGGCGCCAGTCATAATTCGAGCAAAGACACTCTTGCAAGACTTGTGGCTTCACAAGCTCAGCTGGGATGATCCACTACCATCCCAAATTACCTCAAACTGGCTCATCATCAGAGAAGATCTCACAGGCCTGGCCAGGCTCTCAATTCCAAGGTGGTTCAACACCCTCAGCAACTCTACAGTAGAACTTCATGGATTCTCTGATGCCTCACAGCTCGCCATGGCAGCGGTAATTTACATTACCGTAACATCACCGTCCACAGCTCACAAAGTGTCGACACTAGTGTGCTCCAAAACCAAGGTAGCACCTCTCAAGAAACTCACAATCCCTCGGCTCGAGCTCACTGCAGCATTACTTCAAGCTACCATTCAGCTCAACATCACGACAATTCATCTGTGGACGGATTCTCAAGTCACACTGACGTGGATCAAAGCTCACGCCTCACGCTGGAAGGATTACGTAAGGAACCGTGTCACCCAAATTCAAGAACTCACCTCAAGTGCTCATTGGAGACATGTGCCTGGGAAATCTAACCCAGCGGATTGCGCCTCCCGAGGCTTAACAACATCACAGCTTGAACGTCACGAGTTATGGTGGAAGGGACCACCATGGCTCACTCAACCCAGTGACTCATGGCCAACACAACCAGCATTGACGGACGACTCAACTGCGCAGGAGGCTCGTCCAGGAATCTCACATCTGCTCAACATTCACAAGATCGACTATCACTGGGACCTCATCTACAGATACTCTTCTCTTAATAAGCTTATTCGCATCACTTCAATCTGTTATAGATTAGTTTCAAGATTGAAAAAAACACCTCCTCACTTGCCACTCATCGCATTGTCACCAACTGATCTTGAGTGGGCCAGAATCTTCTGGGTAAAGGCAACACAAGCGATCTACTGCGCCAGCGAACTCAAGGTCCTCAGCTCAAGGTCAACACTGCCCTCATCTCACATTTTCAATCGGCTCACGGCATTCATCGATGACCAAGGAGTCCTTCGGGTTGGAGGACGACTCAACAATGCTCACATGATGTATGACAGTAAGCATCCAGGCATTTTACCTCGCCAATCACGTCTTTCTGAATTTATCATAGACCATACTCATCGCCAAACCTCACATGGAGGGACCCAGCTCACCCTCGCCTCCTGGGCTGCGGAACGTACGGTCGATCCACAATCGATCAGCCAATCAAAGGTCAACGACAAACTCTCAACCAATCACTTTCCCCGTGTCGGTCGATGTTCTAGACGGTTCGAGACGACGCGTAACGGAAATGCTCTGCCATCTTGGATCGCTCTCTCTTGTTCACATCGAGTACTGGAAAGGACGTGTCGCTCGCGAATTTCTGAACTTCTCAAAGTAACGTGTGGATTCTCAATTCTCAAAAGCATTCGCATTCTCTCAAGTTTCTCACGCTCACCCTGATTCATTTTGGTTGTGAACCTTGTTCAATTTCGTGCAGATCGATCGTGGATCGATCGCCGGTGTGCGACCGCGTGGTCATTGTGCGCGTTAATTCTCAACGAGATTGTACAAAATCTCACATCTGTTACATCTCTATAGTTATTGTGACTCACTCAACGAGTGTGAAAATAAAGACATAGACTCAATTTTAACTCATCTGTGTTGTGTGCACTTCTTTACTGTCGTCCTAACCTCACTTTGCCAGCAGAGCACTCAGCTGAGACTATTTCAAATACATTTCTCAAACAGCAACGTTTCTGAGATTTTACAGCAACTTTTCTGCAACGTTTCTGAGATTTTACAGCAACTTTTCTGCAACGTTTCTGAGATTTTACAGCAACTTTTCTGCAACGTTTCTGAGATTTTTCAGCAATTGTCCCGCAACGTTTCTGAGATTTTACAACAAAGGTCCCGCAGTAAGCAAGGCTCAAAAACTGTTATAATATCGATTTAGTATATAGATTTAGTACAATATCGTAGTATACCCACTACACAGTGTATATTAGGTTACGCTTTGTTCATCCGTAACGTATCAGCTACATACCTGCAACGAACCGCATTGAATACGGTCTTACATATTTTTACTCGACAATACGGAACTTGTTTATTATCTATAATGAATTAAATGGCAATAGTAGACACAGTGGCAGTAATTGGCACATGGAACACTTTTTTACAAATATCTTTTGTTGCTGTATATAGTTAATGAATTTGGTTAAACCCTATAGCCCATACAGCACACTTCGTTGCAGCTGCATTGCAGGAACGTTGCTGCAATATTGCGTTGTTGCAGGTTGCATTGCAATATTGTAAGAACGTTCCTGCAATATTGCCGTGCATTATTGGAGTGGCAATGATCCTACAATATTACAGCAAAATTGCAAGAACGTTACTGTGCAATGTTCCATTGGCAACGATCCTACAATATTGCAGCAATATTGCGCGCACATCGACGTGCAATGTTCCACTGGCAACGATCCTATAATATTTCGGCAATATCGCGCGCACATTGACGTGCAATGTTCCACTGGCAATGATACTACAATATTTCGGCAATATTGCGCGCAAATCGTTGTGCAATGTTCCACTGGCAACGACCTAGCAAAATTGCCTACATATTGCCGTGCAATACTGTAGTGGAAATATTGTAGAAACAGTACATCAATATTCTGAAGCAACTATGGCTTTAACGAAATTTGAAATATGACGACGAGTAGATTCTACAGCATGTTTCTGGATATGCTAGAATTTCTCGTTGACCGTTGAAGATATGAAAAAAGTGTTATTGTGAGAGTTGATTGTACATGAATTTAAATTATAGAAGAGATTTGAAAATGAATTTAATTTGTTTAGATAGAATAGATACTATATATTTTAATGTGTGAAATTATTATTATTATTATTATTATTATTATTAAACGTATTTATTGTACAAACACGTATATACAATCAAGAGAAAAGAGAGATGAAAAGACAAATGCAAAGGTTTAGTCTAAAGACTACTTTCCAACCTAACCTAAAATGACACCGAGTTATAGTTAGAGTCCGCACCTACAGTGTTAAAATCCCTAATAGGTTTGTCAAATGAGTCTTCGTTTTTTAATAATTTGAGTTTAAAGTTTTATAAGGTAGGAGTATAAGTTCGAATACGTAAGCAATTTTATCAATCAGCAGTTGTAGCTGCGGCGGTAAAGTGTTCGCCTACGATGCTACAGGTCCTCGGTTCGAATCCCCGTGGGGTAAAAATATTTTCTATGAGAAAAACACACGGGCGTTATACTACTACGATTCTGCACACATATTCATGACGTCGCGTCCCTCACTGTCCGAAACGTTGCGGTGGGAGGACCATTGCTGTAAAATTTCCGAAACGCTGCGGGAATATACTCCTGCAATATTGCTAAGGCGGGCGTAGGAGTGAACCTGCAACTTCCCTGCAATGATACGGTGCAACATTGCAATCTCGCACCGCAATATTTCGGAAGAGTTGTGCAGGATCATTGCCACAATTTTGCCGTTTCGTTGCAGAATCATTGCCGGAACATTGCAGGACTACATGTTTGCAATGCTGCCGCAACATTGCAAAAATACATACCTGTGATATTGCGAAGGCGGATATAGGACTGAACCTCCAACGTCTCTGCAATGTTATGGTGCAACATTGCAATCTTGCACCGCAATATTGTAGAAACGTTGCTGCAATATTATGGTGCTGTGTGGGAGTGTTAACTAAGTAATTGTATTAATTACTTATATCACATATGTCGACAAACAGAATACAATGTTACATTTCACAGGCAACCTCCGAGGGAATATATGTAAACACGGACAATATGTAATATAAGTAATTAATACAATTAGTTAATTAGCACTATAAGGTGTATGCAAACTGTTAAACTGTATACAGCAATAAATGATATTTGCAAAGAAGTCTGAGCTGTGAAATGTAAATCCACAAACACTAAGGACTAGAAAATAAAATAAATGATGTTAAACGATTGTATTAAGAATCCGCTAAAACTAAAAAAAAACATTATTTTCTTGTACTACGCAGGATATTTCATAACAGAATATGCATCAACTTAATACAACATCAAGCGTCGAAATTAATTTGTTATGAAATATCCGACTCCGCGATTAGGGAGATGTAATGAGGTTTGTCAAAACGAATCTTCGTTTTTGAATAATTTGAGTTTAAGGTGTTGTTCGGTAGGAGTATAAGTTCGAATATGTAAGCAATATTCTCAATCAACAGTTGTAGATGCAGCGGTAAAGTGTTTGTCTACGGTCCTACAGGTTGTGGGTTCGAATCTCCCTCGGGTAAAATAATTTTCTATTTTTTCTGTTGCGCACATTCATGTCGTCGGTCCCCCTCGCAGCACGTCCGATATATATAAATATAAAATACAGTAATTTTCATTTTTGGCCCTACTGCCCGAAACGTTGCAGAAAAGTTGCAGAAAAGTTGCTGTAAAATCTCAGAAAAGTTCCAGAAATATTTCATGCAATGTTGCACACGGGCGGACATAGGAACATTTCTGCAACATCTCAGAAATATTGCCTGCAATGTTTCAATGTTGCATCGTAACGTAACTGCAACCTTTCTGCAGCCTTTCTGCAACGTAGTGTGCTGCATGGGTTACGTCCAGGGTTGCCACCTTATCACCATAGAAATCCCGGAGTGCCACACATTCCAACCCAGAGATTCCAATATAAACCCGGAGATGGAAAAAAGCAAAAAAAGTTTTGTTCTCGAATATCCGGAAAACAGATGTGCGATTATTTTAAGCTCAAACAATTCAGAATTTATAAGTATCTGTTTTTTGAATTAATATCTATTATTGTATATAAAATTGATACCATTGTATAATACCACATTTTCTTATTATCTCATTTTTTCTCTACAACCCGGAGATTTCTTCAGTAAAACCGGAGCCCGGAGGTTTGCTTCGAAACCCGGAGTCTCCGGGCCAAAACCGGAGAGGTGGCAACCCTGGTTACGTCTGATCTGGGTATGCACCGCATTAAGGATAAAATCATAAAAAAGAAAACCAGAACAATAGATTCTGAGGTCTGCAGAACTAACACATAATTGAATAAAAATTTAATTTCTCAATTTATGAATGTAATGATACAGAATCAACTAGCCTATTGTTTATCAACACCACGAATTTTAAAAACAGCGTTAAATACATTATCAAATAAACAGTTTCCAACAGCTTTTTAAACAATTGTGGTTAAAAAATTGATAAAAGAAAAATTAAGTAAACGTAAAATATGTTAAATTAACCATCATTAAGACGGAATAATTTTTCCTCATTTTTCGGCGCAAATTGTATTCCGATATCTCTTACAGTTCAAAAGTTATACGAAAAGGCCCCAAATTTTTCAACCGGGGCCGGGAAATTCTGAATAGTTCTTTGCAACGTTAATTTGACAAGGACCAGCCCAAAATTCTCGAAGCTCGGGCATCACTGCTGTCCAGCGGTCGCTAGCAGCTCTCCGAACGCCGGGACGGTGCATGGTTGTAGTGGAATGCGTCCGTGAGGCGGTGTTGCCATTTTACAAGTTCGCGCGCGCACGGGTTGCAGGATTAAACCAGGGGCCAAGCTTCCCTCTTACGAAAGTTGAAGCAGAGTTTGTAGCGCCTCCTACCTATTAGGTGCGTACTAAACTGTGAATGTATGAATTTGTGTGAATCGAGACGTATGTGTATGTGTATACGTGTAATGCACCGCTTACTTTAAAACCCACAGATCGTCGCGTCAGTGACGCGTATGCAGCAGATAGAAGGATATACAAAGAAATTGAATATATTTTCTTTTCCTATGAAAAGAAGAACGGGATCATGGGGAACATGGTCAGACGGCCTTAGAAAAGGAAAACCAGGGAAAGTGAGGACGCCATTTGAAGGATTTCTGGTCATTCCAAAATTTAATCTTTTAAATTTTATTTTAGAACTGACAGGGGTCCTTTGAATCACGTCCGTACTTCCTCCGATTTACCTTCTGCAAATATAAATATAATTAAAAGTAAAAGTACAATTAGATACATAAATATATGTTAAATGATATACAAATTCTTTATTAATTTTAAATAATATTAGTCATTACAATAACAATGATTATATTAAATTCAACAATAATATTACAAAGTTTATACAACTCCTAAAATATTTTACATCATTTCCGAAATTGCTTCAATTCGTTGACATCAATAGAATCTGCAAAATAATTAAATTGTTTACAAAATTTTTTTTTCTTTGGGTTGTTTTTACGAGGGAAAACAGCGGGAATCTTCAAAAGACGCCTACACGGAAAAATGTTTTCACAGTTGGGAACGGTGCTTAAATAATAGGCATCGTGCACGCACTGTCGCTGACTGCACGGAAAAATGACGAACGGCAAGCACCGGAAATATCGGTGCTGGCGCATCGAGAGCGACGGTGCTGAACACGTTACCGCATGATGACCGAGCACTCATCTGAACAGTGTACGTCAAGCACTGTTTTCAAGGGTTAAAACATTTTTCCGTGTACATAGTAGGATCGACTAAAGCGACTAAAACCGCTAACCCCATGCGCATACAAAACACTCATTTCCACTCTTACATGCAATATAAAAAGTCAAACACTCATGCAATATAAAAAATGAAACTCACAGGCAATATAAAAAATTAAACACACATGCAACAGTCCGACAGCCAAACATATATACATAATAAAAAACGCATTACACACTCCTACATGCACTATAAAAAGTCAAACACTCATGCAATATAAAAAATGAAACGCACAGGCAATATAAAAAATTAAACACACATGCAACGGTCCGACAGCCAAACATATATACATAATAAGAAACGCATTACACACTCCTACATGCAATATAAAAAGTCAAACACTCATGCAATATAAAAAATGAAACGCACAGGCAATATAAAAAATTAAACACACATGCAAGAGTCCGACAGCCAAACATATATACATAATAAAAAACGCATTACACACTCATACTGCAATCGCATACATGCAAAAAGACTTAAAAGTAGATTCAAAAGCACAATTAGAACCTTTGCGTCCTATGTGATCTGCCTTACGTCAAAGCACATAATGACAAACCAGACTGTGGAAGCATAGGTTCTTCGGAACCATTTAGTAGACCATTGGTGGAAGAAATACATTTCTTTAATACATGATCGACATAGTTGTCAGTCAAATACACTTTGAGATGCCCTAAAGGGCAATCGCTCAGGTTGACATCAACTGAAAGGCTTAGACACGTTTGAATTAAAATTTTTAAATTACAATGTTCCGCGAAGTTATCGAAACAGTATTTAGTTAAAACATAAACCTCTCGCATAAATTGTACTGTTAATTCTTTTTGTGTGAAAAAAGCTTGGCAACACGTAGCACAAGCTTGAATGAACGGTTCTAAGTAATCTAAATTGACAGTAGTAGCATCATAATTTTGCAAAGTTGACTCTATTGATTCTACAGCTACTACTGGTACTGCATTATTAGAAAATTGAGAATTTTGATTACGAGAGGATAATTCGAAAATTTCTTTAACATTTAACAAATTTTCACTACAATCTGCCTCGCAGTTTTGTCTTCCTGAGTTGGAAAACAATGAATTTATGAGCAATGACTTGTAGTATCCGGTAAATACTGAACAAGTCGGATTTGTATTTCTTCCACCTTGTTGTCTTACCAGCGAGAAAAAATTTTCCAAAGGATCTTGGTTAAAATCTCTGGTTCTGAATCCTGCAAACCCAAGATCGAGCAAATACGACTTAAGCATTTTGAACCCTTTCAGGGTATGTATCCAATTCTGCAACACCGCAGGATACTCTTTATCTCCCGCTTTGCGTTTGATAAATCGCATACTTTGGAATAAGTTTATACACTTATTCCAAATACCTGTGGCGTTACTTTCGTTATCCAAAATGGCCCTACTATTGACACTGTCGAAAAGTGAATTTAAATTTAGAAATAATATCGCCGTATCTATTCCCGAAGCTGACATCTTTCTGGATTTACAAGCACTTTCCGCCTCAGTAGTGCTCATACGTTCCATAAGAGATGCTACTTTACGCGAGAAGACTTGTGTACAATATTTGACACGCATCTTCTTAATTCTACTTGGAACGACATGCTGTTCCGTAATATTGATTAAAGTTCTAAAATCACCTCTACACCGATCAATGAAATAAGTATCCTCTAAGTGGAACCATTTTGCTGTTCTTTCTACACCGTCCAGAGTATAACGAAGATTCTTGGTTAACAAATTATTCCTAATACATTTTAATAAATGAGGCGGATAAAACAGTGGTACTATCTTTTGTTCATCTACCATGATGAGCCCCTCTTCAGCCGACTTGCAATTTCTTTTCGTGTCGAAAAGTAATTGCTTAATCGCGTGTACATTTGTTGACCCTTGATCACAAACCGAAGCAACAACTCTTAAGCGTATAAGAGTGCATTCCCGTACTATGGCCTTAAATGTACACGCTATCGACTCCCATGAAGCGGTGCCCCTACAAAAGGAGTACGACACTGTTTGCTTTCACGGTTTATCTCCAAATATCTCTCTTAACATAAAGACCTGAACATGGTCTGCAATGTCTCTATTACGCAAAAACCCGAAATCTACTAGTCCCTCTACAATATCGGATTTGAGATTATAATGAAGCCCGGGACTAAGCTTCATTTCGTCAAATAACAAAATGCAATATCTGTACCGCGAATCCTCGAAATTGTCGAGTATATTTTCAATGTTGTTGAAGACAGACTTATTAATACCGGGAGATACAATGATTTTAGTGACCAGTTTTCTTAAGGTCTCTGTACTCGGTAAGAGGAAAATATTGGAAAGGTATCGATAAACCTTTGGACTTTGCTTCAGCAATGAAAGCGCAAAAATTTTGTCATCTAAAGTGTAATTTCTATTGAACTTAGGTCGTCCCATGTTACGGACTTGTAATGCAAAAAAGTCTCGCACAGTTGATGGCAGACTTTCAATGCGTTCCGCAAAGCCACGTTTTAACAACATTTCGGTATGTTGCAAACGTTCCTTACATTCTATATGGCGTTTACGCATTTGTCTGCTTGATTTCATCAAGGAGACAATTACGTTATACTGCCGCACCTCTTCTGGGGAAAGGCTGGACCTTCTATTTGCCCTGAACAATTTCAGCACAGATGCTAAATAGTAAAAAGTAAAACAATTTATGCATGCAAAAAAAACACACAAATAGTACAAATAGCAGAAGTTTAAGGGAGTTTTTAAAGGAACTGGATTTTGGATAAAACAACCTTAAGAATAGTTTCTAATATAAAACGTCACAGTACCTTTCCTTGTCTGCAATGATTGTCCAGAGGTACCAGCAACAGCATATCCAGTATCTGTAAAATTTATTGCAAATGATTAATTCGTTAACTCGAATCTGAAGGGAAGAACTAAAATCTTCGAGTTATAGAGGTTTCGACTTATCGAAGTTATGGGGTAAGAGAGACTTTTACGGCCGATTTCTTTGCCTCTAGATAAAAGTTATCTGGCGGATAGGTACAGTAGAGTGTGATTGACTCGCGTTCTCCTAGGCTAGTTACATCGAAAAAATATTAATATTAAGCTGCTGTTGCAGAATTAAACTGGTGAATGTTTAAAGAATGACCATTTATTAATTGATATTTATATCTATACAATTTTCACTTTGAAATAGCAGCTTAATATTGACATTTTTGCGATGTAACTAACCTAGGGAAACGCGAGTTAATCATACTTTACTGTACCTATCCGTCAGATAATTTTTATCCAGAGGCGAAGAAATCGGCCATTACAGAGGCTTTGTACGAAAATTAATAATTTGCTGATCGGAATGGCATAAAGATAGAAAAATTCAATTTGTACTACTACGCTACTATTCATTATTATTGAAAAATATCTGTTATTCTAACAGTTGAAACAAGGGAGACAGTATCGAATGTTTGTATTTTCTTACCAGTATGGACCTCCATACGTTCAGCTGCTTGCTGAACCTCCAGGCGGCCAATCCCTCCACAGGGTCCATTATTATCTGTAACACAAATTACAAATATTCATATTGTATAAACTAGTTAAATTCTAAGTTTAATAAAAACAAACACATGCATTCTAAATTTTATAATAAGTATATATTTGTATTTCCTTACCAATATGTACATCCAACGGTTCCCTTACTTCCGGTACCTCCTGATGGTCAACTGCATGCTGTAGCAAGCAGCTTACATCAATTGGTGCTACAAAATATTAAAATAGTTTTTAGTAATGTAAATTATATGTAAACCATGCAAATGATTCTAGAGGTGAAAATAAGACGAAAATCAAGAATAACGATTTCGCGTTTGAGCCTCCATTTTGCAGTAATAATGGGTTAAATTTAAATTTCTGTCTCCTAAACTAGTAGTCGGAGGACTCTGGGCTTTTGTAGTTACATTGTCGACTAGCAATAGAACAAAAAAGTATTTATACATTTTTCTGTATCTCTTAGGGTTTAACATTTATAAAGCTTTTAATATCCGAGATGTCGGTAACCCACACAGGACCATAACATTGCAGCAACGTCTCTGCAATATAGCGGTGCAAGATTGCAATGTTGCACCATAACATTGCAGAGACGTTGCAGGTTCAGTCCTATGTCCGCTTTCGCAATATGGCAGGTGTGTATTTTTGCAATGTTGCAGCAGCATTGCAAACATGTAGTCCTGCAACGTTTCGGCAATGATTCTGCAACAAAACGGCAAAATTGTAGCAATGATCCTGCAACTCTTCGGAAATATTGCGGTGCGAGATTGCAATGTTGCACCGTATCATTGCAGGGAAGTTGCAGGTTCACTCCTACGCCCGCCTTAGCAATATTGCAGGAGTATATTCCCGCAGCGTCTCGGAAATTTTACAGCAATGGTCCTCCCACCGCAACGTTTCGGACAGTGAGGGACGCGATGACATGAATGTGTGCAGAATCGTAGTAGTATAACGCCCGTGTGTCTTTTTCTCATAGAAAATATTTTTATCCCAGGGGGATTCGAACCCAGGACCTGTAGCATCGTAGACGAACACTTTACCGCCGCAGCTACAACCGCTGATTGAAAAGATTGCTTACGTATTCGAACTTATACTCCTAACGTGCAAAACTTTAAACTCAAATTATTGAAAAACGGAGGCTCATTTGACAAACCTATTAGGGATTTTTAACACTGTAGGTGCGGACTCTAACTTTAACCCGGTGTCATTTTAGGTTAGGTTGGAAAGTAGTCTTTAGACTAAACCTTTGCATTGTCTTTTCATATCTCTTTTTTCTTGCTTGATTGTATATACGTGTTTGTGCAATAAAGACGTTTAATAATATTAATAATAATAATAATAATTTCACACATTAAAATATATAGTATCTACTCTATCTAAATAAATTAAATTCATTTTCAAATCTCTTCTATAATTTAAATTCATGTACAAACAACTCTCACAATAACACTTTTTTCATATCTTCAACGGCCAACGAGAAATTTTAGCATATCCAGTTAAGTGAAACATGCTGTAGAATCTACTTGACGTCATATTTCAAATTTTGTTAAAGTCATAGTTGCTTCAGAATATTGCTGTACTGTCTCTACAATATTTCCACTACAGTATTGCACGGCAATATGTAGGCAATTTTGCTGTGTCGTTGCCACTGAAACATTGCACAACGATTTGCGCGCAATATTGCCGAAATATTGTAGTATCATTGCCAGTGGAACATTGCACGTCAATGTGCGCGCGATATTGCCGAAATATTATAGGATCGTTGCCAGTGGAACATTGCACGTCGATGTGCGCGCAATACTGCCGAAATATTGTAGGATCGTTGTCAATGGAACATTGCACGGCAACGTTCTTGCAATATTGCTGCAATATTGTGGAATCATTGCCACTCCAATAATGCACGACAATATTGCAGGAACGTTCCTACAATGTTGCAATGCAACCTGCAACAACGCAATATTGCAGCAACATTCCTGAAATACAGCTGCAACGAAGTGTGCTGTATGGGAAGGAATGAATCTCGAATATTATAATCTTTATAAATGTTAAACCCTAAGAGATACAGAAAAATGTATGAATACTTTTTTGTTCTATTGCTAGTCGATAATGTAACTATAAAAACGCAGTGTCCTCCGATTATTAATTCAGGAGATAGAAATTTAACTTCAAACCATTATTATTGCAAAATGAAGGCCCAAACGGGAAATCGTTATTCTTGATTTTCGTCTTATTTTCACTTCTAGAATCACCCCTTACAATATTTTCAGCACGTTTTAAGAAACGTACACCCTATATATTAAACATACCTGGAAGTTGAAGCGTTGGCACAGCAGTCTTACAAAGTTTCCTTTGTAATTTGTAAATATCTAAGAAGTGCGCATCGCAGATCTTCCTGTTGCGAAGAGATTGGTGCATTAACAATGGATTGCCGCAAGCAGCAATCCATTTTAAGCACCTCTCTCGATCTTTAACAATATCGGGAAATGCCCTCAGTAGTTTATTTCCCGATTCGCAACCTTTCACTACGCACTCCTTAGGCCCGGACATAATCTGAAACTCAAATTAATGCAATTAATAAAAAAAACTTAAAGTATCTCAAAGACGCTATATTACAAAAATTACTTATCTTATATGATACTGTTCCACGTGGGTTACACCAGGTTACACTTCCTCGTGTTTGCGCCAAACATTTAAAAATGACGACGGTCGTCATGGTAACATTTCACCAACGTCGAAAGGTTGTGTATCGTGCTCACTGATACACCTAGGTATGTGTGTGTGATGTACCTAGCGCCTCCTACCTATTTGGTGCTAATTAAACGGGAACTTCGGCCAATCTATGACGGCTTGGTCCCCCTGGATTAAACGATGACCCTGTATATCATACTGGTCAATATTTTCGTTTCTTCATAACAAAGAAGAACGTCTTGCAATAGCGAATGATCGAGACATTTTTTGGCATATTCAAGTATTAAGTCGAAAATATAAATTTCTGCCCAGCTCTCTTATAGGCATGACTGCTGTATCCTACCTGCGAGAGGCGCTCGAACCGGCCTAGTCATGACTTGTTTATGTACATATACGTCTTTAAGACATCTACACGCAGTTGTTTAAAAGACGTCTTGGCACAGACGTCTTGAAGACGTCTTAACTCACAATCAGTCATTTAAAAGACGTCCTGGTACAGACACCTTAAAGACGTCTTAACACAGTCGTTTAAAAGACGTCCTGGTACAGACACCCTAAGGACGTCTTAACTCAATAGTTTAAAAGACGTCCTGGTACAGACGCCTGAAGGACGTCTTAACTCAGTTGTTTAAAAGACGTTCTGGTACAGACGTCTTGAAGACGTCTTAACTCCGTCATTTAAGGGAGAACACCACTGTGACGGCCGGAAAAATGAGCCCATTTTTAAGATTTTTTTAAGGGACAACTTACAGTTTTATTATAAAATTGTTATTACCTATCTTTAGTACAATGTCTTAAGAGACTATAAAAAAAAAGTAATAGAAAAACATGCATAGATTTCCATATAGGGTAAGTGTGGGTATTACTGCGGATGCCCCGATTACTGCGGATATTCTAAAACAGATCATATTTAATGTTAGAAAGTACATAATCTCTTGAAAATTTTTAATAAAATTATTTTAAACTCTATTACAGGTAATTATTAATAAATATGTACAGCAAAGTTATTATTAATTCTTTTATCGTAGTTTGAAATTCGTCAAGGCGAAACTTCGGTCGATTCCCGGTATGGCGGTCATGAACACCTACTAGAAAAACATTTATATTTTTGTTATTAATAGTAATACATGTAATGTAGCATTATTGCTCGGTAGAATAAGAGTTATTTTTCCAGAAAAACAATCAATCAGTCGTCTACATTTTAGTTTTAATTTTTATTTGTCACCGCAGTATTAGGTGCAGTACTTTACACCATGTGCATGTATTACTGCGGACCGACCATTGCGCCACCTAACCTTTCTTCCGACCGTATTCACTTCTGTCTACGTAACCTGCAAAGGTATTAAGGTTATGTTTCGCCTGACATCACGCAGTAATACATGCGCAGTAACTGATGTTTCGTTAGTAACTGGCACGCAGTAATACATGCATGTCCGCAGTAACTCATGCAATGACATTGATCGACAAATCTCTGTGTTTTTAATTAACTGTACATATTACCCCGCCCTCATATTTTTTTATGGAATTATTAAGGTCCCACCTTTCTTTTAAAAAAAGAAGGAGGAACTTTCATTCATTTGAACGCCGTATCGAGGGTTCTAAAGTTAACCTACCTTAAAAGTCCGCAGTAATACCCACACTTACCCTACAGTTAATCTCCTACATCCCTCACAAGAAAACATAGGTCGCTTATCGAAACGATATCTTTGAAACGGCAACTCTGAAATCAATTTTTTTTTTTTAATATAATCGGTATGAGTGTAGTTTCCGTTGTACGTACCGATTTTTAAAAAAAATTATTTTTGTAAAAATGGTGCGCTTGGGAAGAAAAAGTTTCGAAAATCCGCAAAAAAATGGATAGTTTTTCGAGCGTATTTAAAACATATGTTTTCGATCAAAAAATCGGTACGTACAACTGAAGATACTCTTGTTTTAAAGATCTTATCAAAATTTCAAGTCGATCGGATAAAAATTGACAGAGCTATTGATTCGATCAGTTAGAAAAATGTCGTTTCGAGAAAATCGCGTTTAAAGTTTGCACGGGAAATATCACACTTCCGATCGTGACGTTCACTGTCACTCGAATGCCCGATCAACGGTTGCATTTCTTCGATTCTCGAACGAACAGCGTACCGTGCGTAAAAACGGGAAAAACCCAAAATTTACAACCTTTAACAATGTGGGGGAACAGTGGGTAAAAAAATGTCGGCGCGCTATTTGCCGCTAATATAGCGCGCTCGGAACGGCATCGTGACGCGTCTCACAAAATGCACTGTATCTTCGTCAATTCTTCGAATATCAACTTGAAATTTTCAGAGAGTATTTTTGAAGAGTTAAACATTAAGAAAGTGAAGAAAAAAAAATCGAAATTTTTTCAACTTTCACAGTGGTGTTCCCCCTTAACCCCTCAGTGTGGTATGACGAGCAGGACTCGTCATGAGAAAAAGGTCCTCAACGACGGTATGACGAGCACTGCTCGTCATGGGACGTGAAGCGGAGGCGTCAGCATTAGGCCCTGGGACTACGGTCTATTGGACACTCGAATTAGAGGCGTGTTGTGCACTTCCCAAATACTTTCTGTAGGCCTTAGGGAGGAGATATGTACAGAGTGATCTTAGAGCCACTGGACTCAAAGAGGTGCTGTCTAGCATCCCGTGGCGAAGGCAACCCCCCCGCAGTGCCTCACCGAATTTTATGGCTTTCGACCCTCGAAGTGGTTGGAATACATTAAGATATGAAAAATGTCCCGGATTTCCGCAGGTATCATCAGATCTTTGCGAAAACGGCGCCAATCGATTCCTTATATTTCGCCGATGAAATTAACACCACGAACGACGTGATTCGGAGCATAATGAAGGAAATTCCGTTTAACATTCATTTGTATAATTTCTTTCTAGCTTCGTTAAAAATAGTGCGATTAACATGAAATTTAGTACAATCTTCATCGAAAAAACATAAGGAATCCATCGGTGTCACTTCCATATCGATACGATAAAGAATAAAGAATTGTTTTATTTCTGAAACAGGTAGGAATCCTCGGCCGACCGCGGCGATTCGAGGTCGACACCCCGCAGTCGAGGGTGAAATATTCATTACAGCGTATTAAGAAATTCTTTATTCTTCAGCGTATCGATATGAAAATAACACTAATGAATTCCTTATGTTTTTCTGATGAAAATCGTACCAAATGTCATGTAAATCGGACTACTTTTACATAAGAATAGACAGATACGAGGTATGTATTTTGTGCCCGCCCAAGTATTTACTTTTCCAGCAGAGTCGACCAATAGCACTCAAGTTTGACAATACTTCTTGAGATCCGCTATGTAGTAACACCTTAACAGCAGGGGTCAAGGTTTTAACCAATGACATTCATCCCGCAGTTAGGAACTGTTCTGGACAGAAAATCTTCCAGCTTGAGGGGTTAAAAGACGACTTGGTACAGACGCTTTAAGGACGTCTTAGAAATGTCTCCGCGCAGACGTTTTAAAGACGTCTTAATATGGTCTAAGACGTTTATGCCAAAAACAGACGTAAAATGGACGTCCTAAAGACGTCGTGTGCTATCTGGGTTGTTTGTTTAAATAGAATGTAAAACGTTCACATTTTCTATCGTATCGGCATGAACGTTTCTGTAACATACTGGTGAGATTTTCCAGACGAAAATGAATTTAAACACGATATAAATCAGATTATTTTTAGCATTATTAGATTAGAAATGTTACGCATTTATATTTAATTATCTAGTACAGTTCTAGAATTTATAAAAGTAAATACTTCGTTTATGGCTACTACACTTTTGCAAATCGAAGGACAGTGATAGTGAACATCATCAGAAACATGTTACTTGACTACTAACACTTGCAATTTTCTATTATTTTTCTTTAATAAGGGCAAACGAAATATTCCAATCAATTTTATTTCATGGTACATAATCGTCTGTCATTTACCCTCTCTGTTACTTTCGCTGAAATAAATTAAATTCGCAATACTCGCAGAGTGTGTCGGATTTATAGTCTCCGCCCTATATAATTCTCGAAAATGGAGTGTGGTTTTAATAATTCACCGAGCGGAATGAAAATCTGCCACGTTGGCGATTTGCTCGTCGCGACCGTATAATTGAACCGGGATAATTGAATTCTCTCTGTTCGAGAAATTTGATTCTACGCTGGGTACAAAATTCGATATTTTCTTCCGAAGGTTTTACTCGATTTTCAACGAACCGCTCGAATTTCATACACATATTCTTTTATCCGATACGTACCTACAAAATATTTTACATGCGTAACCAATGTTAAAGTTACTATCTCGAATTCACGTTAACCCAAACCTTGATTAATTTAATATACTTTTGGTATTAACTAAAAGAGTCTACTAAAGAAGTTCTTACACAATTTTTGGTAGATGAATGGAACAATATTACAGACTACATAACAATAATTTAAGAACAATATAACAATAAGAATTGAAAATAAATAAGAGCAATAATAATAGATTAAAATCTTCAATAAAATAATAAAGTTTAGATGAAATAAATATTGAATGTGGACGAATATTTTTGTACACGTACTTCGCTACGTCCGTGGATAGCAGTAGTTTTTTTTTAAATAAACTGGGTATAATTTTGCGAGTAAGTGCAACCTAATCTAAAGTATCTATTTAGAAGAGTAATGTTATGGTTACATTTAAACACAGCATTCCTACTACACCCCATGATGTAAGGACATAAGGTGTGCATGACCGGCACCTAATTTTCGTCTTCTACTGCGCATTCCCAATTTCCGCCATATTAAAATACGTATGAATATGAATGCATGTGTATGTGTACGGACGCGTTATTGAAATATTGACAAATTCATTCTATTCTATTGGTTGAGATCCAATATAAAGGATCTTGGGAAGGGCACGTTATTGGCTAATCTGGAAGGCTTGCGCAAGAGCACACCTTATGTCCTTACATCATGCTACACCTCGCCTCTTGCTCTGACAAGGGGAGGTTTTTAGGTGTCCGCCTCTGATTGCTTTAGTTTTTGGATATATTTTAGAGGATCGAAAAATAAGATACCCCTACCTGTTCTCTTGTAGCGGTTCGTTTGCATGTTTAGGGGTTCAAACAATTTCTAAAAAATCGTAAGTAAAGGTGGTGTGTATCTTCGATTGCTTTGATTTTTGGGTATGTTTTAGAGGAGCAAAAACTAAGAAATAAGAATGTTTTAATTTTGGCTCTTTTGCGATCAAGCTTCCGCTGCCTGAACAAGTCGAAGAAACATAGCGTCTTCGTTTAAAGTAAAATGGAACGTGACAGGAGTGTAATTAGCAAGTGCCAAGGAACACGGAAAGCAAACAGTAGCGGGGACGTTAAGGTTATCCGGATCTCGAAGGAGGAATTATTATCACCGTGTGAAACGGGCGTGAAGGAGAAGTCAGGGAGATTATCGCGCGCGATAAGACCTCGGGTAACAAAGAGGAGTCGATAGTTGGGGTCGGAACGATTACGTTCTACACATGTTCGAGGTTAATGGTACGGGAATATTAGATTCGCACTCAGGAGGGTGGCTCTCATAGTGGAGGGATGAAAACCAGATGTTTCTTTATGGGCTCTCTATGTCTGTCTCTCTGTCTAGCTTTCTATTAGCCTGTGGCAGCGATCGGCGGGATGATCTATCGTCGAGCTGAAAGTTAACGAGCCGATACATTACCTCGGATAATGGGAAGACATGGCAGATTTTAATGTCACGTTATATCTCTTTCGTTTACGGGACTAATCATTTTCCCACTTGCGAATGCTTCCTGGCGTTTCTATTCACAAGGGGAGCGTACGTGGTTGGGGTCACTGATTTCTTTCAAATTGAGGACTTTGCAGCGACAAGGGGGCAGAATCAAATGTATTATTAGGTCTGCCAACAAAATAACTCGCTCAGTGTTAGGTGATGTTAGGTGCACGGAAATGTCTTTTTGCTACACTTGCTTGTACTTTTACCAGAAAGGTGGCAAAATGTCATATACGGCTAAGGAAAATACTTTAATTAAAAAAAGCATAAAGAGTTTGGTTCTATAAAGCGAACGAACCTTTGAACCGACCTAATAACTTTTGATAAACTAATAAAATCAGTGTTAACTAAATATATTTATTTAGACATATGTGCAAAGTACTTTCCCCACCTAAAATCTACACATTAACACTGCATGCAACTCCGTTACAAAGCAAACATATCTTTTTTCTGTGGCAGGGTGAATTTTCAAAATTTGGAGCTGCCCCTTTTTGCACCAAATTGTATAATCGTCTTTTCTTTATTATCAATCGTTCGCGGTTAATAGAGAATCTAAATCATCTATATGTATATAGTGTAACGCAATAACATTTGAAATAACAGGGGGCCGTCTCACCGGTGCCTTGAATGTGTGCGTATGCTCACACAAGCTAGGAAAAGCGTGTACGTATACGCGATGTAGTAAACAAACCGTTTCAACCAACTTACGTCGCGGAATCGGCATGAAGGAAGCTTTTGCGGGTATGGTTGCCTGCAGAAGACATCCGTGCAGATGGGTCTGGTGCGTTTGAACGCTTATAAACACCGTACGTTGAAATAATAATGAATTTATGACTCGAAAACTGACAGAATGAAGCTTCAGGGCTTCTCCGTAACCGGCGTTGGTGGTATATTCGAGCCACGTAGCACCAGCGTTATACGTATACGCGATGTAGTAAACAAACCGTTTCAACCAACTTACGTCGCGGAATCGGCATGAAGGAAGCTTTTGCGGGTATGGTTGCCTGCAGAAGACATCCGTGTAGATGGGTCTGGTGCGTTTGAACGCTAATAAGCACCGTCCGTTGAAATAATAATGAATTTATGACTCGTGTTTTGAGACAAACTCGAGAAATGACAGAATTATGCTTCAAGGATTCTCCGTCACCAGCGCTGATGATATATTCGCTCCATGTACCATCAGAACCGGTGGAAGTCCAAGCTAGCCGATAAATGTAGGAAATACATAGTTGCCGAGACGTATTGAGAGTCGAATCGCGCTGTTGCCGCATTTCCCCTATTACTATTCTGTCGTCAGAGAAGCTTGAATGAATCACGGTGAAGCGGCTGGAGAACAAAGATGGGCAATGATAATATCTGGAAAAATTAGCATAAATGTTCGGTTCGAGAGGCATACATACGATGGATTATGTATTGATAAAATGTAAAACGTAATGTTTTTAGTAACATACTGCTGAGATTTTCCAGATTATAATGAGTTGAAACACGGTATAAATCAGTTTATTTCTAGAACGGTACTAGATAATTGACTATAAATGTAACATTGCTAACCTGATTATGCTAAAAATAATCCGATTTATACCGTGTATTTATTTTCATCTGGAAAATCTCAGCAGTATGTTACGGAAACGTTCATGCCGATACGATAGAAAATGTGAAAATTTGAAGCGCGGTACCACTGACTCTGTCAGTGGTCACAAGTGCCAGCAATGGCACATGTACTCGCGGATCATACGATCACGCGAGTCGATCCACGACTTTATAGTTTTTAACGTAAGGAGTAATAAAGATATATATCATCTGCAGTAACCTTTATCCAAGAAGGTTTCGTGGACACAACGGTACCCCGTCAGATTGTCATACGAGCGGCCCGGGATCAAGTCCCCTGCAACCCATAACTTTTTTTTTTCAAGTTTTTCCCGTGGAAATATATTTTGATAACATTACGTATTATATAGTGCGTTACATATTACTCTATGCAAATTTTAACATTGAAAATGCATTTATTACATAACGTAAGGGTGGACTTATACCTGCTAATTTTCGCAGTACAAAAATTTGAAAGCACCGGTGAAAGAGATGATTAGAATAATATGTTATGTTATAAATGCATTTTCAACGTAAAAACTTGCGTAGAGTAATACGCAACGCACTATATAATACGTAATATTCACAAAATATATTTCCACGGGAAATATATATCCATCTATGCGCCAAAAATAACTAAACATAAATATTGCACAGAATGACAGCAGATAATAAGAATTGCGAAGTTTAGAAGGGATATTGATACGCAAATTAGTATTATTTCATAAATTATTAAAATAAACTATCAAATTAAAGAGACTTTATCTTTATTTGTCGAGCCGAGCGACATTGTATCGCTCACCCGCCTAACCTGTCGCCTGGAGTTGCTCGGCGATGTATCATCGATTATGCACAAACAGAATTTCTTTATTTTTCATCGTACCAACATAAAAGTGTTTCTGCCGATATTGACAGAAAATAATTTAAATCGGACTACTTTGAACGAAACAGGCTTTCAATTCTGCAAATAAATTTTATGTGTAATATTGTAATGACAGTTCAAATTGTGTCAGGTTTGATATCTTTCCATCTTTCCTTTTTACAATCCCGGACCTCTCTATCTTTCATTGTTGCTACGTTCAGTGAGGCTCTGCCGCTAGACGCAGCTCTCGTGCTGCATTCCTTGAAGACTTCTCGATAAAAAGAGAGATCTCTGTGGCAACAGCGCGGCAGAGGCAGAGAGAACAGTACATGTGGCAACTATGCGTAAAAAATTAGTCTACACAGAGTAACTGGAGATGTCACCTATGTACAAACTCTTTTTATCGATCGTAGTAGTTTCAATAGGGTCCGTTTGTTTACTGGGGACGCTTCCATCGATTCGGATCATAACAAAAATGAGACGGCCCCCTTAATAACTTCAATACAGTAAAAATATATTACGGCAAAGTCTGCGAAAAAATTAAGTTCAAATTTTCGATTTTTACTATGTAATAACAATTAATTAGGGGTGTCACACTTAAAGCAAAACACCTAAATATCTGCTTCAATTGTGGTGAAAAATATTTCATATGTAATTTGAATGGTACGAAAAATGTTATTCCTTGCAGTTGTTGGTCTTTTGGTTCCATTCAAATTACACGTGAAATATTTTTTTGTATCGTCACAACTGAAGAAGATATTTAGATGTTCTGCTTTATGTGTGACACCCGTATATATTGCTTCCAAATAGTTGCATTAAGATCGTTCATTCATACAAGACTGTAGTTATTAGAAGAACCATTAGCTGTAGGTAAAAGTGTAAATATTATTCCTTTTTATGGCTGCAATTAATGCTCTCTTGCAGTAGCTGATTGTGAGTGAAATTGTTTAAGTCACTAACGTCTGTATTCTCCCAATGCAACTGCAATTTAACCAAAAAACGATTGCATGCATTGGCGTCAGTCACTCGCAGGGTTTTATTTCTCGTCAACACAACTTCTTTTTCGTTAATCTCTTAAGGAACAATCTGACAGATTTCCTGGAGTTATACCCGCGACATTGCATGCAATCGTTTTTTGGTTAAATTGCAGTTGCGTTGCGGCGGTGGACGAACGGTCTGGCTCTACTCCATTCGTTACTACTCCGTGCGCCGTCGCACGGAAACTTAACGATCGTACGAATTCAAATTAAATTCGCAAATTAAAGTTATGATGCAACCATAGAATAAAAAAATGGGTAAAAATTGTAGAATTTTATTTATATAATACCGTATTTTTACGTACTATATATTTTTCTAACAGTACTTATACAGTACACTAGACAAAAATATAGTACAATACTATATATTACAATATGGTTGGTAACCCTAACTACAAATCTATTTGTACAATTGAGGGTATGATGGAACTCAACACTAAAATCGCCTAGAATAATTAACTTTCGTGTGTATCAAATGCCCGTCGCTTCTTTCAATCAGTTTCTTTTCGCGTGAATCATTATGCTTGGTTAAATAAACATCAGAGAAAAGAAACTGATTATTTGTGGGTAAATGAAGGGATATGGTAGAGGCGAATGACGGTTCAAGGAATTAATTAGTGCAGACGCTGAAAATCCCATTGAATTTCAGAATAAAGGGAATCCGCCCGACGTCTCAGCACGCAACGGATATGCGGATCCATTCAAGCCTCACGCAAACGACATGCTTCGAGTTTCAACTAATTTCACTTCTTTTTTCTATTTTTTGCCTTCTTTTTCCTTCTCTTCTCCTTCTTCCAGAGGATTGCTAAGGTAAAGTTTGGGAAACCGTCAACTCATCGATCTTATGTGCACATTTTAACTGCCGGCCGCCGGCAGGGGCGGGTCAATTTTGACCTGTATTCCGTTTCCATGAAATCATTATATCAAATACGTTAAGCGTAAATTGTAGGCATATAACAAGTAGTATAGTTGCATTTATATTATATATTTCTTACAAATAAATCCCACGAATGAAAAACATTTATGCAGAAATGAAATAAAACCATTTTTTCGCATAAAAACGTCGAAATTTTTCCGTCAAAATCGTAACTTTTTCGTTGAAGTCCCATAACTTTGTCAATTTTAGACTCTTTTCTTATTTTTTCATACATTGACGATATAAATTCATAGCAATTAAAAAAATCTTCGGCTTTTTAGATTTCGAGCAAAAATTGGATCCACTAGGATGTATACACACAATTTTACAACTCCGGCGGCGCCTGGTGAGAGGAATTAATTTGAAGATGTAGCTTTTGCTGCAAATACTTATTATACTTCAAGCGATCTCTGCAGCAAACCATGAATTTTTCACTGGAAGGTGGCGAAGCAGGTTTAAAACGTTTCCATTGACCCATATTCATTCAAATATACATATATCGTCAGGGATAAAGATATTTTATATTTCAATGAGACTTTTAATATGCTATATAATTCCTAATGACAGTAAAAAGGTTAAGTTCGAAGGGTTGATCACTGGTGACCACCATGGCAGCTAGCGTGTAAAGAACTTGCGTGGTATAATCAATTTCCGAATGACACATAGGTACTAAAACTGTTGTAGTAGGTAATAGTTTGTAGGCATACGTAGATTTCGATTAGATTGAAGATATAAACGACAGGCAATCCTGTTTCGGGTATAGTCTGATGTTCGCTAGAGGATCTATCAGTTGGAGCACGAAAAATTGATTACATCATTGAGCATTGGAACTGAATACATGGCGTTATCTGAAGTATCTAGGGAAAATAATGCATAATATTTAAGAACACTATTGGGCCACATAAATGATGGGACTGATGTATTCTATGATAATTAAAATGCCATATCATTATGTAAGAATAGTGTGCACCACGCACGAAATAATCATAAAAGTTACTTTGGAAATTAAGATTATTAAATCTGAATTCGAAAATGAGAAAAAAAGTGATGTTCGATAATCCTGTTGAATCAATGCTACAGTGGGTGGCCAAATTATTATATACTCAAAAAAAAAAGTTTGAGATTTTGTTAGCGATTGAATAAAATAGATATCTCGTTTTTAATGTTATAATATTATTTTTTTAATACTAGTATATGCATTTAAGAATGCAAATTGAATATATTTAGGTATATAGGTTTAAGACTATATTGTACAAGAAATACAATTACTCGGTATTTGCTGAGTCCACCTTTAGCTTTTATGACAGCTTGGATTCGGCGTGGCAAGCTTTCAATGCATTCTGTGGCTACATACTTCCTGCAGTTTTGGAATATTCTGCCATACTCTGATGATATTCTCTATTATTTCTGTTTGATATGTAATAATTTTATCCCCGCCACTTTAAAAACAAATGAGATTTATATGTTGAAAAGTTACTCGCAATGTTGCCGGATATCAATAGCTAATCAATAAATGAAAAACCATAACATCCATGCATTGTTACTTTAAATACAGCCACGACTTTCACAGATTTTGACGAAAATGTTTTGAGTATAATAATTTGGACCCCGTTTGTATTCCGAGAAACAAGATTGTATGCAATCACCGTTACCTATAATAAGTCTCGAGAAAAACAGTATCTTAATAACGATTTAATGAAAGCAGATCCCTGTAACAAAGACATTTCTCAAAACTTTGAAAGTTAATGAAATTGTAATCAACAGAGCTTTCAGTGAAGTTTATCCCGAAGATTCGGCTTTCGATTCAGGATTTTCGTTTGGCAAAAGAAGTTGATTTAATATATTCCTCAAGAAGAATTCAACAAGAATTATTAATCACTAAGTTTCAACTTAACCACTTGCATTGAAATTACAAGTTACCCAAGTGCTGCCCTCTACTTACTTCATAAATACTTTAATACATACGTTGCTATATTGTCTATATTATTATAATTTTAAACAATGTCCCTCACATACTGATACTATTCTGCTAATTTTCGTTAACGAACTGTACCTACTAAATACATTTTTATAAATTATTATTTTATATTCAACTGCCGATAGAGCTGAGTGAGCAGCAATTATTAATTTCCCGCACGAGTAGCTGAAATCACGATCGAAAGGAATAAATTACGACGCTGTTAAAATGTTTACACAGAACACAACAGGATTGATGTGAAATTGAATTGCTCGTCCCTCCCTTTATGCACGCATCATGTCGCGTCGCATCGCCCTCTGCAACTTGGCGCGTTGCGTCAGAGGAATTCCATCCGTCAAACAAGCTAGAGAACAAAGTATGAGGCGAGCGCGAGAGCACGCTCAAGAGTCCTGAACCCAGCTTCAGGCTATACACATTCTTCTCTCTTTCCTTCCCTCTGTCTACTTCTTCCTCTACCTCGCAAAGAAATTTGGGAAGGAAGAATGATCACCATTCCTTACATCCATTTCTCGCAATCAGTTTTCTTGTTTCTGATAATTCGTTAATTAAATGCAAGCCCCTTGTAGTTATTCTCTTGCTGCTGAAACGAACGTCGTAAATGAATGAATGATAAAAATTATAACAGGAAGATAGTAACGATATATGCATAAAGAAAATATAGACAGAAGAGAAGAAAGGAACGAAGTGAAAAGAGGTGCAGAGTTGGGAAAAGAAAACGTGCAAACGATATTGCAGGATGAACCGTTTCTGGTAATTCGTTAATTAATCACTGATTTTTTCTCGTTTGAATGGATCACAAAAGCGTAGAAGAATAGTAAATTGGAGGCAAGAGAAGGGACAGGGACGAATAAAAGATGCCACTTGGTGGAGGACCCTGGGGAAGGGGGCAAAGAGAGGACCGAGGTGGTACAATGAGAAGGCAAGAGATGAATAAGGCAAATAAAGAATGATCATAGATAAATACAGAGAGGGTGAAAAAAATGAAGAAACGAGGTGGAGAGACATGCATGGTTAGAAGAAAGACGAACAGAGATGGAGGAACAGAGGTGGGAGAAAGAGGCTGGTAGACGATGTTGCAAGATGGTCAGGTGTTGATGACCAGACAGGATGGTTAGGTCCAGCCGGTAGGTTAGGGGAGGCAGAAGCAGAGCGGTGGCTTCACCGCCGGGATGCCTTTCATCTTTTCATCTTCGACCGAGGGAACCAGAATCCGCACCTACCATCATGGGAACATCACCCCCCCTGGTGCTCCTCCTCCTTCTTCCACATCGCCCGATCGAACTCCTTTCCTTCAGGATCATCGACGATGATCTTCGATAACCATTTTGTTCTGTATATTCCCTTCCCCTCTATCTCCCCAACCACCATTGTTTTTATGCTTCAACGCAGATCTCGCGTGCAGTAATAAATATCAGAAGCATCATTGTCACTCTTGCCTACCGTCGCACAGTGGGGCAGAACTCCGAAAACGTGGCAAAAACCCAAAATATGAAAGTCCATAAACCCCCAGTTTTCTGCCGCCAAATTATACCTGACACCATGCCTCAAAAGGTTCGGGGGTGTATAAATATGATGGAAAACCAAGGTCAGATTTATTTAATCTTGAACTTGAGCTTCATTAGTACCCCTGGTGAGAAAGTGAAAAATTCGTGTGCATTAAGACGTGTTTTCTTAAAGTTCCTTACATTATTTGGAAACGCAATTGATATGGCTGGTACATCTAGTGGTAAGTATTCGATTACGTATTATAACATTTAGAAAATATTTTATAATTCATGTATAGTGAACGTTTTTGGCAGCCTTCCGGAAGTAGCAAAATTTCTGTGTTTACGTAAGGTTTTAGTTGTGTTCCGAGCGTTTCCGAGCTGAAATTTTTTTTTGTATATCTCGAGAAACTATTCAGTTTTTATAATGTGAAAGAAATTGTTGCTACTTCTTGCTACCTTCGGCGATATTTCACATTATCTGCGTGCCGTACCTCCAAGATAATCACTATGGTTCTCTTTAATTTCGCAGATTCCGGTTCAAATGATTTCATTTTACATACAAGAATGGAATTATTTAATATTTTGAAAACGTGTGAGGAAAAATCATTGGATGAGAAACTTTCCCACTTGGAAAAATTTATTTCTGAACGCAAAATGTGTCCAGACAGTGCACTGCCCAATTTGAAAAAGACATTGTCTTATTTTGTATCTAGTTTTAAGAAGAAATGGGCGGAGTCTCACAGAGTGGACTATAAGTTCATTAAAAAAACAGGAAAATTGGTTAAAAGAATCAATGACATTTAAAAGCTTTGTACCATCGCGATGGTACTTTTAAATGGTACAAAGCTTTTAAATGTCATTGAATATATATATATAATAAATTTTTCCAAGTGGGAAAGTTTCTCATCCAATGATTTTTCCTCGCACGTTTTCAAAATATTAAATAATTCCATTCTTGTAAGTGAAATGAAATCATTTGAACCGGAATCTGCGAAATTAAAGAGAACCATAGTGATTATCTTGGAGGTACGGCACGCAGATAATGTGAAATATCGCTGAAGGTAGCAAGAAGTAGCAACAATTTCTTTCACATTATAAAAAGTGAATAGTTTCTCGAGATATACAAAAAAAAATTTCAGCTCGGAAACGCTCGGAACACAACTAAAACCTCAGGTAAACACAGAAATTTTGCTACTTCCGGATGGCTGCCAAAAACGTTCACTATACATGAATTATAAAATATTTTCTAAATGTTATAATACGTAATCGAATACTTACCACTAGATGTACCAGCCATATCAATTGCGTTTCCAAATAATGTAAGGAACTTTAAGAAAACACGTCTTAATGCACACGAATTTTTCACTTTCTCACCAGGGGTACTAATGAAGCTCAAGTTCAAGATTAAATAAATCTGACCTTGGTTTTCCATCATATTTATACACCCCCGAACCTTTTGAGGCATGGTGTCAGGTATAATTTGGCGGCAGAAAACTGGGGGTTTATGGACTTTCATATTTTGGGTTTTTGCCACGTTTTCGGATTTCTGCCCCACTGTGCGTCGGCTTGCTGGTAAAACTCACTAAATCTCTTTCTTTAAAAAATTAGATTTTGGTCCTCAGCAAATGCCAAGTGAATTATCTTTTGTAGGGCTTTGGAACGGATAAAATAATGCCTGTTTATTGGAATGTCGATGTGGTTCGCTCGATCGCTCTCGTGAGACTCACTGCCTGGGCCACACTTGGCCCCTCCACCTCGGTCTCAAAAGGCTTGTCGTTAGAGCGAGGAAAGGTCGCGGTTCGCGACCGTTTGTTTTGACGCGCTCGTTTCCTGGAACTTGCTGCGACGCGTTCTGCTCGCCACACTTTTATATAATAAAGAACAGAGAATATCTCATTTTAAAAAAAAGTGGACTTGGCAATATGTATCAAAAGAGTTTAAAAAATTATTTAGCATTGCCTTATGGTCATTGAAAATGAATTACGAAATAAAATTTGCAAAGTCCTGTGTAGGCAGCATTTACATATCGGGTGAAAGAGATTTCAGAGGAAGTGCAAGCAAATGAGAAATAAAAAATTGAAAATCCACGTGACGGGTTTGCATGCGTGTTGCTGGGCGGCTGGTTGGATTGCATTTGAGCATTGGGCGCAGGCGAGGTAAAGCAAATGTTTAGATTACTTTATATACACGATGTCTTTTCGTGCTCCGAGTTTTTATACTGGCTGGTACATCTCTGCTCATTTGTTTTGCGTTCGCGAGTCAACACCATCTGAAAGGGCGAGCATGATGAATTGTACAGATACGGACACGCGCGTGCAGCAACACTGCCGCGGCTATCCACCGACAGCCCACACGAATTTCTTTGATATAACGCGCGCGTGGAGGTAGCGCATTTTAATATCACTTCGTGCGCGATTCAGTAATGAACCGTCTATTCATTCGACGGCAAATTTCGCTCCTCCCTTGGCAACTTTAATGCGCGATAATTCATCAAAACGTTGTAAACGATCAAACGTGATATATCCTTTCGGCCACAATAAAGAATTTGCTCCGAGTTGGGACGAGTTATTGTATCACTTGGAAATTGGCTACGAAAGATTGCATCGAGACCATGCAAATTGTATCATTACGAAACCTGTTTTTTTAAAGTCGCAGAGTTACTGCTAATAGTGGCGGTTCTTTTCGTCCTGTTTTTTAAAGTACTTTTGAACAAAGTTGATGCAACACGGTTGTAAATTATCGTTCGTTGGAGATACAGTTTAAAGAATAATTGCAAATTCCCTTGGAAATTCATTCGATGCTCGTAAATCGCGCGGCCACGTCAATATTCGCAACAAAATTGGGCGGCTGCTTGTCAGGATGATCTCATCCCTTATACAGTGATCTCAATGGAAATTGCTTGTCGGATAATTATTATGAAAAGTCGAGGGGAAATTTTCAAAGACCCACGTTACATATTCGAGCTGTTGAATTTTTACAGATAAAATGTGCTAGAAAATACTAAATGCACAATTCGACTTACTATATTACTAAATTACTAAAAATCCACACAGAGAACTACTTATGTATTTTGCAATTGATTCCAAATTTTTGAGCTAAAGCAAAGCTTTTCAATTAGGTACCTATTACCCGATTTATTATAATAGATCGAAGTTTAAATTTGCATTCGCCGAAGATACAGAAACATGCACTTGGTCAGTTTTAACAACAAGCCAACTTCTTTGACCAGCCTTTATAAAATGAATTTCTTGAAAATTTTAGATCATTTATCAAATCTCGTCATGCTGCACTGTTTCAACGAGATGTCCTTTAAAAGGTGGAGGGGAAGAAAAAATCTGGGCAAGTAAAGGTGCAAGGAGAGAAAGGCTGTGGAATTTGGAGGGTGCAATTTGGCAAAGCACCGTGACGGAAAAATCGTATCAACGATCCGCGTGAGCAGCTTGCCCGAAGGCGTAATAACCGCTGCGAAACCTGGGAATTTCGGCGGGTTTTGATTACTAGGCGGCGAACCACCGAACCCCGAATTCCTACAAATAAAAAGGCCATCCATGCCTTGTCTAAATGCCGACACGCCGAAAATCATTTATTTATTTATTCTCTCTCTCTCTCTCTCTCTCCATCCCTTTCTTTCTCGTTCGCCTGCTCGCACGTTCGCCCCTCTTACCTGTTTGTTTGTTTATTTACCGGCCTATTTAAATATTTATACAGGATGAGTCAGTTGACACAAGAACCTGAAATATTTGAGTCCCTCCCTCTGGCAAAATGAAATGTCCGACGGAAAGAATGTTTGTTTCGACAGGGCGAATAATCTGATTAAGAATGCTTCTTCTTTTTTCGAGTGAATAGTTTCTTGATCTCTCAAAATGTAATGACAATGTCTCGGGTGGAATAAGGTATCACTGATTTCATTTGTTGTACTTTTTATCTTTGTCTATTTTCTACGCATCTTTCACACGTTTTTGCCGTGTTTTCTAATCTACTTTTGTGAAATTCCTTTGATTTTATTTGAGAAAATTCTTCTTTTTATTTTATTTATTAAACCAGCTTTGATGCTGGACAGTAATAAGATTTTCATGTATTTGACAACCGCTTCGGTTATAACTTATATACTGAATAATGTATGATAAGGGGAATATTTGATCTTCGGTCGTCAATTTTTCACGTAAGATTGTTAAAAGAGTATTTATACACAGATTGGATGTTACTGAAAGAAAACTTAAATCATTTGGTTTCTCCAGGAAGATAAAAGTTTTCTTCCATCGTGAGTATAATAAGCTTTGGCGCTAAAGCCACAGAAATTTGGCGATGTTCATCTGTTCGGTACAATACACAACTTCTTTTACACGGTCCAGTTATAGAACTTTTCACTTTCGTCACTATTATCAATGAGTCTAGAAGCTACAAGTCAAATTACTCGCTAAGATATTCGAGTAGTTCTCCTAAATCTATTTCTTTACAGCAATAAATATTTTTTATTACATAGTCAAATAATTATTTTGTGGTATTATTTGACAAAATAAAATATTTAGCAAGTATAGGTACTTTATTATATCGATATTTAAATAAGTTCGACACATGACATTTATTAGAGAATTTGTAGCACAGAATAATTTTCTATGAGATTGGCAAAATTGAGTGAAAAAAGAAACACAAGTGATGAGTTCAGAATCTTCGGACAAGCGAGGTTCTACTGTATTACATTAAGGCAGGCCTGCCCCATTGGGTGCAAATACCTCCTGAATTTCTGAGACCCGGGTAACAACCGAGCGCGGGACTGCTTACGTTGCTAACCACAGCATGGGTTGCGGGAGAACTGCATGAGTGTGCGGCCCTCCATGCAGGCTCGTACCACAATGCACACTCATGCAGTTTTCTCACAAATTTCGCAACGGGTAGCAATGGAACAGTCCCGCGCTCGGCTGTTACCCGGGTCTCAGAAATTCAGGAGGTATTTGCACCCGATGGGGCAGGCCTGCATTAAGGGGAGGTTCCGTTTTAAAAATCGATTTTTTTTATTTCAGTCTTCGAATGTTCAATCTTTTAGGAATATGTGTTTAAAAGGATTTGTTGAAATTCGTAAAATTCCCGAAGTTATAGGTATTTGAGTAGCGGCAAATGTATGGGTAACATTCGGTCACTCGGCACTCACGTAAAACTTTAAATGCGTATTTCTCGAAACAGTGTTCTCAAAATTGGTGAAACCTGTATCTCGAAACGATATTATCCGATTCGACTGAAACTGCTTTTATTTCGAAGAATATACCTCTGTGTAGTGGCGAAACCACTAACATTATATAAATTTTGAAAATTTTGTAATTTTTAAAGGCCTTAAAAGGACGAAAATACCTATAGGGAAGTCGTGATTTCCAACTTCAAGTGTCATAATTTTCTCAAAAAATGTCATTTTTGTATTTTTTTTCTGGTCTAGTCCACCAGCGAGTTTCATACCCTTTAATAAGCTGGCATTGTTTTTTATTTCAGACCAATGGTTTAATTGCTGCAGGTCCCACCAATTTGGAAGAATTTTTTGACGCCTCGACTTTAACGACTCCCCAGTGCCGTCTGCAATGATTAATTATAAAACAAAAATTATATTTCTATAGTTAAAGACATTCCTAAAGAACACCTATTTTTATGGGCTCTAGACCGGAACAGCCCCTTAAGTTACGATGCGATTAGCAATAATACTCTTGCATTTGCTTAGTTAATTAGTGTATTTACGAAGTAAAGTACTGGACCAGGTGCATCAATTCCTACAGCTAAAAAATCAAACAAACACCACATACCAACGAATAAACCAAACACTGAAAAACAAAGCATCTCCATTTCCTAACCTACAAAACGGAATTTTTACGAAACGTTTAGCTCACACGTTTCTTACAATATTGCTTAGCACGCTCGATCGGGTGATCCCCTAATTATTTCGAGCGGTATAAATAGGCTTGGCGTGATGTTCCGGGCGAGAGGTTCGAAGCGGAGCAGCTAGATCGGCGATCCAGCAGCCTGGAAGCCTAACTCCGGCAGATGATTTATGGTTGCGGGCCTTTGTTGCCTCGAAAACCGACCGCGGTGCCTGCCTCGGAGGTGAGAGCCCAAAAACAGGATCGACCTTCCAGACAGCGTGGCTCTTGTTCGCCACAGGTGTGCCACTCTTTCCATTGCCTCATCTTCCACCAGCTTCCTTCCTTCCTTCCTCTTGCTGATGCCATTACCGCCACCCACACCTCGAATTCTCTAAACTCCATTACTTTTTCGACCGCGCCGAATTACTCCTCGGGACCGCCTTTCTCTCTTTCCTCTTTTTATTCCACGGATCTCAGCCCCGAACGATACCTGCGCAAGTGTTGGATGATTCCCAGTTAACTCGATCATCCGTTTCCGACCGAAGCAAGACTCTTGTTGTTTAATTTTTGTACCTATCACTGTTTTCAAGAATCGTGGTAATTCATTCGCGGGGACAAACTCCGAGGTGCTTGTATAAGACTTCAGAAATTCTGCAAGTTCGCCTGACGATTTTCCTACCAATTTAACGACTAACGACAGTGCGGTAGATAATCTTTTCACGCCTGGTACCGGGAGAAATAGAATGCAAATATTGCGCGAAAATCTTAGAATAGACCACCTAAATGAAGAAGAAGAGACCAACCTACTCGAGTTGTGTGAGAAGTATAACGAAATATTCGGTTTAGAAGGAGACAAGTTAGGGTACTCCACGATGACGGAGCATTCAATTACCCTACTCCCAGGTACTAAACCTATATAGGGTAAAGGATCCAATTACTGGCAGCCAACCCAATTACTGTCACATTAAGCTATTTTACTGAAAATAACGAATAAATAAATGTTTAAGTAAAATAGCTTAAGGTGACAGTAATTGGGTTGGCTGCCAGTAATTGGGTCCTTTACCCTACTTAAAGCCGTACAGATTACCACAAGCGCATAAAGAAAAAGTAAATGGACAAGTTCAGGAAATGGTAAAAGAGGGAATAATTAGACCAAGCGCCAGCCAATGGAACGCTCCGTTGCTAGTAGTTCCTAAAAAACCCGATGCTGCAGGAAAACGTAAACTCAGGGTGGTAGCAGATTTAAGGCAAGTGAACGACGCGACGGTAGGCGACTCATACCCCTTACCGAATATAACGGATATTTTAGACCAATTAGGAGGAGCAAAATATTTTTCAACCTTAGACTTAGCGTCAGGATTCCATCAAATAGCCATGAAAGAGGAAGATCGCGTCAAAATAGCATTTTTGACACCATACGGGTATTTCGAATATAATAGAATGCCGTTTGGGCTTAAAAACGCTCCCGCGACGTTCCAAAGATTAATGAATATCGTACTATCGGGACTACAGGGAATAAAATGTTTCGTGTATTTGGATAATATAGTCGTCTACGGACGCTCGCTGAAAGAACACCAGGATCGTCTAGAACTAGTATTCGAACGAATACGCGAGAGTGGCCTTAAGCTTCAACCTAATAAATGTGAATTTCTACGAAAGGAAACCGTATACCTAGGTCACGTGATAACCGAAAACGGCATCAAGCCGGACCCTTCGAAGCTCGACGCTGTTCAAAACTTTCCGATACCCCGAAGAGTCAAGGACGTACAATCCTTCTTAGGCTTAGCTGGATATTATAAGTGGTTCATAGAACACTTTTCACGAATCGCGAAGCGTTTGACGCAACTATTAAAGAAAAACCAAGCATTCAGATGGACCGCATAGGAGCAGGAAGCCTTCGAAATACTGAAGGAAAAACTAACAACGGCCCCTATACTACAATATCCTGATTTCTCTAAATCATTCGTTCTTACAACAGACACTTCCGGAAAAGCAATAGGAGCAGTATTATCACAAGGAAAGATAGGGCAAGATTTACCAATAGTATACGCAAGTAGAGTGTTAAACAAAGCAGAAGAAAACTATAGTACCATAGAAAAGGAATTGTTGGCCATCGTATAGGCGACGCAACATTTCCGACCATACGTATACGGCACAAAATTTAAAATCGTAACGGAGCATAAACCACTCAATTGGCTTTTAACGTAAAGGACCCCGGTTCTAGATTAATGAGATGAAAATTGAAACTAGCAGAGTACGATTACAGCATAGAATATAAAGCGGGAAAGACAAATAAGAACGCAGACGCCCTCAGTAGAATGTTCGCGATTACGCGAGGAACGAAGCGACATATCAGCACAGAAACATTAGCCGTCAACAGTGAAAGCACCAACGAAGGAGACGAGTCCCGATCAGAAGAAAAAACGAGCGATACGACATATACGGAGGATAATAAAAACCGAATACTACGCGAATTCCACGACACTCCCTTAGGTGGACATTTAGGGGTAAAACGGACCCTGGAACGGATAAAATTAAACCATCCGTGATCAGGTATGCGCCAAGACCTGGAAAAGTATATTTCCAGATGCGAAAAATGTCAGAAAAACAAACTAACAAGAATAACCAAAGCTCCCATGGTAATTACAGCAGACGAAACAAATACATTCTAACCTTTCAATACCTATTAACCAAATCCAGTAAAGCCATACCTCTCGAGAATCAAGAAGCAAACACTATAGCAAAGGAATTCGTCACTGAGATAATTTGTGAATATGGAATACCACGACGAGTGCTAGCCGATCAGGGAACCAATTTCCTAAGCCAGGTATTCAAAAACGTCTGCAAATTGCTCAAGATTGATAAAATTCAAACTACAGCATACCACCCACAATCAAACGGAGCTCTAGAAAGAAGCCATCGTACACTAGCCGAATACTTTAAAAACTTTTATCGCGGAAGACCAGACTGACTGGGACGAATGGCTACCGTACGCGATATTTACGTACAATATTATCCCTCACACGTCTACCTACTAGCTACACGCCGTACGAACTCGTTTTCGGGAGACAAGCAACCCTGCCAACCTCACTAAGCCAGGCACCGCAACTAATATATACCTACGACAAATACGCTGAAGAATTATGCGAAAGACTACGGTCTACAAATAGCATTGCGCGCGAAACTATAGGGATCAATAAAGACAAATCAAAAAAGCAATACGATAAGAAAACAGCTAACAAATCTTTCAAAATTGGCGACCAAGTACTTCTACATGACGAGACCGTGAGACGCGGACAATCAAAGAAATTAACACCCGCGTGGATAGGCCCGTACATGATCCAAAACACGCACGATAATAATAACTATACTATATATAAAGGACGACGAACGCTTCGCGTACACGCAACCGACTTTAACATTTTATCGAATAGGGGAGGAATAGGAAACGGACGCGAGCGTGAAGGGAAGTAACGACTCGCGAACAACTAAATGAATAAATGAAAGTAAAATAATTGTAATTGAAATGTTAAAAGATTATACAAAATTGAACTATTATGCATATGTACATGATAAGGGTATTGCTCCAAGTTCTCGAACACAGACCATACTTCGCGACGAGAGACGGGCCCAACGAACTGATCTCCATAGCGTTCTGGAATAATAACCAAACGTGAATGAATTTAAATAGAGAATTTCGTTAGAGACAAACAACACTAAGCGACGAGAACATAAAAAACTCACCAAACAGGGCCCGAATTCCCCATGAATCCACCTCGTCCAACCACATCGAATTCTCTATTCCTACCGACACATTTCACGTCATTTGACCGGTCGTGTTAGGTAAGACAGACTACAAATTTTTCTCAGAAAATAAACAATAAAACAAGAAGTGAATATTCAAAAATGTATTATACGTATATTTGAGGCAAAGTGGTGAAATTTAAAGGCGATTCAATTACGTTGTATATAGGAAATTCTAATCGATATTTTAAAAACGGTCTTTTGACCGGTTCGTGGTAGGAATAGTGTTAAGGGGGGAGACCACTGTCTCGGCCCGAAATGTAAGGGTATTTTCGGGAATTTATTTCAACCAAACAACGCAAGTAAATCAATTTATTGCTGAGTATAGACAATAGTGTATATATCGAAGGGTAAGAAAAAATTTTTTTTAATCAAATTCATAAATCGGTTTTCTGTATACACTCCGTCAAAATTTGCGCTCCGGAAAAAACATGCTAGTCGCGTTGACAGTCCCCAGACCATATGGTTCATCGAAATTCAAATAAACAATAATATTTAGAAACTAGAAGCCTGACTCTATTACGTGACGATCGCAAAATGTCGAATTTGTAAAAAATAACAAAATGGCGGACCACTGAAAAAAAGTCGTATTTTCGGGGTACAAAATTGGGGAAATGTTGCTAAAAAAAATAGAAGCAGGTCGAAAATTGAAAATATCTGATCGTCACGTAATAGCGACGGGTTTTCCGTACAATAAATGTCCTTGATCATGCCAATTGGACGTATAGTTTTCTCTGTAGACTGTGAACGCGGTTGAAAAATGTCATTCTGAGGAAATCGCGTTCAATGTTCCGCGTGGCTCAGTCGCGCGTTTGACACCGCTTCGCGAAAAACACCATATCTCCGTCAATTTTGCGAATTTCTTCATAAAATTTGGAGAGAACATTCTTGAAACATATGCCTTTCAGACAATGTAAAAAAAAAATTTTTCAGATTTGAGACAGTGGTCTCCCCCTTAAGTTGGCGCGGTACCTACTCGCGCACCGCGACCCGGTAACCAAAATTCATGTAACCCGGCGAGGCAGGATTTTGCAACCGCTAGAAGAAAAATTTAAAGCATTTAACACAATACTTCAACAGTTCCACGCACGTCACGGAGACAGTAAACAGTAATACACCCACCAATAAAAACAGCACAATCTCCCGAGGAACGTCCAGGATTGAGAGCATGATGAGGACTGTAACGAAATAAGAAGGGACGAGACAATCGAGCTCCCAAGAAAGACGAACTGACCTACGTTAGCAAAATTTTATCTCGAACACGCACTGCACTCGCGCGACGAAGAACTTAGCAACCGACAAAACGAAACGCCAACTACACCTTAACTTTATATTTTACAGGATTCCTGTCCTGATGACACTACTCACAGAAGGGACACCCCCCGACACAGAGTTCGCAATAAAAGAATTCTAAGACCACCCCGGTATTTATTTCGAAAACATAGGCGATCTACAGATTTACCGCGATAATTGGAAATTAATACTACACGTTGATATATCTTACATTTACCGACGCGAAGCAAATCTCCAGGCAGCTCTATATGACATACTTGCTCAGTGCAAGACACCTTCTACTGATAACTTACAAAAATTCTGCAAAACGTTCGGCACGAAAATTCAAAGCAAAGTAGACCGCGTAGCCAAGCTCCTTACTTACTTACGTCGAACTAACCATAAGCTCCGCACCAAAACAGCGTCGGGGACTAATAGACGGATTAGGCTACATAGGCAAATCATTATTCGGTCTAATGGATTCTGAAGATAGAAAGAAAATAAACGACCAAATAGACTTCTTGAAAAGACAGGACAGTAGATTGAAAAACACAATCAAAGGACAGATGCGAATTGTAAGAGCTAACGCTGAGCTTCTCAACGAAACTATAAACAACGTACAAGAAAACGAAAAAACCCTTTTAAACGCGACTTGGCAAATCCAGTACCTACTCCAACAGACAACTGACATTACAAAATTCCGAGAGACGATAGACGAAAACCTCATACTGATAAATAGCGTCGCGGAAACACTCCTGCGCGACACTCAAGACTTATTAGAGTTTATTATGGATATAAAAAAAGGAGTCTTAAACCCACGACTGATACCACCAGCACAAATTATAACCTACCTCACTTCCGCGGTAGCTCATATACCTCAAGGACTAGACTTCCCCATAAGAATAAAGTTAGAAAACATGCACGTCTTATACGAAATCCTTACACTCTCTGCATTCCGTTACTAAACGCGAAAAAATTCAAATTAAGCAAGGTACACCCAGTAACCACTAAGGTAAACGAATCGTTCTACGCGTAAGCAACCGAATTCACAAAATCAGCAATATGCGAACGCATCGCCACGACCGGGAAATGGTAACGCGTACCACGCCCTAGAGCAGGCCTGCACAGCGAGCCTTTTTCAGCGCCTAGCGGCAAGCAACCAGCTGTACGCCGTTACTAAGGGTAGAATCGGTGAGGCGAAATGCAGTAGTGTAGGTGCGGCTCGTCGAGCACCTACACTACTGCAGTTCGCCTCACCGATTCTACCCTTAGTAACGGCGTACAGCTGGTTGCTTGCCGCTAGGCGCTGAAAAAGGCTCGCTGTGCAGGCCTGCCCTAGAGGGATATAAAAACCAATTCGACTCCACTAATCGACGGATTATAGACCCGACTCTCGACCTGTTAACACGGCTTAAATTTCTTGTATACCTCAGTCTAGTTTAATTAAAGTTGAATAAAGACTTAGTCTCTGAATCCAATCGAACTTGGTGTAGTTCACCCAGTAGATCTCAATCGTTTGTTCACTCCCGAACCTACGATATCACCAAATCCCGTACCAGCCTTGCAACTCATCATGCAGGGCACAACACTCTCTCGAATCCTTCATCCCGTGACTTCGCACGGGGTAACGAAAGGTCGCGATTCTCTGTGAAAAGATAAGTCTAAATCCTGGAGTATCATGTTTTTTTTTATTTTGGGTCTTTGTTCTCGAGCTAAAGAGGCTTTCAATGTTAAATGAATATGCGACCGGCTTCAATTTTAATTATAGTAAAATATTGTGGATAAAATGAATTTTTGTATAAAAATCAGTCGATGTTGTAGCGTAAGTAACAGTTTTTGATTTGGAACTTGTTTCTGAAAAAAAGTGATTTTGAATGTTTTTTAAATACACACGTGTATATCCAACGTACAGAATTGGCAGAATTTAGCATTAAGTATGAAGCAACTGTGAATGCGACGAGGCTTTGTGTAAAAATATATTAAAATTGTAAAATGATTTTTTTTATTTAATGCTCTGTTTTTTTTAGAAATTCGACATCGAAGATGGAATAAAATCAATTACAATACGATCCAATCGTTTGCAATCGATTTCGAAAATCGTCTTTTCGGAAATTGAAGGCTTATGAAGGAAACAGTTATTTTACGTTTTCGACTCACTTTTGCACAAGGATTCATTTCATCTACTGCAATTACACCATATTTGTCTCTGCATTAACCCTTGTGTGGACAACCAAAATATTCACCGTAGTCGTACAACCGGGGTACCCGGGTACCCCAAGTATTCTATTCTGATATATGACACTTGTAGTGATGATTTTACTAGCATTTATTTCCGATGCTCTTTATTTTTCGTTCTTTTCCTTCTTATAACACACCAAGTACTGTTTCAAAGAATTTGAGCGAAAAATGATTTGAAATTACAATATAATTCCATGATGAAGACGCTAGTGTCATTCGTATATGTGTATGCGTTTTCATCCTGTCTCTCTACGTCGGTGATTGGTGTGGCGCCGCGATGAAGGGTCTCTTATCTCGTTTATATAAACAAATGAACGAACCCACGATACAAAGTAGAGGCTAAAACGAAGAACTGATCAGTTTGAATCAGCTTTTGGTACGAGAAGAGTGTGCATCTTGGAGAAACTATCGTGTGTAGTTCTGTTCTTGAACATTCAGTGCTTTGTGAAATATAGTTCGAAATTTGTGAAGGTGTAAAAATGGAAGAATTGACGACAGAAGAATTTTCAAGGTAAATATCAAGCTTATATACAATATATAAAAACAATTATCAATTGAGCACTAGATGGACCAAGAGTGTAAAAATTATCCATAAGACTAGTTTTTACATGTAATTCATTCCTAAAAAGCATTGTTTATTTCGAATTGATGTCGACAGGACTAATGAAATACATAAATAAACATTGTTTTCTTGAATTGTGTATTTTTTCAAAAATCTGTAGTGTTGGTACTGTGTAGAAAAATATGATAATCGTTGGTCCTTCTAATGTTAGTATGCCATAGTAGCACAATGAACACATGTGCGTATTTTTTAGATTATCACGTGTGGAACAAGATATTTATTTAGCAACATTATTGGGAGAAGAATGTTCTTCTGATAATATATCATCCGATAGTGACGATGAAGACTGGCTGCCTGGACCACAAACGGATGTATTGAACGATGAAATTTCTGACACCGATCAGAATATTGGCGAAAACCGGATAAGCGAAGCAATGACAACTGAAGAGTCGCAGGAAGACGATGAAGACGACACAAATACAGAAGGAGAAGATAGTAATGCGTCCCAAAATGTTCTTGCTGCTAAGGATGGTACCATCTGGAATAAGGAACCACCATTTCACCATCAAACACCATCCTACAACATTATCCGAGAGAGAAGTGGTCCACATCGATCAACACAAATGTTATCGATTCGGGATACCTTCAATGTAATTTTTTCAAATGAAATAGTAGATATTATCGTAAGGGACACGAATCGTAAGGCGACCGCTGTGTATGAAAAATACAATAGCGATAACCCCACAAAACCGAAAACGTGGAAAAGTCTTACGACAGAAGAGTTGTCCGCCTTCGTAGGTATTCTAATTACAGCCGGTGTAAATAACTCTAATGTAGATCATATATATGATATGTGGAAGAGTACTTCTTACCCTTTGTACCGGGCAGCTATGGGTGTAATTAGATTCCGTAGTATCTTGAGGTTTATTCGATTTGACAACGTGAATACTCGAACAGAAAGGGCAGCTCATGATAAAGCAGCTCCCATACGGGATATATGGGAAATGCTAAACGCGAATTTGGCAAAAACGTACAAACCCTCAGCGAATCTAACCGTTGATGAACAACTTTTTCCATATAGAGGTAGGACTAGGTTCACGCAATACATGCCATCAAAGCCAGCTAAATATGGTATCAAGATCTGGTGGCTATGCGATTCGACAAATTCTTACCCATTATCTGGCCAAATTTACACGGGAAAATCTACGTCAGGTCGCGAAATAAACCAGGGTGAACGGGTTGTAAAAGATTTGGTTGTTGCGTATAAAGGGTCGGGTAGAAACATTACCATGGACAACTTTTTTACAACTGTTCCCTTAGCGAAAGCTCTATTATCTTGGAAGTTGACGATTGTAGGTACAATAAGAAAAAACAAAAGATACATTCCCAAAGAAATGGTACCATCCAAATCACGCGAAGAGTATTCTTCCTTATTTGGGTACCATGAAAATATTACACTTTGCTCGTACGTGCCGAAAAAGGAAAAAACCGTTATAGTATTGTCAACGATGCATACTGGCAATGCTGTTTCTGGGCCAAAAAGGAAACCAGAAATTATTGACTTTTACAATCAAACAAAATCTGGTGTTGACACAATGGATCAAATGTTAGGGAGGTATACCACAAAAAGACGAACTACTCGATGGCCACTATCACTCTTTTATAACATACTAGATATTGCCGCTCTTTCCTCCTACATTATATATCACTCCAATAATAGCATGTTACATAAGAGAACAAATGACCGTCGTATATTTTTACGCCAATTAGGAGAAGAACTTTGTATTACAACCATTCAAAATCGAGCCTCAAATGCCCAAATAATGCGACACTTTTCTACCAAATTAGCAATAGATAGTATGTTACTTCCATCCCGCACAATAAATGTTCCGTCTACGAGTTCTGCACAACCGTCGATTTTATTAGATGCAAGTGGAAGAAAAAAGGTTGTAGGATCTTGCCATATATGCCACGCAGATCCCGCTAAAAAACGTAGGAAAACTAGGAAAAATTGCCAGAAGTGCTCACAACCAGTTTGCGATGAGCACGCAAACACAATTACAATATGCAAAAATTGTTCTGTTGTTAATTAATCATTGTAATTTAAATTTTTTGTTTTAATAAATAAGTAGCATTAAGAATTGTGTGTCCTGTATAATTTACTTCTAAAATTTCCATTCATAATTCGCCTAATTATAATTTATCGTATATGGGTACCCGGGTACCCGGTTGTCCGACAAGCGTATAAATAAGTTTAGAGCTTAGTTACTTCAAATATTTCAGATATATTCTTTTCACAAAACGTTAATCGATGTAAAAATGTCCAAAGAATGGGGATCCGGAGCGGTTTTGCGATATTTTCACCAGAACATTAAAAATTACTAAAAGAAACATAGGAATAGGTACCCGGGTACCCGGTTGTCCACACAAGGGTTAAGGGACATTCGAAATGACTGCTTTCGATTTCGAAACCGAAATCAAGAAAATTTTATGGTTCAGTACATGGAAAAGTGACATTTATAAATTACATAATACATCATATGTTTACAATTAGTTGGAGCTCGAATTTTATTTATATGAAGATAGTTTGAGAGTGTTTAATTTAATAATATGTTGGGTTAATATAAAATAGCGGAATACCATTTTATCATACGAGGTTTTGTTTGCAAAATATCGGTTCTTGTATTATAGATAAGTAAACTGCAGGAAGTTTATATTTCCTTATTATATATTCTACCATCCGAAGTTTTCATACTTCAAGAGAACGCAAGTAGTAACAAAAATCGTTTACTCCAATCTTAAAAGTGTATACAGGACCTCTAAAAGATGGTGTAGAATTTTGCAAGCTTGTAGTATTTTCATCGAATTTAACAAAAAATGCTTAATCGATATAAGTCTACAAATAAAAACGAAGTATTCTGAAGTACTTGATTACAATCGCTACGATGAATTATTCAGGATTCTATCATATTAGTGACCTATGTCGATTAAGCGTTTTTTATTCAGTTTAATGAAAGTGCTATAAGCTTGCAGAGCTTGGGGCCATCTTTTAGACCATTATCGACTACGTGAGAATAGAATCAAGTAAGTTCGGTGTACTTTGAAGTTTCTAAATATCCCCAACAGGAGAAAGTGTAGAGAGGTTAATTTGAGAAATTAGGAAATTATTCTACAGTTGAATAAATATATTACAGTATTAAAAAGAAAATCGTGTACTCTAAAAGCATAAATTCAGGGACCCACGTTCACCACTATTTTCGATCCCCTTCAACGAGTACACGTCTGCAACCCTAACCCCTCAAATCAAATCAGTTTATTCATGAAAACATTTTTCCACAATTCGTCTTACGACTGCTACGCGTCCCCTTCCGTTCGTAACACATATTTTCCTACTACTACAATGTCCCTGCGCGTCCCTTTAACCTCTAGAGGGCCGGGATTTTTTCATTAAAATTGTAAATTTTATTTTCTTAAAATTTATGCATATATACCACCAAAATGACCGGCAAAGTATCCAAATTCTTAGGTGGCCACTATAGTGGCCAGCCCGGCCCTCTAAAGGTTAAGGGGGGAGACCACTGTCTCGGCCCGAAATGTAAGGGTATTTTCGGGAATTTATTTCAACCAAAGAACGCAAGTAAATCAATTTATTGCTTAGTATAGTTAATAGTGTACATATCGAAGGGTAAGAAAAAATTTTTTTTCAATCAAATTCATAAATCCGGTTCCTGTATACTCTTCGTCAAAATTTGCGCTCAGGTAAAAACATGCTAGTCGCGTTGACAGTCCCCAGGCCATATGGTTCATCGAAATTAAAAAAAAACAATAATATTTAGAAACTAGAAGCCTGCCTCTATTAGGGTAGACCGGGGGCAGTAGTAACACTTTGACTTGGGAATACGATTATGCAAAAACTATTAAAGTTACAACAAAAGTTTTTTATATGAAAATGTTACTTACTTATCTGACACTTATTGAGCCACAACAGATTCGCTGTTTGTTAAGTAATATCCAGGTTATTAATAAAAAATGAGAAGCGGACAAAGTGTTACAACCGTCCCCGACTCCGGGTCGGTTGTAACACTGCATGGGGTCGATAGTAACATAACTTTAACTTTACAAAATTAATATATTCATTGATTTTAAATTATAATAATGACTGAAACAAGTAAAAATTGTAACCTATTATTCAGCATCACAATTGTGGCAAATATAAAACATGTTGTAGCCGGTGCATGCTTCATGTGCTCAATCCTTACACACAGTAGGGGAGAGTTGCCAATATCGTACCACTTAAGACATTTTACGTTATATTTCATATTTGGTACTCATATGAACGCAAATGACTATTGGATATTGTAGCTTGATCTTTTAGGCACCTACTATTATATGCTTAGCCTTTTGTTCAGAACAAATTAATTTGTTATTAATCTTTTTGTCACATACTATCAAAGGTACGTTTCGGACAACCGGTCTCCTAAATCGTACCTCTCGGTTTCCAAAATCGTACCTCCGCTAAAAAATAGTATAAATAACAAATAGAGAAGAAAATATTCAACATAAAGTAATGATTATTATATAGTTACATATACAAATGTATATGGATCACACACAGACCGCAATAACTTATGTAAATGATATATGTACATAACCTATAAACATACGAGTTGTCAAATCCTACTAGTAGGATTGTAGTGGTACGATTTAGGAAACATGATCAATTTATTTATAAATATCAATTTAAACTTTATAATGAATGTAATATGCACTTAAAATGAATGTCAAATATTCTACATTAAACCTGCTTTTAGAAAAATACAAAAATACGGGACAAAATTGTATTGTTTGTGTTGAGATATTTGTAATTTTATATGATACAATGTAAAGTATACGTATGGTGTGCGCGGTAGTACGCATGCGCTTAGTCGAGGAGAGAGGGAGAGGAGACACGAAGTCGGCTTGTATGGTTTTCGGAGATAGAGAGAACAGATAGAACACACACATCGAGTTATAAGTATGCCATCGTATGTTAAGTATATATAATTATATAAGAAACATTATATAAAAGAAAAGGAAGAGTGATATTAGTAAATATTAACCAAATCCAAACCCACCAATCTAAATAGTTTGATTATTATCAGCTACGATAAACTGATAAAAAGTTACATCAATCATACCTGATTTTTTTAAATGTTTATAGCACGCACAAAATAGGGTGTAAGCTCAAAATGTTTTGTTTCTATTTCTTATTTCGCATTTACTTGATATTTTTATTATCAAATGTCGTTTACATTCATTAATTACTTAGAAATTGATGAGGTACGATTTAGGTGACCAGTACGATATTGGCAACTCTCCCCTACATTGGACCAATTTTTCGTGTGGTTTGCTTGTGCTATAGGATTCCATGCACATCAGACAATAATATTCTTTACCTTTTTTGTCACTAGACTCATTATTCACATAATTGTTACAGCTATTAAAAGAATTCTTTGCTTTCTGACCCTTATTTTTCTTCATTCTTTTCTCTTGCTTCTCTTTATATTCTACTTTTATCTTTAGTATTCCAGCAGCAGCATCCATATACAGGGTCATCGTTTAATCCTGCAACCCGCGCGCGCGCGAACAGACGAAAATGGCAACACCGCCTCACGGACGCATTCCACTACAACCATGCACCGGCCCAGCGCAGAGCTGCCTGCAACCGTTGGACAAGAGTGATGCCCGAGCTTCGAAAATTTTAGCGTCGCAAAGAGCTAGGTATTGGGAATTTCCCGACCCAGGTAATCGAGCCGCGCGCTCCGCTTTTATGATCGGTATACCACTCGCACCCCAGATCACTGTAATGAGGTTTGAAAATAATGTCAACAGATCTCGTACCCGTCTCAATTTCAAAAATTTTAGCCACGACAGGGTTGACGGTTCCTTGTACGGAGAGATTTTTCGCCACCTGCTTGTAAAAACCACAGTAACGGCACATCGTTCCAAAAAATGACATTAACGGAAGCCGGTATAGGCGTGGCGTTGAGTAGCTAAAACATTCTAACACAAAAATTCTAGAAAAAAAATTCAAACACCGCTACAATCAAAGACACGTCGCATTAGTTACCCCTTACGTCTGATCTAGGTATGCACCGCATTAAGGATAAAATCATAAAAAAGAAAACCAGAACAATAGATTCTGAGGTCTGCAGAACTAACACATAATTGAATAAAAATTTAATTTCTCAATTTATAAATGTAATGATACAGAATCAACTAGCCTATTGTTTATCAACACCACGAATTTGAAAAACAGCGTTAAATACATTATCAAATAAACAGTTTCCAACAGCTTTTTAAACAATTATGGTTAAAAAATTGATAAAAGAAAAATTAAGTAAACGTAAAATATGTTAAATTATCCATCATTAAGAGGGATTAATTTTTCCTCATTTTTTTGGCGCAAATTGCATTCCGATATGTCTTACAGTTCAAAAGTTATACGAAAAAGACCCTAAAATTTTCAACCGGGGCCGGGAAATTCTGAATAGTTCTTTGCAACGTTAATTTGACAAGGACCAGCCAAAAATTCTCGAAGCTCGAGCATCACTGCTGTCCAGCGGTCGCTAGCAGCTCTCCGAACGCGGTGACGGTGCATGGTTGTAGTGGAATGCGTCCGTGAGGCGGTGTTGCCATTTTACAAGTTCGCGCGCGCGCGGGTTGCAGGATTAAACGATGACCCTGTATATGGTATATATGAGACGCGGACAAAGTGTTACAACCGACCCCGACTGTCGATGTTACAATCGTCCCCGACCATGCTTTTAGACTTAAATTATAAATTTTGACTAACGAGACCGTTAAAAATTCTAAGTGACGATCAGTAGGTATTACTTTAAAAAAGGTCAGATTAAAGATTAAACAAAAGGAAAAGCACATACTTGCAAAGGTTGTGTTTATATTACAATTTTAAGTCAGTATGAAAAAGTTACTTTAGGGTATCGAAAAGTTATTTTCTTCGGTATACATGTCTATTGTGTATCTATATTGCTAGAACATGGATGTGTGTATTCCAAATGTCATTCTTCATCATACATTCAAAATTTGTGTTAATATCTATCATATGTTCTGAGATATTTAACGTGTTACAATCGACCTCCTGTTACTATTGCCCCCGGTCTACCCTACGTGACGATCGAAAAATGTCAAAATTGTAAAAAATATCAAAATGGCGGACCACTGAAAAAAAAGTCATGTTTTCGGGGTACAAAATTGGGGAAATGTTGCTAAAAAAAATAGAAGCAGGTCGAAAATTGAAAATATCTGATCGTCACGTAATAGCGACGGGTTTTCCGTACAATAAATGTCCTTGATCATGCCAATTGGACGTATAGTCTTCTCTGTAGACTGTCAACGCGGTTGAAAAATGTCATTCTGAGGAAATCGCGTTCAATGTTCCGCGTGGCTCAAGTCGCGCGTTTGACACCGCTTCACGAAAAACACCATATCTCCATCAATTTTGCGAATTTCTTCATAAAATTTGGAGAGAACATTCTTGAAACATACGCTTTTCAGAAAATGTAAAAATAATAATTTCAGACTTGAGACAGTGGTCTCCCCCCTTAATACTAGCTTCTCCTTCCCCTCAAAAGTAGTTTTCCCGTGTGTGTAGCGTTCATGCATCATTCAAGGAATTGATCGACAGAACTAATCACGTAAAAAGAAACGCCGTAAAATAACGGCGGGATTAGGCGTAACATAATCTTCTCCTTTCTTCTTTACATCTCTACATGTACCATAAGCTGGGGAAACATTTGCATGTTTTTATAACATTTTGTTATAAAAATGAACATTTTTAGATTTCCATTCAGCATCCTCTTATAACATTGCATCGTGTGTGATTGTACTGCAAATGTTAAAATGCATAAAGTTTTTATCTTTATCCTTCTTTAATACATGTTAATTAACTGCAAATGTTGCCCTGTAACCAGAGTAAACTTGGCACAGCATATAAAACATTAATAGCTAAAGTTTTATCAATCAGAAGTTACGTTGACATGTAACTTTGTTTCCTTTTATGTTCAATACACTCTCTTTTATCTATTCTTTAGTCTTTTTTTTTAATTAAAATTTTTACATTTGCTTTAAGTACCAATCGCAAAAACATATATTTATCTATGTTTATGCGATGTAACATCGCATCGTTTGTGATTAGGGAATTCAATCCCGGTCATTATTTAGGTACTATCCCGGGATTGTGGGATTTTTTCAAGTCTATCCTGGGATCCCGGGATTAGTCCCGGGATTGGGTAATAAAAAAATTCAGTAATTAAAATGATTTCCTATATGTTGAAATTCTAAATCTTTATTTCTAAATCTTTACTTCTGTCTTTACATGTTAAATAATGACTCCATACCGACGACGTGTCAGAATCTTTCTTGTGAACAATGAAAGCACTTTCCTCAGACATTATTAAATACGATAGTAAGAGAACGATAGTAAGAGAGATCTTTGTATCATGCTGGGTTTACAACAACTAACTGCTCGCGGAAGCTCTGATTCGCGCTTTTATACCTCCGATGATCTCTGAATTCTTATTGGTTCGGAGGTATTTCAAAAAATTGAAACTGCTTCAGAGATCAAAAGCGATTACTATGTTGCGGCTCTGCTTATTATTAGATGTGCCGCGGCCGCATGCCGCAAAGACGCAGTCGAATAAAAGGCTCCCCAAATCAACGCGAATATTCGCGGCGGCAACGGATCCGCCGCGGTTCCGCAGTTTTTTATACGTGGCGGTTTATGGCAGCCTTATCTGATCCGCTTCGGATCCGCTCCGCGCCACGAATATTCGCGTTGGTTTGGGGGAGCCTTTAACACACTAATTGTAAGTCGGTGCGGCGCGTTTCGACCTACAAAGTTTCGACTTTACGTGTATCAGACAAATTGCAATTTGCAACTCGCACGATTTCGAAATAGTGGAAAGTGGGAATATCATTGTAAAAATAAATACAATTTATTATTATTAGTTAGTTATATGCGATTCAATATTATTATTTAAATAAATCATTATTATTATTGTCATTATTATGAAATGACTATGTTGATTTATTCTGTTTATTCTATTATTTTTGTAGTTTTCAGTTGTTCATAAAGTAATTCGCATTTTTAAAAAATCCCGAAAATCTCGGGATTAGTGATATCAAATCCCGGGTTTTTTTAAATAAAAAAAACAGGCGGGATTGAATTCCCCATTTGTGATAGTACTACAGGGTTAACCATTTAGGACTGGCGACGCTAGCGTGAGTACAAATGAGAACGGCAACAGCGTCACACGCATACTTACTACTCCAATCATATGTCGATACATTCGCCATGTATGGACTGTTGTTAAAAGTATAGGTTACGTGTAGGTCATCTATCACGCACCTATACTTTTAGCAACAGCAGAAATTTTCAAAGTTATTTCTCTTGATAACGGAATATATCAGGGTATATATTTTGTATCTGTTTTTGCATCAAGAAGTAGGCCTTATTTACAAGGAGAGGTTCTTCTTACTTACAAAGAATTTTGGATATGTTTTAGAGGACCGAAAAATAAGAAATGCGTGTCTTTTTATTTTGACTTGCTTGAATGTTTAGGGGGTGAAATCACCCCCTTTGGTTCATAAGAATATTTGGTGCCCGCATCCGATTGCTTCTGTTTTTGGATATGTTTTAGAGGGTCGAAAAATAAGAAATACGTGTTTTTTATAACGGCCAGTTTTCATATTTAGGGGGTGGAAGCACCCCTTAAAGTTCATACGGGGTACAAAATTGTGTTGGGTAAAGCTTGATATAAATTTAATTTGCGTTATAACTTGCTGTATTGACGATGTTCTTGCCGTCAGTCACCTTTTTTTAGGGGATAACTATGATGGCTGGTTTCACCCCTTATCATGCAAATGGGCCAAAATAAAAAGACACGTATTTCTTATTTTTCGGTCCGCTAAAACATATCCAAAAACCAAAGCAATCGGAGATGAACACCTGGAAATCTTATAACTTTGGGGGGTGGTTTTACCCCCTAAATATGAAAACGGGCCGCTATAAGAAACACGTATATCTTATTTTTGGTCCTCTAAAACATATCCAAAGCAATTCAAAGCAATCGGAGGCGGACATCTGGGAACCTCTCCTTGTTAGTTGTACTACGATTACTGGAACACCCTTATAACAAGTGCTTCAATACTTTTGGACAATATTTGTAATTAAACCCACTATACCCAAAATTGTTCGGACATTAGAACACACTAAAGACTGCACATAAATTAACAGATACATTTTAATTTCATGTCATAGATTTTATTGTAAAATAAAGGTTTGTGTTTCCTATTACAATTGAATATAAAAGTTCTGTGCATTAGCATCTTCAATATAAAATACAGATAATATGATGTTTTACCTGAATGTCTCACGATGATGTAGAGGGGTAAAGTATAAGGGACGAGAGTCAGCAAGAAGCATGCCATTATTAAACCTAACTCTAACAATATCATCTGGTGGGTGGCTGATTTAGCCGTGAAAAGGGACTCCTTTCCCGATACTCGAGCGATTTCTCGGTTTCCGTCGACGTATCGTTGGTGGCGCGACGGCCGCCGTTCATCATTCGGTGTTCACTGTTCAGTGATCTGTTCGACGGAAAGAATGGGGCAGCTCCCCGTGAGCCAGGGCGTCGCTTATTGAAAGGAATGACACGCAATCTTCGTTGCTCTGCGCCTTTAATTGCATGTTTTTTGCTTCCCTTTGTACAACCACATCCGCGATAGATGGTGCTATGATTCAGCAAATAACGAAAGCCGGAGCGCGAGGAAAAACGTAGAAACGCCAGGGACAAAGGAAACTGAGAACGTACCAGAACAGTCGAAGGCTTCCACGTTCACTGTGCCGAATGATTAGTTCCCTGGTAGTGTTTTGTTAGCCACTAAGGGTTCTTTCTGATAAGGGATGTGCTGTAGCTTGGTTTCTTCTGTGAAGCTGAAATAAATAAATAAACAATGCACAGTCCTGTCCTGGATCATCGAAGAGTTATCGAATATAAAGTGTAGATACCTAATCATTGCAAAATTACTAAATGCTTTTAATCAATATTATCCAGTGGGAGATCTTTCCAAGAGAAAATTTGTCTTTATATCCTCGACAAACAGAAGTAATATTTATTTTAATGTATCGCGTCCCTTCATTGCTAATTCCTCAGGAAGTAAAGAAAATTTTCCTTACACCTTATAAAATATTTATTGTGAACCCTAGGTTGTAATATTCGTCTTGAAGCACAGAAAATAAATTCAAATGTTGCTTCCTGTTTTTGATTCTAAGTTAGTAGCTATGTCTAGAATGAAAATGGAAAATTAAATTTGCAATTTATGTATATATGCAGAATGGCTGGAGTTAGTGAGTAAATAAAATAGTGAATTGAAAAGTGTGTTGCGAAAATATATCATAGGTATGTGAATGAAAAATATGTAGGTTCACAATTGCACATGAGAAATCAGATAGACATAGATTATAAAATTTGTTCAATTGCATTCATTTTAGACTTATAAAAAATTTTGGATTTCGATTTATCTTAACAGTTACACGAGTCGTAGAAAAATATATCAAAATAAATCGTCTTCTGCGTAACTTCTTTATAAACTGGCAGAAATTATGACGGCGCAATGAAATGTGTCATATAAATAATTATACCGAAGATAAATAGATATATAAAATAATATAGAATCTATATATGTACATCATTCTAAGGTAAAAGTATCGTGTTCGAAATATCCCGATGAAAACGTGGCGTTACATAAACAATGAGCGCTGCATAATACAAATACTGCTGAAGAATTTCAATTTACATATCTAACTAACCATAATCAAGTTGACCGTAGGAATATGGTGATTCGATTTGCATAAATGCAAACAGAACGTTTCACATGCATGTGTAGAAAGTTACATTCGCTATGAAGGAAGGCTAGTCACTTGTAATGTTCATGTTACAAACTTAAATTGTATTACAAACATGATATTAAATGTTGCTGTGGGCCAACAAGGGATGGCAATTCAAAAATGTTTTTAAACTCTCCATGAATATTAGCAAGATTTGTGAGTTTAAATACCTGTTTGAACCCGCGGAAAATGTGTACATGTTGTGGATTTTTTTAGAAGTCAACGGCTTGATACAGATTTCCCGTTTTGTTTACTATCTTTACATAGTATTATGAGCTACTTACAAATGAAGTTTCAGTTGAAAAACTATTGTTTTTCGGAAGTTATGGATACATATCCGAAAGTCTCCCGATTTTAGACGGTTAAACAGTGGGCCTGAAATAAGCTGTATGTCATGTCTCAAACCAAAAACAATAAAATCTTCTTATAAAGTATGTTAATATCTATCGTCCAACGGGGCCGATTTTGAAAAATTTGAAAAATAAAACAATGGTGAATGATCAAAGGTAAAGTTACATTTTTTTCAGAGAAACGTCCACCTTTTTTCTTTGCAAATAATAAACTGGGACTCGGAATAAAAAGAAACCCGTAGGACCATGTGGAATCTATTACGATTCTGCATGCAAAATTGGAAGTGAATTGGTTGAATGTAGCCCGAGTTCTTAGGCCCACCGTTTAGTCGTCTAAAATCGGGAGACTTTCGGATATGTATCTGTTACATGCCCCTATCGGTTCACTCCGTGATTGCTGTCCGCGCGTCGCTTTCCGTTTCGACATCGACGATTCAGCGGAATCGCACCGCGAGCGACAGTTCGGTCGCCGAACCCAGAACTTATCGTTGTCAGCACAACGCGACCGTTGACGTCCCGGGTCCTGGTATTTCCTAATAAAGAGCGATCGACAGGTGCCGATGGGGCGATCTCCCCCATCGATTTCGAAAACGCAAGGCACGAACCGTAACAGCGAGACTTCGTGGCGGCATTCGTTTTCGGGAGCTCGTGCTAGGAAGTTGCGACGAGCCAGCGGGCCGTCTAGATTTCGCGACCTCACCTCCGCGTAGATACCGCGAAGCGCGTCCAGCCGATCAGGATCAGCACAGGGGTAACTCCGTCCGACACACCGCGAACGGCCTAGCCGGGAGACCCCGCGAAGACGTGTGACGAGACGAGCCAGAGCGATACGTCGGACTCCGATTTCGCCGACTTCCGTGTGCTACCCGAGAGCACAGGGAGCGACCACGACCTACGCTAGGTTGAGTGACCCACTAGCATAGCAGGAGACGGGGCGCCGTCTCCAGGGTATGTAACATTAATTCGCTTCTATAAGAATATATGATATATTATTGTTATCCCCCTAAATCCTATGAGTACGATCTTATTCAAACATCTCCTATCTTCCTCTCCCTGGTAAGAATAGTCAAGGTGGGCCTAAGCCCTTTGATAGAGCAAGAACCCGATAGATCATTTCAGCCGCTCGGGGTGATTTATTGAAAAGTCCCTTCAGGACGTAACATATCTATAACTTTCCAAAAACAATAGTTTTTTAACTGAAACGTTTTTTTAAGCAGTTCATAATACAATGTAAAGATAGTAAAAAATGGGAAATCTGCATCAAGCCGTTAACTTGTAAAAAAAAAACACAAAATGTACACATTTTCCGAGAGTTCAAACGGGTATACCCTCTCAAGTGGTTACACTCATTTAGAAGGCCGAAAAAGCTGTGATTTTTGAGAATTTTTTTTTAGAAACTATAAAACTTTATTGAAAAACCTTTTCTTCTGTTTGAAAGGCAGGACATTCAGATACCTATGTCTCTGAATTTTGGAGTTAAAAAATATTTATTAATAACAAAGTTATTTACAATTACCCAGATGACCTGTTCGAAACAGGGGTTTACGGTGACCACGGGCGATTACTCAGAAGTGAATTATCTAAAATCGAAAATTCAAAAAAATTTGGTTAATATATTAAATTATCTGGAACAGAAATTTTACTTTACTGCAATATGCATCCATACGATCTATCGCCCCATTTAACTGATCCCGATGTTCAAATCCACTTTCTAAAGCGGCCGCCGTTAGAGATTCCTAAGCTTGCCGATGATCGTGAAATTTTCGTATTCGCAAGGGACGTTTCTCTTTAGTTTAGCGAATCGATAATTACGACAAAGAGTAATCGCGTGCCAGCTCGAAATGAAGGAGCTGCTCTTTCTCCTGGCCGTCCCTTTCGAGCCGCCGACGGTAATTCGATGCACGAACGGAGCATCTTATTTATCGTGTCGGTAATCATTGTTGCATTTCTTCGTTACGTTGAACGAACTTTCCGCAGCGCTTTAACAAAACGATCCGAACTGTAGATTACGTAGGTATCTTCTTTGGAGGCAATCCACGAAGAAAGCAAATTCAGGTACCAATATCTCGGTGTATCGTTAGGTATTTATACGGGGCACTTCTGAAAAAGCTAATCTCCTTAGGTAAGGCGGTAGGGGAAGTAAAGGGGAGTAGCAATGTCCCATCAGCATAACATTGCCAATGATTGTTTAAACCTTACACAAAATTTTCGATATGTACCGTCATTTACTTTTATGCAGAATTCATTCGCCGCAAAAGTGACTGGCGCATTTCTTCTCGTACATCTGCAGTAGCTACCAATTACGGCCGGGATTATTCGAATTTTTACAAGTATTCGAATGCTACGAATAAACTTCGAATATTTGAGTATTCGAATGTTATTATTCGAATTAAAAATAATTTTAACGAAATGCTGCGATGGTAAGACTTCATTCTCCCTTCGCACCCACAAGCGAAACATTTCTAATTTCGCGCCGAAAGTAAGCCTGCGCGCAACACCTGTCGCGCAGCGCATAAACAGGGGAGGTCGCGCGAAGATCTCGACGGAACTGTATAATGAGGAATGAGAAGTAGAAGCCAGAGGAACGGCGGATAAATACAAATCAAGGAAAAGAAAGGAGTGAAAGGAGAGGCTCCATTCTTCATCGTCCTGTAGCATGTGCGGTGATCATTCAGCAATATGAATCATCTAAACAGAACGCAACAAACGCGGACTGTTTTCAAGTGGAAAACAGAAGAAGACTAATAACGACGAAAAGAAGACGAAGAAAAAGGAAGGACACTGCCGAGACGAAGTGAGGCTGAAGGAGGCGAAGAAGAAACAGCTCGAGGTGGAGAAACAGAAGAGGTAGAACAAGAAGGAGACGAAGAGGAAGAAGGGGAGAGGCGGTCCGAAGGTAGTCCTTTTATCGGGGTCTCGGGTGAGCGCGAAGGAAGGCTCGTTAAGTCGTAGTGACTACGTTCGGGATTACGCGGTGCACAAGCAACCGTCCAGACCGAGCTATAATGGCATAAATAATGACCGGTCTCGGTACTTACGCCTGTTTTCTTCCTGCCACTCGACGCACGACTATGCGGCCTTCTCCTCGTCTTTATACTATTATTATATGCTTCGCCAGAAGATACGGATACCGGGTGCTACTGTCACTACGAAATTTCATTAATCCACTTTGATCCTGCTTGACACTTTACGACCGCGGCCCGTTTTTGTACATCCTCCCCACTTGCCCAACAACACTATTACCGTCACCAACACTGTCAGATCGCCCCCACCCCCCTTAACACGCTCCCGCAGCTGCCCGTCGATTTTTATAATCGGTCCGTTTACACGCCGCCATTAGTTGTAACGTAATGCTCGGGAAATTAATTTAAATAGATCCATGGCGTGAGACGAGATGGTAGTTGACGGGAAGTTGTTTGAACTGGGTCTGCTTGAGTGAAATGTAGGTATTGTAATGTTCGTGTATTAGGGGAGACTTGCTCAATTTGCTTTGTTATTATTTTACTATTATAATATTCAATATGAATGGCGTCATTACAAACAAAAAATATTTGTAGATTATACCTATCTTATTTTGTGCGTGCTACAGACATTTAAAAAATCAGAAAAAACTTTTGACTATGCGATTTCATTATACATTTTTGTATTTTTCTAAAACTACGTTTATTGTATTTTTAATAAATTCATCATGTTCCGTAAATCGTACCAGTACGTATTTTTTTCTATTGATGCAGGTGACTGGTTTTGCTTTCTCTGGAATGAAGCACATATAAAAAACATGATCCAGTGCATATAATGCAAAGTGTAGGTTCGTGGAAGTTGTGAGGGAGTACCTACTAAAAACAGAAAACGTTATCTACTAGGTATATGCTGGATAATTTCTGTTTGTTTATTATTGTTAATTAATGTTAATTTAAATATGTTATGTTTTCATTATTATTTGTTGAATATTTCTTTATTTGTTCTTCCAGCTTTATTATTTCCATTCACAAATTTACTATTTTTGAAGGAGATACGATTTTGGATAGGTACGAGTTAGGAAGCCAGTTGCTTCAAACCGTACTTTTTACATAAAACTTTTATTATAATAGTGGTGTTCGTACACTCTTACAATCTAAAATTTTATATAGCTCTGTTCACAATTACCTTACTAGTAATAAAACAAATTTATAAGTACTTTTCTAGGGTGGTTTCACCTCCCAAATATGAAAACGGGCTGCTATAAATAGACACGTAAATTTTATTTTTCGGTCCTCTAAAACCAGGGACTTAATACCGGTATAACGCTCATACCGGTATTTCGCCAATACAGCTATACCGAAACCGATATCATACCGAAACAGATAAATACCGAAACCGATATCATACCGAAACAGATAAATACCGAAACCGATATTGTACCGAAACAGATAAATACCGAAAACCGAAATAAATACCGGTATTTTTTCGGTATTCTTTTCGGTAACATAGTAGGAAAATACCGAAACCTACCATGTTACTGAAAAGAATACCGAAAAAATACCGGTGTTTATTTCGGTTTTTGGTAACCTATTGTTTTCGGTACGACATCGGTTTCGGTATTTATTTTTTTCGGTAGAATATCGGTTTCGGTATTTATCTGTTTTGGTATGATATCGGTTTCGGTATAGCTGCATTGGCGAAATACCGGTATGAGCGTTATACCGGTATTAAGTCGCAGACGAAGATACAATCGAAAAATACCGGTATAATACCGGTATTTTACGTACCGGTAGGAGTCCCTGTCTAAAACATATCCCAAAACCAGAGGATCGGTGACGAACACCTGAAAATCTTATAACTTTGAGGGGTGGTTTCACTCCCTAAACATGCAAACAGGCCAAAATAAAAAGTCACTTGTTTCTTATTTTCCGGTCCTTTAAAACATATCCAAAAATCAAAGCAATCGAAGGCGGGCACCTGGGAAACTCTCCTTGTTAAGTACCTACCTATTGAAACCAGCAGTCTACTTAACATTCCACATGATACAAAACAGATGTATCTGTGAATTAACATTAGTATATCGAATATACTATTATATTCCTCCATTATGTACATTCTGATACCTTTAAAATGCTGTGCTTTATTTTCAGTCCAAAATGGGTAATGGTCGCAACAGAGACGTACAAGATGGCGTGAAGGGGAGAGAGGTACAGAGGGAGGTAGAGAGAAGGGTGGTTGGGACCACCAACGATCTCCATTCGTTATTAAATCTTCCAGGTATCGAGATTACGGTATAATCGTATTGATAACAGCAGCGTATCCTCGGCGGTAGATGCCCTGTCCCCGACGGTTTCCCATTTGCGAGGACAAAGCCCCTTTTAAACCACTGCTTTTGTCCTCTTAATTCGGTGCCGTGCGTGAAATCGACACGTTTTTCCACTTAATTCACAGACACGCCTGTTCCTCGCGCTTTCCTCTCTCCCTCTATCACCCCCTCTTTCTCTTTACCTCGCCATTTTTCATCCATTCTCTTTCTTCATTTTTTGCGCCCCCTATAAAGTCGCATTTTTGTATTCCACTCGTCCGTTCGCAGTTTCTGTTTGTCTTAAATATATGGTCCGTTTCCAATATTCTATTTTCATTGGTTATATTTGGTAAAGATTTTTTGTGAATTAGGGGAAGCTTGCCTAGTACCGGACACTTGAAGTTATTAGAGTAAAAATACGACATTTATATAACCACAAAGCCTTTATTAGTATCAACTGAAAGAGAATGGTTGAGGAGTGATTTAAAACCATTTGAAAATAAGCTAAATCGTTCTATCTATCTTTCCTTCCTCCACTATTAAGAACTTGTACAATCTTTTCTGCCATTTTCAAAATACTATAATATAATGTTTATGGTTGCTTTGTTCTGCCACAGAATAATCGTATTTTTTTCAAAATTTCAAATCTTATTTCGTGGAAGGAGCAAAGTTATGGTAAAATTCCTACGTAAGTGCGAATATAGTACAATAATAACACGCGTCCAGCATTTCGCGATGCCAACCAATTATTGCTATTAATCGAAGAAGTACGAGCTTGCTACTTTCAAACTCGAAATTCCTCCTAATTTAATATCCGTGGCCGATAAATCATTCGAGGGTTTCTAATTTAGTAGGAGACGCTTGGGCCCAAACCAGAATTAGCCCTTTGTCGGAGTCTCGTCCGAAGTGCGAAGAATCCCATTAAACACCATAAAGGAATTTTTTTTTCTTCCCTCCCCTTTCCCTCCTCGCCTCTGTTCCAGTTCTTCAATAGTTCTGCTCAGTTGTTCCATATTAATTATCCCGTTCTTCGATCCATCATTACAAAGATAATCTAAGGACACAGTTTCTTCCCTTTTGTGCTTTTGCTGTGCAATTCAATAGGCCGAGACAAATGGGGAACCTCTATTTCATTATTTTCGAAGTGGAACCAATTTCGTGCAAATTTCCTTTAGGTATGTTTTTGGGAATCGTGGGCTGCGAAAAATTTTGTAAGTTGACTTTAAAGTGAAATAGTAAAAAACATATTTCTTTAATGTACTACGTTGTATTTAAGTACATTGCAAAGTTTTTCTTTCGCAAAGGCTATGGAATCCTAGAATTGTGAAAATGTTACTGAATTAAAAGTGTATATTTACGCAGAATTGACATATAAAAAGAGGTAAAATCACTGAATTATTATTATAGTATTTTTGTATTTTTTATATGAATAATGGTCCCAAGAACAAAATACAATTATAAAAATATTCGATTTATTGCACACCTGTGGAGAAAAAAATCCCAAAAGTGATGAATTATTAGGCGCCGAGAACGTATGTAACCCCTTAAGTTAGTTAAAGATAGAAATTAGTATTCAAGGAACTTGAACGATCTATAAATCGACTCTTGTTTCATCCATCCTGCATTCCGCGCAATCTACTTACTTAGCTGTTACACCACGTTAAAAGCAAAACCACTTTACGTTGCATGTTAACATTCATCACCTATCCGTACAGACATTTTATTCAGTAGGGATTGCTGATTGAGTGCCGACACAATGTACCCCTGTGCTGACTGTGCTGACACTGTACGTCGATATAGGTAATAGCAGGCGGTTCGCCGTCAAATCGAGCCTCGAGAGTGTTTCATGTTTCGTTACGTGACGATGACAGTACACATGTAACACGAGTCAATCATGGAAGCGGGAATCGGTTTTAAGACGCTGACAGGCACGATAAATGTAACGTTTGCAAAAAGGAACAGCCTATCTTGGGTGTGCATCGAAGTGGAGAGGATGAACGCTCTCTTCGTGTTGACACCTTTCCACCTACACCAGGCATGGAACTAAAGTGAACGCAGCGGCCGATTTTCAGAGGCAACGCCTCCTTTCTCCCGCCGCACGTCTTGGCCCCCGCGGCGGCCGTGGAGCTTGGAGCGCCTCAGGCCCGTACCATATGAACCGCGTGTGGCGCGTTGACAAAAAAAAACGCATCGACAATCGTGCTCTCTGGGACGATGTGGAAACCTATTGATACAATGTCACCTTAATACGCCACGCGCGGTTCATATGGTACGGGTCTGAGGCGCTCGAAGCTCCTAGGCCCACTGCGGGGGCCAAGACGCGCGGCGGGAGAAAGGAGGCGTTGCTTCCGAAAAACGGCCGCTGTGTTCACTTTAGTTCCATGCCTGACCTACACGAATTGAACTTGACAGTCGAGATAGCTCTTGGAGTCTTTTCACACGAGACACTTTTATGGCTTGTGAATAGAATGTCAGTTATATGTATGCACACATTTGGTATCTTTTCTATCTTCTTTAAATCAGCACCGTCTCTGCTGTGAATAGGTACCGTAAAATGGGGGAACATTGGCAGGTTTTTGATACATTTTGTTATATAATGTAAAAATTAAAATGTTTACAGTTGCTTTAAGTATCCTATCATAACATTACATGTTTCGTGATTGTACTACAAGTGTTAAAATGCATAAAATTTTTGTCATTTTCTTCTTTAATACATGTTAAATACCAGCCGGTACGGGGTAACATTGGCACATCATATAAATAGCAGTAACAGGTTAAGTTTTACTACTCTGAAGTCAGTAAAGACTGGTTCAGACACGTCCAGTAGTTTAATCGATTAGCAAATAATTTAATCATTTTTCGTGTGTGGATATTAAAATTTAGTCGAGTAGTTTAATAAAACAATCGTAAATTACTAAATTACTCATTAATTACTTATTAATAATATAATGTATAACGTAACAAAGTTATCTATTTGACAGGCGATTATTAGATATCTAACCGCAAACGTTGAAACAATTGAGTACCTAAAATCTCGATCTCGAATGCGACTTTATATGTTCATGCGTATAGGTACCAATGTTATCGCCTGCTGCCAATGTTCCCCCATTTTACGGTACGTGTGGCAAGAAATATCACCCAAATGTATAGTCAAGTAAAAGATATTCAATTAATAATAGAAAAATTTCGACGATTATGTTCGACAAATCCAAAGGTAATCATACAGTATTGCTTCATCCGCGGTTCGTGGATGGTCGTTGAATAATGAAGCACTACTGTAATTTCATCGAAAAAATTCTGGAGCATTGAAATAAAAAAAATTGGTTACCAATCAACGTGTTTGCGTGAAAAAGTAAAAAAGTTTGGGTGAAAGGAATATAAAAAATTTGACACAATGTTGTAGATATATACAATAATTTATTTAATCACGAAGCAATGTTTACATTTACGGACGTCTTCGTGAGAGTACGATCGAGTACATTAATTATACTGCGCTTGTAGATCATTTATGTATAAGTCGTTCGTAGATAATTCCTTTTCAATGGATCCTCGAGTAATCCTGTTGCAGAAACAAACATTATAGGCGTGTATAAAAATTTATCGTAGGAATCTCCAAGCAACATCTCGCCTTAACCCTCATCCGTCCCTCGTGTCAATTTGACACAGTTATCCTGTAACAACTTATACTGTTCTATTATTTGCAAGTCTTGTAAACAAGCTGTATGCTCTGCACATCGTTTTATTTTATGAGAAAGTTGTGAAAAATCTAAGATGTACATGTTAACTCATCAATTTGAATAAAAAAATATCGCAATATAACTGTTTACCTTGTCATTTCATCGATTTTATACCATTGTGTCAATTTGACATCGAGGGACAGATTCAGTTCGTGAAATGAGGAACGGATGAGGGTTAACCAAATATTACGGAACGTTTCTTAATTCCGCAATTGTAAAGTAGTGACACACACATAATTACAATTATCCGACACTTCTTACACAGAACAGAATTATTTTTCGAAATAAAGTTTAGGGATGTGCAGAAACATTCTTTAGTTTACAATGTTATAGACAAGAATATTTCTTTGTCAACTATAATTTGCTACCTTTCTTTTTGTATTTTCGAAAAATTTATCCTTCGTTTTGTATTTTCGCGAATTCGATTCGAAAAGTCTACATTTATGGCCTTTAAGTCTAATTTTATTGGCTCTATTCATTTATTATTTCAAAATATCCCTTCTTCGTCAGTGTTCAATTTTACTTTGAACAGTAAAAATTTACAGTTACAGTTTCATTTCTATCTTGTCCTTCTTAAATACTGAAAATATAACGATTGTTTCTATCAGAATCATTGACGTATCTCCAGTAATCAATGATTCTTTATCAATCTTAAGCCCACTATATGTACTTTTCCTATTACGTAACACATTAACGAAAAGAACATCTTGTTGGAGACAGAAAGAGAACAAATAAAGTTTTATGCAGTGTGTGGTGATAATTATAGCATAACTGCGGATTATGCAATTCCTTGTGCGGAACAAATTGAACTTCTGGAACAATTCTTTTCCAAATGAACTCTACTTTTGTGAAAATCAATTATGAAAAACCGTCATATCATTATATTCTATATTTGTGTTCTTTGAATTTTGTTGAATTGACCAACATTATTAGAATTCATAGAATTTCTCCTTGTAAAAAGATTCAGAAAATTTATAAATTGCAGAGAAAAATTGTTGAGAATAACCCCCTCTATGGGAAACTTTATCCTTTGAATTATAAAATAAGCTTGTCAATGTTTTCTAAATTTCCAATTTTGGGAAATAAAAAACGGTCGGCTTTTTAGCTGGCCAATATTTTGGATGTTCTGAAAATACATCGCTACTCTCTAGTAGTTTTTTATTTCCTAAAATTGGAAATTTAGTAAACTGACTAAACAATTCAAAATCAAGCCCAATTCGATGCTGACATAGCTCATTCGAGAACTCGTGGGCTGTCGTCCAAAATGATACTTTGAAATCTAGTAACTATGCTGGAAAAATAGAATTTAGGGGGCATAGTACTTTTTTTGCTCGAAAATTAAGCATTCTTTATGAATTTTTTGCTATATTAAATTGAAAAGCTAGAAAGGTGGAGTTTGTTGTAAATGAAAGAGCACTGTTTGAAAGTAATAAAACCTACAGTTTCTGGGTCGAAAATCGATACCTACAGTCTGACAGTCAACCATTTCGTTTTAAATGCGAAATTTAAGAATCGGCTAGGTCAACGACCACAAAATGTAATAAATTTTAATGTCTCGATTTGTTTTTATGTTCCAGTTATGCACACAAGGCGAGGGACAAACTTTGAGCGACTATAACGAGGGCAGGGAGAGTGCTTTTCTTCTAATAAAAATTATTTTAATACTTTCAAACAGCGATCTTTCCTTTGCAACAAACTCCATCATTTTAGGTCTCCAATTTCATATAGAAAAAAAATTCATAAATAATTCTTCATTATTAGGTAAAAAAGTACTTACTATGCCCCCTTAATTCCCCACGGAGTTGTCATATCCAGATACTTTAAAAAGATGTGGATTAGACACGTGTAATGCTCTACGAAGATCAAACAAAAGTACTAATCCATACAAAAACATCGAATTGATTTTTCAGGGAATTTTCATGAAAACGAAACTCTAGTTGGAAAGGAATGAATACATTGTTTTTGCCCAAGGAATCACACCATCCATAGTTTTATAGGTAAACCTAACAGTGGTGATGTATATTAAACATAAATAGCCAGGAACGTATCCATAATTAACAGGATACAGTACGCACTCGTTATAAGCCCCTTTCTTTCTGCAGTTAGAAAATTCCCATACTTTCCCTTCGATTCCTGTTATCAGCAAAACTACATGGACAAGAAAGTAGATTTTTGAAAAAAACTCGCACTACAAAAGAAGAATGTTATTTACGCGTTGCAGCAAATGTCACAGAAAATCCAAGAAAATACAGCGTCATGAATTTGAGTAATTTTTACCAGAATCTATAAATCAGTCATTTTAGCTACTTTGGTAGTTTTTATACTGTTATCTTCTCCCATGAATCTATTTACTGTTAAGCATGCCTACAAAAGGATCGCTACTCCTAGGTTTACCCATACCACTTCAACCAATGCATCCTCTGTAAATTCGAATTACATACCATTTCTATAGGACATAAAACTAATAAAATCTCACCCCCTTTAATAAACCTCATTTCCTTATCGTTGCACGCTGGACTGTTAGACGTCGAATAGGAATCACTTGATCGAGAGCTTCGTACGATCTTACAGGTTAACTAGATTCATAATTATGTATAAAGGACGATAGAGTGGGACTATTAGGAGTTACGAGTACAGGAGTTATAGCAAAGAGGAGATATAATAAGAGGCGTCACTCGACAAGGACAGAAATAACCTAGGGAAATCACTAGACAACCAATTTAAATGCCCATTCGACAATGATCGGTAAACTTCGGCAGTGATCCGTAAACTTCGGCAATAATCAGCCAACTGCAGTAAGGTACATTTAGTCGATTTGAATATCCCGCTCGAATAGACAACCAATTTAAATGCCAAGGTGAAGTAAGGACTTCAAAGGTTCCGTCCGGAGTGACGCCTCTTATTATATCTCCTCTTTGGTTATAGGGTATACCGAGCAACAGGGACTTTTTTACTGCGCCTGTCCAAACAGAAGCAGTCGGTGGCTCCATCTGCCCTTCTACTCCACAACGTGGACTTTGTGGAAGGCGCGATGACTAGAATCGAGATTTGGCAGGTGGTCTAGTATCGAAGCATTGCTGCCGCATGGTTAGCATTCGAAGACCTCCCGCAGAATCCTTTCTTCCTCACCAACTCCTTCTAACTCCTCACGCAAATCCCATTATTGCTCGGTACACCGATACAAACTTGTCGGTTCTTACGCTGTCAACGATCTTTCCCAAGCGTTTTCGACCACGTACCATCGATAAGTACGTCGCAATGTTTCAAAGTACTTTGAAGTGCACTCATCTACTCTACAGAATGTTTCAGCTAATTGTAGAACACCATGCTCGATCTTCAGATGCTTACAATTACCCGCAAGTACCTCTAATAATACGTTAAAGTATCTTTACGTATCTTACGGTCTCTTTGAGTATCTTTAAGTATTTATCAGGTATGCCTTTATCCCTTTATCGCTTCACCCGTGTAATCGAGTATTCCTAAGTGTTTTAAATAATTTTAAATACTCTTGCACGTTTGTGTCGCTGATGCGCCTCCGGGTATCTTTCGCGATCAAACATTTTGTCGTACTTTTTACATATTTTCGTTGAACAATTTTTTATTTATCATACGATGTATTTTGCGCTCCTTTTGAACGCCTTTATATAGTTTTGAAAATTATTCCTGTATTCTTCCATATTCTATTAAATATTTTTATAATCCAATTTTACATTTTCCATCTGTTTCGCTGGAAAATGAGTATAAAATACAACATTTGCGGAGAATGTCTATGCCTTTACTTGTTAAAAGCAAATGCGTTATTAAACTTTAAATATATTACTATATTAAGTTTAGTGTCTTGTATCTTTAACTGTCAAGCTTTTCATATTCTTTTGTATGAATCGATTTCATCGTTATTTTCCTTCTTTAATAAGTGGCTCCGCTGTCGTTTCTTTTGGATACCATCGTGTTTCACAGAAGGCTATTAAGTTATGTTAAAAGGGGAATAAGGAGACTGACTCGTAATCATGGGACAGTGAACTTTCGAATGTTCGTGATTCGATGTAGAAACGTATAATTCGGAGAATTAATGTCTGAAAACGAACCCGTTGCTTTGATTTACGGCTATAGATAAATACTGAATAACATTTATGTACTCTGGTACACTTTTACTCATTCGTTGACATAGAAAAATGTAATTGCTGTTATTCTTGATAAAAGAGGATTTTTGGTTTGTATCGTGAATTACATCAATCCAAAAGTGTTTTCATTTGTTTTCATTGAGCGTCACGTATTGAACTTGATCTACACCTTTTCTTTGAATTTTTTAATTATTCATCACATATTTACCTTTACGAAAGTTACAAAATTAAAATTGCTAGAATTGGTCTATTTTTTTTAAAAAATGTTATAAATTCGATTTTTATATATATTTCTACGTTAAAAACAGAAGTGGAAACTGCTTGTAATTGAATAAAAAATCAAAATTTCACCCTAAATCGATTACTGTTTAACTTTCTCACGTGGATACATAATCAGCAAATCCAAAGAGGACACCTTTAACTATAGAAAAGAGCTAAATGTCAACACATTCACTGCAGCTGAGATTTCTCCGCTCTTTGGATGCTAAAAACGAGAAAACTATTCGATCATCTCTTCAGTGTAGCAAATTATTGTTTAAATACAACAGCATAGATTACTTACATAGATTAATTACACAGCATAGATTACTAAAGTAAGACAAGTTTAAACGAACAGTCACTGTCCCTCGCGTCGTTCATGTAGCACAAACGAGACGTTACAGAGGAACGAACAATTCAGTGAACACAACAACGACCATCCACTACTATTTGCATCTTCAAAGTTTCCAATGTATCGTGTCTTGCTGAGATATAGTGACTAACCTGAAATCCGCATACGTGGTGTCTAAAGCGACATTACCGAGAGTGCAAACCACTATGGGTATGACAAGTAACAGTGAGATCTGCAATACACTAGCGCACACAGAAGATGGAAAAGTGGGTGGGACCACCCACCTCCTCCGCTTCACAGTATGACATTTGCGGAGGAAACGATGACCAGATTCGAGATTTGGCAGGTGATCTAATTTTCACACAAACCATTGAATGACTAACATCTGCGGACACTTTGATGCCCAACAACTTGACACTATGTGGGCGATCTAGTATCTTTTCTTGCGCCCCCATCCACGTCTGTTAATTCACCCCACAAATCTTACTGGTGCACAGTATACCCATAAATGTGTCCTTCACCATTCAGCACAGGGCTGCACTTATTCGGTCACATTCCTACACCCCGGGGCCTTAAAGTCCTAGTGCCAGAAAGGTATGCTGGATACACTCCTGAGGTCTTCACTTTTTGGTGAGACACCACAGTGATCCTTTTAGTCACTAAAAGGTCTGTGGCTCATTCAAGGTCAAGGATCTCTTTAGTCACTCAAGGTCCTGTATGATCACAGAAGGATCGCTCAGGGTCACTTAAGAGTTCTCAAGAGTCCCTTTGCGTCACTCAAACGTACCTCCAGCCACTTAAGGGTGCTATCAACCTGGTCTTTACTACATCAGGGCATCACTATACTTTTACAAGGCAACCTACACTTCGCACCATCCAAGTCCATCAAGTACACGTGTCACATTTCCAATCTCCCTCCATTCATCCCTCCTAGGCTACAAAGCGCACCTCTGCAGACCAGGTTCAAGTCGCTGTCTCGTAAGGGACCTTCGTCGCAGACAAACCGAAAGGGAAGCCAGCGTAAAGCGGCCGCGGCACTAGAAGATGGCCCTTTTTCCCATCTTCGAGGTTCCTAGAGATCTGCTCATCATCAGGCGCGATGATGTTCTCGATGGTGAAAGGCTTCTTCTTCTTCTTCTGTTCAGGTTGGATGCCCGCCTGACTCGAGATCCCAGCGTCCAGAGCGGTGCAGGAGCCAATCTTGCCGTCAACCGCATCAACATTGGGACCCCTGCCAACGTCCAAAAAGGGGCTGGGCTCAGTCTTCTCAGAGATGCCACTGTCCATCGCAGCGGCGCAGATCTGTCTCCTTTCGGGGAACTCTGTCTGGAAGTAGGACAGCTGAGAGACATAGGGGGACACTTGGAACCCTGGGAAACTCCAGTTTCCTGGCTGCAAGAGGTTGTTGTCGTATCCGCGGAGGATCTCGTCGGTCCCCGCGAGTCTCTGTCTGACCTCCGGCGATAGCAGATAATAACTAGATCCTGGTTCAGGTGTGGAGAAGCCTGCAGACGTGTTGCCACTGGATGTCATGGTTAATCGGCGCTCCTGGAGCTCCCAGCGGAGCAGATCGTCTCGAAGGCGGTGCAGATTCGCCACCGTCAGGCTACTCGTTTGCACACTGGGGTTTATCGCTAAAACGGGAGAGGACTCCGAATGGGGCGGTGGCATGGCGGACGCCAGTGCCTGCAGCTCTGACTTCAGAAGCTCTTTGTCCGGCTTGTGCAGCTTGAAACGCTTCCTGCGTCGAAGGAGGGAGCCATTCTCGAACATCGACAGGGCCGCCGGATGCAGCGCCCAATAAGCTCCTTTGCCTGGACGGTGCGGGCCACGTGGGACCTGCAACCAAGAATTTTGATCGTGCAATTCATTGTTCCACTTATAGCGGGGCGTCTACTTTTTTGTTTGCGAAAAATCGATTTGTTTTTCTTTTATTGTTACAGGTAAATTTTAGCACACCGTGCTTTTTCGTTTACTTCGCCTGAATATGTACAGTAATCAATATTTTACGATCACTCCACTTCGCGAATGAATTATTTTCTTTTTATTGTTTGGAAGGGAAATAAGAACATTTTTCTCCACTAACCATTGTTACGTAACCTTTATTATTAAATATCAGGAAAACAGTGTCCAAGCATGGGTCAAACATTTTTTGGCCTTTCATTTATCTAAATACAATGTTTAGTTAAAATCGACCTGACGTGGTTCCCTCGTTAAACATAAAAAAGGAACTCTTTGGCTGATATTTCCGTGTTCGATGTGTTACAAAGCGAGTTGCCCCGGCTCTCACTCTCTATTCTATTTGTTGGCCATCTGTTTCGCACCTGCCTCGACCTGAATCGCCAAGGAACACGATCACCGCGCTCAGGAATCACGAGATCCTTTGCTTTTTCCTTTTCCTTCGCACGAACATCCAACCACAAGCGATTCATCTAGCGAAAAAGGAAGCTGAGAGCATGCAAGCACTGATTTGGTAGCTTGTAACATGTCATGGCAGTTATTCGTTTCTTTTTTCCTTTTATGCGGAGAATTTTACGTGTAATGTATACAGGGTGTCTCCGAGCTAATGGTACAACTTGAAAGGGGGGAATCTACATGAAAAAATAAGTCGAAAGTGTGGAGTAACATTTTTTCCCCCGTTACTTGTTATCGTATCTGATTCAAAGAGTGTATCCGGACAGTTGAGAACAGGAAATATTCTAAATAGAAAGCACGCACAGAAGCGCGATACTGACAAAAAACATTCTTGAGCAATAAAATTCGTTGTTTATCCCTCAAAAAATGTTACTCTATATTTTCAACTTTCCGGGCGATTATGCTGCCAATTTATAATATTTGTTTAGTTGAAATAAAGTTAATCACTATATTCTAAATTAAGCCGATATGAAAGCGTACACAAAACTATTTTTTTGTGTATTTAATTAATAATTTTTTTTAAATTAACTTCTACTTTAATTGATTGCTTTAAAATTTCTAATTGGAGGAGGTAAATTTTTCGTAAATTTTGTTGAAATAAAATTCTACTTTATTTCGATCCGATAAAATTTCTAGTAGGGGGGTCAAAATTTCTCGTAAATTTTGTTGAAATTAAATTCAATTTTAATTCGTTAGGTTTAAATTTCTTTTGCTAATAATTCCTTCTTGCGAACTACATAACTATTAATTTATGAAAAGAGTAACGTTGCTGAACAACAATTTAATCTAGGTGAAACATTCTAGGAACTATATTAACACGAAACGCCACAACTTATTTTTTCCTGTAGATTTACCCGTTTTCGGGTCGCACTATTTCGGAGACACCCTGTATACTGCTGATGTTTGTGCACGTGTGGCCACATGCAAGTATGCAAAACATATGCAAAGCGTATGCAGTACATGTGTGAAAACATTTAAGGAATACGTAAAACTGTGAATGATGTGAATCCTTGCGCAAAAATCAGTCGAAATGGTGAAAAAACTTTTTTTCGAACGAGGCTGCGTTTTTAAAAAATTCATATTCAAAATCTGTTCAGCGTGTATGCATTTGACATTCAAATTCAATCTTTTTGGACAGAACACCACATTCGAAAGAATTTCATTCTACAATTTCGAATTATTTCTCCACCAGGATTCATTTTATTCGTAGCTGTACCATGTTTATCGAGTTTTCAATATTTACTGAAAATGAGTTTCCAAAGTCGATATTTTCGAAAACAAAAATTCATATCAAAAGCTTTTATTTTACACTTCCCTTTTATTTTTGGACTAGCAATTGATTTCATTCAATGTTGCAGCATATTTCGTTTTTATTAGTAGTATTGTGCTATATTCGCTGCTAATTTTTAAATGATTTTACTTAGCTTCGATCCTCTGCATGATTGGGGTTTAGTGTTTGTTTGGTGTATGGTTTAAATCTGGCAACTGAATTTCCACCCACTTACACTAGCCTAGTTATCTTGAAACTTTCTAGGCGTGCATGGGTGTGATTACACAACAATTTTTTTTATAAAATAAAATGTTAAAAATGAAAAGGAAAAAGGAATAAATATAAAAAGTCCACAAACTATAAAAACTGGAAAATATAAAATATATAAAAAAAATTATGTTAAAAGATTTTACTAAAAATGCACAAAAAAAATAAAAAAGAATTCTTTTCTTGTACTACAACTTCGATGGTGATATGTGACTCAAATAAAATTATACAAATTCTGTAATTATCCTGTGGACTTGTTCAAATCAATTGTAAAGAAAAAGAGGACTACGCACCCTACAGAAATTTCGAAACTCGATTTACTCAAAAAACAAAGGCTCGTACCAGAAAATATATTTCTACACTTGCGTTTTATTTTTGCGCAATGAATAAGCCTGTGCTCAATTAATCTACCCACCCTCGTCCATCGTGTATAAATATATGCATTATTTGCATGATCATCTGCAGTTTGTAATAATGTGACACAAAGTGCTCATTGCATTGCAAAATTTGCATTACTTAATTTACTCATTCGATAGCAAGACAGATGGGGTTTAGTTCGATATCAGCTACAAGAACGTGAAATAGCTTCCGTATTTGCAACTTATAGGATGCACGCTTATATCGTGCACCTTCTTCTACGCGGAAACGATTTTTTCATATCCGCACGTCATGTAGAGCCGTTATTGTTTACGATCATACCGAGCTAATTATAAACGTGGTATGACTCCGCTGCTCAAAAAGAGTGAAATGTATCCTAATGAGCAATGCAAATCAACAAGTCTGAAACCGCCATCGATCTGTATCTGGATCCTGAATAATTTAATTGGCGCCTGCAACGGATTTGAAAGTACGTTGGCAAGTTATGGCTGTGGTAGAAGAAAAATTTGTGCCTGCTTAATCAATTCGATACGAGTGCAAGTTATTTAACTTGCACTCGTATCGTGTGATATTTATCACACGTATACGTATCGCATGTATTATTCTGTTCTTGTACTGTACGATTAATTTATTGCTTAGCGAAGTGACAATATTGGTATAAGCCATAAATCAAGAAGTCAAAAATATTTCGTTGCAAAGAATTTCTAAAAAATGTGCAAAATTCGAAAACGCCACATAAATATGTATGTATTCTGAAAAATATTAGCATCGCTCATAAATAGAATCGAACAGTAAGAACGGTGTAAGTAAATATATTCAAAGTTTAAACAAATATGATCGAACTCATTGAGTATGGGTATTTCGAGGTCACATTATAACATTAACACTGCATAAAAAATGTGTGCGAAAAATTATTGCATTCTACTAATTTTTAGTCACATCTAGAATTTTCAAAATCGATTTTTTCAAAAATAAATACTCTTATGACAAAATTCATTCTATATTATCAATTTGTCTTTGCAAATACAATTTTCTCTTTTGTGGTTGTACCACTCATTGTAGGACACATTGTATATTGTAAGTACACATTATAAACTTTAAAGCTAATCTACTCGACTCCATCAGCAATGTAGGTGAAAGGAAGGAATTTAACTCCTTATCTTGGAATCCTTTTCATATTTAAGATAGTTTGAAGTGCTGTAGTAAATCAATATTCTTTATAATACGTGCTACAAAATTGTCACAATCAAGGGCGACCGGAGACCCATTTCGTAGTGCCAATTTAATTAAAAAGGTAAAACCGAAATTTAAAAATATTCCCTTTTTTAGTATAAACTTAATAAAGATTAATTTTTGAAAAAAAAATAAACGATTTTTCTCAAAATCCAGGGTGGGCAACTGCCCCTTTTGCACGCCTTCTCCTGACGCCCATGGTCCCAATAAAAATATAAAGCCCAAATAAAAAAAATTGTAAAAGACAAAATTTTTAAAAGTGTGACTTTGAAATCATTTTCATCTCAATCATATCGTTCGCTCCTTTAAAAAGAAAACTTTCAATCTGAGGTAGAAAGTTTGGAATCATCAAAAGCAACGAAAATATTCAAAATCACCAGGTTAACAGGAGCACCCGGTATATGTATAAGGTTTTGACGTCCGACAGCATAACAATCACGAAACTAATAGTGTCTGTATTATTTAAAGCTTTCGTTTTTTCATGTTTCTGATGATAAGATATGAAATACATATTGCGTTTCAAAGTTACTTTCGAATACAAATACACATGAAACGGACGCCTAAGCAGATAAGATCTACATGCTCAGGTACAAAGTTTCATTTGCAAAATGTAATTAGTGAATGATTGTATCTCTCCTTGAATAGTATTCAACAAATTCATTTGAAATTGCACATATTTATGAGGAAATCAGTCTCCTCGTCTAAAAATAGAACATAACCAGGGGATCTTATCGGATCACATAAATAAAGATAAACAGAAACATTCAATTTTAAAACACATTAATGTACAATAAAGTACATTAGTTTATAATCAAACATTTTCCATTTGAATTAATAATTATTAAACAGGCGAACTAATTTCCAATCGATATTTTATCGAGTGAGCAATTTCTTTGTCTGCGGAAAATCATTGTGAAGGGATGAAATCAACCCTTAATGTTTTTAACCTAATTATTAATGTAGAAAGCCTATAATGTAGAAAGCTCTATTTGTCAGATCATAGATGTTTTAATGATGGTCAGTAAAACTTTATTTCGAGTTGACGACCACCCCAAGATGATGAATAGTCCCAGTGGATGGAAATGCAAAATCATCTGACGAATACGTAAAGATTTTTCAATATTGAAAATCAATTCATTATTTATAGCTGTATTAATTTGTTAAGACCGATTCGTTATTCACATCTACAGCAATTTGTTCAGATGAATTTCTTGTTTATACGTATGAAGAACCAACTACACGGGAAAATGTTTTCACAGTTGGGAACGGTGCTTAAATAATAGTCATCGTATAATCACGTGCACGCACTGTCGCTGACTGCACGGAAAAATGTTTTCACTCTTGAAAACAGTGCTTGTCGTACACTGTTCAGATGAATGCTCGGTCATCATGTGGTAACGTGTTCAACACCATCGCTCTCGATGCGATATTTTCGGTGCTCACCGTTCGTCGTTGTTTTATGCGCGCATGGTACTGTACGATGTTTTGATTGAATGCGCACGGAAAAAGGTCTGCACTGTTGAGTACCTGATAGAAAATTAATAGATCTATCTAGTTGGCTTATTAATTAATAGTTAAATTAATAAACTAAGAATAAGCCACATTATACTCTGGCTAAAAAAAACAGTTCCGAATATGCTTTTAACAAATGTGAATTTCGAATGCAAATCTAACCTATATTCATATCATATTATTTAAAGTTTTAACGTTATAATAATAATTTGTTATTTAAGTAATTCATTATTTATTTATCTACAAAGAAATATTATATTTTATGAATAATGACATAAGAAGTACTATTTTTTTTAAATTCATTCCTATAGATATATCGAACATTTAAATACCTTTTCTAGGTACCCTATCCGGATGTGCTCACAATGACGAATTTATGAGTCCTAATTGACCTAAATGATCACGTAATAATTAATATAATCATTAAAACAATTTTCCTTACGAAAATGGAATTCTCGCGTCTGATGTTAACGTTAATTGCGTTTCCTTTTCGATTATAATGCAACATAATTCTTTCTTTAATACAATATTAGTACTTGAGCAATAAAAAAGTATTGATTGTCCTATTAACGTCGAATTTAATAATATATACAAAGGTTTTATCTTCTGAACTGCAAAACCCAGAATATGTATTAACTACATCATATCATACTTTATATTTTTAAGACATATTTTTTACGTTCTCGTTAAATAATGAATAAAAATTATAATTAACAAGTCAGTGCGTATAAAATTATATTTACGTTAATTATGGTGTTCTAAATTATACTTCTATAAAATGATATGAATATAGGTTAGATTTGCATTCGAAATTCACAGTTGTTAAAAGCATATTCGGAAACAACGACGAACGGTGAGCACCGAAAATATCGGTGCTCGTGCATCGAGAGCGACGGTGCTGAACACGTTACCGCATGATGACCAAGCACTCATCTGAACAGTGTACGACAAGCACTGTTTTCAAGGGTTAAAACATTTTTCCGTGTAAAGAAGGAAGGAAGAAGAAAGGATTACAAACCTTGATGAAGCAGTCGTTGAAAGACAAATTGTGCCTCAAGGAATTTTGCCATCTTCTAGTGTCCTTGCGATAATACGGGAACCGATCTGCGATGAACTTGTAGATTTCAGCGAGCGGGAGCATCTTGTCCCTCGACGACCAGATTGCCATCGCAGTTAGGGAAATGTACGAGTAGGGCGGCTTTTGATCGCCGTAAGTATCCCTCGATGGTCGAGGCATATTTTACTCCTCTCTTCACCTCGATCTTAGCAAACAGACACCGCGGATCTCTTCTTAAATCGTCACCGTCATTCCTTTTCATCGAGCACAACTTTCTGTCACATATTTTCATCACATTCTCTTCCACCCTCGATGTAGGGGCCAGTAGCTCGCCGTGAACGCGTGCACAGTTAGAGTAAAGCCAGCAATACCGCGTCACTTTCGACCGTTAGTTACCATTTTAGTCGGCGATATTGTAGCTGCTGATAGCCGATGATTCGCTTCACGCCGAGGGTCCTGGAAACAGATCGTTGAAGAATTTTAGCATAATTTGATTCGCAGATAATTTCGGGGCAACATGCACCATTAACTTTTTACTGCGAGCTTGTGTTTTAGATACGTCAAAGTTTATGGGGTTACGCTCAGTCAGGAGACCGAAAAAAGGTGTGATTTTGGGGAATTTTCTCTCAGAAACTATAAAACTTTATTCAAAAAACTTTTTTTGATTTGAAAGGTAGTATACCTATTTAACTATGTCTCTGAATTTTGGCGTTAAAAGATATTTATTAATAACGAAGTTATTTACAATTTCCAAGATGTCCTGGTCCAAAGAGGTGTTTGCGGCGATTAAGATTAGGTACTCGGAAGTGGATTATCTAAAATCGAAAAATTCAAAAAAGTTTAGTTAAGTGGGGAGACCACTGTCAGAAATCTGAATTTTTTTACATTTTCTGAAAGGCGTACGTTTCAAGAATGTTCTCTCCAAATTTTATAAAGAAATTCGCAAAATTGACGGAGATATGGTGTTTTTCGTAAAGCGGTGTCAAACGCGCGTCTGAGCCCCGTGGTAACATTGAACGCGTTTTCCTCAGAAAGACATTTTTCAACCGCGTTCACAGTCTACAGAGAAGACTATACCTACGTCCAATTGGCATGAGCAAGGACATTTATTGTACGAAAAACCCGCCGCTATTACGTGACGATCAGATTTTTTCAATTTTCGACCTGCTTCTATTTTTTTTTAGCAACATTTCCCCAATTTTGTACCCCCAAACATGACTTTTTTTTCAGTGGTCCGCCATTTTGTTATTTTTTACAATTTTGACATTTTTCATCGTCACGTAATAGAAGCAGGCTTCTAGTTTCTAAATACTATTGTTTTTTTTCATTCCGATTAACCATATGGCCTGGGGACTGTCAACGCGACTGGCATGTTTTTGCCGGAGCGCAAATTTTGACGAAGAGTATACAGGAAACGGATTTATGAATTTAAGTGGAAAAAAATTTTCTTACCCTTCGATATATACACTATTTACTATACTAAGCAATAAATTGATTTACTTGCGTTGTTTGGTTGAAATAAATTCCCGAAAACACCCTTACATTTCGGACCGTCACAGTGGTCTCCTCCCTTAATATATTAAAGTATCTGGCCCCTGAACTAAGGGTTTTCCGAAATATTGATTTAGGACAGAGCGGGGAATGTTCAAACGTGAAATGTAGATTTTCGGCCACAATGCCACTTAATTTTCATGATTGTAAATAACTTTGTTATTAATAAATATTTTTTAACGCCACAATTCAGAGACATAGCTAAATGTACTACCTTCACCACCCCCTTAGGAGTTTTAGGCATTTGTGTGGGTAATCTTTGTGCCTAAGATCCAAGTTAATTGTACTCCTTTTTACCCCCTTGGGGATGGAAGTTCCAAAAATCCTTCCTTAGTAGGTGCTTACGTCATGAAAACAACGTACCATTCAAATTTCACGTTTCTAAGTTAAACGGTTAGTCAGTCAGGAGTTCTTCATTTATATATATAGATAAATAAAATTTTCAAAACGTACAGAAGTGGAAAAAATGTAGGTGCAATTAAAATTTTTGTAAAATAAATGTATATTTTTCAATAATTACCTACAGCGTTTAAAGGGGCCCAATTGCCATCGGACAAGCTGACATCCCGGTCAGTCACACTATTCACAATCATTTAAATATATATTGTCACAAATAAGAGTGGGTACTGCATAATTCAATATGCACACTTAGTATTTTACATGATCTGCAATAAAAGTTTGTGCATCTAAGCATTTATTTATTTGAAGCATTCTAACGACGAATCGGGTGAAATATAGAAAGAAAATTCTAAGAAGGAGAGAACACAACACAAGTATATAGCAACTAAATAATAAGTGTGCCATCACGATGCATTAACGTGCGTTTATTCCCATTAATCTTACCGTAACCTTCCCATTACTTTTAGGATAAATGATCCTATTAGTTTGTGATTCCATAAAATGTGCAGAATTTACCATTTTTATCATTTCGATAGAAAATTTGCCGTTTTTTGCCATTGCCCTTTACAGGCAATTCAACTAAATAAATGATGAAAGAGGGTTTACCTCTCAATGACCCATGACTGATCAGTTAAGTTCGCGACAACTATGACCGTATATCTGCGTCATGTGTGCGATAAGTACCAAGGCACGTGATCTGCTCGTAAAATGGAGGGTCGTGATTGATTCATAGCTAGGGAAGTGGCTTTGGCGGCCAAAATCTTTTATCCCTAATACTATATGGATAGCGCGAAGAATGCAATGGCCTGCAACTTGTGGTACAGTCGCGAAGGGAGTATTTACCACGACAAGGTTGCCAAGCAAAGAATTATTGCAACATTTGCCTCAATTACTACGCAGGAAACAGGAAACACGTACAAGTTGTTTATTGCAAAGCTTCACTCTTGCTAATGGTGATTACTGATTACATCAAATACTTCGTAGCTTGTATCTTTGGTTATTGCTCCGAGTGATATACGTACGTACATGAAAGAACATATAATCTTTACAATGTGGGTAGGAAATCATTCGTTTCCAGTAACTCTGGAAAGTACTAATTCCAAAAAATAGAATTTCAATCTAGAAAATATTAATACCAAAATTATAATATTTATAATATTTGTAATATTATATGACAATATTTATAATATTCGTAATATTATATGTAACGAGTTGGCCTGCAACAAAGTTTGAAGAATGTCCAGACCAGGACTTCTGATCCTGATTATACCTTTCGCTTTATTTATACGGATCATAATTATTATTGAGTGAGGTCATTCAAGGTCATTTTTAAATTAATACAGTACTTTTCAGGAAATATACTCGTCTATGGGATTATAGCTAGAACTAGCAATTATTTGTGTGGGAATATCGTAGTGTATTTGTACGCATAATGGGACGTTCTCAGATCGGTTGCTTAAGATTTTCTATCTCATGGTTCTCTACCCATTTCAAGCATGGCTGTGACGAGCTTCAGTGGATAATTAGCAGGAAAAGTGTAACAATAGTGAGCTACATTCTTGGTGCAATTATGAGCATGATATTATTATTGGGAGAACGTGGTGAAACTTTAAAAAAAAGTGGCATAAAAAAACGATGGGATTTTAAAGTAGAGATACTATACATATAGAGAGATCCACACTACGTGTATATAAATAATACCTACGTCACGCGGTACAGGTGGGACGCGCGAAGTGCGGACTCTCTCTAAAAAACAAATGCTATTATCTAAAAAAGTCTCAAGCATAAATGTATTATGCTGCATAATTTCACGTAGAACTACGGTAGTGGCTCTGACGCCATCTGACAAGGGAAGTTCGGTCACCCGAACAATCCGTTTTTTTTCAAACTGTGCAGATTTGTAGAGGGCCTCAATAGAAGCATCAGGAAATTTTTTGTTTGTGCCCATTTTCGGGTTTTCAAGGTGAATACTCACCCTAATGGTTAATGAGTGTGTTTCTATTTTTCAGTTTATTTTGGAAACGATATATAAAAAATATGTTGTAAGTGAATACAAATTTTGTTGTAGGGCTTGATAACAGTTCCTAAGTACAATCATTCGTAAAATGTCAAAAAAACGCGACGCGTCGTGAAAGGCGATGCCGCCGACAACTCGCGCCTTGCTGTGTTTCGTGGTCTTCGACGCTCGAAACCAGCGGGGTCATACAATGTTGCGCACTAAGCAGTCGATTCCTTATGTTTTCACTTCGAAATTGGGCCCAAAACGACATAATTCGGACCATAATTAAGGAAATTACATGAAAAATTGATTTGCATAATGTAAAATTCTTCGTTAAAAATAGTCCAATTTACATAACATTTGGTATGATTTTCATCGGAAAAACATAAGGAGTCCATTGGAGTTCATTTTTCGTATAAGCTGTGAATCATCGCGCGTGAGCGACCGGCGAAACCCGGTGAAGATGAGACGGCACCGCGCGGTCGAACGAGAAATATGTACATATAGGGGAAATATGGACAAAACCGGGTACCTGGGTAAAACCGGGACGGGCTATTTTTTTTAAAACGGCCTTAAATTTTCCCGCGTCGTTGCAGCCACATATTGTCACGATGTGCATTGTTCCATCAACAAAAGATGATTGTGTTACAAGCATCCTTACTAAAGTTATACCTACTTGTGTGTTTTTGAAGGCTCTGATCTAATTTTCGTTAGTTAAGAAACTTCGACACTTTTGACAGTGTTCAGGTAAGTACTTTTTTTGTGCGAATTATGTTAATTGTTGCATATTAAAGTGTAAATAACTAAGACAGTTTATTTGTACTTCGCCCTGGTATTGTTGATAATTCGTAATATTTACAAAATTGTATGCTGGGGCAAAACCGTACGGGGTAAAACCGGGTACCCGAAAAATAGGAAATTATCAACATTAAACTAAATCTTAAGAAAGGACTACAACTAAAGAGAAAGGAAACCACAAAATTAAACAAAATACGGAAGGATAATGATAACAGTGGTGATGAAGACGGTGAAGACATTAGCATTTATGTCCAACAATCCTATGCTTCATCCAAATTGAATGAGGGTTGGGTGCAGTGTACAGTTTGTTATAAGTGAGCCCACGAAGGCTGCACTGGTTGGGGGACTGAAGAATTGGACGAATTCCGTTGTTATAGGTGCTAGGGTCAGTTTTTACTATGGTACCCGGTTTTACCCAGGCCATGGGGTAAAACCGTAAAAACGGACCATATTTTAAATCGTAATTTTTTTGTATTTGTTATTGTATTAAAAAAAATGGGTATATACTATTATTTAATAAAGAGTTTATTCTAATGAATCCTAATTTCAATTTCTGTTTTTCGTTAATAATGTCAAAGTTATAAGATTTTATCCTTAGCGTCTCGGTTTTACCCATATTTCCCTATGTATACACTACATTTTGCTGGGCCGCGCTCGCTGCATCGGCTGAAATCAAACCAAATCTCGTTCATTTTCGCGACGCTGTCAGCTGGCTCAGAGACAACTGATAATAACGGTTCATATACTTTTAGATGCAGTGTTCCTTCCTTTATCTAACGCTATAGAAATCATCTCTCTATCTCTTTCTGTTTGTGAGCAGTAACGGCGCAACGGGGTTGCATATTTCGTGACACCCAAGTGTTAATTTGGGCCACCATAGCCGCTGCATACCTATACATACAGTAATTATAGTAAATTAAATTCTCTTTTAATATTATTTGAAGAAAATTTCGATAAGGCTTACCATTTTTGAGAAATTCTTCAAATTCAAACCATTGATGAGTTTTAAACTTCAAGGCCTGTTCGGCACCCTTTCCCATTGTCCGATTGCAATAATCTTTTTCAGGAACTATTTTTTTTATGAAATGGACCCATATTAGGGGGTGAGAGGAGAAGAAATTGCGGGTTGAAAATAAGGGCCACCCTAGCCCACAATCCATCTGTTACATACTGGCAAGCAGTTCATCAGCAACCACTACCTATCATGCGTTACAAGTTGCTGGCGAACGAGCTGTTGACCGATGCCCCATTAACATAATATAAAAATACGTCGAATCCGTTAATAAGCGTTCAATTTACCTGTAACGTGATCGAATCAACGAAACGGTGAGACACATCGAGGGTCCTAAGGCCATGATCTAATCTAGCACTTCCGCCGCTCTGGGCGAAAATGATTCTTGCCAGCGCTTTATATTTGATTATAAATAATTACTTTAGGCGTGAAATTTCTTGTAGGTATTTGTTGAATAACAAAAGCTTTTTGTTTTATAAAAAATTTAATCAATTTTGCCTCCATCCAAATTTGCTGCTCTGGGCAGTTGCCTTGCTTGCGTCACTCTAGATCGGGCCCTGCCTAAAGGTCCGTGCACACATATCCGTTCCGTGTCAGTTTCGTATCCGTCCGGTGTCTGTCCGTATCTGTGCGGTGTCCCTAATCTCACTGACAGGAGGCCTGCTCTGGCCCGGTCAATCCCAATTCAGTCGTTTCTGCAAGCCTGTTGTACATTTTTGTCAGTCAGTAGGTGACAAAAATATTCGTAGGTACACCCTTCAAAACAGAATAACATCTTTAAAATTGGTTCAAACGACGTGATTTTTTTTAGAAGCTGCAAGGATTAGTTTACTATGTAGTTTACCAACAGTTAAGCCATTGATACATATGAGTGGGGGAGCACGTCTTTGGTTTAGAGTAGAGCTGTTCGAGTACTCGAAATAATCGAGCCGAGCCGGGATCCGAACGGATCCGAGTAACCCGAATGTTTCGGGTAGCTCGATTCTTTCAAGTAACTCGAATGTTTCGAGTAACCCGAATGTTTCGAATAGCTCAATTCTTTCGGGTAGCTCGATTTTTTCGGGTAACCCGATTTTTTCGGGTAGCTCGATTCTTTCGGGTAGCTCGATTCTTTCGGGTGGCTCGATTTTTTCGGGAGCCCGATTCTTTCGAGCAGTCCGAATGTATTCCGGGCAACTCGATCGTGTCGGGTAGTCTGCTTGCTTAGAGTACAGGGTCATCGTTTAATCCTGCAACCCGCGCGCGCGCGAACAGACGAAAATGGCAACACCGCCTCACTGACGCATTCCACTACAACCATGCACCGGCCCAGCGCAGAGCTGCCTGCGACCGTTGGACAAGAGTGATGCCCGAGCTTCGAAAATTTTAGCGTCGCAAAGAGCTAGGTATTGGGAATTTCCCGACCCAGGTAATCGAGCCGCGCGCTCCGCTTTTATGATCGGTTTACCACTCGCACCCCAGATCACTGTAATGAGGTTTGAAAATAATGTCAACAGATCTCGTACCCGTCTCAATTTCAAAAATTTTAGCCACGACAGGGTTGACGGTTCCTTGTACGGAGAGATTTTTCGCCACCTGCTTGTAAAAACCACAGTAACGGCACATCGTTCCAAAAAATGACATTAACGGAAGCCGGTATAGGCGTGGCGTTGAGTAGCTAAAACATTCTAACACAAAAATTCTAGAAAAAAAATTCAAACACCGCTACAATCAAAGACACGTCGCATTAGTTACCCCTTACGTCTGATCTAATTATGCACCGCATTAAGGATAAAATCATAAAAAAGAAAACCAGAACAATAGATTCTGAGTTCTGCAGAACTAACACATAATTGAATAAAAATTTAATTTCTCAATTTATGAATGTAATGATACAGAAACAACTAGCCTATTGTTCATCAACACCACGAATTTGAAAAACAGCGTTAAATACATTATCAAATAAACAGTTTCCAACAGCTTTTTAAACAATTATGGTTAAAAAATTGATAAAAGAAAAATTAAGTAAACGTAAAATATGTTAAATTATCCATCATTAAGAGGGATTAATTTTTCCTCATTTTTTTGGCGCAAATTGCATTCCGATATGTCTTACAGTTCAAAAGTTATACGAAAAAGACCCCAAAATTTTCAACCGGGGCCGGGAAATTCTGAATAGTTCTTTGCAACGTTAATTTGACAAGGACCAGCCAAAAATTCTCGAAGCTCGAGCATCACTGCTGTCCAGCGGTCGCTAGCAGCTCTCCGAACGCGGTGACGGTGCATGGTTGTAGTGGAATGCGTCCGTGAGGCGGTGTTGCCATTTTCGTCTGTTCGCGCGCGCGCGGGTTGCAGGATTAAACGATGACCCTGTAGATAGGACGTTTTAAAAGTTAGTATATTGATCATTTTCATGCGCCATGCTGTATGGAGTAATTAAAAGGTTCTTTGTTATCACATTTCGAGTCACATCTCTCACCTACGAAACTTAGGCTTAACCGGGAGCAAAAATAGTCGTATTTCGGTTTGAAATAACATTAGAAAAATTGCTATGGCTGAACAAGTATCTACTCATTATTCGGGTATGGAATTTAAAATATAACATATCAAACCAGCTTTCGTGAAATATGAATATTGTTTTTTATATTCTTGCCAGTAACGCTTATTGCATTGTAGAAATGTATTTGTATTTTAAATTTATTACAAAAAACTGAAGATTATCGTGACTCAAAATAAGTTGTAACAGCAATTGATTCAATTTGTTTGTGATATTAAACTGTATTATATTAAGGGGACTAGGCAGTCAAATTTGGTAAAAATATAAGTTTTTGCGGGAATTATGTAGAAGGAAATGAATACAAATTATGATTAGTATTTTTGGGTAAGGTTTATTGATAAATATTATTATAAATATAATTATTTATATGCTAAAAATTATATCTCTTTGATTTCTTTTTTTCTCAAATTAGCCGAGAGGAAGCAAATTTGTTCAATTTTTTCTGACAGCAGAGAGGTACGTTTTTCGGTCAGTATGTTCCCAGCTGTTGAGAATAATCTCTCGTTGTATGTTTCCGTTGCCGGAATTCCCACAAACTGCTGGGCCAAATTTCCCAAATTTGGGAATTAACGACGAGGTTGGTACCATTGATAAGGAATTGATGTGGTACTACGAGGAGAAACTTATTCCAACCACGTCGTGCATCCTCAAATGGTGGAATGATAATTCTCGAAGATTCCCAAATTGTCTGAGTGTTGGAGGGAGAACCGAAACATGTGTTCCAAGAGCAGATTTCCCCTACTTGGGAAGGCCTGCCCTACTCGAATATTCATAACAGTCACACTGCAGTCCCCATTCAGCCGTTTCTGTAGGCCTTCAGTCAGGAGTAGGTGCGCGTCCCGTTTCTGGCAACCGTAGCTGTATATACCTACTATACAATTTGTGCACACACTATGTCATAATCCGTCCCTGTTGTAAATTCTTAATCCTTTAGATTTTAGAAGTTCATGAAATACCTAATACATGAAAAGTTCCCTTTCTAATGCTGTTTATGGGATGAATCCAATGCTTCCTCTTCACTCGTTTATTACTACATCTTTTCTGTAAAATCCAAATAGATCCCAGATAGCACAAAGACATCTTATGTACGTCCCAAGAAGGATGTCCCGAGAAGATCCATATGTCTCTAGTACGTCCTCCTTAAGTTCTTTAAATGTTCTAGGAAGGTCCTATTTACAAAGTGGAACGTCCTGAGGACATGCTGTGCCGACATTCTCAGAACGTTTTCTGAATGTCCGAGAGTAAAATTAAATACGTCCAAAAGGCGTCTTAAAACATTTTGCAGATGTCGTAAAAACGTCTTAAAGACGTCTTCATCAGGTCTGGATTAGGACATTAAGAGAAAAAAAGAAAAAAAAATTGGCGGTGACGAGAATCCAACCCCAGGACTCCCAACTTACAAAACAACCGGTTTTCGCAACTATCCAAGACACTTGTTTCAAAATACTCCTAATTTCTAGGTATATAACTGTATTTAATTGTTTTTAGAAAATGCGCATTGACGCGAAATATTCTACAGAATATCATCATTCGACCTCTTGACTCATTGCTTAAAATTTCACATCCGTTTCAAGACAGATGTTTTAACGACATCTTAAGACAGACGTCTTTAAGACGTCGCACAGTGGCGAATTTCGCCGAAAAGCTGGCCAAAAATCAGAATGTAAAAGTTTTAAATTTGCTAAATCCAATTGGTGCGATTTATTTATGACATATTTGTGCATAATTTCTTACTAATGTAAATATATAAACTGCAGCCCTTGCTGAGATATGTCAGTTCAAAGTTGACGCTCGAAATTTAAAGGTCTACTTTGAGATTTATTTTCAGCTTATCGAGTCCAGCTATCAAAATAAACATTATATATTGTGGTGTAGTATCATATACACTATTATTGTTTTAAATGTGAAGTCTGTAAAAGTTTTTATAAACAAGTACTGAAAGCATATTAATTTTTTGTTTATTCTTAAGCAAAAAGTTACAACTTAAGCGAGCTCAAGCACCATTTTTTTGTTAAATGCAAGCTCAAGGTATGCACTTTAAGACCCCGTTGCAGTTTTTTGCAACAAATTGCTATTTTGGCAAATATTCTCATTTTTGTGTAGAGTAATGTGCGGTAAGAAAGCGCACTTAAAGTTTAGACTTCTCTAAAATCCTTGGTATTACACTGATAATCATTATTCGATAGGCAGTGACTTCATGTAAATTTACATGTCACAACTTATATAAAATAAATATTTCCAAAAAGTGTCAAATGCGAACTTTTACCCGATATGTGGGGCATAAGTTCGCATGTTATGGGGCAAAAGAACGCAACGAGAAATATCCAAAGAAGTGTTTTATTTTCCTGCATAAGTACATAGTTCGGGCAATACAGTAAAACGCCTAATAGTTTATAATTAATTTTTTTCGGTGTTCCCAATTCTGCAGCGATTTTTTTTGTTGAAAGTCCTGCTTCTAATTTATCTCGAGCGATCTGAAGCATCTCCTCACTAATAGGTTTTCGGCCGGTTGTCCTCTTATAAGTTCTAACAATAAATGAATAAGACAATAAAATAAAGTTATATTTTTTAATCAAAAAGTTAATAAAAAACGTATGTGGAAAAATATTGTGGATTAAAAATTAATAACAAAAATCAAAAGCTGATATCAGCGTGGCTCAACTATCATAAACTAAAAATTTAGCAAACTCTAGAATTAAAATAAGTTTAATGAAGATATAACACCTATCAAATTATTTTGGGGCGAAAGTTCGCATGCGAACTCTTGCCCCACTGCATTGTGCGAACTTTTGCCCCTTTTTTGAAGTTTTATTTTTTTAACTTTACATATGTATTATATATCATTCTGTATTTTGTTACTCGGCATTATTCTTTAAATATCTCTTTTTTTGTATACATATTTTATGTTATTTTGCATATGAAAAGAAATTGAGCGAGTGCGGGAGAGAATAGAAAATTTTGCGTATATAGTGAAAAAGTAGGAATAGTTTTTTCCTATAACAGGTGACATTGACTGCGAAATCTCTGTATACGAGAGAAATAATTCTGTTTGAAATTATATTTTTTAACGTTATATTGTTATATTATCCTGTATAGTGTATATTATATATCGGAGTGAAGGCAAGTGATTGCATTGCAATAAATAATTGAATTACTGTGCAATTAGAAGTTCGGGAGTAAAGGTGTATTCGGAAAGATTTACAGAAGTGCCGAATGCTACAACGCGCAATGAAACTCATTTATACATAAAACATGCACTGTTCACCTACAGATAGCACTTTCAGCAGATATTTATGCGAGTCAAAATAAGACGGAAGTTAATAGTGACAAAATTGCGGTTGAGCTCTCACTTAGTAATTATACCTAACGTTTAAAATTCCGCAAGAAAAGCATCTCGTTGATCATCAGTGCTATGTACCAAATGTTTGTATAAATATAGATGTATAAGTATGCAATATAATAATGTTAAAATATATACAAATATTAATGTTTCAGTAATGACTGCGTAATTATTTGACTAAAACCTACAAACCACAATACTTTTAATATTTTTAATAATATAATTATAATTAAAACAACAAATTAAACATTAAACGTTAAAAAATTATACTTTTAGCTTCTTAGAGTTATATTACAATAAAATATTTTAATAATTTGCACGGGAGTTGCAGATTCATTTTTGGCCAGCTTTTCGGCGAAATTCGCCACTGTGCGTCGTGTGTATAAGAATTAAAGATGTCTGTCTTAAGACGTCGTGTGCTATCTGGGAACATTCCAACGTTTCAGCGACTGCATTGCATAAGACTGTTTTGCAATCTAACCTTAATTATCTGTAAAACCTACAAGACGGTTGTTCTTCGAACATCTGAAAATTCAGTTCTTCTAAACATTCGCAAGACTTACGAGACGAAGGTTCTCGCAACATTCGAATTGTAGTCGTACAAAACAATCACGTGATTTACAAGATTGTTTGGTGTTTCTAGATCATCCGAAATTTAAATGCTAAGAACATTCGTAAGACTTAAGAAAAGGACGTTCTAGAACATATATGTACGAAATTTAGGTCTTGGGAACATCCGTAGGACTTAAGAAATGGACGTTCCAAGAACATACGAAATGTAAGTCTTGGGAACATTCGTAGGACATAAGAAACTGACGTTCCTAGAACATATGAAATTTAAGTCTTAAGAACATTCGTAGGACTTAAGAAACGGACGTACCTGGAACATCCGAAATTTAAGACCTAAGAACGTCCGTAGGACTTATGAAACGGACGTACCTAGAACATCCGAAATTTAAGTCCTAAGATCGTCCGTAGGACTTAAGAAACGGACGTACCTAGAACATCCGAAATTTAAGTCCTAAGAATATCCTAGTTATGTTCAAAATGGACGTAGGGCATTCGGATATGAACTGGACATGAAACGGACGTCCTTGGGATGTACGGTGCTATCTGGGATAATGCTTCAATCTCATTCATTTCTTCAGAGAAATATTTTATCTAATATTGTGTGGGGCACGAGAAGATATTTTTTATTGAAGAACAAATGATCGACACGTATTGCGATACGTGTTTCGCCCCGCGCCGTGTGAAAGAGTCCGCTCGTTTCCACGTTTCATCTGTCGACTTCAGACAAAAAGTATCGTACGGCCGATGTTTGTGGGATACACAAAATCAGTATCGCGATACGAGAATCGTCGTGTGAATGGTTCCTAGGGAAGCTATAATGAACAATTGAAAATCGGTACGCATCATACACGTATCGCGATGCATGTATTGCCGTGTGAAAAAGCTCTAAAATTTGCACGTCCTGTTGAAACGCACATCCAACTCTATATCCCTAACACCCAGCATGCATGCATCCGATCATACCCTCTATCTTACCACGCAAAATTCAAATACAAAACTCTTTTCATTACAATCATTAATAATGATCAGAATTATATCATGTTTGGTATCATTTTCATTGCAAGAACTCCAGCAATCCATTGGTGGTATTTGTATGGAGATCTAATATTAATTATAGAAATTTCCATTTTCATTACTGAACGGCCTATAATTGTTCTCCTTGTTTTTATGGCTCTAGGGTCTAGGACACCCGAAGCGCGTGGTTCGAGATCTTCGACTCAAGAACCTTTCACGGTCATAAAAAAAGGTCGTCCCTTTCACCTTTCCGTGATTTCAAGACTCCGTCAGTCCAAACACCCAAATATCGTTGGCAACCAAATTTTAGTTTTACTGAACGGATAGGGGTTCTACACTGACATCTGCTGACATCCGTGACACGGACAAGTGTGCGCTGCTCCATTGTAAAGCACGCAAACGATATTTTTTAACACTGATCCTGACGACCCGGAACTGACGGGTACAGAGAGGCCGTCGAATTTCACGGAACTGACAAGTGTGCGCTGCTCCATTCCAAAACAAGCAACCGATACTTTTTACGACGACGGAACTGACACGGGACTGACACGGAACGGATATGTGTGCGCGGACCAAAGAGAGTTTAGACGGAGCAAAGTCCAAGACAAAACCTAAATACGACACACAAGCAGGGCTAGAATAGGTTCCGAAAATAACTGTTTCAAACTGTTATACAAAGGTTCTGACTGAAAGATTTATGAAGAACCTTTATTCTGAATAACCGTTATAAAGAACCTAAATATCAGACTATATAAGTTTAAGTTACGGTTCCTATATAGCTCTATAGCTTTTATTTTTTAGGTTCTATATAAGTTTCGAAACGGTTATAGAAGCGATTTAATAACTTTTATTTTTTAGGTTCTACATAAGTTCCAAAGTGGTTATAGAACCGATTCTTGTAACGATTGTACAGAATTTGATAGAAAATGAAATTACAACATATTACAACTATAGACTACTGTGTATAACCAAATTGTTTAAAAATTATTATAAATAAGTAAGTAAATATATATTATATATACATTTATACATACATATACAATTATCTTGTAATATGAAGTGTTCGTTAATATGAATGTTTGGTTGTTATATGGTTGTTTTACCGATGAAGATCTAGTTCAACGATTTACATGATACTTTAATATGTTGTCAGAATCATGGTCCTGATGGTTCTGCATTCGACGATACGCATGGCACAATTGTTTATACTATACTGCATTTCACATTAGAGCATACCGATTTCGCGCAGGCACGACCCTCAGGAGGTGTTGCTACGCTCGACTCCCCACTTAACCGCCTATGTTTTTCTCCGTCGCACGGCCCTCTTACTCTCTCTGTTAACTTTTCGTGCACTGTTTACGTTGACAACGGCCAGGTCCCGCGTTATTCCTTGGAAATTACCACGACCAATCGCATGCGGTTCAAACTGTGGGTAGTAGTGGGAGCTGCGCAGATCGGTCGCAAATCGGTAGGGGCGTCGGTATGCTCTAATATGGAATGCAGTATAGTATTGTGGGAATGCGAAGACTGTCTGATTAACAAAGTATGTTTGGAACAGAGCGATTGAGATCGAAAGCGGATGTTTATAGTATAATATCGAATACATCAGGGGTGTGGGGTTTGCATGGTTTCTTCTATTTATACATGGCCGACCACTTTCCCCAGACAGCACACAGACATCTTAAAGACGTCTGGAGTCAGACGTTCCAGACGTCTTTAAGACGTACGTGAACGTCGTTTCACGTCTTATACAAGTCTTCGGCACGGCTTATATCACGAATCAAGACGTCTTAAAGATGTTTTTAAGACGTCTTAAAGATGTTTTTAAGACGTCTTACAGACATCTTTAAGATGTCTTTTCTCAGACATCTTTAAGATGTCTTTTCTCAGACGTCTTAAAGACGTCTTTATCAGCTCCAGGTTCGGAAAAAAAATGACGGTGACGAGAGGAATCGAACCTAAGACTTTCCGTTTACGAAGCAATCGTTATTCGCACCTACCCAACATACTTCCTTATAAACACTTCCAAATTTTAGCTACATGTATATTGTATTAATTGTTTATAAAAAAACACGCATTACAGCGAAATATTTTACAGAATATTATTCTAAAATCTCTTTATTGAACCATGACAATTACGATATAACAATAATTGTGAATAGGCGAGGTTCAGCATAAGTGCTGCTCTACAACCTAACCTAATCATCATTCGACCTCTAACTCATTTCACAGACTGTCATATAATTGTATTAAAGAAAAATTGACGAAACAAATGTACGATAATTGCGTTACTATATGTTTAATATTCCATACAAATGGTGCAAAAATTTGCAAATCCTTGCGCCGGTCCTGCCTTAAAATTGTTTTTTACGGACGCCATTCGGGGATGGCTTTTTACCGACGTTTTTAAGATGTCTTTTGACAGACATCTTTAAGATGTCTCTTGACAGACATCTTTAAGACGTCTTATGAGCATGTTAAAGACGTCTTGAAGACGTCTTGTGGATGTCTTAAAGACATCTTAAAGACGTCTTTCACACGTCCGCACGACGTCTTAAAGATGTCTTTGTCACGAATCAGGACATTCAGACGTTCAAATGTAAAACAGACTTAAAATGGACGTCTATAAGATGTCGTGTGCTGTCTGCGTCGTTAATTGACGACGAAGCCTTCCGTAGTATCATAGCTATGATACCGGAAACAATTTAAATTAATTCAATTGTCTGCAGTCAGAGGCCTTAAATCTTTTGATGCTCTTCTATCTCAAGCATGCACCACAATGATTAAAGAAAGTGCTTCAAGCTGGTAACAAAAAGAGGTGGACAACATCAGTGCATATTCATGCTTATAATATGATATTTCAACTTCAGCGTATTTTGTAACTTACCTATATGTTTTTTTTTGTCCGTGTGGAGAATACTGTCAGCGCTGTTAATAGCCCATCAAATTTAATTAGGGCGAACAGCGATAAACAATATTTATTAAGACAATATGTAATTTTCGATTTCGAAATAAATGTTCGAATGTAATTACATCAAAACATTTGCATTAAAGGATTTAAGGCATCCGACTGCAGACAATTGAGTTAATTTAAATTGTCATGTTACTATTATTTTTGTTATTTTAGTTCGCTTTTTATGCAGTCAGGTGTTTTAAATTTTTTAATTTTTTTTATTTTTTACTCTTTGGAAATTATATATCCTATAACTTTCGGAACGTCAAGACAATTCGAAAGACACCTCATTTGTCCAAATCGGTGTATCCGTACAGGCTCTAGAGCGTAACATGGGACATACAAACATAGTCTGATAAACACAATATCCTCCTTTGCCTGCCGCAGTCGGGTAAAAATAAAAGTTATTAAATCCGTTCTATAACCGTTTTGGAACTTATATAGAAATTAAAAAATAAAAGTTATTGAGCTATACATATGTATAGGAACCGTAACTTAAACTTATATAGTCGGTTATAACGGTTATTCAGAATAAAAGTTCTTCATAACTCTTTCAAGAATCTAAATCTTTATAATAACGGTTTCCAGCCCTGCACACAAGTGATCTCGACAAAACGTGACGTCCCCTACAGCACACTTTGTTGCAGGAACGTTGCACAAACGTTGCAGTACATTACAATGTTGCCGTCTGATTGCAGGTTGCATTGCAATATTCCTGCAACATTGTGGAAACATTGCCGTGTAATATTGCAATGGCCACGTTTGTGCAATGTTTCAGGAATATTGCGCACACATTGTCGTGCAATATTGCAATGGCCACGTTTGTGCAATGTTTCAGGAATATTGCGCACACATTGTCGTGCAATATTGCAATGGCCACGTTTGTGCAATGTTTCAGGAATATTGCGCACACATTGTCGTGCAAGGTCTCGCAACTTAACGGCAAGATTTCGGCAATAAATCCGCAATATATCCGGACTTAGAAATTTTCACTCGACAATACGGAACTTTTTCATTACGCATAATAAATTAAATGTCAATGATAGGGACACTGGAAGTAATTGGCACGTGTAATACTTTTTTTACAAATATCTTTTCTTGCTGCATGTAGTTAATGATGTTGTTTAAACCATATGTGTTAATTAAGTAATTGTATTTATTATTTATATCACATATGTCGACAAACAGAATACTGTGTTACATTTCACAGGCTACATCCGAGGGAATATATGTAAACACGGACAATATGTTATATAAGTAATTAATACAATTAGTTAATTAGCACTATAAGGTTAAACAACCTGTTAAACTGTTTACAGCAATAAATTATATTTGTAAAGAAGTCTGAGCTGTGAAATGTATATCCACTAACACTGAAGACTAGAAAATAAAAAATATATAAACAAAATTATGTTAAGCGATTGTATTAAAAATGCGCTAAAAACTAAAACAACATTATTTTCTTGTACTACGCAGGATATTTCATTACAGAATATGAATCAACTTAATACAACATCAAGCGTCGGAATGAATTTGTTGTGAAATATTCGGCTCCGCGATTAGGGAGATGTAATGGGGTTTGTCAAAATGAATCCTCGTTTTTGAATAATTTCTGTTTAAAGTATTGCACGGTAGGGCTGTAAGTTCGAATACGTAAGTAAACTTCCCAATCAACAGTTGTAGCTGCAGTGGTAAAGTGTTCATCTACGGTTCTACAGGTCGCAGGTGTTCGAATCTCCGTGGGGTAAAAGAATTTTTCTATTTATGAAAGATACACGGACCTTATACTACAATGATATTTCATGTCCCCCTTACAGACACGTCCGATATATATAATATATGTACGTGTATATAAAAAAGTGTAGCGTTATTTTTATTTTTGGCCCTACTGCCCGAACGTTACGGGACCATTGCTGTAAAATCTCAGAAATGTTCCGCGACCATTGCTGTAAAATCTCAGAAATATTGCGCGACCATTGCTGTAATATCCCGAAACAATGTTGCAGAAATATATCCTGCAATGTTGCACAGGGGCGGACATAGCAATTTACTTGTAACTTTTCGGCAATATTCCGTGCAATGTTTCAAATATTAAAACGCAATGTAACTGAGACATTTCGGCAACAAATGTGCTGTAGGGGCTTCGATACACAGATCGGTTACCGGGGTCCAAAGTATTCAAATATCAAAAGTATTCTTTTGTATTGATTTATTTTTACCTTTCAACAATATTCGTGTTGATTAATTAAAATACAATCACAGCAACGTATGTTAAATTATTATTCTTTATATTAAATAAGCAATAATAAACTTATTATACATAATACAAATACAAATATCAAATACAAATTTGATTAGAATACAAATGATTTGTATTCTAATATAATTTATTATCCAGATACATAGCCATTTGTAAATAAATCTTATAATATATAAAAATAATTTAAAACGATAAAGATATTTAATAAAATAAATTGAATTTCAGTTATAAGAGAACCATCTTTTCGATTTATAGCAAATTTTATGTTGTAATAACTGTTTCGGCCGGCGAAGTCAAGTACAGGCTTCGAAGTTCGAGGAACACCTGGAAATATCGAAAGAGCAACAGATCAGTGACAAGAGATACAGGCATGCATTGAGATGCAAGGTGGTCGTTCTGAGCATCTGTTGTAAAGGTAATCCATTACCGGTTGACGGGACACATAACTGGTTATAACTCGTGTAAAAGATCGAATGGGACATATGTTTACATAAACTTTTCTTGTTATCTTCAAGTGCTACATTCATTTCCGAAATAAGTCCCGCATTACGAGACTTACTGTATGTATAAGTAATTTCTAATAAAATTTAATTCTCAAAAAATATCCCTAATTTTTAAACGATTTATATTAACTTCGATCCTCTGCACGTTTGGTGTTTATTTATTTGGTGTATGGTTCAAATCTGGTAACTCAATTTTCACTCACTGCCACCAGTCCAATTTTCTTGAAACTTTGTAGGCGTGCGCGGGCGTGATGACAATACAATGTTTTATAAAAAAAGGTCAAAAATGAAAAGAATAAAAAATGTATCATTTCGTGCTGAACACGCTGGCGTAAAAAACAGAGGGGTTTAAAAAATTATCCAGTCATCAATAAATAAAACCCATAACCACACATCCAAACGACTTGAAATCCGCCTATAACCACATATATAACTTTAACTAAAAAATAAAAACGGATATACTTCCGAAAGGGACCCGTAGCCGATCGAGATGAGCTTTGGCGGGAGTGGCGGGGAGAGGGTGTGAACCCTAAATCTAAAATTGTAGCTTCGGGTATTTATTAGTTTCCGAAATATTAATATAAAATTGTTAACTTTTTATGGAATTTTTTTTTACGTTTTTTTGACCCGGGAGCCCTTCCATCCCCCCATTTTCCACTTTTGAAATTTTGTTAAAATGTCACCCGCACCAATCTAGCCAAACCAATACTAATACTCGGGTCAAGTTGGAAAGTGGAATGCGTTGTGTCGGAATAAGTCAACAGAAATATTGTTAAGAGGGGCGACCGTGGTGAAGTGATTAAAAAAAATCGGTAAGGTGTACCCTTTTATACACAATTACCTCTGTATCTTTTGAACGCATTAATTGCCGAAGCTAAAATTTTATATTTGGGGTCTGTCTACACCCCTCGTGATACCCACCAAGTTTCATTTCGATCGGTCACCGCTTGGGGCTAGACCAGTGCGGGGAGCACGCAAAGCACGACAGCGAATCGATGTGAGTCTGGCGATGCCAAAAACGAGACTGTGATTACAAAATTTCAAAAATAAAAAATAGGGGGACGGAAGGGCTCCCCGGGTAGGGAGGCCTGCACCAACGTCCAAAAAAAATTTCCATTGTTAATTTTTATTAACAATTTTTTATTAATATTTCGGAAACTAATAAATACCCGAAGCTACAATTTTAGATTTAGGGTTTTTAAAAAAAAAACAATAATATTTAGAAACTAGAAGCCTGCCTCTATTACGTGACGATCAAAAAATGTCAAAATTGTAAAAATTAACAAAATGGCGGACCACTGAAAAAAGTCATGTTTTCGGGGTACAAAATTGGGGAAATGTTGCTAATAAAAATAGAAGCAGATCGAAAATTAAAAAAATCTGATCGTCACGTAATAGCGGCGGGTTTTTCGTACAATAAATGTCCTTGCTCATGTCAATTGGGCGTATAGTTTTCTCTGTAGACTGTCAATGCGGTTGAAAAATGTAATTCTGAGGAAAACGCGTTCAATGTTCCGCGTGGCTCACAATCAGTCGCGCGTTTGACCTCGCTTCACGAAAGACACCATATCTCTGTCAATTTTGCGAATTTCTTCATAAAATTTGGAGAGAACATTCTTGAAACGTACGTCTTTCAGAAAATGTAAAAAAAAATAAAAAAGTTTCCAGATTTCTGACAGTAGTCTTCCCCCTTAATCTGCAGAGGAAGGAAACGTCTATCTGCAAAACTTTTACAGCGCGTATTCAATCGTTCCAATCACGGTTAAAATGTGTCAAAACTTTAGTGTTAAACACTTAATCGACTCATTTGCATGTTCCTTCTATGGTTCCGTGCCAGTTTTGCGATAATTTCGAGAATACAAAGTGTGACATGAAATTTTACGTTTCAATGCCATGTTGCTAATTCGGAATACCGAAGGTGAAGGTAATGTGGAATATTCCAAAGCCTACCGATGCTTTTGTTTCACGCGTAATGGCTACCACCGCGTCGGTTTCGTTTATATCTGTGATTACTGCAAGTAAATTTCAAGATTTTTAATTTATATTTACATAAAATTGTTCCTTAATTGTGATTTCTTAGCCTGATTACGGCATAAAATAAACTAATTTTATTATCTACATGTTTTATTTAAGTTTATAAAGTGAAGGTAAATTGGAATACCGGTATTCCAAATCACCTGCACCTTAACGAAATCGATACTTCTTGTCATTTTTCATTCAAACCAAAGTTTTAGTTACATTTTGTTTTTTATTTTTACCGACACTAAGAAATATGAAAGTTTATTAGTTTCCCTATGATATTATGTAGTTTTATTTGTTCCCATCCTTTGTCGTAATTTTTTATTCGTCTTAAACAAACTGGTATTTCAAATATGCTGCACTTCCTCTAACAATTATTGCAGTAATTGACAATAAAAATGGGACCCACAAACATAGCTACAGGAAAAGAAATTTAAATCATACACAATCGAAGTTCGCCAGATTATGTTGCAAACGCAAATATCTATGTATAAAGTGGGCAATATTTTAAAAAGATCTGAGACGTTGAAGATTGCGTTTCCGTCGCTTCGCTGCCAATCACAGAATTTAGCACATTTCTGTCTAAGTAATGAAATTTTGTGTGCGACCATCTATGGAGTAGGTGCCACTAACAATGAATGCAGTTAGGCAGTAGATTCGAGATTCTTGCTTACGTAAATAACCAGTATTGCGCGCGAAACAGCATACTTGTCACTTTATAGCCACTTTTATTACTAACCCAAGGCTGTCAATAAATTTTAGAGCTGCAAGCTATTCGTGGTACGTTATTGATCATATATGAAATTTCTTCAAAGGCATATACAAAGTTTATTGTACAGTATATCATACACAAGAACCATATTAATGAAACTACAGTGGTATGGCGTTTTGAAATTATATAAATAAATAAAATGGTAATTTGTGGAGTTGCTGCCTAATTTTTGCCACCTTTACCGTCAATTTCGTATTATTTCTTTCAAAACGAATGCACAGGTGCACAAGATTCCTGAAATACAGTTGTGTCTGAACGTTTTTTTTTATAAATATTTAAGATGTTTCATATATGTAGGTGAGTGTTACTTTCTAAGGTTTAACACTTTTTGCAATTTTACAAAACTGCACTTATGTCGTGGAAACTAATCGCACTGATAACGGCGTAAAACGACGATACCTATCAATGAATAACATACGGTTATAGTAATAGTGACTCGTGATGTTAGAATTGGCAGTCGCGTGTAAAACGCGCAAACATTTACATACTTATTCGACGGATAATAGGACCCCACAAACGTACTACATTTTTTTTTCAAACCATTTCCTCATTTGCTTTACAAATAATGGGGGCGCGCAAGATTTAGATGACCGATTTGATTCCAATTTTGTATATAGTCAGTGTATAACGTGTGTAATAATATGTTAAACGCATAGAGCAGACTACTAAAAAATTTGCAAGAAAATGAGGTTCAAAAATAGACAGTCTGTCCAGGCTCAGGTGCTACTGTTTTTTTTTGTTTGCCTGCAGCGCTGGCTCTTAATGCGAGGTAGCATTTTGAAACTTGATAGTCCAGTTGTGTAGAAGAGACCGGGGATAGTTTGGGCACTTTTACAAGTGCCTCCACAGTGTCATGATTATTGCAACTGTTTGTTTAGTTTGTGCCTATTTTCACTATTTTCACACCAAATAAAAAAATAGACGCAAACTAAACAAACAGTTGCAATAATAAGAACACTACGGAGGCAATTGTAAAAGGATCCAATCTATCCCCGTGTCCAAACTATCACCGTACCCCTCTACGACCCAAAAGTTCAAGACGCTAGTATAGTAGTTTTGAGGTAGAGTAAAACGGTGCCTCACTAAAGCGCGCCAAGAAAACACCATGGAACAAAGATGCAACATTGAAATTTGTTTTAGGCTGAGCCAGACACCCACCCGCCAAAACGGGCGAAGTGATGAAAAGTTGGCACGGTAGTAATTGTAGTGTAGGTAATTGGAATAAAAAATAATAAAAACACAAAATAATTGAAGGCTTATATATTTTCCGGCAGTAGTTGCACCAGACCCTGGCCAGACTGTGTATTTATCTTTTCCCTCGACATATGCACTATACACTAAATTTGTACACATATAGGGTTGAACAGAAAGTTTTTGCATTTTCTACGGGGTGTCTTTATAACGTCCTATTTCATAATTCTTTAATAGTTATTCTTCTGTTTCACCCCCTTAGAGTGAATTTGGCCAGCAAACAAAGATTGCGTTGTAATCAGGAGAAAATCCCCATCTATTCACAAAATCTCAGATTTTTGTGCATTTCCAGGTTCGGGATCTTTTCTTGTCGAATGATGCACCATGTTCTGGACGATCAAAGGCAATAGACGAGAATGACTTATAGGCAACAATTGCCATAAATCGACGCATCAATACTATATAGAGAACTCGCGATGAAGTTTAATATGCCCCAAACATGTATTCTTGGAACACCCTATAAGAGTAATGTAGTGATATCTAATAAAAGAAAAGCGCATAAACTTTCCGTTCAATCCAATAATATGTATCCGGTTGAAAGCACGTAACTATAATATTTAGTTGCAGTAAAAACTTAACTGTATCTTATAATAATAATGGACATGGGTATGTATCATAATTATACATTCAAGCGTAGTTTTCAATATTCCTGCGGTCAGTTATTTAAATTGTGCATTTAAATTTACTAGATATACCTACATAAAAGGCACTAAATGGTTTCCTAAACCTCGCGCATTTCCTTCCTGCAAAATTTATTCAGTTTGCACAAAATATTTTTCGTACTTTTTAAGGAAATTTAATGACTTTTATATGTTAAACAAAAAATACAACAGGTATCCAGAGCTACAAAAATTTGCATGCTACTCCATTTAAATTAATGGGAAATCTGTTTGACCATTGAAACACTTGAACGAAGCCTAAATTATAAGAAATGAATTTTCTATTCATTCCAAATAATTTTCTAGTAAACAGTTTTCATATTTGGTTTTTTACTTGCATGGCTTAATAGTCATTAATATTTTAAATATTGTCTCTTTCTGATTACAAATTTAAAAAACCGCCCATGAAACAATTTTAATGTTCTTAGATAATATTTATGGCAAATCTGAGGTTAATCGGTTAAGTCCTTTTGCTATTCCCATAGTCACCATTTTAAAAAAACGTGTTTCAAGAAGAGCATATTTAAGTTTCCTCGTGTTTAGCAGAGCGTTCCCACTGATGACTTCATATCCCGAGTTTACTTTTATTAATTTTACATGACTTGCAATATACTGATTTAAAGAGATTGATCGCTTTGTCAGAATAAATTCCGTGGTAGATACGTGTACAACAATTCCGCACAGAGATTAAAATCTTCGGAAACGAGCAGAGAGGAATTGCAAGCATCTAAACGTACCGTTCGCGTTATCGGGCTGTAACTTGCGTAATCAGAGGCGGATTTAACAGTAGGCGCACCAGGCGCGCGCCCGGGGCCCGACTTCTGAGGGGCCCCACAAAAACCAACTTCCCACTTTTTTTTAATAACACAAAATTTGATTTCATATTGTAAGCGGATCGTAAAATTGTAAGCGAGAAAAGTATAAGACTGTGCAACGCTGCGCAATTTTGAAGTAACTGTTGCAGTTATCAGTAACTTTTGTAAGGGGCCCAATATTTTCTTTTGCGCCCGGGGCCTCAACCGACTTTAATCCGCCTCTGTGCATAATAATGCGAATTTTGAATATGAGACTACTTGTTTACTACTTTGTAAAATCACAAACGATAAGCCTGCGGGAAAAAATCAAATTCCAGAATTACCTCTGTAAATGGACTGGCACATAAATTCTCTCGTCGGCGATACTCCTACGCAAATAAGTAGCTTATCCTTGAATCATTTTATACTTATGGAATAAATTTCATAGCTGTGGAAATGTGACAAGGAATGTCCTTCGTTAGAAGAAATTTAAGATAAGAGTAAAGCACATCAAAGTGAATAGCTACATATTTTAAGATAGAGATAACTTGAATAAATTTTAAAGTCTGCTTCTCGTGAACCTTAGGTATTGCCTCTTATTGCCTTCTAATAAACAATTTAAAAAAACGTCCCTGATCCGATTTTAAATGTTCTTAGGCAATGTTTATGGCAAATCTGAGGCTAATCAGTCAAGCCGTTTTGATGTTGTCATAGCCGCCGCTTTCAAAAGAATGTTTAAGAAAAAACATATTAGGAAAATTTAGGAACGTATTTAACACTTCAGAATAATAAAAAAATCTTATAGTATTACAGTGTTAAAATAATAAATTGATTTTTTATTAAGAATATTACTGTGTCACTTGTGTGACCCATACAGCTCACTTCGTTGCGACAACGTTGCCGCGCAACATTGCATGGGGCGGACATAGAATTATTGGTGCAACGGTATGGCAACGTTGCGCCAGTATTACGGCAACGTTACTTCAACTACCATTTAAACCTAAAATATTTCCGTTGTTTTTAACGAGAAAATGTCTAAGAAAAAAATGTTTGCTTCAGGGAGACAATTATTCTGACGGAGACGATTTTCTTCTCAAGGATATTTCCCGAAATTACAAGATCATTGATGTTTTTTTTAAGGGGCTGACGTATTTTCATTACTGTAACGTTATAGCCAATAAAAATACAAATTCAACCATGTATAATATGTTGTCCTTTTTGTCTGGCAATTATTTGTCCTTGAGACATTTTCTCGTATCATTAAAAACACCAGAGATATTTTAAGCTTGAATGTTAGATGACTCACCCTATATATTTTAATGTGTAGAGTGACACAGAGTGGAAGTTGTAGTACATACCTACAGTAGCGGACAAAAAGTTACCACTTTTTCGAACCACCCTACGCTAGTGTATTGTTACAAAACCCTAATGGAGTTTGTCAAAATGAGCCTTCATTTTTTAATAATTTGAGTTTAAAGTTTTGCCGGTAGGAATATAAGCTCGAATACGTTAGCAGTCTTATCAATTAGTGGTCGTAGCTGCGGCGGTAAAATGTTCGCCTACGACGCTACAGGTCGCGCCGGTTCAAATCCCCTTGGGGGAAAACAATTTTCTATCAGAAAAAGATTGACGATCACGGCCTTTGTATTTCTATGATTCCCCGCGTCCGTCGCAGACACATATTATATTAATTAATACCAGTTATTTATAGTTTTGGCCCTACTGCCCGAAAGATTGCAGGAGGCGGACAGAAATATTGCTGCAACGTTGCGATAACGTTGCGTGCAACATTTCAATCTTGCACTGCAACGATGCTGCAACTATGCTGCAACGAGAGTCTGCTGTATGTAAATTTACATATACAGAACGTAAATTGACAAATGTTGATTGTCGACCAAGACAGCCCCGTGGTTTATTGACGATAAAAGTTGCTGTCAAATTCTTGTGGTGTCAAGACGTGATTTAAAATGCGTTACACGACGGTCACGTTCGTTCGACCACATTATGCCTTTAGTCTTATTTTTTATGCCAGAATTATGGAGCAAATAGTGCCAATCTACGCACCAGAAAGCAAAGACATGATACTGACTTTCGCAATTAGTTATTCTCCTTAATTAGTGTGAACAAACCTACTGTATACAGTGGTGGATTTAAGAAAAAAGGCCCAGGTAGCAAACATTCTGAGAGGCCCCTTTTTTTCGGGAAATGAGGAGGTATTTTACTAAAAACGGGCAAAATGTAGTAGTAGGTACCTACAGAAAAAATATAGGGTTTGGATAAAATCATAATTTTTTTTTAAGATGGTTAGGCCTTCTGGGCAGGGATCACGCGGCAAGTGCTCATCGGCCGCCCGTTAAATCCGCCATCGAATGGACCTTGGTCAAATGTTAAATGCATCACACTAAAAGGAGCATGGAGAAAATTATTGAATAATGTTGGAAAAATAAACGAAGGCAAGAAAAATGCTGACACAGCAAATACAGGTATCTCCCTACAACACACTGCGAATGTACTAATTCACTAAACTAATTATAAAAAAAGCTGACAAATGTTTACGAGTGCACAGACGTCATTTTGTACGTTTAATAAAACAACTTCTGTTTTAAAAGAAACCATTTTAAACGCGTTTAAGTCCCTCTTCAAAGTTCTTTTCATAAACAATTAGTTAGAAGTCAATATCACGAGTTATTAACTACCTACATTTCTACGGTCTTAGATATAAGACCGCAGAAATTTACATGCCACTCCGTTTAGAAATCAGCTTGAGTAATTTTTAAAATTCCACAGCAGAATTTTATATTTCTCTGGTTGGAAGGCAAGTGAGTATAAGTCAGAATTATTAGTTTCGCAGGAAGACACTTGGAACATTCAAAGTGCTATGTAAGATCAGGTGTTAGATTTTCTACGTGAAAGTTGATAACATATATGTTAAAAGAAACTTTTATTTTTCACCTCGATTCACAAAGAAGAAACTGTTTAAGCTTGAGGTAAAATTTGAGCCTCTTATGCATTTTAGATATAACCTTATAAAAATAATGGTACCTACTCTCAATTTTCCACAGTAATTCTGTATCTCGTTAACAAATGTAAGACATAGGCACTGTTTTATTCGTATTTACAATGACTCGCTAAAGCTACTCTATTTCCGAGTTAAATGGATGAGCATATAAAGGAATTATGTCAGTGCATACACATACCTGCTATCACACTGCGTGCAAGCAAGTGTTGAGATTCAGTGGCACATCAATAGTGTAGCGCCCGCAGCAACTTTGTTCGAACAATATCCTGTCACCGAGTCACTAAATGTTTCAAAGATTTATTTTCAAACACGTTTATTTTCTAGCAGTTCTTTTCCGAAGTTCACTGAACGAGTCTATAGCGTACCCAGTGAGAAGTAGAGTGAACATCCTCTTCTGCTGAGGATTTTAATTCACTTTTGCACTAACTTTGAGGCTCCAAAGCTTCCAGCTTTCTTGGGATACTGTGTTTGGTGTTTACTTAATGGAAATTCATTTTTCTGAAGGAACATTACGGAGTAAAAAATCATAGAGGATTCGGGTTCTGACTTCTTTAAATGTCATTGCAAATGTTTAGGGTGCTTCAAACACTTTCCCTCTACGAAGTCCAAATTCATTCTTCGATCACGCATAGTAGGTACTATTCCCTGAGGAATAGAGTCTTCGGTTTCATTGGAAAGATCTGAAGGTTTCAGACGTTTATACAATTCTCACAAAATTTCAGACGGTCTCCCCCAGGTCCCCATTCTCCAAAGATAAAGAGTGCCTTCTAGTTCTTCCAAAAAAATCAAGAACAGGCTTTCCAAGAATCTTTCTTGATACTCAAAATTGATTCCTTCAAGAGCACTGCACGCCTCCTTCGTGTCAATTTCTCGTCCAAAGAAGGAAGCCACCCAGAAGGTTTCCTCGGAAAATGTTCAGACCAACTCTTCGCTCCAACTCTTCCAGATTCTTCCAGCGTTGATCCACCACGCCTTCCAGCCTCCCTCGCCCAACATTTCAACGCATTTACTTATCAATCGTTAACAAACTCTATGCAAAGCTGTGCCAATGCTGTTCCTGCTGGCAGCTTCAATTTCTTTTCGGAAACATTGCACAGGGGGTGTGCAAGGAGGAACACAATCGTCGGATTAATTCTCTTTGGGAACGAGCAGCTCCAGCAACCGGATGCGACACGAGCGAGCGCACGCGGCCGGAAATCGGGCGATGAAAAACCGGAAGAGAAGAGGGAAATCGAGCAACCAGCGTCGCGTCTCTAGGGACACTGCGCGCAAACTATACCCACACTCCCGATACGCTCGCTTCCCCCCACACTCTGCCAGCCGGGCCTGCTGGGAGCGGCGATTGGCCGCGTGCGGCTCCTCCCCCTGGCCGCCAGTAGACGCTGCGACCGGTGGGCGGATCCTTCTCCCCAACACGTCCAGCGCCGCGCGAAGCCCCGCCTCTGCGCGTTCTCCGTCTCAGTTCCCCCTTTCTGTCATCGTTACTCCGTTTCTTTTTGCGGTTATCGGTCTATACGTCGCTGCTTTGTTAACATTGTCTTCCTCGTTGCCTCGAGAATCGATGATTCTAACCTGTTGGCCTGGCAATTTGCTTGATTCGTCTTTCGTAAGGCTGATGGCTTTCGGGAGAACGTGGCGAGGGTTGTTAAGGTCATCGAGGTTGGAAAAGGAAGAACTTCCAAAGAAATTTTGTGACGCAAATTCGAAGGCTTTGGGTACATGAGAAAATCTGGTTTTCATTCTTGAGAATAAGTAATTTCGAAAAATGTTTGAAAAAAATCAGAATGACCCCTTAATTCTAGTGATCTATCATCATTCTTATGCATGAGAAGCTGGTTTTTATATTTCGTCAGTGTATTCTTATGAAGTAAAAAAAACGTAGATCGTATCTAAGACTGTGGTATTGTGGATTGAATAAAGTCAGAGAATGAGCTGAAACCTGACACTTTTAATAGAAATCTGAAATCTGGAATAATAAGGTGCCTATTGCGTAACGAAATAGCAACATTGATAATATCAGAATTTACGCTCTTTGAACATGATAAACGCCGGACCAAGGAACTTTACTGTGCGCTTATAATTAAAGTAGTCACTATTGTTAACCACGAAGCTAAGCATGTATGCTGATTTGTTTATCTTTAAAGTTATAGACCTGCGAGGTGTTTTATATTGTTTTTAGTTGTGTGGGTAACAAAATAAAATTAAAATTTCTGGGAATATAAGGTTAAATAGTCTTACGACATAAAGGGGGTACCTACCCTGAGTTTGACTGCCCGTTTTCAACGCTATCTTCAGGAATTTATTCAACGAAAACTGTAAGTTTATACTATACAGAGTCATCGTTTATGTTTGTATTGTATTTCTCACAATATCGCGCTAGAGTGCGATAATTTATATTATAATCCTTTGCAATCCTTCTTATTGTGTAATTGCCTTTTATAACCTCTCTTACCGCACGTAACATTAATTCCTCTTATAGGTAAGTTTGCGGCATTATTATTGAGAACTGTTGCCAAACAAACAAGAAAATAATATCACATGATAGATACAGCAAGTTACACTGGGATTAGTTGTTACATGCGGCAAATAGGTACCTAATCCCAAATGTTCTGTGACAACTTGCCCCAATCCGTTAAACCGGTTAAACAATTTCACCTCTCTATTCATGTATTAAAAAGTTTAAACAATGCAAAAAAATCATTAGGTACAGTAAGTTAGAAAAAACTCTAAACTACGAGAATAATGCAACAATGTTATAGTCAATACTAAGAAACAACCTATACTTACTTGATAGAAAATACGGCAAAATTTACTTCGAGCGCACGAAACCAAATAATGATACATCGTACCTCCATGCGACTCAACAACGACTTGACAGGGACGAAACTAGGTTTTTGGGCGCCCAGAGCAAGGAGTCTGTTTGGCGCCCCCCCCCCCCCCGGCCCCCGCCAACATTTTATCGGGTAATTATTTAGAAGTTTTCCGTCCTTACCGATTTCAATGATTTTTGGATATGTTGTCGTTGACACGATTCTGAGCAATTTTTTCCTATACATGTTACCGTCGCTCGGCCTTCGTTTCCGAGATATTCGCGAAAAACTGCTGCTACTACACAATGTATTCTGCCGTATATCTACCTACAGTACGCATCCGTGGCAGCGTCTGCGCCAGCATGGGACATAACAAATAACGAAGCTGACCTTTGTTTCCGAGATATTTGCGAAAAACTTCGGTAAACTTGTCGATTAGCATGACCATCACCGATTTCGATGACCTTGAAATATGTTGTAGGGGGCATGATTCTGAGCATCTTTTTCCTATACATGTAACCTTCGGTCGGCCTTACTTTTTAAGATATGCGCAAAAAACCTTGGTAAACTTTTCCTCATGGATTTGAAGGAAAATTGTTTTAATCACCTCACCACGATCGCCTCACTGTACAGTATTTCTGTTCACTTATTCCGACACAACGCATTCCACTTTCCAACTTGACCCGGGTATTAGTATTGGTTTGGCTAGATCAGTGCGGGGGGGGGGGGCGCACCCGCTGGCGGGCGCGTAAAACATGGTAGCGAACCGATTTGAGTTTAACTAAAACATAATTTTTTCGCTAGAAAGAGAGTGCTTTCAAGAACACCTGTTGGACATCCCGACTATGTTCGGCGGCGCCGGCACATCGGTTCGGTACCATGCTTTAGGCGCCCGCAAGCGGGCGCGCGTCCCCGCACTGATCTAGCCAAACCAATACTAATACCCGGGTCAAGTTGGAAAGTGGAAGGCGTTGCGTCGGAATAAATCAACAGAATTTTTTTTTTAACAGTATCCCCGATAACATATCCAAAAATCATTGAAATCGGTGAGGATGGAAAACTTCTAAATAATTACCCATTATTTAAAGCGCCTACAAACGAAGAACTGTATAAGAAATGGGAAGCAGTTTTTATTAGTTTTGATTGTTTGCTTAAGGGGGGAGACCACTGTCTCAAATCTGAAAAATTTTTTGTTTTACATTTTCTGAAAGGCGTATGTTTCAAGAATGTTCTCTCCAAATTTGATGAAGAAATTCGCAAAATTGGCGGAGATATGGTGTTTTTCGTGAAGCGGTGTCAAACGCGCGACTGAGCCACGCGGAACTTTGAACGCGTTTTTCTCAGAATGACATTTCTCAACTGCGTTGACGGTCTACAGAGAAAACTATACGTCCAATTGGCTTGATCAAGGACATTTATTGAACGGAAAACCCGTCGCTATTACGTGACGATCAGACATTTTCAATTTTCACCTGCTTCTATTTTTTTTTAGCAACATTTCCCCAATTTTGTACCCCGAAAACATGACTTTTTTTTCAGTGGTCCGCCATTTTGTTATTTTTTACAATTTTGACATCTTCAATATGTACATATTAACTATACTAAGCAATAAATTGATTTGCTTGCATCGTTTGGTTGAAATAAATTTGCGCTCCGGAAAAAACATGCTAGTCGCGTTGACAGTCCCCAGACCATATGGTTCATCGAAATTCAAATAAATAATAATATTTAGAAACTAGAAGCCTGACTCTATTACGTGACGATCGCAAAATGTCGAATTTGTAAAAAATAACAAAATGGCGGACCACTGAAAAAAAGTCGTATTTTCGGGGTACAAAATTGGGGAAATGTTGCTAAAAAAATAGAAGCAGGTCGAAAATTGAAAATATCTGATCGTCACGTAATAGCGACGGGTTTTCCGTACAATAAATGTCCTTGATCATGCCAATTGGACGTATAGTCTTCTCTGTAGACTGTCAACGCGGTTGAAAAATGTCATTCTGAGGAAATCGCGTTCAATGTTCCGCGTGGCTCAAGTCGCGCGTTTGACACCGCTTCACGAAAAACACCACATCTCCGTCAATTTTGCGAATTTCTTCATCAAATTTGGAGAGAACATTCTTGAAACATACGCCTTTCAGAAAATGTAAAACAAAAAATTTTTCAGATTTGAGACAGTGGTCTCCCCCCTTAAAAAATGTAGTTGCGTTTTTGAAAAACATTTTTTAAAGAACGATATTATTAAAGAGCGCGTTATAAAAGATGTTAATGGAAATGTATTATATCAGGTAAGTCAATGTGAAATTATGAAATTGAAATTTTATATACAATCGTATTTTATAGTAATCGTATCCTTAATTTGTAGAGAAGCCTCAAGAGACGAAGGCTTGCGCTCAATGCGATTACTATTCTTTTTAATACCTCTATTAAAAATGAACAAAATAGCGAAAATAAATATTATATAGACAACTGAGCCACGAATCCTGAGCCTCCACCTGCAGTTATACAGGTAAATGTTGATAGTATATGATTTCACGTGACGTGATATTAGTACAGTTAGAGCCAATTGGCTTCCTTGGCTTCAAGCTCCCCTTCCGCGCGGCTCTGGAAAACACCATGGAGCCCAGGCTCCTTAATGGCCCAACTGGCCCCAATTGTTTCTACCTACAGGATATGCTAAGTGTCCCATCATCTAGTGGTCAATCTTCAACACCCATCCGTGAAAATTATTCAAAGTCATTAGAATTAAATGATATAGGTAAATATATTTAAAATAATTAATTATTAATAAATTACAGCGTTAAAAACATTTTATCGTAAATACTGTTGATGTGTTACAGTCAATGATGTAAAAACAGAAAGTATTTCTGCTACTAGTAATGATACATACACGAATAGTATCATTGAAAGAAAATGTTTAGACGTTTTTTCTACATCTCACTGATTAAAATTACCAAATACACTGTGGGCAGTCCACAAAGTTGACTTACCAAGGAAAATGTCAATCATTAATAAAGTAAGACCCTCACTTACCGAAGAGCCTAACGTATCACTGATTGAGAAACAAGTATGTGTATGTTTTGTATATGAAATACTTTTGAATAGACCAGCGGTGTCCACATCGGGCCATTTGGGAATACTGTAGTAGTGTGCGATGCAACCTCATCCCCTTCCGCGCGGCAATGTAAATATCATGGAGACCGTACTCCCAAATGGCCCGATGTGGACACCGCTGGAATAGACATTACTTAAAATCACTTTTGTAGGTTGTTTTCCAAGAAAATGGAAACTGCCAAATATTTATTTTTAACAAACTAGTGAAGGTATATAATACGTATCCGAACAGTTGTGAGAAAGTTGAGTTTTTTATAAGGAAAATAGATAGTTTAAAGATATGTACAGGAGGTCCAAGTATAAACCAATATAGAAACGTGCATTGTACTTGTGCATACCAAGATATTACGAATAAATGGCGACACAATCTGTGTGAGTCGGTCTTAGAAATAGGTACAATATGTAAACAATGTTTAAAATTAGATTCAACACTAAGGAGGCACTTCGACCCAGCTGTTAAAAAAAACAATCCTTCAACAAAAACATTATCTTTGTTGACAAAAACAAAGTCACAAACTTTAAAGAGGTATAAAATAAGCAGCAAAAAAACCGGAACCAAAATTCGCAAAGCAAAAGAAGAGATTAAAAAAAACAAACAAAGAGAAGGGGAAAAAAAATTTAGATCAATGTTTACGAAAACACGAAGAAAAATATAATATACCTCATAATCAGGTTACTAATTATGTTATTTCTTGTCAGATATTTATATTTACCTATTTATATTTTTTATAAGGTAATAAGTGTTTTTAAAATGTGTTATTTAATGGTTTGATTTCATGATTTTGTATGTATTTATAGAAATTATTGATAAAAGAATGTTTATTTGCAAGTAAACGCAAATCGTCGAAAGGTCGCAGATATAATACTGAATGGTTACTGCTGTGTGTACTTCTGCATATAAAAAGTCCGAAGACTTATAATTTTTTGCGTCGAAATGAAATACCTACTGCCCTTACCTGCTCACAGTAGGGGAGACCGGGGCTAGTTGTTACAAGGGCAGGTTGTTACAAAACAGTTTAAATTTTTTTCGCTTGCACTATCACTTCGATGATGAAGTGGCTGATGTGTTTCAACCATACACAATTGTGTATGTTGTTTGTTTGTAGTCGGTTCACGCGTTGTCACTTTATTACAGTTTTTTGTGTTTTCGGTACTAATAGTAACTTTTCTCTTTCTACTTCAATCTTTTCTACCGAACAGACAGATAAATGTATGCAAATTAATATTACTACGTTTAAATCAGTGTTCCTTTAGCTACAGATTGGCACCAAGAACATAAGAATACACCAAACTGGTATGAACTTATAGCTTTTTATACACGATGGTGTCAACTGGGGCAAGTTGTTACACAAGACAAGGGGCATGTTGTTACATACGAAAAAGGACATGTTGTTACAGAGGGAAAGGGGCATGTTGTTACAAAGTGGATTCAGTGCATAGAGTGCAAAAAGTGGGCACATGAGAAGTGTGCAAAACCTAAAAATCACTTTTTATGTGTGCATTATTTGCGAGTCCCCTATGAAACGGACGACGATAATTAGTGCAACTGATTTCAGCAGTTTTTTTTTCTTTTTAAAATACATTTTTTATTGTATATTCATTATAATAGATTCTTACCATTAATAACTTTACTTCGGTTCAAGAAAATATAATTATATTACTCATAATAAGCCTCGTTTCGTAAAATTTAATCCTGTAACAACTTGCCCCGTATTGTGTAACAACTAGCTCCTACAACATGCCTCGACCTTCAAAATGGCTTGTTTCAAAGTCATGGTTTTCATTTAATTACATGCGATAGCGGTAATCGGTAGAGGAAAGAACGTACTTTAAATAAAAAAATAAAAAACTGAAAAGTGTAACAACTAGCCCCGGTCTCCCCTACTGTGAGAAAATACATGAGCATGGTTGACATTGACTGTGGATTTGACATTAAATTTTTCGAGTTACAGAAGAAAAAATTTGAAGAAATTCCAAAAAGAGCTAAGCACGGAATGTTAATTTTCGACGAAATGCAAGTGAGGCAAAGCTTAGAAATAAATTCTAAAAAATTCACATTCGAAGGTTGTGCAAATGTAGGAGTACATTCGGATAGTAACAAATTCACAGAGTTGGAAGATCATGCTTTGGTATTTATGTTTCGATCATTAGGCGATAAATTTATACAATCAATAGGTGTTTTTGCTAGTAAAGGATCAACAAAAGGTCTAACTCTTGCTGAAATCGTGCTACAAGCTATTATTTTAGTTGAAAAAGCAGGAGGATATATTGATGGCATTGTATGTGATGGAACTGCAATAAATAGGAAAATGTGGAAGGAATTTGGAGTTTCTGGTAAACTAAATTCCAAACTGAATCATTTTTTTACAAATCCGGTTAATCCAAAAAGAAAAGTATATGTATTTTCAGACACTCCATATCTTTTCAAATGTGTGAGAAATACAATATAGAATAGGGGTAAATTAAAGGTAAAATTAACTTCTTTCTGAGGAACTCAAAACTAAAGCACGCTAAGAAATTATGAAATTGTGATTTATCTGAATTCAGGTGGATGGTCAATATGTTCGGTGGGTTGATTACGAGAATTTGTACAAAATAGATCAATTCAATCCGGGTAATCTAAGAGTGTGTCCGAAATTAACTGCTAATCATATTAATCCTTCAAATTGTTTGAAAATGCGTGTCTTCTTGGCTACTCAGGTTTCGTACTCCAAATGTTAAAACAAAAATTAATATAAATTTTTAATGGAAATGTAATGGAATTCAGTATTTTTTTAATTAGTAGGAATATTTTTTGTAATTATGAGTCGGCTTGATGTATGAGTATTTTTTTTAGATATTTAGTAAAAGTGTTGCTGATGGACTGCAATTTTATCGGTCTCGAGGAGTGGATACGTTATCTAACTGTGATGGTACGATCAAATTCACTTTAAGGATGAATGCTCTTTTTGACGTTTTAAACAGAAACCATTCGGGTGTCAAGTTGCGACAAACTAAAGATCTTGAGGTACGTACATTTCCAACCAAATTTTTTCAACAATGTAGAGATGCATAATAATAATTTATTTTGTAACTTTTTAGTTGTTAAGAGAATCACTAAATTGGCTAAATAATTGGGAGGAAGATATTAAAAAAAAAATACAAGCTTCGGAGTTTTTGACAGCTAGTACAGCTGAGGGTTTGAGAGTGACTATTAAGTCTACAGTTGCTTTAACAGAATATCTGTTAAGTTTAAATGGTGCTTTCGATTACGTTCTTACCGGAGAAATGAACCAGGATTGTATTGAAGTACACATATACCCACAATAATATACAGGGTCATCGTTTAATCCTGCAACCCGCGCGCGCGCGAACAGACGAAAATGGCAACACCGCCTCACGGACGCATTCCACTACAACCATGCACCGTCACCGCGTTCGGAGAGCTGCTAGCGACCGCTGGACAGCAGTGATGCTCGAGCTTCGAGAATTTTTGGCTGGTCCTTGTCAAATTAACGTTGCAAAGAACTATTCAGAATTTCCCGGCCCCGGTTGAAAATTTTGGGGTCTTTTTCGTATAACTTTTGAACTGTAAGACATATCGGAATGCAATTTGCGCCAAAAAAATGAGGAAAAATTAATCCCTCTTAATGATGGATAATTTAACATATTTTACGTTTACCTAATTTTTCTTTTATCAATTTTTTAACCATAATTGTTTAAAAAGCTGTTGGAAACTGTTTATTTGATAATGTATTTAACGCTGTTTTTAAAATTCGTGGTGTTGATAAACAATAGGCTAGTTGATTCTGTATCATTACATTTATAAATTGAGAAATTAAATTTTTATTCAATTATGTGTTAGTTCTGCAGACCTCAGAATCTATTGTTCTGGTTTTCTTTTTTATGATTTTATACTTAATGCGGTGCATACCTAGATCAGACGTAAGGGGTAACTAATGCGACGTGTCTTTGATTGTAGCGGTGTTTGAATTTTTTTCTAGAATTTTTGTGTTAGAATGTTTTAGCTACTCAACGCCACGCCTATACCGGCTTCCGTTAATGTCATTTTTTGGAACGATGTGCCGTTACTGTGGTTTTTACAAGCAGGTGGCGAAAAATCTCTCCGTACAAGGAACCGTCAACCCTGTCGTGGCTAAAATTTTTGAAATTGAGACGGGTACGAGATCTGTTGACATTATTTTCAAACCTCATTACAGTGATCTGGGGTGCGAGTGGTAGACCGATCATAAAAGCGGAGCGCGCGGCTCGATTACCTGGGTCGGGAAATTCCCAATACCTAGCTTATTACGACGCTAAAATTTTCGAAGCTCGGGCATCACTCTTGTCCAACGGTCGCAGGCAGCTCTGCGCTGGGCCGGTGCATGGTTGTAGTGGAATGCGTCCGTGAGGCGGTGTTGCCATTTTCGTCTGTTCGCGCGCGCGCGGGTTGCAGGATTAAACGATGACCCTGTACAGGGTGTTACTCTATTGATAGTCAATACTCTAGGGCAGTGAGGCGCTCGAAAGCTAATGATAGCGACTCTGGTAAACACCATGGAAGTCGGGCTCCTTAATGGCCCAACTGGCCCTCACTGCTCTAGGCGCCTTTACCGCAATTTCGTCACTCTTGAGTTACGTCTTATTTTCGCCTGTACAATCACTCATCCCCTACAGCATTGATTATCAACACTATTCTGTTGACTATCAATAATATTCTGTATATATGTTTTAATATATTTAATATATAATTTTTTTATAGGTGTACCCACGGCGTAAACTTTTTTATTAATAAAAAAACGTAACACCTATATTTTCCTTTTTTTATTCGACTTTGTCATTTAACACCTGTCATGTTATTTGTTATATTTGTAATCTTCTTTTTATATTTTGCAGCAATTTTTTGGTATTATCAGACAGGCAGGTTGTCAAAATGACCATCCAAATTTCCAAACATTTCTTCATTTATATAAAATGCTTTCAATATACAAATTATTGCAACCACCAACATTTGGAAATTGTAAAGTTGAAAACAATACTAATAAGAAGTCAATCACCTCGATTGAAGATTTAAAAAAAAATTTTGGAACAACAATACATCAAATACGCATATGTACATTGAAAAGTTAAAAGTTAAATTAAATAATATAATTGAAACTACGGATTTAGAATGCGCCGAAGTATTTGAGCACGATTATTGCTTGCCAGAAGTATTAGATTGTATTATATACTATATAACTGGTTTTATTTGTAAGAAAATGAAAAAAAATACAATGTTCTACGTGCTTAACCCTCATCCGTCCCTCGTGTCAATTTGACACATTTTTCCCGTAATAAATTATATTATTCTTTTATTTGTGGGTAAATTTGCCCGAAACTTCGTGACTTTTATTTTTTTAACGCAAAGCACACGTGGTTAGTATTGTTGATGATAGATAATGATGTCAAAGGTACAAATCAAATTTGTGACGAAAGAGTTCCTGTGTGTCAATATGACACATATACTCTTACGTTTGTCGCAGTGTTTCTTATGTTTCTTACTGTGCATCGACTTGATGATCAGTACGGTCAAAAAGCAAACTAAAACAGAAAAGTTGAAGTTCGAAGTGAAAATATAAATAAGTGTAAAAAATACATGTGAGCAATACGAATTACGAAGCACGGGACATGAAAATAAAGGCAGTCTGTTTCGAATCGGAGTTGAGAATACAGTACACACTCATACTACGTACGGACGTACGGACGTACGGCGCGTTGCGGACACTATTCCGTACCGCCAATGCCGTGAGTGAGAAAACCTAAGAGGGAAAGAGAGGGAACGAAAGAGTACGACACGAAGTTGCCGTCGACAGTTACGTGTGCGTGACTGACGCAGGTGCAGTTCATACACACATTACCATTGCTCCTGTAGGTGTTTCCCCCTCCATCAGTGGTAGCTGGAGTCCGCGAATTGTAGTCCCGGTGACTATCCCCACCACTTTTTGAAATCCTTCGGCCGAGAGTGAGAGAACCCGAGAACGACCGAGAGCGAACGAAAGAGTCGCGCCAACTTCATATCGTACAATGCATTGTTGAAACGATAGATCTAAAAGAATACAACGAAAGAGATAAAGCTTTTCTTATAGTTACTTTGCATAATATAAGAATGGCTAGTGGTTCAGGAGCAGGGTTCAGTGATGAAAATACTAGCGATGATAGTGATTCATTCGCAACTAGCGCAGATGATACCGATTATGTACCTTCTGAAAATGTAAATAGTGAAGAGGAATATGACAGTGATGAGAGTAGCGAGGAATTTTTAGACCAAGCAACTCAGGAAGAAGTAGCTGCCGATCCCGAAAATTACTTTTTGTCAAAAGACAAGAAAATAGTGTACTCAACAGATCCGCCACCAGCCGTTGGTAGAAGAAGTTCTTCTTTCATATTGAAGTGTATTCCTGGTAAAATGAAATACAAATATGGATAAATTATTGAAGGAAGAGAAATTCATATACATAGGTACACTTTTTTTAGGCCCAACTATTTATGCGTCATCCCGATGTACAGACACATTGTCTGCCTTTCTATTGTTCATTGAACCTATCGAAAACATAATTATTTCAATGACAAATTTATACGGCATTCAAAAATTGAAGAAAAATTGGGAAAACATTGACATTTGTACATTCCGTGCATATATTGGATTACTTTTACTAGCTGGTGTTTATCGTTCACGTGGGGAATGTGTTACGGAATTATGGGACGATCGTTTAGGTAGGCCGATTTTTCGAGCAACCATGTCTTTGAAACGGTTCAAAATGATAACCAGATGCTTGCGTTTTGACGACAAAGAAGACAGAGCGGAACGAAGGAGTAGAGATAAATTGGCTCCCATACGAAATGTTTTTGATAAATGGACGCATCGTGTAAAGATGTTGTACACTCCTGGTGATTGTATTACGGTTGATGAGCAACTTATCCCATTTCGTGGCCGTTGTCCATTTACGCAGTATATCCCATCGAAACCACATAAGTACGGGATAAAAGTTTGGATAGCATGCGATTCTAAAACATATTACCCCTATAACATGGAAATTTACACGGGGCGGAATCGAAACTGCCACACAGAAGTAAAACAGGGTCAACGCGTGGTGTTGCAATTAGTTGAAGGCTTGAGTGGACGCAATGTTACGTGTGACAATTTTTTTACTTCACATGAATTGGCAACTATATTACAGAAACAAAAGATGACGTTCGTAGGCACCATAAGAAAAAATAGAACAGAAATCCCACCACTTTTGCTCGATATGAAAACGAAGCCACTTTATCATTCTGAGTTTGTTTTTGACCACAAACTCAAAGCTACAATGGTATCTTATGTACCAAAAATAAGACGATTTGTCACTCTACTCAGTACATATCATACGTCAAAGAAAATAAATAATGAAAGAGATAAAAAACCCGAAATTATAAAGTACTATAATGCTACAAAGGGAGGCGTCGATGTTCTCGACGAGATGGTGGGCACGTACCGATGTAAACGTAAAACAAATAGATGGCCAATGGCAGTTTTTGGTAATATGTTAGATATGTCAGGATGCAGTGCTTTCATAATATTTACCTCACTCAACACGAAATGGAATGAGAATAAAAAATATCGTCGACGTCTATTTTTGATTGAAATTGGATATTCTTTGGTGCAATCCTATATTACGTCACGTACACATCTCCCGCGGGGATCTAATTCCGCTGCACTTGTGGAAGAAATACAAGGTATACCACAAGTGATTGTACCTACTTCTAATAGTCTAACGCATACTCCACCCACAAAAAAACGAGCCCGATGTCATATATGCGAAAAAAAACGAAATGCAAATGTATATACTGCCCGATGTGATTCTTGCAAACAAGCTGTATGCCCTTCACATCGTTTTATTTTATGTGAAACTTGTGAAAGATTTAGTATGTAAATATTAACTTATCAATTCGAATAAAACAATATCGAAAAATAACTGTTTATCATGTCATTTTATCGATCTTTCACCATTGTGTCAATTTGACACCGAGGGACAGATTCAGTTCGTGAAATGAGGGACGGATAAGGGTTAAGATTATTTGAAAATGAAAATAATATAAATGCCAGAACTGTTGCTCAATTATTTGATGTTAAAATTAGAGGAAGACTGATCCACCCGAATACACGAATTTATGAATTATTTAGAAATACAGAAAAATATTTTCAAGAAACCATAAAATCTAAAAGATGTGATATACTGGACAATACTATAGAAAAAGTAATTTTAAATTGTAAGTTAAAGTTTCCATGTGAACCACACAAAGCTGACACAATTAGTAAATGTTTATTTTATTATATAACAATGCGGATGAGACAATATGTTAAATCAGAAAATCGTTCACTAACTAAATTAAACACAGTAATAAAAAAATTAGCCAAATTTGTAAATAGTTAAGTAATCCTTGTTTGCACACACCTTTAATAGGTATATTTTTTATGTTGTTCAAAAATTTATAAATAAATTATATACAATAATATTAAACTGCTAACTTTATTTGTCGTTTATCAATTATTGATAATAATTTACAATTTCATACATCGTTATTTTCACTTAAAATTCTATCGGCATGAGGCAAAGTGGTAAATATTGTTTGTATGCATGTATTTCGTTGATGTTGCAAAAGGCATTTACATATACATATATGCAGGTCTGGTATGGAATTCCTACTCGTAGTGGAGGGGGAACCTTGGCGTCGATTGGTTTGACGTCACGGGATCATCACACGCATGCGTGGCCTGTCTCCCCTCCACTACGAATGGAAATTCCACATCAGGCCTGTATATATATGTAAATGCCTTCACGACATCGACGAAATCTGCCGGCCGGCAGAAGAACTAGGACGAAAAAGTCACACATTCTGGACATGAGTCGGAACACCTGTCTATTACACCGTGGTCCCACTTACACCTCTGATTAACAAATAGTTTCTTATTAAACGATTTTTATTCAGCTTCAATCAAGTTTAGTTAAAATCTAGAAACTCAATTTTAACCCCCTTCCAACTATCCAATAGACTTGAAACTTTGCAGGCATACGTAATTTAGATGACAATACAAAATTATGAAGAAAAAGAAACCGTCCCAGGGGTTTAAAAAATTACCAAGTCATCAATAAATATAACCCATAACCACAAATCCAAACGACTTGAAATCAGCCTATAACCACAAATCATATAAATTTAATCGCAATGAAATCAGCATGTAACCACAAATTTAAACTAGACAATAAAAAGTAAATAAAGAAAAAAAATATGTTTTAGTTTTTAGTGCATTTTAAATAAAATCATTTAACAGTTTAACTTAAAATTTGTTTTATATTTTTTAATTTTGTACAAATCAATCGAATCAAATAACATATAAAACATTCAATTTAAATTAGAATCAAATGCATTTAAAACATTTGGTTTTCCACAAAGCATTTTGCACAGATCGATACTAATAAATAAGATTACATACTTAATAAATATTGTTGCGGCGTAGAGGCGACGCCTCGTTAGCTATCGTGATTTATTTACAGTTATGTACACGAGTTGAAATTTAACACTATACATTTGTACAATATTCACATCAAGTATACGTTTATATACAATATAAGATTCAATATAATACATATAATATAAGATACAATATAAGAACTTTGGTCTTTGATTGAAATCGCAATGTACGATGTACATACATTATACATCCATACATTCATACATTCATAAATTCATACATCCACACATCCACATATCCATACATACATATCCGCGATATACGAAGGTCACCGGACGACGTACGTACAGGCAACCACACATTGCACAAATGTATTGCATGATAATTGAATATTATCGAAAATATTGGTGATATGAAAAATGTTGTTACGAAAAATGTAAGTATTTGAGGGGTAGACTTTTAGGCGTAATTTCCCCAAAGAAAAATCTGCTGTTACAGATGCAATAAATGTAGATCTAGCTAGAAAGATATATTTTTTAATTTTAGAGACGAACTTCTTGTATTTTTGGGCATGATGAACCACGACGTTCCGCAATTGCAGGACACAAAGTGGTTATGCAATTTAGCTTTTCTGTGGGACCTGTCAGATCATTTGAATATATTAAATGTAGGTTTACAAGGGAAGAGTAAAACTGTAATAAATTTCTACAATTCTATTCGCGGAATTCGAATGAAAATTGATTTATGGATCTCACAATTGCACGAAAACAATTTCTGTCACTTTAAAAAACTAACAATTGTCTGTACTCACAGATGAAATAAATATAGATGTATATAGCTAGATATAGAAAAGCAATGGAAAGTATGAAACAAGATTTTACAAACAGATTCAAAAATTTAGATAAATTAGAACAGTCTCTGGATATAGTATCACACCGTTTTCAGTAAACGTCGAAACAGTTCCACCTGATTTACAATTAGAATTAATAGATTTAAAGATTGATCGGGCGTTCAAGAAAAAATTTCACGAAACAAGTCATATCACCGAATTTTACAAAAAAATTTCGGTATGTAGATTTCCTCATCTCCATAAGTGTATCGCGAATACATTGGCCATGTTTGGTTCTACATATATATGCGAACAATTCTTTTCTGTCATGAAAAGAGTAAAATCAACAACGCGAACGAGAATAACCGACTCTAATTTGAAAAGTATGCGTATGATGACATTATGATGTCATTGACATTTTTACGCACAAAAAAGTAAATCACACCGAGAAGTCTGCCTCTTACACACTTCAATTTTTCCTAATAACAGTTTTTTATATCACCAATATTTTCGATAATATTCAATTGTCACGCTTCATGTGCTTTACTATACATTTATACATATTGGTAGAGGTGGACGAAAAGTAATCTGATGGATGATTAGCGATTATAACTAGAGTGACTAGAGTGAATGTGTTATGACGATTATGTGATTTGCCTTCATACCTAGTGGTGCTTTTGCTGTGCTAAATGTTCTATGTCAGGAGAAAATGCCTGGCATGCAGTTAAAATTAATGAACTTTTCAAATTAGAATCGGTTATTCTCGTTCGCGTCGTTGATTTTACTCTTTTCATGATAGAAAAGAATTGTTCGCAAATATATGTAGAACCAAACATGGCCAATGTATTCGCGATACACTTATGGAAATGAGGAAATCTACATACCGGAAAGTTTTTGTAAAATTCGGTGATATGACTTGCTTTGTGAAATTTTTTCTTGAGTGCCTGGTCTTGCTTTAAATCTGTTAATTCTAATCGTAAATTAGGTGGAACTGTCTCGACGTTTACTGAAAACGGTGATGATACTATATCCAGAGACTGTTCTAGTTTATCTAAATCTTGGAATCTGTTTGTAAAATCTTGTTTTAAAATTTCCACTGCTTTTCTATACCTAGCAACATCTATATTTATTTCATCTGTGAATACAGATGTTAGTTTTTGAAAGTGAGAGAAATTGTTTTCGTGCAATTGTGAGATCCACATAGGGTAGATGTACCATTTGTGGCCACTGCACCATTTGTGGCCACTGTCTTATTTATTCCGATATATTAAGTATTCTTAGTTCACTTTCATTACAATGAATTACGCTGTCTAAGGATGGGTTGTTGGCATCATTTCTACTGTTTTGTTGTCCCGTTTTATTTAATAATCATACGTGGCCACAAACGGTGCAAAACAGTCCGGCACGATAATATAATGATTTTTTAAATAATTATGTTTAAAACATTGTTCAACGTAGAATATTTCAATTATCTGTAGATTTTGGATTACACTGATATATTCTTTATTTTTGTGTACGTATTCTTTTGTAAGTTATGTATCTGTGAATGGTACGGAAATCCTTAAAGTGGCCACAAATGGTACATCTACCCTATCCATTTTCATTCGAAATCCGCGAATAGAATCGTAGAAATCTATTACAGTTTTACCCTTCCCTTGTAAATCTACATTTAATGTATTCAAATGATCTGATAGGTCTGATAGAAATGCTAAATTACATAACCACTTCTTGTCTTGCAATTGTGGAACGTTGTGGTTCATCATGTCCAGAAATACGAGAAGTTCGTCTCTAAGATGGAAAAATCTGTCTAAAACTTTATCAGGGCTAAGCCAACGCACGTCGGTATATAACGGCAAGTCACAATAATCGCATTCCAAATCTTCAAGGAACGTGCGGAACTGTCTCCGTTTCAGTCCGTTCATTCGGATATAGTTAGTCGTTTGAATAACGACTGACATAACGTCTTCAAATTGTATACGTTTAGCACATAAATTTTGCTGGTGGATGATACAATGGAAGTTTTCAATTTTATGAGGAACTGGAAAATTTCTTAAACCATCTCGGAGGCGGCCGACGAATCCGGTGTGCTCTCCAACCATTGCTGGAGCACCATCGGTTGTGACAGAGACCAGCTTGGTCCAGTCTAACCCCATACCGTCGACTGCTTTGTCTACGCACGACAAGATATCCGCTCCTGTCGTGATCTCTGTTAAGGGACTGAAATATAACAGTTCCTCTATTATTGACAACTTCTCATTGACACCACGAACAAATATTGCGATCTGTGGTGTGCCTGTCACGTCCGTTGACTCGTCCAATGCCAATCTATATGCAATAAATTCGCGGGTGGCAGCAGCTAGTTGTCGCTGGACGTCCGCTGCCATCTCCTGAATTCGTCTTGTGACCGTGTTGCGCGATAAGCTCACTTGTCGAAATTGTTCGGCTTGGTTGGGGACTAGAAGCTCTGCCGTTGTCGTGAAACATTCTTTGATGAAATCCCTATCCGAGAATGGGCGCCCATTTTTCGCTATTTTAAGTGCGAGTTTAAGAACTCAATAGTATACATATGTTCTAAAAGAACTGATAAGCATTAAACATTCTAGTACGAATTTACAAACACATACAATTACATCTTCCGATTGATTTTCTTTCTCTTTTATTAATTTCCCTTTCAGGCGCTCGATGGTGTGAAGACGCTCGTCCCTTGACAAAATGTCATACTCATTTGCATGACGCGTATTATAATGTTTTTTTAAATTGTGGACCCATTTAGAAGACAGTACCATCTGGCATAGGGGAGATCGGGGCAAAGTGAACCTCGGGGTAAAATGAGCTTCCTTAATTTATTCTTTAACAATAGAATATATTTACAAATATGGTGACGTAATAAATGTGTGTAATACCACAATGATAATTATGCACATTCAGATATCAAAAAATGGAAATTCATTTAAAAAATTAAAAATGAAGTTTTAGAGACTTCCAATTGGTTTCCTTTTCAATTTAGCTTTTTGGATAAATGAGTCTTAAATATGTTATTTTAACTCCAATTTTTTTCTGCGTATTTATAACAAGCTTATAAACATACATGTACACGCATTTGAGAAAACATTAATACTAACATTATTAAATAATTAATTTTCCATTGAGTACACATTCGGGGTAAAGTGACCGGGGTAAACTGAGCTGCATATGGCTGCTAAGAACCAATGCGTAAGTGATGTGCGCAATATCCCTAACCTGTCTGCTGGCTAGAAAACCACGCGGTCGTGATGGAACAGAATCTAACCTCAAAAAAATGAAAAATCTGCCACAGTTTTTGACAACCACGGTGCAAAAAAGCCAGAAGCTGCCGGGCTACACACGTCATTCCAGCGCAAGGGGTTTATATTTACCTATATCCTTAATTAAAATTCTTATTTTGTTGCACCTCACTTTACCCCAGACAGTAGCTCACTTTACCCCATATATGGGGTAAAGTGGTCACTTTTGGCATTTTCTTTTCAAATTGAATTTTAATATACTTTAAGTTTATTTTAAGTATTGCTATTCGTCATTTATCAATAGTAATGTTCAAAGTATATTATAAATCTATTTCCACACATGTTTATTGAAAGGGAAAAATTTTATTCGTCTTCAACCTTTTTTGGGGTCACTTTACCCCGGTCTCCCCTACAAGGCAGTGTATTTCCCCGTCCTGGTGTGTCAGAAGGTACAACTCTTCCCAGCATTCCTCAAACTTGCGTTTCGAACTTGATGGATGATCCATTTTTTTCCAACGTTCACAAACGTGAAACACGTGATAACGTAGAACTAGGGTAAATCCGGGAGATGCGGGGGATCTAACATAAAATGGCTATTAAACTAATACTGGTATTATTTATTTTATCAGAATGAACCTAACATGCTCAGAATTTTATGCTGATTCAGAAAAACTGGTCGATATTAGCTTTAAGACAATACTTACAGAAAATCGGGTTGAAAACTGGGGGATTTTATCACCACGGTTTGATATTCAATGTTGCGTCCACGTATCTTGTATAACCAATAATTCGCCAAAAACTATTTGTTAATCAGAGGTGTAAGTGGGACCACGGTGTAATAGACAGGTGTTCCGACTCATGTCCAGAATGTGTGACTTTTTCGTCCTAGTTCTTCTGCCGGCCGGCAGATTTCGTCGATGTCGTGAAGGCATTTACATATATATACAGGCCTGATGTGGAATTTCCATTCGTAGTGGAGGGGGGACAGGCCACGCATGCGTGTGATGATCCCGTGACGTCAAACCAATCGACGCCAAGGTTCCCCCTCCACTACGAGTAGGAATTCCATACCAGACCTGCATATATGTATATGTAAATGCCTTTTGCAACATCAACGAAATACATGCATACAAACAATATTTACCACTTTGCCTCATGCCGATAGAATTTTAAGTGAAAATAACGATGTATGAAATTGTAAATTATTATCAATAATTGATAAACGACAAATAAAGTTAGCAGTTTAATATTATTGTATATAATTTATTTATAAATTTTTGAACAACATAAAAAATATACCTATTAAAGGTGTGTGCAAACAAGGATTACTTAACTATTTACAAATTTGGCTAATTTTTTTATTACTGTGTTTAATTTAGTTAGTGAACGATTTTCTGATTTAACATATTGTCTCATCCGCATTGTTATATAATAAAATAAACATTTACTAATTGTGTCAGCTTTGTGTGGTTCACATGGAAACTTTAACTTACAATTTAAAATTACTTTTTCTATAGTATTGTCCAGTATATCACATCTTTTAGATTTTATGGTTTCTTGAAAATATTTTTCTGTATTTCTAAATAATTCATAAATTCGTGTATTCGGGTGGATCAGTCTTCCTCTAATTTTAACATCAAATAATTGAGCAACAGTTCTGGCATTTATATTATTTTCATTTTCAAATAATCTTAAGCACGTAGAACATTGTATTTTTTTTCATTTTCTTACAAATAAAACCAGTTATATAGTATATAATACAATCTAATACTTCTGGCAAGCAATAATCGTGCTCAAATACTTCGGCGCATTCTAAATCCGTAGTTTCAATTATATTATTTAATTTAACTTTTAACTTTTCAATGTAGGGGAGACCGGGGCTAAAAGTTCCGGGGGGTAAGTTGTTCCGACGGTTCTATCTTCAAAATGAAAAGAGCGTTGTACTTTAAAGTATTTTTTCCGTGTGAGTGGCGCGATCAGCTCACACGGAAAAAATATTTTGAAGTACAACGCTCTTTTCCTTTTGAAGATAGAACCGTCGGAACAACTTACTCCCGGAACTTTTAGCCCCGGTCTCCCCTACATATGCGTATTTGATGTATTGTTGTTCCAAAATTTTTTTTTAAATCTTCAATCGAGGTGATTGACTTCTTATTAGTATTGTTTTCTACTTTACAATTTCCAAATGTTGGTGGTTGCAATAATTTGTATATTGAAAGCATTTTATATAAATGAAGAAATGTTTGGAAATTTGGATGGTCATTTTGACAACCTGCCTGTCTGATAATACCAAAAAATTGCTGCAAAATATAAAAAGAAGATTACAAATATAACAAATAACATGACAGGTGTTAAATGACAAAGTCGAATAAAAAAAGGAAAATATAGGTGTTACGTTTTTTTATTAATAAAAAAAGTTTACACCGTGGGTAATTGATGAATTCTAAGCTTTAAGGCCTGGTCGGCATCTTTTCCTGACGTTTGAAACCAGTTAAGAAACGCGTTTATTATATCATTTTTATATAAAGTGTGGACTGAACCTCTTAAGGTGGGCAATACAAGGCGATAAAAGGTAATTATTTAGAAGTTTTCCATCCTCACCGATTTCAATGAATTTTGGATATGTTATCGGGGATACGATTCTGAACAACTTTTTCCTATACATGTTACCGTCGCTCGACCTTCGTTTCCGAGATATTCGCGAAAAACTGCTGCTACTGCTACAATGTATTCTGCTGTAAACCTACCTACAGTACACGGTTGTGAGAGCGTATGCGTCAGCATGGGACAAAACAAATGATGAAGCTGACCCTCGTTTCTGAGATATTTGCGAAAAACTTCTGTTGATTTATTCCGACGCAACGCCTTCCACTTTCCAACTTGACCCGGGTATTAGTATTGGTTTGGCTAGATCAGTGCGGGGACGCGCGCCCGCTTGCGGGCGCCTAAAGCATGGTACCGAACCGATGTGCCGGCGCTGCCGAACATAGTCGGGATGTCCAACAGGTGTTCTTGAAAGCACTCTCTTTCTAGCGAAAAAATTATGTTTTAGTTAAACTCAAATCGGTTCGCTACCATGTTTTACGCGCCCGCCAGCGGGTGCGCCCCCCCCCCCCGCACTGATCTAGCCAAACCAATACTAATACCCGGGTCAAGTTGGAAAGTGGAATGCGTTGTGTCGGAATAAGTGAACAGAAATACTGTACAGTGAGGCGATCGTGGTGAGGTGATTAAAACAATTTTCCTTCAAATCCATGAGGAAAAGTTTACCAAGGTTTTTTGCGCATATCTTAAAAAGTAAGGCCGACCAAAGGTTACATGTATAGGAAAAAGATGCTCAGAATCATGCCCCCTACAACATATTTCAAGGTCATCGAAATCGGTGATGGTCATGCTAATCGACAAGTTTACCGAAGTTTTTCGCAAATATCTCGGAAACAAAGGTCAGCTTCGTTATTTGTTATGTCCCATGCTGGCGCAGACGCTGCCACGGATGCGTACTGTAGGTAGATATACGGCAGAATACATTGTGTAGTAGCAGCAGTTTTTCGCGAATATCTCGGAAACGAAGGTCGAACAACGGTAACATGTATAGGAAAAAATTGCTCAGAATCGTGTCCCCGACAACATATCCAAAAATCATTGAAATCGGTGAGGACGGAAAACTTCTAAATAATTACCAAATAATGTGAGTCGTGGATTATTTTCAAAATTTCCCACACGATATTTGCAAATACAACATTTATTAACCATTTTGCAATATTACTATAAATATGCAATTCACGCTGCGCTGACTTGCAAATAATAAATATAATAAATGAATTCATACTCGTAGTGGAGGGGGAACCTACGCGAACTGGAGAGGGAACATTACGTTCTGTTACACCGTACGGACCACCTACATGGGCGACGATTGGTGTGACGTCACGGGATCATGACGCGCATGCGTGGCCTGTTGTTTCTGGCAAGCCCAGTAATACCACTAAAATCTCTACTACTACAGTCTCATTAATACATATGTATATGCCTTCTAAGTCACGACGCCTCTCGCGACGGCCGGGGGAACTATGCAGAAATCGGCACACAAAATCGTTGGGGTTAAAGGTATAGAGTCGGTACACCTGTCTATTACACCGTGAGTGGGACTGTTCAAGTCTATTCCGCCCAATTATATAATATTATTGTTTAATCATTAGTCAATTCCTGTTTATTTTGCCAATTTCTAAAATGTAGAACACTGGGGCTCCAAGAGCCCCAGTCATATAACCCTACGGGTACGAGCCTACACGCACACTACTAGAGTTTGCCCCATCCGTGATATGCCCGCAACGTCATTGGTTTCGAGCACCCCCTTCCACGCGAGCTTTGGAAAACGCGATGAATGCTCGTCATACCGGACCACCCATCTGGGCATCGCTGTAATGTAGGATGTTGACGGAGACATAGCATGCTCGTATTTTTTATTTCTTATTCTTGTAATTGACATCGAAACGTTTTCTAAACACTACCTACATGTGTCTTTTTTATTGTAAACCCATATTCAGATTCAGGGTGCAAAAATTTCATTCTACAAGAAGACGAAAATGAATGCGTGGGATGCGGAGAAAACTATTTTGAAACCCCGAAAAGCGACTATTGGATTAAATGTATGCGCTGCAGCCGTTGGTTTCATGATAGATGCTCCAAGTACGAGATTTTTTTGAGATTTATATGGAGAACTAAAGAAGATATAAAATATCAATTTATTTACTGGTTTATTATAATTTTTATAAGCTACACTTTTGGTTATTTTTCAAGGTCGGTCTCACCCGTAGTCGGTGGACACTGGATGGTCTAACCCCGACATGCGGGTGAGACCGACCAGTTGCAGTGCCAATGTTTTTCGTTGCAAATGAAAATATATATTTGAAATTATTGCACACTATAATTTATATATACCCTAAATTGATTGGGATTTGCTTTAATGTGCCCAAAACGACGAAAATATGAAAACAACAATGCTACAATTTCTTTTCCAAAAAGTGGTCGAACTCTCCCGGACTTACAATACACCTCGTTTGGCGCCCCCCGCAAATCAGCCCCCGGGGCAAAAGCACCCGTTGCCCTCCGCCCCTAGTCACGTCCTTGACGACTTGTGCGATGGAGGGGGAGACGGCGATATGCTTACGCATCGCCACGGATTATTAGTACGTTCCTATTGTTTATAGTTTCTTTATTATAACAGTTGTGATAACCAACCCGTGTGACAACCATACCCGGACTCCCCTACCTACGGTATGGATTTCTCACGACACGCGATCAATCTACTCGAAAACAGGTAGGTATTCCAAGCAGGAAAAGATATATAAATAGCTATGTAACAAAAATTCTCTTTCGGTAGATCGTAGGTGATGCGTAAAAAATAAATAGTAGTTTAAAACAAAATTGTAGCATATCAGGGTATTAGGTAGTTATCCCTTTGTTAATAATATCAGGGGACAAGTTTCGAGGTGCTTCTTTCAATCTTTGCAAATTATTAGAAAAAACCATAAATGGACTTTCAATGTAGGTATTTATTATATATTTTCAATGTTTAAGTGTCGAGATGAAAATTTTGCGGCCCATATTTGGCATTCGTTAGCTTGTTGTCCATCATTCCATCCTAAAATCGTTAAGGATTAACGAAAGCATTTACCTACTATCTAAATTTTTTACAACCCCTACTGATATATATGAAAAAGTGAAATGTTGTCTGTTTGTTTCTCCTTCTTTCACGCCTAAACAGCTAAATGAATTTCAACGAAACTTGAAATATAGATTACATTCGTCCTAGATTAAATTATAGGTTATGTTTTTAGCCTTTTTTATTTTGGGAACATCGTAAATAATTCCTGGATAAATCGGGGTAACGGGTCAGCTAGTAGATTAATAAAAATCCATACCTATGGCGAAAACTTATGTATTTTGCAGTAGCTTTCAAGTGATACCTCATTTATTGTACTTGAACTTTAAATTTGTTTTTGCCGTTAATTAAGAAATGTCGACTTACAAGGGAACAGACCATCCCGGAAATTTAAAAAAATTTTAAAACCACTGAAGCTTCCAGGTGGTTACCCGACTTAAAGAGGAGATGAAAACGTGGGCGAAGTCCCCCCCCCTGTCCCTCCCCCAGCAAAAATTCTATAATATTTCGGTATAACATCTTACTTCAAAAATAAATCGAGGTGTTTGTTACCTATTTAAGTACGGCTTAGGATATTTTATGATACCTACATATATTTATTAGGTACTTATATAAATGATTGTTCTCAGTTATAATAGGTATTTTAATAATAAACTATATTATTAACAACACAAAAAGGAAGATAACCTTGAAATCTCAAAAACAGTAGTAGTACCTAAGTAGCAGATAATTAAATATCAGTATTTGTAATAACTAAGTAGCTCTTTAATACAAACAATTTCTTACATGCAGAATTTGTCATACCTTTGAAAGGAATGAAGATACCTATTAAGGTGGTCAAGATAAACAAGGCACAGCCTGCAGAAGCTCAATATGGAATGCAGGAGGCAGAATAAAGAAGCGCACATAAATTTGGGTGATGTTTGGTGATGAAGTCTCCCTCGTGTGTTTCGTTAAGGTTGATGTGTATAAAATCACGTAAATAATGAGTGTAGCCAGAAGCAGGTGGTTTATAAATGGAACAACAAAGATGAAGATTCCATCCATGGCGCACATGGGGTCGCTCAGAGCGACAAAATGACGGCGATATTATAATTAATCTTAGGTACGCAATGGGGCAATTGTGAATATAATTTTCAAGTTAGTTGAGATATCAGAAACAGAAAGGGAAGCAGGAGTCATAAACTACTATTGTCGACTCACCTATTTGGGCACACTTTTAAAGACGGGGCACACGTATTTTGGTTATTGGTTAAAGTAGGCACATACATTGTCGCACCGCGCGACGAAGAGAGCGAACAAAACACATCGAGATCGAGTGGGATAGAGCGATCTGACCGACGAACGCGTCGCAATAACGTCTTAAACTATTTATTTAGTCTAAGACGCATTATATATGTATTTTCTTTGGCTATGTACATACTGATCGCTGAGTAAGGTCATCAATAAATTCAAATAAATGTATTATAATACAGGGCGTTATTTCACAAGTTCGCATAGGGCGCAAAAAAGATTTGAGCCGTGCCTGCGTCAAGATTTTGCGAAACGGTTCCCGTGCTCACATTATGGGCTCGTGACCATTGCGCACGCCCGTCGCGCACGCAAAGGACGGAGTGTCACGGCGTCCGAAAGACGGAGCGAGACAAAATATCAACGCGTCGTTTGTCTCGTACCGGCCTTGCTCGCTTCCTCTCGTTTCATCTCGCTCTCGCCTTCGCCGGACAAGAGTGAGACAGAAGTGGTGGGGATAGCGAAAAACCCACATCGTGTACACCAAATCGAGTCCATAAGGAGACAATACTGTACATAGTTCAAAGGTACGTCCCTGGGCGTCCGGAGGGCAGTAAAAAAGGGGTAGTTTCCCCCATCCACTGGCTTTTGACAAAGATTTTCTGAAATTAATGCAATTGTTGTGGCTCTTGTAATATAACAAAGCGTAGGTATCTAATTTTCTCCGTAATTTGTATAAAAGCTTTTTTGTAGCTTCACTCAATATTCCCGTCATTCAGCTCGTTCTGAAAGCACCAGTAGCAATCCGAACCCATGAGTTACGGATCATACCAACATTTTTTAATTCGTCTGCTCGAAAGAATGACGTACTAAAAGTTAATTGAAACAAGTTAACGCGTTGCGACGAAACGGATGCAGCCAACAAAGCAACAGTATCGCGAGATGGTGATTAAAACGCCGTAAAGTCTCCGGAGTTACAGCATGGTTCTCAAGGAAGATAGGAGCATAATTAAAATTTCACGCGTCGTAAAAAGTACGATAGGGTGAAGACACCAGTAGTCGACCATGTATCAGTAGTCGACCACTCTCAGAAAAACATGAAAAATAAGGTTTTTAGAAGTGACGAACTTTTGAACAAAGTGCAGTTCTCTAACTGCACTCTGTTCAAAAGATCGTCACTTCTAAAAATCTTATATTCCATGTTTTTCATGTATTTAAAAATAAGGTTTTTAGAAGTAACGATCTTTTGAACAGAGTGCAGTTAGAGTGCAGTTAGAGAACTGCACTTTGTTCAAAAGATCGTCACTTCTAAAAACCTTATTTTTCATGTTTTTCTGAAAGTGGTCGACTACTGGTGTCTTTACCCTACCTATATACCTATATCTCTTACAGCGATATGACAAAAGAAAGTGTAGACACAGGTACTTGAAATACATGAAAAGTACCTATGTGACGTTAACTTTAGGATGCTCTATTTATGTGATTCGGGTAAATAGATAGAAACCATTCGTATTTACGTAAAATAGTAAATGTTGGATAATATAATGAACAATATAATGATTGTAATGGATTATATGAGAGTAATCACTGTTCCTGTTTAAAGACATTAAAATCATTGGATAATAAAAAATATACAGCCGTATTTTCATTTACTTATTAGGTACTGTTGAACTTTTTCTTAAATACTCGTTGCTTATGTCTCTTTTGAGGCGAAGCGCGAAAAGTCACGAATTCAAACCAAAAAATTGAAAGTATTTTTTACTTACAGGCTCTAAATTTTTAATTGTTCGCATTATAACTTTATACTTACCTATATAGGTAAGTAGTTTGTTGTCATAGATTTTAGGGTAACATTTAGAGAAGTACATTTATATTTCAGTTCTCCAAAATAAAACTAACAAAGTTGGACATGACTGATCTGCCGAACGTGTTTGATTACCAATCACTTGTTACGTGCGTAACGGATGGCCAAGTCAGGGAAAGTTTTGGTGAAAGCATCCAGATGTAGATCCGAGTGTTGGCAGGGCATTTTAGTAGACAATAAAGGCGCAGACCTTCCCTGAGCTCGGCGCGTTCATCTGGTGAGGGACTAGGCAGTAACCCTTAGGCACAAGAGCGGTCCTCGAAATCGTGACACCCAAGGATTTTCAAGGTCTACGCGGTAACATCTTTCCGCCGATGCCGATGTCTGGACTTCGTCAGCGTTGTACTTTGAATCGTGGGAATGTTTGGGCCTGTCCTCCATCTTGGCCATTCGAGGGTAGAGGGTGAAACCTCTCTACCCAGCATTTTTTAAAAGAGGAGTTTCTTGGGGCGGAGGTCAGTTGACATTGAGAGTTCAAACAAGCAAGTTGACTCGGGGAATTCAGTTTTTCGTGCTACCGAAGTCCCTATCCCAGTTGTAAATGACTTAAATGTCATGACATAAAAAAAGGGACACACTTTTATTAATAAAAGAATTTTAAAACCAGATAACTAAGCGTTATAATTCGTAACAGAATTTTGGTGACAGCGGTGGGATTGAAAATCGGTAGTGACGGAAAATTTTGAAGTGCTGTGAATTGAAGTTAATCGGTTAACTAAAAATGTCTGTGAAACGTACACCGACCGGGCCACACTTGCGTGCAACAGAAACATCACCAGAACGCTCGGGTTCATCGGAACTGTCGTCTCCAGAAGAACAACGGAGGCAAATGGAGGAAATGCGACAGTTAATGACGGAACAAATGGCACAAATGCAGATCCAGCAACAGCAAATTTTGATGCAACAGGAACTATTGGCCCAGCAACAACGATTAGGATTTCAACAGTTACAACAAGAACCACAACCAACATCTGTCGAAGATGAGGCAACATCCGTTCCGCTCATTCATAATGCAAATGTGAGTAGCACGTATTACATGACTTTGTACAAGGATGCGTTAAGCGCAGTTCCAGACTTTGACGGAAAAAACATGGACTTCGTATGTTTCGCCGAGGGCTGTGAAGAAGCTCTGAGCATGATTCCTCCACATTATGAAGAAAATTTTGTAAAATCATTGCGAAATAAGTTGAAGGATGATGTACGTCGGTCAATTATCGGAGTGCGGTTCAGTAAGGTGAGCGAATTGGTCGAGCATTTAAGGTCTATTTATGCACCGCACGAGGCGGTGTATGAAGCGTTGGGAAAATTATCAAATGTCTTTCAAAAGTCTAATGAGGAAGTAATAACATTTGCTAATAGAGTTCGTGAATTAGGAAAGCGAATATTAGACGCGTTTAAACGGGAATATGGAACAGTTTCACAAACGTTTATTATAAGTACGGATGAAAGCTTGAAGAAATGTTTCCTTCGGGGATTAAAATCTGAAGTTTCCGTGCGTATGCTTTCAGTAGACATAGAATCGTTAAACGGATTAATTACTAAGGCAATTGTCATTGAAAAGGAGAATGAAGCAATTTCACAGATGCGTGGGTTGTCAGAAGGGAAATCGGAAAAACGTGTCAATCTTGGTACCGTATATAAAGTTCAATCCGAACAAATAATTTGTCAACTTTGCAAGAAATTCGGGCATGATGCAACTGAATGTTGGTCCTATAAAACCATTCGCGTAAAGAGAAATGAAAATAGCAGTTATAATGTATCTTCACAACCGATTGGTACACCGGATTATAAACAGATTGTAGATGCTCTATTAAATGCACAACAGCAAATGTCATCTTCACAAGGTAACCGTCCGGAAGATAATAATGGAAATAATAATTGCAGTTACCATAGACGTATTGAAAATCGGGATAATAACCAGAATGATGCAAGATTTTGTAGATACTGTAGAAAACCGGGACATAACATTGAGGACTGTAGGAAACTTGCATATAATAATAGCAAGGGGAATAATAATTTCTCTTCGGAAAATTCACAGAATGTTTCGGGAAACTTGCGAGGCTCCACGAGGACGAGCGCCCCTCGCGGAAAGTTGTCAGAGCGTTCAGCTCACCCGATTGTCGCGGATGCCGTCGAGTCCGAGATAGACGAGTAAACCTTACGCAGACCGGTTATGTACCTGTTGTCCGAATTGGCGGTCCTGATTTGATTTCTCCCTCAAATTTTATGGTGGATAGTGGATCTGGTCCAAATCTGTTGAAACGTCGCTCGGTGCAGCCTTCCATATCAGTAAATGTAAAGGAAATTCTTCGTCTCACTGGAATTACTCCTCAGCATGTGTTCACAAGAGGACTAGTAGCTTTAGACATTTTAGGGCAACGTGTACATTTTCATTTAGTAGATAATGATTTTCCTATAGCACAGGAAGGAATTATCGGATCAGATTTTCTTATGCAGCAAAAGGCTCGTATAAATTACGAAAGGAAGTGTTTGGAATGCAATGGAAAATCGTTTCCTTTTGAGATAACAGAACACATTGTAATTCCAGCGAGATCACGAACACAAGCTTATGTTATAGCAGCAAATCCAGAAATCGAGCAAGGATATGTACCGCGTTTAAGGGTGCAAGGGATTGATGGAGTGTACCTTGGTGACGCTTTGGTCACAGTAACTAATGGAAAGGCTTATCTCGATGTAATCAATACAAATGATCGAGATATTGAAATAATTGTACCCAAAGTTAAAATTCAGGAAGTCTCGTACATAAGTAAGGCAAATAAAATTTCTAAATTCAATATAGCAGAGGAAACTGTTTCTGATTCTTTCTTGCCAATTAATCTTGAAAGGGAAAAAGGTAATTCGGAATATGTCACGGAAGGGGAAACCTTACATAAGGAATCAAGAATTTCAACTGTGCAAATTTCTAATTCGTATCCATCCTCGGAAAATGATTCTAAATTAATGGTAGAATCAAAGACAGCGATCGCAGATGTAGGAACTCAAATCTCGGTAAAAGATAGGATGGATCAAGTTCAAAAATTTCATGAGAACCTAAATTTAGAAATTAATTCATTTTACCGCGAATTAAGAGAAGAAGATGAAGTAGATCACTTTTATGAAACAGTTAAGATTTGGGAAACCAAAAGACAAAGTGACAAATATCATTGTTTTCCGGTGAGTAAGTTAGGAATTATTGAACGTGCAAATAGGATTGAGAGTTTATTGCGGTTAAATCATTTAAATTCGGAGGAACGAGGAAGTGTAAACCAGTTAATTCGGGAGTATTCTGACTGTTTCCACATACCTGGCGAGTCTTTGGGTTTTACGACAGTGACCGAACATCGGATACCGACAGTTGACAATCGACCCATAAACCGACGACAATACCGATTTCCTCCTGTGCACAAGGATGAAATTAAACGTTAAGTAAATACGTTGTTGGAAACTGGAATAATAAAACCATCGAAATCTGCTTATAATATCCCTGTCTGCATTGTTCCGAAGAAACCGGATAGTAAGGGCAATAAACTTTGGAGAATGGTTTTAGATTTTCGGGACGTAAATGAGAAAACTATAAGTGATGCCTATCCTATACCCAACATAGTGGAAATTCTTGATCAATTGGGTAGCGCTAAGTATTTTTCAATATTTGATTTGGCGTCGGGTTTCCATCAGATCCGCATCCACCCTGAGGACAGACATAAGACCGCTTTTACAACACCTCATGGTCATTATGAGTTTGAAAGGATGCCGTTCGGCTTAAAAAATGCACTGGCAACCTTTCAAAGGTTAATGGATAGGGTCTTAACAGGTCTGCAGGGTAATGAAATTGTTTGTCTATTTAGATGACATTGTCATATATTCGAGTTCTTTACGTGAACATGAAATCAAGTTTCGTAAATTGATGGAAAGGTTACGACAGGCGAATTTAAAATTACAACCGGATAAATGCGAGTTTTTGCGAACAGAAGTTTGTTATCTTGGGCATATAATTAGTGCGGATGGTGTTCGACCTGACCCGGCGAAAGTAAATGCAGTAAGGAATTTTCCAATTCCAAGAAATGCAAAAAATGTAAAACAATTTCTTGGATTGGCGGGTTATTATCGTCGATTCATTCAAAATTTTTCCAACATTTCAAAGCCATTAACTAATGTACTAAAAAAGGATGAACCGTTCCGATGGACTGAAAGACAGTGTGAAGCTTTTGAAATTTTACGCGATAAATTATGCGAGGAGCCCGTTTTGCAGTATCCCGATTTCAACCAACCTTTCGTACTGACAACCGATGCTTCGGATTTTGCAATAGGGGGTATTTTGAGTCAAGGTCCGATCGGAAAAGATAAACCAATAGCATATGCATCACGAGTATTAAATAGTGCAGAGTTAAATTATCCTACAATACAAAAGGAGTTGTTAGCAATGGTATATTGTGTGCAACATTTTCGGCCATATTTGTATAGTAGAAAATTTACGTTTGTAACTGACCATAAGCCACTCACCTGGCTGCATTCCGTGAAAGACCCAACTTCGAGATTAATGAGGTGGAGATTAAAACTTGCTGAATATGAGTATGATATCTTATATAAGGCTGGGAACACAAATGTGAATGCAGATGCATTATCACGGAATCCACCGAAGGAATTCGTGCAAGGGACACTATATCCAATTAAAGTGGGCGAATGGGACGATATAGTTTCTGAATCCGAGGATGAGGAGATAGAACGAAGACATGGGAATCCAGTAATGTTAAGGACACCGCCACCGCAGACTGCACAGATGATGGAAGAAAAAGAACCGATTGTTGCACAACCGAATTTGAGTACACGGAATCAACGGAATCAGGACCCTGATGGGTCCGTGCCTTTCACAGAAAAAGAGCTACGGCAACGACCTTTTGAACGCCATGTGGTCGAGGCACAGGTTCATAGAGACCCTTCACCGAGTTCAGGTTCTTCGGCCGCCGAAGGGACTACGACACCTGATTTTGAGGACATTCCTTTATCGTTACGTCTGGAAAAGCGAGGATCGACAACGGAGGAGATTGGGAATTCAACATCAGCATTGGAATTTAACAGGGATCAAATCACTACTACTGGCAAACCACCGTTAATATTAACTCCTGCAATTAGGCCAACTGGAAGAGCCATATCTCTCGAATTGGGAAACAATATGATGGTGGAGGATATTTTTGAATCTGAAGAAGATGAATCCGATAGCAGCAGTGAAAGTGGAGCCGAGAGCGTTGATTTTGATAAAATAATCAAGGACCAAGAATTTGCAGATACAAGAGAAACAAGATCAATCCGCAATATTATTTTAAATCAACGGGATAAACTTTTTATGAGAAAGCACAACTCAATGTATTTTCTTACTGTCAAAGGCGATCCAATAGATGACGGAGCGCAACAATTCACAATACGGAAGGAAATACCTAGGTTGGACAAACCACAAATTGGAGATGCTATTTTTATTAAAAAGGGAAAGAAGTACCATGTAGCGATAATTTGTAAGTCATCAAATGAAGACAAGCTAACTAAGGAAGCATTAGCAAAAGCTTTCTCCGAGTTAAATAGACAACTGAGTATTCATCCATGTGAAACAATAGGAATTGCGAAATTTAAGGAGATTGATGGGATAACTTGGCAGGAAGTAATAATGTTATTGCGTAATTCTATCACACAGAAGCGCATTAAAATAATCGTTTGCCATGGGACGGTAGAGGAACCGGAGGATCATCGACGGACGAACATTATTGAAGAGGCACATTGCTCTGCCGTGGGTGGACATAAGGGGATCACCAAGACCTACAATCGAATTCGACAGAGGTTCTACTGGGAAAATCTCAGGGTTGATGTGCAGACATTTATACGTAACTGCATTAGGTGCCAATTAAAGAAGGTGACCCGCAATAAAACTAAGCAGCCAATGGTCATCACGGATACTCCGAACGCGGCTTTCGAAAAGGTGTCCATGGATATGGTAGGCCCCCTACCAAGGACGACAAATGGGAACGAGTACCTGCTTACCCTACAGGATAATTTGACCAAGTTTTCCCTCGCTATACCTATGAAATCAGCGACTACGGTCAGTGTAACTAGGGCCCTCGTCAAGCATTTCTTTAGTATATTCGGACCACCTAAGGCTATATTGTCAGACAGAGGTACAAATTTTACAAGCTTATTGTTAAAAAATTTATCCAAATATTTCCGCATTACTCGATATTTAACAACTGCTTTCCACCCGCAATCCAATGGTTCGCTTGAGCGATCTCATGCAGTTCTTGTTGAATATATCAAGCAATATGTGGACAGTCGACATGAGTGGGACGAATTTCCCGAGTTAGCGACATTCTCGTATAATACTAGTGTACACGAGGGTACCGGGTTTACTCCGTATGAATTGGTGTTTGGGAAAATTGCGAGACAACCGTCCAGTGAACCTTATAACGAAAGTAACATGCGAACTTATGGTGATTATTTAGTTGAATTGATTCACACAATGCATGACGTACGATTTTTAGCGCGCAAAAACTTAATTAAAGCTAAGGAAAAATCCAAATCATATTATGATCGTAGAATCAATCCACAACATTTTCAGGTAAATGACTCAGTATTTCTATTAAAGGAACCTAAGAAGGGAAAGTTGTCCGAGAATTATTCCGGGCCCTACAAAATAAGCGAAGTTTTAGGAAACCATAATATTAAAATTTTCGTTAATGGGAAACCTCGCGTAGTACATGCAAATAAATTGAAATTAGCCCATGTTCCATAAGTTTTGGAGACACTAAAATTCGTGCGATATTTATATTTACTTTCTTTAAGTATACTTCTGTTCATTTAGAATATTGTATATGTACGCATTTGTGTAATGCGTATATGTGCGGTGTATGTTTTTATTGTACGAAGTATGGGTTTAATTATTGTATGAATATTAAGGATAATAAGTTTTATATGAGTGCATTAAGCGTAAATTGACGTACTTGTACGTATAGTTTGTTTTCTTATATATCTTCGTTTCAGTGTGATTCTTTCCTTAAGTATACTGTGTTTTGTGTGTTACTGATATTTGTGTTTTAGCGTATTACTCATTTTAGTATGTTCAGTATTTCTGTCGTTTCTGTAGGACACTTCTTCTCTATCAAACACATGAGCTTTTCAATCTAATGTGTTTGGTCTAAGGGGGAAGGTGTTACGTGCGTAACGGATGGCCAATCCAGATGTAGATCCGAGTGTTGGCAGGGCATTTTAGTAAACAATAAAGGCGCAGACCTTCCCTGAGCTCGGCGCGTTCATCTGGTGAGGGACTAGGCAGTAACCCTTAGGCACAAGAGCGGTCCTCGAAATCGTGACACCCAAGGATTTTCAAGGTCTACGCGGTAACATCTTTCCGCCGATGCCGATGTCTGGACTTCGTCAGCGTTGTACTTTGAATCGTGGGAATGTTTGGGCCTGTCCTCCATCTTGGCCATTCGAGGGTAGAGGGTGAAACCTCTCTACCCAGCATTTTTTAAAAGAGGAGTTTCTTGGGGCGGAGGTCAGTTGACATTGAGAGTTCAAACAAGCAAGTTGACTCGGGGAATTCAGTTTTTCGTGCTACCGAAGTCCCTATCCCAGTTGTAAATGACTTAAATGTCATGACATAAAAAAAGGGACACACTTTTATTAATAAAAGAATTTTAAAACCAGATAACTAAGCGTTATAATTCGTAACACACTCAATGGTATTTTGCTGCCCACCTCCTCACTCCCAGCAAAGACGATTCACAGACTCTTTTATTTTCTACCCATTCCTCCCAAACGCCTACGAATCCCATTAGCGCTTACTAGACACTCAGTAACGCACTCAGGATTTAATTTTGGGGGAGCCGAGTTGAAGGGATAAAAATATTTTTAATGCAAATTCGATAAAATTCATTAGGTGATTATAAAAATTTATTTAAACAATAAAATACATTTCTTTTACTTTTCTAATGTTCTTGAGTTACTTCAGTCGTGGTTACATTAATCTCCTTTTTCCTTTTTCTTTGGGGGGTGCCAGGGCCCCTTGGCCCCCACTTCTGAGTGCGCCAGTGAATACACATATAGATATCCAGGAATTTCATTCCTTATGACATATAGGTAAGGCTGGAATGTTGAAACTATTAAGAGCAAAGGACTCGACTAAAAAACAGTAGGTACCTACCTAACAATGAATCCAAATTTTCATCTTAAAGGGGGACGACAGGGTAATTGCCCGAAAATTTGAGGTAACATTGTACAGTTATACGATTTTTATTTTGAAATTTATTTAAAGCAGATATTCAAGCTGTATAGGAGCAGTGACTTCGCGCTGCAAAAAATCTTGTTGACAGTTTTCTCACGAAACGGTGCTTCTATAATGAAAAAAACCAAATGTTTTTTAGGAACTATATGTGGATGGCTATGGCACGACGAAAGATTTTTTTCATTGGTCGTTTCCCACTATAATTTCCTTTTCATCAAGTGAGGTTAATTCTCAAACAAAATTTCACAATTTTCTGCAAAGGTTCGCGATTTTATCATTCCACAAAATTTTGAAAATTGAACCCGAAAAACTTTGTTTTTTCTTCAAAAGATCAAAAAGATTTGTAATCAGTATGACTGCAGCTATGGCAGGGACTAAGATTAATTAGATTGGTGAAGAATTAACAAAATGGCGGACATCCAAAGTTGAACTATCAAAATTAGCTAAATTTTTTAATCATTCTGGGACGCAAAAGAGGAGCAAAAAACAACGAAAATGTTTGACTTTAGTTCGCGCTATAGCGACAGTCATACTGATTACAAATCTTGTTGGTTTTTTGTTTTAAACACATGGTTCCTCCAAAATCGACCACGCAGTCAAGGCGTCTTTTCTCATAGCATATATAATAGACATACTCCCCTATTTTGGCGCAAGTAAGCATTAAAAATTGGAATTATTTTTTGCATTTTCAAAACACATATTAATAAATAGAAAAAACTTCCATTTAGTAAACACATTTTTTGTGACAAAAAAATACATTCTCAATTACATGATTATTGAATAAATTGTGTGAAGTATCTAAGTATGCACTTCATTTCCGTATTTTGCTATATATTTTTCGCTACCAATTTATGTAATTCAGCAATTTCTCTAGAAAACTCCTATAAACATGCCCAAGCCAATAAAAATTTACCAGCATCGCCCATCTAGAAAGACAATTCCCCAACCGTTTAACCTTCCTCAGTAAAAACGCAACCCCATCACTTTTTTCAACTTCCAACACACTGTGCTCGAAAGGTCCCGGAAGTGATTCAATCGAGCGGATAGCTGGTTCTCGTGATTCAACTACTTAATTCTTCCTTCGTAGAGGCGAAAACACACATTCGTTTTCCCCCTCTGTTTACAACATGTCTCTTACCCACCCACCGCTGGTCCCGGGCACATATTGCGTCGAAACGTATCGTTCACCAGCCTCCTTATTGTTTCGCCGTTGGTCGTTCCGCGCTGCCCCCCGTCTCCTTCACTCCTCCCAGTGGAGCCACGCCCATCCATTTGTATCGCAGTGGGCGTGGCTGGTGGCCAGCGATGTCTTTTTCTCGCCGATTGCCGCGCGCGGGGGCATGGCGTACGGTTTCGCATCCTTGTTTGTCACGTGTCACTGACTCGTGCGTGATACACGCCTCGAGCCAGCGACAAACCTTCCCATTGGCCGCGGCGTGGCCTCACCCCTCTAGGGATTGAATAGCTCCTCGGTCGGGTTCCGGCTTATCCATAAAAAGTTCCGCCGACACGAAGAGACTAGAGACGGGAACGCAGAACGCGATCCTCAGAAAAACAGCACGGGTTTCACGGCCCGTCGTCCCGCGGAACGGTAGGGGCCACCTGAGAAGTAGCGGGCTCGATCCGGGAGCCAACGATGGGGAACGGATTGGGATTACAGATTTGTTCTGTTCTAATTGTTATTGGTTTTTGTAGTTCAGGCTTATCGCACTCATTTGTCCACGCGTCTTTATTGCCCTATTAATGTAAATGCAAATGTAGAGTTTAGGCAAGATATTGATGGATGAGGTTATAGGGGAGAGTTATCGATATCGTCCTGGTAGCGTAAATCGTGCCTCTCCAAATTCTCAACAATTTAATGAATATAAACAACATGTAATCATGGGCGTCCGGAGAGGATGCAAAAGATAGGCAACTGCCCCTCCCTCCTGGCTTTTGAGAAAAAAATCGCTAATTTTTTAAAACTGATTTTTATGAAGTTTATTCTAGAAAAGGGAATATTTTCAATTATTTTAAATTTTGCTCTTAAATTTTAAATTAAATTAGCACTACAAAATGGGTTAAAAAAGGGGGGTATATTTTTCTGTACCATCATCCCAAAGTTGCTCCCCACCCCCACGCCCTGGAACAGTCTCCGGACGCCCATGCATGTAGTGGTAAGAATATTAAGCAAATGTGAAATTAGAAATAGAAACAAAACCTTTCGACCTTACACCCTATTTTCTGTGTGCTACAAATACTTAAAAGAATCAACGACATTTGTGGTATAAAAGAGAAAATAACGATATTTGAAGTTTGAAATCACTTTTTCCCTATACTATTCGTCCTTCTAACGCTTTTAAAAATTATAAATTTTCATTTTTTTTTAAATTTTACTCGTTTCCCCTCCCTAGCCACAAGTGGCCAGGTGTTACCCATGCACCTGTCTATAACTTCGGGAATTTTACGAATTTCACAAAAGCCTTTTAAACACGTATTCCTAAAAGACTGACCATTCGAAAAATAAAATAAAATAAAAAATAGATTTTTAGACCGGAACCCCCCCTTAACCCCTTAGGCACGGCTGAGTTTTACGCGGGGCTGTTTCTCTGTACGGCAGAGTTCAACGCGAATTACAGTGAGTCACTATAGTGGCGTGTCGTTCAGAAAGATGCCACTATAGTGGCACGTCGTGCCTAAGAGGTTAAAAAACAAGCGATTATGTTGCAGAAATCGATGTCTGTTTTAGACGCTGCCATTTTGTTTTTGCTTTTCAGTATTTCTCATTTAATCTAGTTCAGACGATAGCCACACTCATATCGATAACACAAATTTTTAAATTTTCCATTTCAGACAACCACAACGGCTGAATCTATGCTAACCATGCGAATATGATTTTTGTTAGGCGCTCTATTTGATGCACTATAACTCGTGATATAACCACTATTTTTCCATACAATTTTTTTGCCATATTCTCTAAAGATTGACAAATAAAGCGACGCAGCTGTAAGTAAATATATTTAATGGTTTTGTTTTTAAAAATTCCCATTCGAGGGGAACCCGTCGATCTTGCAGACGAAAACAAGGCCCTATCAAGTTGTCAGCAAGAACGCCTGCCCATGCATTGACACATAATGTTTAAAAATTAAAACTACCCGTAATTCAGAAAGAAAATCAAATCAAACAGGTGTTTACCTATAAGTACCAACAAGCCTATCGTGTTACTACTGTGCTCTGCATACACCACCACAAGACTTCTCACATATTATGAAGCACTCTGTGTAAATGTGCGTGAAAATGTGTTTGATTAAAATATTACAACGAAAATAAAGACTCGAGAGAAACAATGACGAACTTGTCGTTGATCCGTTATAGTAGGTATATAGCGTTGTCGACAATAAACTCTGGAATTTATGGACCCTCCACTATTCTGCCTCCCGTTACCATGCATGACCGCCACTTAATGTCTATTATGCGCGCGCATTACATGCAAATACAATAAGACGCGCAGAGGGGCAAACCTGCGTAAGCTGTCACCTGTGAATAGAACATACGTATATATATATAAATAGGCAATAACAGGGAAGGAGGATAGTAAAACAGGTACTTTCAAATAGCAAATCGGTACGATGTATTTTGTTCCAAACACTCGAAATAGGAAGAAACAAAATCGTGGCGAAATAAAAGTAGTAAAATATCTGTAGTTGGGTATAGGTATTGATATATTAAACAAAATCGAACGAAGAAATCAATGGGATCGCATGAGGCATGTGGCATTTATAATTACTATAGCGGGAACAATCTCATGTATTGACTTCAGTGCAGTTAACTCTTCAGTCACTAACGTTACATGTAACGCTCTTGGGACCGTCAGCCAGACTTCATCCCGTAAGCTTACAGCCGACGGGAACCTTGCCCCAGACGCATGGGAGCAGAGAGGAATAAACTTGGAACTTGTAAGAGTTTACTTTAGAAGATTAGACCTCTGGTGGCGCTGGCGAGCATTAACCGAGATATGACAGTAAAAACAATTTTGATAACGGGGGATCCATCTCCGATATCTGCCCGCTATACGAGTCAGTCGATAATTCACGATAATTAGTTCCAATTCATCTGCCCCTGAAGGGCTCTCCTTAGACTAGGAATCGCGCTAATAATAGCGGTTCCTATAAAGCAGGCATGGAACTAAAGTGAACACAGCGGCCGTTTTTCGGAGGCAACGCCTCCTTTCTCCCGCCGCGCGTCTTGGCCCCCGCGGCGGGCCTAGGAGCTTCGAGCGCCTCAGACCCGTACCATATGAACCGCGCGTGGCGTATTAGGATGACATTGTATCAATAGATTTCCACATCGTCCCAGAGAGCACGATTGTCGATGCGTTTTTTTTTGTCAACGCGCCACGCGCGGTTCATATGGTACGGGCCTGAGACGCTCCAAGCTCCATGGCCGCCGCGGGGGCCAAGACGTGCGGCAGGAGAAAGGAGGCGTTGCCTCTGAAAATCGGCCGCTGCGTTCACTTTAGTTCCATGCCTGCTATAAAGGGAACAAATCTATTAGCATTTACTGGATCAACAATCCCCTGCTCCCTACTACCACTTACTATGTAGCATTCAACCGGTCTTTCATCGCCGTCTCTTATTCAAAACATGTAGTTACATGATGCTTGGAACTGCTATACACGAAGTGGCGGCAGCGAGGAAAATGAGTGGTATCGCGTTTGAAGACACCAATATGTCTGCTCCCCACGAAAGGCGTTACTCCTCCTACTACGATATACCAGCTTGTTCCACAATTCAAGAAACACAATGTGCCCGCAGGTGTGCACAAAGAGACCCAAATGTGTAGCAACAGAATAGCTGAATATCCGGTATTTAAATCCAAGATCAATTAAATGTGAACCGACTACAGTCACAAAGGGGCGAAATTAAATAATAGTTTATGGGAATACTATCCACGTAGCAACTACACCTCTGTCCATCGAATCACCAAGTTTTAAGCGATGTGTGGAGAGCCCTATGCTCGTTCGTGGTTTAATAAATTGATTGGCAGCACTGCCCGCGAGGTTCTTCACCTGACATTTTACCTTCGACGTCCAGCCAACTCGACGAATTCAATAACTCCAATGTCTTGCGCTCTCGAGCAACGACCTTACTCGCGTTTAACTGCCCCCCCCCCCCTCCCATCATGCAGAAGCGCATGGGCGTAGCCTAACCGCCCAAGCAGCCTGATTGGTCAGTGGGCGTGACGGCCACGTCAGTTAGCATGGCTCGAACGACGCGAGGCAGAGCAAGGCTCGCTGACACGGTGTCGCGCTCCAGTGAGCCGGATCGTCGATCCGTGTACGGTATTAGCCGCGTGCGAACCTGCGAATCGGCCACGGCTTCGCGGGACCAACCCCTGGAAGCTGAACGGGCCCAACGAGCACAGAGGACGATCGTTTTTCAGTACTGATTCCGTGCACCCCCATAAATGAGATCGATCGACTGCCTCTTATTTGCATGATCGACAGGTTTCAGTCCACTGCAGCTGCGTTCGCGAGCTTCGATCATTCGTCACTTTGCGTTCGTTTGCCATCTTAGCAGGGAAATGTGGAGCAAGTTTCAGCAAAAGTTTTTTTCAGCAGGTGCTTGATGCTGTATTAGCTACTACATAATAACGGTTAGGAGAGATGTACTTTCACCTGGTTTTGTGGTTAGATTGAAATGCGAGAAATTGCTGGACTCCGGGTTCTACGTTACTTAGGTACGTGAAATTTGTTGCGAATAAGCGGGTTACAAAAAAGTTGTTGTGTAATTTCGACTTACTTTTGCATATGAATGCTTTCGTCTACAGTTGCACGATAGGTATCTAGCTGCTGTTGTATTTCTGTCAATTCTTTGACTGGTGCATGCGTGTACCGAGCGAACTTTCAAATTCGTTTCATCTAAAACTGAGCCTCTCATGAAGCATGAATTTCGACACCACATGTATAAGTCTTTGTTGTTTCAAAAAATGTTACTGTTACATAGAAATGGAAAGACAAGAATGTATCTGCAAAGTTTGCAAGAAACAATAATTATTCATTTTTATCATCCAGGAGATCGTGCAATGCATATTGATCGTTTACTGATTGTTCGGAATAGCAATCTTGAATTTTATAGCCAAAACCGTAATCTATCATTTTGTACCCGCAGACAGACATGTGTGTCGTGCTCGATGGATCTGTCGCACTTTACATGATCAATATGAAATGAACATTTCATTTAAGGGAGAGTGCAGCAATTGTAAACATTTAAGCAAAAAAGCAAACAAAACGAAAACTATGTGAGAAATGGATTTGTTTATTATTTACAAACATACTTAATGTATTCATCTATAAAGTACGGTGACGAAATTTTGAAAAATTATAATAAAGATCAACTTTATAGTGAAAAAGCAAAACCCTGAGTGTTCATGATTACTCGACTGCCGTGGGGTAATCACGAACAAAGTGGTAAATATCGCAGCAGTCGCACAGAAAGCGCGACTTCAATGGTCAACCCATAAAAAATGTTGCTACAACCTATACCTAATGCATTTTTCACAATCCTCTTCTTGTGCGTTAGAAAAAAATTGCAATTGGTCGGAATATCGAAAAAAATAGTAAAGTTCGTTTTTTAAACTTTTTTTTCTGAGCCTGTAATGAAAATTCAAAAATCTCTTTTGTAGATTTAATTAAGTTTTATATATGCTGAAAATTTCATCAAAATCGGTTAACGTTGCTAATCCCGAAGGTTCGAGATTACCCTATCCGAGTTGTTCGTCAATGCCCCACAACATCTAAAAATGAAAAAGAATTTATTTCAGAGGTTAGAATCATAATTCAAGCAACGCCTTGGTTACAAAATGTTGGTAAAAAAGTGCTTTATTTCAATTTAAAAAAAACAATTGCATCATTAATTCAACTGTAATTTCATGCAATTGAAGTGGACAAAATATTACTTGAAACATGATGAAAATAAAAAATTGTGTTTATCTTGAATAGCATGAGCGTTCTGTATTTATTACTTTCTGCCCGACGTTGGATACGACCTAAACTATTAGCTACTGGAGAGGGAACATCGTTTTTATTTATTAAAACGCCGTAACATCGCATTCGCCATTACCCCGCGTTCGGGTTTACCCTACTCTCCCTTACACATGTCACGTGACCTAGCTATCACTAAGTGAGAGTTAAGAAAATTGAATCCTTCATCAGTGAAATGCGGAGCACAATACATATACCTACTTGGTAAGAAGTTGCAAAACTTCAATTTTTTTACGCGACTGTTGGTAAAAAAAAAATCTACCAACACAACACACTCGTTATTCCCGAGCGGGCACCCCCCATCCAAGTGCTAACCGTGCACATTACTTGTCATCCGTCACCATTGGGATAATTTTATTTTGAGTTTACATTGATCCAAAGTGCTCCAAAGTGTTCATAGCATTTCGTTCGAATTCTGTGGCGTGTGATCCGTTTTTTAAATATACTTGTATTCAAAGTTTATTATTACTTACATTAAGCGATACGTACCATTTAGTTTAATTTGTACTCATAAAGAAATAATTTGACGTCCGTTATAATTATATATACCTATTCGTTAAATAGTATTATTAAGTTTTATAGTAACATATTTAGTAAAAAAAGGTAATAATGTAATAAGTGGGAAACAAATACAATAAAAGTTGATTACTTACTGATTAATGGTTACAGTAAAAGAATTCCTTTTCCTTTCAAAACAATTGACTGAGTATACTATACGTATCGCAATACACACTTTTAAATTGTATACAGAATGCATATAATATAATTGTTTGAAGTCAGACAGATATTTTGCTCAGTCATTTCTTCAAATCGATTAATGTAACTGAAAACGTAACTCAAGTTTCGAACTTGCCGTCCATGGTTATTAAGTTCTACTATTTTACAGAGATGGTACTGTATTCATGTAGCGCGTTCTTTATGAATATGTAATTCTATTCTTCTATTTGCAAGTTTGTTTATTATTTTAGTTTACAATTACTTTCCTACTTAATAAACGTTGCCAAACAAAAAACCAACGAACAGACCTGATACACATTAACATAATAATTATTTAAAAGCGACTACATTACCTACATTACCTACAGTACCTACTTACATCGACGAAGTATAGGATAGATCTATCACCACAGACGAGGTATAGGACCTATCACCTTATGGGGGTAGACACGGGTAATGCAGCGCGCTGTATACCGACACAATCTGGCCCGAAACGTGGGTTCGGGATTTTTCGTTTTTCGTCCTTATATGAGCATATTTTGGGCTGGGCGAGGTCTCATTCGAAAGAGGAAGGTTCAATGCGGAGCGCTCTGCTCATGGTTCAACGAGATTATGTTGATATGTAATAATATGAGTGTTCAAAGTAGAGCAAAAGTCGACAAAATACACCAGCAGAATCCAAGCACTGTTAGATCACTAAAAGAGTTTTGTGACTCAAACGGTGAGCAGAGCGCTCCGCATTGAATTTTCCTCTTTCGAATGAGACCTCGCCCAGCCCAAAATATGCTCATATAAGGACGAAAAACGAAAAATTGTGATTGTATTCCCAAATCAGAGTTCCGCCATATTGGCGATAATACAGAGCAAGTCACGTGATAAATTTAGTTGAGCTAGTGGACACGAGATGGCGCCGATTTTAGGTTAGGTTATATGCATTTTAGGCATACATTGACTAGGAACTGCTGGGAATTGTATACATTTACTAAATTAACGCTTTTACCGTAACACATCACTTGAAATCGCTGTCGTATTTATGTTATAGTAATTGAGGCAGTTAGAGCAACAACGAACTAACTTACATTAAAAAAAAATTTCCTATTGTACATCGGTGGCTTAGTGCACACATATTGTATGTTCACTTTTAGCGTTTTTGAGAAAAACAGGTTCTTTTTGCATTATTGTATTATCATATATGTAATATATAATAATATATAATAATATATATATATATATATATATATTATTATTATAATTATATTTACATATATTTACATATATATTTTAATATTATATATTATTATATATGTATATATATATTATTATTATATATATATATATTATATATATATATTTATTTTAATATTATATATTATTATATATATATATATTAGGGGAACCACGTGACGTGCGCGAGAGAATAACGTGTGTATGCAGAATAGACGAAAAGTGTGGCAAAAGTGCGCAGAAAATAACGAGGTCGGGTGAAAAACACGGGGAGAAGACAAGGTTCTGGTGGACAGTATAATCCACAGTTAATAAAGTGTCGAAGGGTGAAATAAAAGGTGAAGACGAGAAGGTGTGAAACGAGTGCACGAAGTATAAGAGACGCGGGCAAGGATAAGTGACATCTACGGGAGTGGAAAAAGTAAGAAGACAAAACCACAGACCAGGTATAGAATAGACCTTTCACTCTATTGTCTTCGGTGTCCCCGCTTTGAAGTACCGATATTCTGAAAACACCACTGGTTTTCGAGCGCCCTCTCCGATTTTCGAGCGGTAGGTGCGGGAAACATAATGTGTTTCTAGCATTGACACAGGTAAAGCTGCCGATATCACCGAGAAAAGTATAGAAGCTGTGTTATATAGGGTGTCCCCCTAACTCGGTTCACCTCAAATCTAGTCTGACACCTTTCAAATTAACGTCGCAAAGAGCTATTTGAAATTTCCTAGCCCGGGTTGAAGAATTTGGGGCCTTTTCGGTATAACTTTTGAACTATAAAACATATCGGAATGCAATTTGCGCCGAAAAATGAGAAACAGTTATTCCCTCTTAATAATGGATAATTTAAAATATTTTACGTTTACTTAATTTTTCTTTTATCAAGTTTTTAACCATAATTGTTGTGAAAAGCTTTTGCAAACTGTTTATTTCATAGTGTATTTAATGCTCCTTTTAAAATTCATGGTATTGATAAACAATGGGCTAGTAAGGCTAGTTCTTTCTGTATCATTACTTTCATAAATGGAGAAATTAAATTTTTATTCCAACATGTGTTAATTCTGCAAACCTCAGAATCTATTGTTCTGGTTTTCATTTTTATAATTTTATCCTTAATGCAGTGCATGCATACATCGGACGTAAGGAGTAACTAATGGGACGCGTCTTTGATTGTAGCGGTGTTTGAATTTTTTTCTAGAATTTTGGTATCTCAATGTTTTAACCTTTTAGCTACTGTGCGCCATGCCTATAGCAGCTTCTGTTAATGTCGTTTTTTTTGGAACGATGGGCCATTATTGTGGCTTCTACACGCAGGTGGCGAAAAATCTCTCTGTACAGGGGTATAGCGCCCCAGTTAACCCTGTCGTAGCTAAAATTTTTGAAATTGAGATGGGTACAAGAGCAGTTGACATTGTTTTCAAACATCATTACAGTAATCTGGGGTGCGAGTGACAAATCGATCATAAAAGCGGAGCGCGCGGCTCGCATACCTGAGCCGGAAATTCCACACAGCTGTTTCCGACGTTAATTTGAATGAGACCATCCTAAAATTCTCGAAGCTCGGGCATCACTGCTGTCCAGCGGTCGCTACAACCCTTCGAACGCCGGGCCGGTGAATGGTTGTAGTGGAATGCGTTCGTGAGGCGGTGTTGCGATTTTTGTCTGTTCGCGCGCGCGTATGTTGCAGTTTTAACGGATGAGTAGTGATGGGTAGTGATGGGATCTGAAGCGCTTCGAAGCGCTTCGAATCTATATATGTGACGAAAACTTCGAAGCGCTTCGAACATGATTCGAAGCTCTTGAGAAGCCTTGGTCGGCTTCGAAGTTTGAACGGATTCGAAGTCTGATCGGCTTCGAAGTCTCGAAACTCTTGATTCGAACCTTGGTAGGTACCTAGTGATGGGACTCCGAAGCGGTTCCCAGCGCTTCGAATCGGTCCTGAATGTCAGGCGACTATTTCGAACGACGATTCGAAGCTTAAAAATCTTGAAAAGTCTTGGTCGACTTCGAAGTTTTGGTGGGCTTCGAAGTCTCGAATCTTTTCCAATACAAATTGCTTGTGCAAAAGTAATCCGATTTGCATGACAGTTGGCATGACGTTCATTAGAAAAAACATAAGGAATTCATTAGTGTCACTTCCATATCGATACGATAAAGAATAAAGAATTTTTTAATACACTGAAATGAATATTTCACATTTTCACCCTCGACAGCGGGGCGCCGACCTGGAATCGCTGCGGACCGCAGTCTGTGGTCGGCCGAGGATTTATACCCGTTTCAGAAATAAAATAATTCTTTATTCTTTATCGTATGGATATGGAAGTGACACCGATGGATTCCTTATGTTTTTCCGATGAAAATCAAATCAAATTTCATGTAAATCGGACTATTTTTAACGAAGGCAGCTTCAAATGATATAATTTGATTGTTCATGGAATTTCCTTCATTATGATGGTCCGAATTACGTCGTTCTTGGTGTTAGTTTCATCGGCGAAACATAAGGAATCGATTGTCGTCGTTGTCGCAAAGATCTGATGAAAAACTCGGAAATCCTAGACATTTCTCACTTTTTAAAGGTATTCAAATCCCTTCGAGGGTCGAAAGCCATAAAATTTGGTGAGGCACTGAGGAGTGTTGTCCTCGCCACGGGGTACCTACCAAGGTTCGAATCAAGAGTTTCGAGACTTCGAAGCCGATCAGACTTCGAATCCGTTCAAACTTCGAAGCCGACCAAGGCTTCGCAAGAGCTTCGAATCATGTTCGAAGCGCTTCGAAGTTTTCGTCACATATATAGATTCGAAGCGCTTCGAAGCGCTTCAGATCCCATCACGTCACGTACTGTGGTTTGCAAAAATGTTGCCGGCAGAAACTTGGTGGTCCGATCGAGTGAATCGTCATAGGCCCACGTTCTCTAACACAGTGGTAGCGGTAAGGCACACGTATTGTCGCTATTGGCCGACGCGTCATGGCAACGAATCGGTCAGCAGCACCGCGTGACGAAGAGAGCGAACGGGACACGGCGAGATCGAGAGAAATAGAGCTATATCAGGGACCCGACGAAAAGCAATAGCGTAGACGTCTCAGAGTGTTTGGACACAAGTTGCCAACAATGTTGCACTATTGAGTACACATTAAGACTTTTGCTGCCAGCGCGACGGCTCCGATCGGAGTCGTTTCAACAAATATCATGAATATACTTTAACATTAAAAGTATAAAGGCATATAAACATATAAATAAGTCGGTGGCACCCGGCATCCAACATTTTTTCGCACGCCGGCAGCGAAAGTGTTAACGGTGACAGAAAAACATTACCCGAGTGTCTAACGACATAATATGAAAGGATGTTACTTGTATCCAGGTTCCTAATTCGGATGGAAAACATCGCTGAGTTTATGTGTTTCTTAACGACTTCAGAAAAATCAATATGCATTTTAATTTGGTAATAATACCATCCTGATAATGGTCAGGTGACAATCGTGCTATGCACAGGATTCGAATTCACTAAGCATAAGTACGTTGTCATTAATATTTATTTAAGCACCATGTTTCCCTACAGATTGCATAAAAAATAATGTTCATGTCATAATTTTTTTTCTTCATGCTTATATTAAAGATACATTCAATGTTGTGAAATATAACTGACAATAATCACGTTTTGCTAAGTAGTGCAGTAAGACCTCCCAACCGCGATTTTGTACATTCGCGGTAAGTAATAGATCATAGAACGTGTCCCCCGTAGATATAAGAATTCTACGACTATGCAGCGTGTGCCGCTAAGGTCCTACGAGTGGGGAATTGGGCAGTTCCGCGACAGAGAGTGGGGCGGCGCGAGCGAGATAGTCCCCTTGCCCCGCGCAGCTTTCGACTGCCAACAATTTTGCAAACCACAGTACCTCACAGCGAATCCCCCCCCCCCCCATCCGTGGTGCCGCACCGAATTTTATGGTTTTCGACCCTCGAAGGGGTTGGAATACCATTAAGGAGGGAGACCACTGTCAGAAATCTGAATTTTTTTTATTATTACATTTTCTAAAAGACGTACGTTTCAAGAATGTTCTCTCCAAATTTTATGATGAAATTCGCAAAATTGACGGAGATATGGTGTTTTTCGTGAAGCGGTGTCAAACGCGTGACTGACTGAGCCACGCGGAACTTTGAACGCGTTTTCCTCAAAATGATATTTTTCAACCGCGTTGACAGTCTACAGAGAAAACTATACGTCCAATTGACATGAGCAAGGACATTTATTGTACGGAAAACCCGTCGCTATTACGTGACGATAAGCTTTTTTCAATTTTCGACCTGCTTCTATTTTTTTAGCAACATTTCTCCAATTTTGTACCCCGAAAACATGACTTTTTTCCAGTGGTCCGTCATTTTGTTATTTTTTACAATTTTCACATTTTTTGATAGTCACGTAATAGAGGCAGGCTTCTAGTTTCTAAATATTATTGTTTCTTTTAATTTTGATTAACCATATGGCCTGGGGCTTATCAACGCGACTGGCATGTTTTTGCTGCAGTGCAAATTTTGACGAAGAGTATACAGGAAACGGATTTATGAATTTGATTGAAAAAAATTTTTTCTTTCCCTTCGATGTGTACACTATTAACTATACTAAACAATAAATTGATTCACTTGCGTTGTTTGGTTGAAATAAATTCCCGAAAACTCCCTTACATTTCGGACCGACACAGTGGTCTCCCCCCTTAAGGAGTGAGATATGCCCAGGATTTTCGAATTTCTCGCCATCTGTCACGAAGAAACCCTTTGGTAACAAGAAAAATTGTTAAAGATGTCGGAACGTCTTGATTTTGTAGAGTTATACGTATATGTAGGCATGAGGCCACCACTACACTGCTGCTTGATACGAGATACATCATAAGATTACCATAATTTATTAATCATTTTTTAATTAATTATTATAGGAAGTGTTCAAAATGATAAATTAAAGTGTATCTCCGTACACAGGGTATCCCGGGTATACAGTTGAAAAAAAATTGAAAAAGTTGAAAAGGTTAATATAAACCCATGTCCGCAAATAATTTATTAGTCAACTAGCTGTACCCGGCCAGGCGTTGTTGTGGCTCAGTCTGGTTAAATGGAAAAGAAAGAAAAGAGAAAGCGCTTGGTTTATAAAAAATAAAAGTATTTAAAAAAGTATATAAAAACACGCGCGTATTCGAATGCAACGTTGTGTAAAAATTTCAAAGCATTTGGTGAAGAACTTTCCGAGATTTAAGATTTTGAACAAACGAACATTTACATTTTTATTTATGTAGATTATAAGATAGCAGAGATTTGTTACATCGTAAGCGAAGTTGTACAATGCTTCTCCGTTGTATGGGTCTGTAAAGACGCTGATTGATAAAGAAATCAAGAAATTTTTATTTGTCCTTTAAAAATGCTGTATTAATTTGACATCGGGACACCTTGTATATAAATTCTCACTGCTATTACAACTTTCATTCCTACCGCTTATAGCGCTGCACTCTTATTTCATGCTTAGCCGTTAACGTTGGATGCGACACGGAAATGGTAATGGGGCTCTAGAGCCCCAAAATCGAGGGACACCGAAGACAATAGAGTGAAAGGTCTATTCTATACCTGGTCTGTGACAAAACGGAGACAGCAGTAGGTAAAGAAGAGCAGAGACTCCAATGAACCGAGCAGGTGAAGGCGGGGAAGTGCAAAATGAAACGAGAAGAAGGGGAAGACCATCGTTGGCAGAACAGCTGGGAAGAAGTAGAGCGGGCAGCGAAGGCTCGATACTGGACACGTTCAAGAGGAAACGGGAGGGCGAAGAGGAGCAGGAGAGGTTAAGGGCCGAAAAGGAAATAGAGGAAGAATTCCTAAAAGCGAGGAAAATAGGGAGGTTGCCTCCGACGAAGAAAACTGAGGCAGTTATAGGAACTGCGGTAACGCCGGTCTGCCAGGAGACGGAACAGGACAGAGAAATGGATAAATTAGACAAATTGATAGAAGTAGTGATGGCAGTTAAGAATGGATTGTAGGAACTGAGAAAAGATAATAGAGAGCTGAGGGACGAGTGGAAGAGGAGGGATGAGATATGGGAAAAGGAAAGAAAGGAAATGAGAGGTAGGATAGAAGTACTGGAGGCCAAGAAGGATCAGGCAGAGAGGCTGCCAGAAAGACTGGAGGGGCTAGAAAGGAAGGAAGAGGCTAGAGAAAAAAGAGAGAGAAGAAATAATATTACCCTAAGGGGAGAGGATTTACCGCGGAAAGAGACGCCGAAGGATACGGTGGAGTATGTGTTAAGGCACGAATTGCAGGTAGAAGCAGAAATCGAGGAAGGCTACTGGGTAGGAAGGGGAGAGAAAAGAGGGCTACTGATAGCGAAGTTAAAAAGCTGGCAACAGAAAAGAGCAATAATGCTAAAGAAGAATACATTGAAAGATAAGAGTCTGTTTATTGACAATGATCTGACAAAAAAGGAAAGGGAGATACAAAAAAATATTAAAGATATCGCCAAAGCGAAAAGGGAGCAAGGGGCAAAGGTGAAAATTGGATACAGGAAAGTAAAAATCAACGATAAGACATTTATTTGGAAAGAGGATGGTGGGCTGAAGGAAGTAAATTTTTGGAGTCGGCAAAGTTCTGTGAACCTCTAAATTATTGGAGGATCACAGAGCTTACAAGGACAACCAACGCACGACAAAAGGCAGTACCAACACCCGTTCCCCGCGCGCCTGCGTATGCAGATATGCGGGGAGAGGGGGTACACAGATTTGGGAAAGGAATAGATACATTTAAAATAGGCTACTGGAATGTAGCAGGTTTATTGAGCAAAGACAAACAGTTTTGGGATTTCTTACAAGATCTCGACGTAATAGGATTAGTAGATACGTGGATTGAAGAGAAACAATGGGAAGGATTGAAAGATAAATTGCCGCAAGAATTTTCATGGAAATGTAAATATGCCACTAGAGAGAGAGAAAAAGGGAGAGCGATAGGCGGAATTATCACAGGTGTAAGAAAGGGCATAGAAGAGGAGGAATCGAACGCAGGAACGGAACATATTCAAGAGCGAAGAATCAGGATACAAAATGAAAAATGGAGAGTAATAACAGTGTACAACAGAGATATGAAGGAGACGAAAGAAGCGCTAGACCAGATAATAGAGGAGAGGGAGGTGGAGAAACTGATAATCGGAGGAGATTTCAATGCGAGAATTGGACAGGAAGGAGACGACTTTAGAATAGAAGAAAAGCATGACGTAAGGAGATCAAAAGACAAAGTTAAAAACACGGAGGGAAAGGTGTTATTAGAGATGGTGGAGGAGAGAGGATGGAATATTCTGAACGGGAATATGGAAGGAGATGAGAAAGGAGAGTACACATACACGGGTCCGAGAGGCAGCACGGTAATTGATTATATACTAACAAATGTCGAGGCGAAAGAAGATATCAAGAAATTCACAGTGGAAGATAGAGTTGAGGCAGATCATATGCCTCTGATAGCAGAACTATATAGGGGAAATAAAATGAGAGACCGAGGGGGAAATCAGGAGGGGAGGTAGAGAGAGAGAAGAGTCTGGACAGAGGAAGGAAAGAGAGAGTTTCAAATGGAATTAAACAAAATAAACTTTAATAGGACAGAGGTGAATGAAATGGTAGAAGAAATGGTAGGAAAAATAAATAATGCAGTACGGAAAGAAGAAGAAGTAAAAATAAAGAAATGGAAATTGGGCAGCTTTAAGTGGTGGAATTCGAACTGTACAAAAAAGAAAAGAGAAGCCAGGAAAGCACTGAGGAACTGGAGAAGGGGCAAAGGAGACAAAGAAGACTATCAGAAGAAAAGAAGGGAGTACAAAAAAGTGTGTGAAGAAAGGAGAAGGGAATTACAACAAAGTATACAAAATGGGATAATGCAATTAAAGGGAGAAAACCAAATATGGGAATATATAAATAAACAAAGAAAGAAAAGAATAGGTATTTCCAATAAAATAGATTTAAAAGAATGGAAGGATCATTTTAAAACATTGCTAGAAGGCGTCGACTGTATAAAAGAAGTAGAGGAGTACGAAGAAATAGACAACACGGAAGGAGAAGAGGAAGAGGAAATAACAGAAGCAGAAGTAAAAGAACAAATCAGAAAACTAAAAAAAAGAAAGCAGCAGGGGAAGACAAAATAAAAAATGAAGCCTGGATTTACAGTAACGTGAAAATAGTAAAAAGGATCACAGAAATTTTCAATAAAGTGTGGAAGGGAGAAGGATTGCCGGAGAGATGGAAAGAAGGGGTGATTTCACCAATATTCAAAAAAGGAGATAGAGAAAAAGTAAACAACTACCGGGGGATAACGATCCTAAACACAGCGTACAAAATATATGCTATGGTCCTAGAAAAAAGATTAAAAGAGGAACTGGAAAAGAACCACATAATACCAGAAACGCAAGCAGGATTCAGGAGCGGTAGATCGACAACAGATAACATTTTTATTCTGAACTATGTATCTAACAGAGAAATACAGAAAAAAGGGGGGAAGCTGTATACGTTTTTCGCGGACGTAAGCGCTGCATTTGACAACGTGGATAGAGTAAAACTTCAGAACATAATAAAGAGAATGGAAATAAGTAAACGCTTGAGAATGAGAATCGGAGAAATTTACATTTTAAAATTAAATTTTAAAATGTCATCAAATTCTGGACAACAAAAGGGGTAAGACAGGGATGCCCACTGAGTCCAACGTTATTTACAATATATGTAGAGGACTTGGAGGAAACCATGAGGAAAAACCAAGCAGGAGGAGTTAGAGTAGGAAAAGAAAAAATCTGGACTCTAACATATGCGGCCGATATAGCGTTACTGGCAAATGAACCAAAGGATCTTAAGGACATGATACGAAGATTCGGAAAATACCTTGAAAGGAAAGGGTTACAACTGAACGCAGAGAAATCTAAGGTGCTGATTTTCCATAAAGGAAGAGGAAAGAAGAAGAGAGAAGAATGGGGCTGGCAGGGGCACAGTCTGGAAGAAGTAAAGGAGTTCAAATACTTGGGGTATAATTTTCAGAAAAACGGGGCAGAGAGGTGCACATAAGGGAAGTCATAAAGAAAGCTAGAATAGCAATGGCGCAGATATGGGGAATAGGACAAAGAATGTTCAAGAACAATTTTGAGAGAAGAATGAGGATATTCAGAAGCATAGTGAAAAGTATCTTGCTGTACGCGTCAGAAATTTGGGGTTGGATGGAAGCAGAAAAGGTATAGAAGATACAGGTGAAATACATAAGGTGGACTTTAGGTCTGGACTTTAATACACTAGCATATCTAATTTTGGAGGAAACAAAAACGGACAAAATAAGATATGAGGAGAAAGCGAAACGGCTGAACAAGAATAAAATAGTAAAAGAATGCTGGAGGGAAATAGACGCGAAGCAAGCAGAGAAAAAGTCGAAGTGGGAGGAAATGAGAGATGCATACTACAGGCAGAAAATGATGGATATCCAAGAAATGGAAATAGAAAGAAGGCGGGGAAGAGAGTTCGCTGAGGAACTAGCGCAAAGGGACAGGGCAGAGCAGGTTCAATGGCAATACGACAGAATACAAGGAGGCAGATACAACGCACATTACACAGAAATAAGGGATGATCAAAGAGCAAATTACCTAGACGAAAACTACAGAGGCACAGACCAAAGCATGATTGCTAGGTTCAGATGTGGAAACGAAGAGCGGTGGAGCAAGTACTGGAAGGAGGAAAAAGACACAGTATGCAGACTATGCAATGGGGCTAGAGAGACGCTGAGTCATATGCTACAAGACTGTAAGGAGCTGAAAAGAGAGGATTCAACGATCAGAGCGATTCTAAAGGGAGAAGAAGAAGGAGCGGAGTGGATGCGAATGGTTCTGGAAAAAAGGAGAAGAAAAGAAGAACAAGATGAAGGAAGAAATCAAATCGAAAGCGCATCCTTGAGTTAACAGTCCCAGAAACACTTACACATATAACACATGTAACCCCATTTTGAGGCCGAAAGGCAAAAAATAAACCCATTTACTACTATAATAAAAAAGGAATATAATAAAATAAAAGAAAATACAATAAAATAATAAATATAATATAAAAATAAAAAATAAAAAAGAATATAAAAATTCATTATAAAAGAATATAATATAAAAAAGAAAATATATAAAAATAGAATATAAATAGAATATAAAAATAATAGAATATAAAAATTCAGTATTCAAATAAAAATATAAAAATATAAAAATACAATATAAGAATAAAAGATATAATAATTTAATTTATTGCCCACTTTTGTGTTACAATTTAACGATCATATACTCTTTCCATTTCATTCCCGTGATTGTGTCAGTGTAAGTCCTACCCTTCTAATGTATCCGGCTGTGTCCTAACATTTTTTTTCTATTTTACAAGTATTTCCTAATCTATTTTATGTTGCATAATCTTCTTTTATCACTTTCCTGTTCTTTCCATCTTTTCCTTCTCCCTATTATCTCCTATAGAATAACCAAGTTTGTCCCTTCTCCTCTAATTACCTCTTTCCAATTGCTGCCACTTTCTCCACTTACTTCACATGCTTCAGTCACGTGTTGCACTGTTTCTTCCTCTTTCTTACAAACCCTACATATCCTTGATCAACTAAATTCTGGATCAACACGCCAATCTGCTGTACACGCCAAATCACGAGCACAGCGATGTAGGGCACTTTGTGTCGATCAAGAATTTGGCCCGGCTGGTGAGGCACAACGGAAAGACCATCTTCGTCTTCTCCATCTCGAAGGTGTGCACATTGACGGAGATGTTGTTGAGCCGTTCAATACACGTTCAAAGCCGTTCGATACACGTTCGAAGTGGTACCATACACGTTCGATACACGTTCAGAGTGGTACACTCTGCTCAAACGATTGTGGCCGTTCGAGATTCGATTGCATTCGAGCTTACCAGGGTCCGCTTTTTCACATCGCTAACATTCTACAGTATTTCATGAACATGGTGAGGGCTTTGCCAAGCCACAGGTTCCCGTCTAGAACACTTCTAATTCATGATGAAACACCACTGCGGCGGCATCTGCCTATGATTGTCATAATTATATAAATCTGCGCGATCGGCTCTGTTCACGATGCTGTAGCGTAAATGACGCCAAAAATAAATGTCAAATGACTTTTATTGCAATGAACCTCGAAAAAAAATCATAATAATTTTGAGACTGTAAACGATAAATTTGTAATGTCCAAGCTTTTAAAATTGACGAAGAAACACTTCCATCAGTATTTTTGTTTTCCTACTTATTTTGTATGTTACTCCATAATTTATTTCATTTTGTTCCATTCATTGTAATGTCACTTCACAATTGCGGCAAAGTGACTTTACTACCTTTTTTTATTTATTTCAATTTTGTCCGTTGTTGTTATTGTGCAATAAGAGCCCGCGTCCGCCGCTCGCATGGACAGAGGGACAGATATAGCGTGTAGTAAACGGATGATGTTTAATATGAGACACGTTCGCGCAGTCTTGTCACAAAATCTAATCTATATACATTGCTTCGGTTATGCTTATTTTTCCGTTGTTAACATAAAATAACGGATAATAAATTTTGAAATAAATGCGTATTTCTTTGCTCTACACATTTCCACTAATAATGAGCGTCTTAGATGTTAATCTATGAGGACTGCTAGGAATAAAATACCACAAGACTTTATACATATCAGTATTTTGGTTTCCTAACCCTTGCCATCTCTACGAAATATATAACATTCGTTTCCATTCTATTCTTCATTACCAAACCATCCTGTTCTATTTATTTGTGTCTTCCATTATAAATCCATTGATTTATTTATTTTGGACATTACAAATTTATCGTCTACAGTCTCAAAATTATTATGATTTCTTTTGAGGTTCATTGTAATAAAAGTCATTTGACATTTATTTTTGGCATCATTTACGCTACAGCATCGTGAACAGAGCCGAACGCGCAGATTTATATAATTATGACAATCATAGGCAGATGCCGCCACAGTGGTGTTTCATTATGAATTAGAAGTGTTCTAGACGGGAACCTGTGGCTTGGCAGTGCCCTCACCATGTTCATGAAATACTGTAGAATGTTAGCGATGTGAAAAAGCGGACCCTGGTAAGCTCGAATGCAATCGAATCTCGAACGGCCACAATCGTTTGAGCTGAGTGTACGATTCACGTTCAGAGTGGTACGATTCACGTTCGATTCACGTTCGATACCCGTTTGATACACGTTCAGAGGGGTACGTTAGGCGTCGAAAGTGGTACGACGCATGATCAAAGCCGTTCAATATGCGTTCGAAGCCGTTCGATACCCGTTCGAAGCTGTTCAAAGCCGTTCGATGCACGTTCGATACCCGTTCGAAGCTGTTCAAAGCCGTTCGATGCACGTTCGATACCCGATCAAAGCCGTTCGATTCACGTTCGATACCCGATCAAAGTGATTTGGTCTAGTCGTATGATGTGTCCAAAGAAGAAGGGAAAGAAGATGCGTGTGAAGAAGGAGAAAGGAGAGCGTAGGCCAGAGAATAATTCGAAGAAAATGATAGCCGAACTAACAATCGTCAGCGAAAATGAAGGTGGAGAACAACAGCATCTTACTTTTGCAAAGCTACGCACTTCTCGATTTCATGATAAGATTTTAAATGCAAGAGCCAGGAGATGCAGCGAGACCAATTTCACTTCAATCGTGGTAGCCAACGGTCATAATGGGATTTTATAAAAAGCTATAGGAAATTTTGACCAGGAGATGTGGGGGAATAATCAGGAGGTATGTACATAACAATGTTTTGTACGTTTTTTACGTTTAACACGTGAATATTATATCAAGGTTTCTATGTTTTAGTGTTGCGAACACCCCTTGGATGGGAATCCAAGGCTCACTGGTGCTCGCGAGCGGGACAAGAGACAGCGAGAAGAAGGCGATCGGATCGATCGCCTGTCAAGCTGTCATTCGATAGTCAGCCGCCATTGCCAGCAGACGTCTCGTTATCCTATTACGCTAATTACTGATTGTATTCGTTACCGTTCTTACTTTCCTTGTTTCCCCCCTTGTTCATGTTCTGTTATCATTGCTGTTCAGTAAACTTATACTATGCCCAACCAAAATCGTAACATTGGTGTCAGAAGTGGGATGCCCGCCCGGAGCGGCATGCCCACTCGCGCTTCCGCGGTTTCCGCGATCCCTGCGGAACTTTCCCCCGGAGCGATGGGCGACCCCTCCCTGCAGGAGCTGTTTACCAGCCTCCAACTAGGCATCGCGAGACAGTTACGGGAACTGCGGAGGGACAACGAGGCCCGGTGGCAGAGGGAGGACCGTCGCAGGGAGGAAAAGGAAGCCGCCGACCGACGGACGCAAGCGGCTCTTGAGGCGCGCTTGTCGAACATGGAGGAGCGAATACAGTGTGGAAAGGCCGGACATCTCCAGAGGAACTGCTTCGAATCGAGAAATTGAGAGGAACAGCGTCAGGAAAAGGAGTGAAGGGAGGCCGTCGGAGACGATGGTACCTGGGCTCGACCGATTTGGGGGAACACCGGTCGACAACACTCGGAGCCAGGATAGTGCTGCCGTGAGGGCGTGCGGATCTGTTGCAACGTGGAGGCGCCTGGAGTGCGCGGAGTTGCCGAGCTGTGACGAAGGGAGTTCGAGGGCGAATATCGTCACAGTATAGCTGAGTACAAAGACCGGACGGAGGGAGTTCGAGGGCGAATACCGTCGCGGGAAAGCTGTGTACGAAGTTGCGACGGAGGGAGTTCGAGGGCGAATACCGTCGAGAGATCCGCGACGCGTCGTGACGGAGGGAGTTCGAGGGCGAATACCGTCACGGAGTCGGCGACCCATAAGTGAAGGCCCAGGATGAAGAGTCTGAGTACAGCAGTGGCGCTCGTTCGGAAAAAGAAATCGGGACAACTGCGAGAGGAGTGAAGACGACGCGGGACTTACGCTGGACTCAGGAAAGAAGATTGGACGAAGCTAATTTGGTGGACTGGGCTGCCTGCGTACCCCGCCCCCGCTCTTGAGTCTGTTTCAGGTTCACGAGACCCCACCACGAGGGACAAGGTGTCAGGGGACCGCCACCGCAGCCTGGATGCGCGCTCCCGGGTTCCCCAACTGTGCCATAATAGCGTGGCAGTCCGCAGCGGGGAGCGGACATACGTGGAAGCGCCCCGCTAGCCCCTGGAGGTTCCCCTTCGTGCCCCCGGCACGACCGGGATGGAGGTTCTCGCGGGGGACCCAGGAAGGAATAGGAGGATGGGTGGACAGCAGAAGGGAAATGGCATTCCCAACCACCAGGCGGACAAGCGGTGCTTGGATCGGCTGGAGGGAATGTCGCGAAGGCGGGAGCGCTGCCGGGACGCACAGGTCGGTTCCCTGGGTCAGCACCGGAGGCCAAGAAGAGGAATGGGGCCATCGAGCAGGAAAAAAAGGAAGGCGGCCAGGGCTGACGAGATGGGTGGCTGGACTGGGGGCTGGGCCGCTTGCATGCTTGCGACTAGCTGCGATCCTCTGCTTGCGCGCTCGGCCCTCCTTTCTGGTCTTCCGGCTCGTGCAGCCCCAACGGGTTGTCTGCGGTTCCTGACTAATGAGGACAACGTTTTCTTCGCAAGGGAACTTCGAGGAGCGAAGGGACGCGCAGGATCTGGATGCAGTCGAGAACAGATCTGGATGCAGTCGAGGACGGATCTGGATGCAGTCGAGGGCGAGCCGGGATGCAGCGTGGGACCGGCCGGACCGCTGAGGGGCGACGGACGGAGCGGAACCGCCTAGGGATGATCCGGAGCGTCGCGGGATTTCGCCGTTGGAGCCCCGGAGGAACCGCCTCGAGGGAACCTGGACTGCCGAGTCGTCGCACGAGACACGCCGTGCCTCCCGACGGCTAAAGGAACGAGGAGTCCCGGCCCCCGAAAGAACAGGAAGCCTCACCCGTCTCTGCCCACGAAGAAGATGCGCCGTCGGAGAAGAGGAAGACCGCGCAAGAAAGAAGTACGCAAGTTTGAAGACGCAAGTGGAGGGCGGAGGCGCGAAGACCCACGTACCCACGCCTTGTCCAGGGTTTTTGGAGTGGTTTTCCCCTGGGCGGGAAGGCGAATGCCGAGGCAGCGGACGGAAGGGGCCACACGGCGTCCTTTCCACCCTTCCGGACCAGGGTACGGCTGCAGGAGATGAAGGGACTGCAGCGGCCGGGACGACCGCTTCTCCAGAGGGGGGAGCAGTGTTGCGAACACCCCTTGGATGGGAATCCAAGGCTCACTGGTGCTCGCGAGCGGGACAAGAGACAGCGAGAAGAAGGCGATCGGATCGATCGCCTGTCAAGCTGTCATTCGATAGTCAGCCGCCATTGCCAGCAGACGTCTCGTTATCCTATTACGCTAATTACTGATTGTATTCGTTACCGTTCTTACTTTCCTTGTTTCCCCCCTTGTTCATGTTCTGTTATCATTGCTGTTCAGTAAACTTATACTATGCCCAACCAAAATCGTAACAATATCAAGGTTTCTATGTTTTAGGAATTGCAGGGAGCAGTCGGTGGTGGTGGTGGTGGTGGTGAGGACAGCATCGAGGACTCCTCATCCTCCTCATCCTCCTCATCCTCCAACACCGATGACAGCGACAACATCGCTGCGGCCATTGATGGCTTGCTGGTAAGTGATATTGTGATAGGATATTGTGATAGGATATTGTGCGGAATGTATTAATATTATATTTGCGTTTACAGTTTAGAACAAATTGAATTATCCGTTAATTCAATAAAGCAACTTTTTGTTGAGGTGCGGTTTGGCTCACGCACTGTTATTATTGGTTCTGTTTATATTCCTCCTCACTCCTCACATATACTATATCAGCTTCACTCTCAAACTATAGAAGTCCTATCCCACCGTTTTCCCACTGCTGATTTTATTATCGCCGGTGATTACAATCTCCCTGACATTTCGAACCAGATCACCCAGTCTCGTACAGCATCTCTTGACCATAGTAACATTCTACCTTCTCCTTTGGGCATAATCCGTGAATGTATTAGCTTTTTAAATTTTTCGCAAGTGAACTACGTGGCTAACAATAATGGTAAGCTCCTTGATCTTGTTCTTTCGACATTTCCAAACGTTCGCACCTCCCCTGCTCCTGAACCTCTTCTCCCTGAGGATCCTCACCATCCCTCCATCTTTTTTTGTCTTACTCTCTCTGTTAATTCTTCCTCTCCTCCCAAGGTGACTCATCGCAGAAGCTTTAACTCGGCTGATTATGTCGGCATCAATAATTATTTTGCTTCTATTGATTGGGATGTTCTCTTTTCCTTATCCGTTGATGAATCTGCGGATATCCTTTATTTTCATTTTAACCAGGCTATTGAGTCATTCGTTCCCTCCTCGTCTTCAGTAATTTCCTCCTACCCTATCTGGTTTTCCCGTAAACTTATTTCACTTATTAGGCAAAAAAAAATCGCTCATCGTAACTTTAAACTTTCTAACTCCTTCTCCGATTATCTAGTTTTTTCTAATCTCAGGTCCCAATGCAAAACCATCTCTCGTAACTGCTGGCACTTTTTCGCTTCCAAATCTGAAAATACACTTCTTAACCAGCCCAGAACTTTTTGGAAATTTGTTCGAAACCTCAAAAATGACTCCTCTCTCCCTTCTCACATTTCCTTTAATGACCAGGTATCCTACTCAGATCATTCTATTGCCGATACATTTGCGGATTACTTTGGCTCTGTCTATTCTTGTAGTCCTGAATCGCCGCCTTCCTTCTCCTTCCACAATACCATTGATGTTTCTAACATGGAAATCACAATTAGTGATGTACTCTCCCAGATACAACTCCTTGATGTTAATAAGGGTTCTGGTATTGCTGGCATCCTCGCGATCTTTTTTAAGTCTTGTAAATTTATTATGGCTCGTATCCTCTTTATTATATTTAAAAAATCTTTGAACTCCGGAATTTTTCCTTCCTCGTGGAAGACTTGCTTAGTCTCCCCTATATTTAAGGGCGGTGATAATTCACTTGCCAGTTCCTACAGGCCTATTAGTTTGCAGAATATTATTCCTAAAATATTTGAAAGCATTGTTTCAAATAAGCTCTCCTTCATTTGCAAGAACATAATTATCGACGAGCAATTTGGCTTTATGTCTGGTCGTTCTACTATTACTAATCTTCTCACGTATAATCATTTCCTGTCTAATTGCTTAGAAAGTGGTCAACAGGTTGATGCCATCTACACCGACCTACGTAAAGCCTTTGACACGGTTGACCATCCGACCCTCCTCTCTAAACTTCACTCCCTCGGCCTTCATGGCGCATTTTTTGCCTGGCTCTCCAGCTATTTAACTAACAGAACTCAGATAGTAAAGTATAATAATTTTCTATCTAAGGAGATTGCTGTTCTTTCTGGTGTTCCTCAGGGATCCCACTTGGGTCCGCTTTTATTTGTTTTATACATTAATGATATATCCGAAGCCTTTTTACATTGTAAGTTTTTACTTTTTGCAGATGATCTAAAGATTTATAGACAAGTTGTGAGTGTGTCTGATGCTCTTTTAACACAGTCTGATTTAGATAGACTTTCCTTATGGTGCTCGCATAATAAACTTGGCTTTAACTTATTGAAGTGTCATGTTATACGTTTCAGCCGTAAATCTAGCAAAGTTATCTACCCTTACTCTATTCAATCCTCATCTTTACTATCTGTTGAAATTGTACGTGACCTTGGTATTTACTTTTCTAGCACTTTAACGTTTCATTATCATTATCAACATATTGTTAACTCTGCGTATAAAACACTAGGTTTTATTTATCGCATCTCTAAATTATTTTCTAATATCACCACACTCCGCACTCTCTATAACTCCTTGGTTCGTCCTATTCTCGAATATGGATCTGTTATTTGGGCTCCTTATTATAAATGTCACTCTGTATTAATCGAAGGTGTTCAGCACAGGTTTCTTAGACTGGCATCATACCTCACTGAATCACCTATGTCAATATTTTGCCATAATTACGACTCTATGCTATTGCGCCTTGGATTAATGAGCCTTGATCAACGCCGTGTCGTTGCTGACCTTCTATTTTTATATAAAATTATTAATCATTGTATCTCTTGTCCTCAAATCCTCCAAAAACTTAGTTTCTATGCACCTGTACGGCGCCTTAGAAATCCTAATCTCTTCCTTCCGGAGTCACATCGAACTCTCCACGGCTATTTCAATAGTCTTAATCGACTTTTAATAACTGCGAATCGCTATTGTAACTCTGTTGATTTCTTTAATAATTCCTATAATTCCTTCAATCACTCCGCTTTGATCGTTGTTCGTATGTCCCTCTCCCCCTAACATTCAATATTATGTCTTCTACTGGTATAATATTATTACTATTATTCTTTTATATCTGGCTTTGTCACTATTCATTAATGGTCTCTTTCGCGCTTATTTTCCTGCTTTCTTTCTGTTAATTATATTTCTTTTGTACTTCTTAATTACTTGTTCTAGGCTTGTGCGACTGTGATTTGTATTTCTTATAACAAAGGGTTTATCCCGTTGAAATATATATATATTATTATTATATAGAACCTGCCACCGCTGCCACCACCGCCCCAGATAGAGCGTTTGCGGGACATGCTCCCGGATCTTGCTCGCGTCACCGCCAACGCAGCGCGGAGAGATTAATTTATATAGATTTTAATTTGTTTAGTTAATTTCATTTGTTTATATTTGTTCTATTTTTTTCTATTTTTTCTATTTTATATTATTATTATTCATACTTTTATTCATATTCTTCTACATATTCTTATATTATTCATATTCTTATATTTATTCCATGTTGTTTTATTATATTTTATTATTATATTCTTTTTTTATTATATTTCTTAAACTTATATTATTTCTACATTTTATTTACCCGTCTTCCTTCTCCTTTCGCCACATAATTCTAAGATTTGCAGACACTGCATAATTCTATTTCGTTCGAGCCTGATTCGCGCCGTTGAATGACGTCATCGCACGCGGCTGCTCCAGAGGAGTCAAATTACACACGATCGCGCGAGACGCTAAGTATTGCTCTCTCTTTCCCTCCACGAATTTAGATTTTAATGTAATGCTCTCTCGTTCCCTCATCCGAATACGTGGTTTGTAAAATGCCGATCTTTCCCGACATTGTCCGAAACTTCACCCGATAAAAATAAATTATTATTTGTCTGTGTTGGGGGGAAAATTCGATCACAAATTGGTTTGGAAAAAATTTTCGGGGGTGGGCCAAGGTCATTTCCTCACTCGGCTAGGTATAAAAAATTTTCGGGGGGGAGTGGGCCAGGTCTGAAGAGGTCTCCGCGGCGTCATTCCCTCCCTCGGTTAGGCATAAAAAAATTTTCGGGGATGGACCAGGTCTGGAGAGGTCTCCGTGGCTGGCTATCGAAAGAAGAAAGGATATGTAGGGTTTGTAAGAAAGAGGAAGAAACAGTGAAACACGTGATTGAAGCATGTGAAGTAAGTGGAGAGAGTGGCAGCAATTGGAAAGAGGTAATTAGAGGAGAAGGGACAAACTTGGTTATTCTATAGGAGATAATAGGGAGAATGAAAAGATGGGAAGAACAGGAAAGTGATAAAAGATGATTATGCAACATAAAATAGATTAGGAAACACTTGTAAAATAAAAAAAATTTGTTAAGACACAGCAGGATACATTAGAAGGGTAGGACTTACACTGACACAATCACGGGAATGAAATGGAAAGAGTATATGATTGTTAAATTGTAACACAAAAGTGGGTAACAAATTAAATTATTATTATTATTATTATTATATTTTTTCTTTTTATATTGAATTTTTATATTTTTATTTTTTAATTCATATTTTTATATTCATATATATATATATATATTTTTTATTTTCTTTTATATTTTTATTGAGTTTTATATTGTATTGTATTTTATTATCTATTTTAATTGTATTTTTATATTTTTATATTTTTAATTTCATTTATATTCATTTATATTTATTTTTTTATATTGTATTGTATTTTATCTTATATTTTTATTGTATTTTTATATTTTTTCTTTTTTATATTATATTCTTTTATATCCTATTTTTATGTTTTTTCTTTCTTTTTATATTATATTTATTATTTTATTTTATTCTTTTTTATTATATTTCTTATTTAATTGTATTTTCTTTTATTTTATTTTATTTTTCAATTGTATTTTTATATTTTATTGGTGAAGAAGTGTGATCGAAAATAGAGCAGATAAGTATATACATCCAAGAACAAGAAAGAGAGATGAAAATAAAAGAGTCAAAGTTCCTAAGAGAATTAAGAGAGGTGGCAAGCAAATCAGGAGATAAGTCGAAATACTTATGAGGGAAGAAGAAAAAAAGGAGAGGAGAATTAGAATGGATAGGAAGATTCATACAGGGTAGTGAAACGAGGACATGTAAATATTGGATATCGAAAGATGAAAGGATATGTAGGCTTTGTAGGAAAGAGGAAGAAACAGTGAAACACGTGATTGAAGCATGTGAAGTAAGTGGAGAGAATGGCAGCAATTGGAAAGAGGTAATTAGATGAGAAAGGATAAACTTGGCTATTCTACAGGAGATAATAGGGAGAAGGAAAAGATGGGAGGAAGAGGAAAGTGATAAAAGATGATTATGCAACATAAAATAGATTAGGAAACACTTGTAAAATAGAAAAAATTGTTAAGACACAGCAGGATACATTAGAAGGGTGGGACTTACACTGACACAATCATGAGAATGAAATGGAAAGATTATTTCATCGTTAAATTGTAACGCAAAAGTGGGCAATAAATTAAATTATTTTTTTTATTATTATTATAATATTTTTGTCTTTTTTATATTGTATTTTTATATTCTATTTGTATGGAGAGAACTCAAAGATGTTGAGAATAGTGCGGTTTATTTAGAGATAAAGAATTGCGGCGATACAATAGATACGTAACACTTTCGGCGAATGTTGTTGAGATATTACTGTTTTGTGTAACTGAGCACTCGGGTCGGTCACGAGAGTGTGAGTGCGTATGAATGTAGACGAGGTGTTGTGTGGAAGAGTATGTATGTATGATGTCGCGAAAAGTAAATAGGAAGTCCATCAGCTGTTCGAGAATGCTCAAGTTGTCTTGCGATTGATGTGAAGAAGAGAAAAAGAGAAGGAGAAAGAAAGAGAGCTTGAGAGAGAGAGAGAGAGAGAGAGAGAGAGAGAGAGAGAGAGAGAGAAAGAGAGATGGTTCTGCCGATACACTATTTATATTCTATTTTTATATTTTTATTTTTTAATTAATTGTACAATATGTAATCATTTTACAAATATCGCAATCTATTTGCTTGTCTGTCTCCCTCCTTCACTTGTCATCAATTTCTATCGACTTTGCATAATTCTTTCTATGATTCTCGCCTCCAATTCTAAAGACGATACTACGTAATAAGTCGCTGTATTTCAAACTGAATACAGTATCATTTTTATTTAATCTTGAGTCATGTGTAAGCTATGTGTATCCGCGGCTGTATCAAACTGCAGAAGATGTGAGGACAAACTTTAAAACTTTTGTTACTGTGTTGTAACAGAGCGATGCTGCCTGCGAAACATTACATACGCGTCGTGCTGCTAAAATAATATGTGATAGCGAATACTACGACGAGGATTATCTTGTAGATTTCGAACAGGTAGCATCTGTCATCAATGATATTTTAGCGGATGCTTGTAGGAAAAAAATGTTAAATTATATTCCATTTCGGTTTATATTTTTATATTCGGTGATCGATCGGTGATCGATGGAAGGGGGAGAGCACGCGGATTCGAGGAAATCGAGCAAGAATTCCTCGATCTTCGTGTCGACGAGCCGTCCAACAGGTAACACGCTTTGAAAACGCTTCCGCTTGCTAAAGATTCGCTTAAATTGCTTCGCCTTTCGTGGATTCGAGCCGAATTCACGTGCTTTGCTGCCGCTTAAATAGAAATTGCCTACAGCGTAGGAATTAGTGCTGTTAAGTAAAATTAGAGCTGCAATCAAACATATAAACGAGCATAACGGACCTTTATTGTAAAAAGTGTAAATATTGTAAATTTAACATAGGCGTTATCAATTAAAGTCTCTTAAACTAAATCTAAGACAGTACGCGAGTGTCCCATCCTACGACGTGCGCTGTTCCGATACTTTGCTAACATTTTTTGGCTAACATAATTAATAATTTTGCTAACATAATTCTTTTTATGATTCGTGCGTTCGTTACGCCACCAAATGATGTAATCTTGCACGGCGGTCCCATCACGGGGGATTCAAATTACACGTGATCGCGCGATACGCTGCGATGTTAAGATTGAAAAACATTTTTAAAAATTGTTAGCTTTAGAGTGTGTGTTTGCTACATATTGGTTCGGTAGATCGGTGAGGGAGGGAATTAAAATTATTATTTCTCTGCGTTGGGAAAAAAATATTTTTTCTGCTGATGCCGCATAATTTTAAGATTCGACGTTTCTACATGTATTGTATTTGTTCTTCACGCTGCCAAATGACGTCATCTAGCGCGGCTGCTCCAGAAGAGTCAGATTTCGCGAAATCTCGCGATACGCCGCGACGTTAAATCGGAACGCTTTGAAATACTGTTCGCTTTAAAATCTTTAGAATGCTTGCTACATATCTGTTTGAAATAATATTTCTACATAATGGTTCGGTGGATCGTTGATTAAAAAATTATTATTTCCCTGCGCTGGGGAAAAAAATTTCTGCTGCACATTGGTTTGCTAGATCGGCGCGGGGGTGGGTCAAGGTTGTCCCCTCCCTCGGAAAAAATTTCCGGTGGTGGATCGGGGTCTGAAAAAGTTTTCGGGGGTTTCGCCACCTAATTCTAAGATTCGGCGTTTATTTCGTTCGAGCGTTCTTTGCACCGTGAAACTGACATCATCGCATGCAGGTGTCTCAGAGGAGTCAAATTACGTGTAATCGCGCGATACGCCGCGACGTTAAATCGGAACGCTTCGAAATACTGTTAGCTTTAGAATGCTTGCTACATAATGGTTCGGAAAAATATGTCTGTTTGCTACATAACAGTTTGCTATATCGGTGATTAAAAAATTATTATTATTTCTCTGTGTTGGGGAAAACTTTCCATCACATATTGATATGGAAAAAAGTTTCTGCTGACGCCGCATAATTCTTTCTATGATTCGCGCTGCCAAATGTCGTCATCCTGCACGACTGCTCCAGGAGATTCAAATTACACACGATAGCCGCGACGTTAAATCGGAACGCTTTGAAATACTGTTAGCTTTAGAATAAAATGTGTTTGTATCACTATGTAGCGCTGTCTCTTTCCCTATCCCAGATTTTAGCTTTAAAGTAATGCTCTATCTCTTTCCCATCCTCCGAAGACGCGGTGCGAAAACGCCCATCTTTCCCGAGATCGTCCGAAACAATTCCCAATAAAAATAAATTATTGTTTCTCTGCGTTGGAAATGTCTGTATGTCGCATGTTGGTTTGGAAAAAAATATTTGGGGGTGGGCCAAGGTCATTCTCTCGCTCGGAAAAAAGTTCTCGGTGGTCATTCACTCCCTCCGGTTAGGTCTAAAAAGTTTTCGGCGGTAAGCTCGGTCTCCGCGGCGGCTCGGCCGGAGTGATCCCCTCCACGATTGTGGCTTCCCTCACTCCGCGGCTCGTGCGCGCGCAACTGGTCTTCCTCTCCCCGCAGGCCCCGCACCCATGTTTCCCTCCGCCGCGCTCCCCCGCGCGGCCTCATTTTCCCCCCGCCCCCGCGCTCCCCTCAGAGGACCTGGGTTGGAAACGGCCTTACTATACTACTCACCCTCGACTGCGGGGGCTCGACCTCAATTCGTTACGTTCGGCCCAGGATTCGTACCTTTTTCCGGAAAAAGCCATAAAAATCGGGCGAGACCCTGCGAAGGGTTGTCCTCGCCACGGGGTACCAGGCCGCATCTTCTTGACGAACGTCGGGCGACTCCTGCCCGAGAGGAATACGATTTATTTTAATTATAGTACATGTGTGTTTTGTAATAAAGTGTTTCTATCGTCTCCTGAATTCAACAACTGGCAACCAGACATCTGCGCTTCTACAATCCATCGGCAATACTCCTCGTGGAGAGACACGGTAAGAAAAGGGGTAGCCCGCTGTCGACGCGTGGTCCTCTCGAGTATAAACATGAGCTTCGATATCAAAACAAAACCATGCGTTGACGTATTCCGTGTGAAAGAAGGTGGGCATTGGGGAGAAGGTATTGCTGTGAAGAGGGCCTCTTCAAGATTGCAGCCGTTTGTGAGGGATGCAAATCCGATTGGTTCTGATACAATCTGCTCCCTATAGTTGAAATTTAGTCTAGCAACTTTCACTCCTCCGAACCTAACCAATCCAACTTGCATCCCTCCCAGACGAACTGGCTATCCGAGCCTAGAAGCAAGTGCGAAATAAAAGTAACGATGCGCTTCTCGATACCGCAGATGTACCTACCTAAGTAGCATTTCTGGCGGAAAAGAATTGTCCAGCCTTTGGGCCTGGCGTAGACCTTTCGCAGGTAGGTATCTATTTCAACAGGCAATGCCACCCGTGGCGCCAGTAAGACCGTCCCCGGTCCTTGCTATTCCAGAGGAGTTTGTTGCAGTGAAAATCAGTAAATTTGCAAGCGCAATATCTCAAAAACCAGTGGAAATAAAGTGTATACATTGATGCTTATTGAATTTGTCTTGGAACGCACTATCAACTCAGGACTTCAAAAAAAATAGTTCCACAGAGGACCTGGGTTGGAACCCGCTTTGCCTTACTACTCAGCGTTCAACAGATATCGCAGGCGTCGAATTCTATCCCACAGCATCAGCGCTGCGAAGGAGAAGCGTGCGAGACGATTGAACTTGACCAGAATTTTCTCGGGCCGATGGGGAGCACTTAATGCACGTGCCCGATAATTATCGCATCATTCGTGTCAAAGACACCTCTGCGATCAAACATGCAGCCATTATCGAAATCCAAGAGTAAAGAAAACCACGGTCGCAAGAAGCTACAACTCGTTGAGGAATTGCATGCTCCAACTCGAAGACATTTTCCGCGGAGGAGCGTCATAGTGCATGGATACGATTCAACTAGGGTCACCACTACATACTCCCCGTCATCGATGTGTTGAGCAAGTATGCATGGGCGTTACCACTCAAGACTAAAAGTGGTGCTGAGGTGACTAAAGCGTTTGCAAAGATATTTAGAGATCGATATCCGAAAAATTTGCAAACCGATCAAGGAAAAGAATTTTACAACGCCGGTGTGCAGAAACTCTTGACAAAGCATGACATTAATCATTATTCGACGTATTCGGTGATGAAGGCGTCCGTCGTAGAACGTTTCAATCGAACTTTGAAGAACGATATGTGGAAACTGTTTACGCTGAATGGAACCTATAGATGGACCGATGCGCTACCAAGTCTACTTGCAGAGTATAACGCACGAAAACATAGATCCATCGGAATGCGTCCTTGCGATGTTAACCCTGCGATTGCCGATAAGCTGCTAGCCACCGTATACAGCAACATAAAGATCGCTGCTCCGGCGAGATTCAAGTTGGGCGAGTTTGTGCGCGTGAGCAAATTTAAAACCATATTCGACAAAGGCTATACGACGAATTGGACAACGGAGGTGTTCAAGATAGCCAAAGTACAGGCAACTAATCCCACGACGTATCTGCTGGTCGATTCCTGTGGAAAACCTGTTGCCAGAGGATTCTATGAACACGTGCTGCAACGCGTCACCGATCCTGATGTATATCTAGTGGAAAAAGTGTTGTGTAGAAAGGGGGATAAGGTGTAATTCAAGTGGTTGGGATTTGATAAATCAGACAATTCATGGATAAATAAAAATAATGTATTGTACAAATAATAATAATACATGGTTCAATAAATACAATGATACATATATGTAAATGTGTGAACAATTTTTTATTTTAACACATTAATTCCACCATTTATAATTTCTATACATGTATGAACAATTTTATATTATACAATATTTATATGAACGAGTTAATAAATACAATAGTTTCTATTTTACATCGATATTTTTGGTCCTGCAGCTTGTCCGCGCAATCAAGGTATTCGTACGGAAAGACACCCTTTTGTGTCAATAAATTGAAATCCTCGCTGGATAATGTTTCAAATTGGGATCGTAAAATTTTTAATTTATCGGTGCTAAGGAAAGATGCTAATTTGTCGAGACTAGTATTGAGAAATTTGTACGAATCGATGAACCGCAATTTAATACAATTTCGCGAGTCTGAATCAGCCGTATCCTCGCCATCTTTTGTGAAAGAAATATACTTTTCTTTCGTTATAGGTAATACATCAACGTGACCTTCAAAAGCGGTAGCTATTTCCTCGATAATAAAATGTGAATCACAGCCGGATAAATTATGGAAAACTATGGGGATGTAAAACGCATTTTTATAATTTAAATTGCACTCCGAATGTGCTAGGCCTCTAAACCGTCCGGATAGATGGCAATGATCGTGGACTCGTACATCGCTAGCCTTGAATGGATCTTCGCAAATATGACAGTGTGTTGCATTGTGAAATACCGTCAACTGTTCAGGAGTTAAATCCAGCATTGGAACATTACTGGACAAGATGGGTTTGACAAAGTTTGCAAAATTTTTCAATTCGTCTACGAACCACGAAACACAATCCGCGTCGCGGCGGCATCGATACCTCGATAGCGATGTATCGTACGAACAATGCATATAATATGCTATGCTATGCACTTTATGGTGCTGATACGCGCGCAATTTATTTATATCACCAATTTGGCGGTGTCCCCTGTTTTTGCGATGATGCACTCCAGATCTGCGTATACCACGAAGGGGAGCCGCTCCTTCCTACAGTGGTTGTTGAAGCTGAGCAGATTTTTGCCTTCGCTGGGCAGCAGGATGGCGCAGTCATTCATTCGAAGATCCGAAGTAGTGCATGCATCTGTAAACCTAAAAATTTTTTATTTAATTTGTTTCGTGAGATATTTCAGCATTTCATAAGTTTATATACATACCGATCACAGATGAATTTTTCCCATTGTGCCTGCTCAGCTGCATGCCTACCAGCCGGGACAAGTCCTTGATCAGCACAAAGTGCTCTACATCGCCGTGTTCTCAATTCGGTGTGTAGAGCAGGTTGACGTATCGATCCCTCTTTTGGCTGGTGAGGCGCAGTGGAAAGACTGTTGACTGTTTCTCCTCCTCGAAACTGTAGACGTTGGCGGAGATGTTATTTTGCCGCTCAAACTTCCCAATTTGCGCCAGGGACATTGGAAACTCGATGCCCTGGAGATTTAGCACCAATGTATAGTGCGGATGTGAGCTTGGGCGATGGGGGTTTCTTTCCACAGGATGGAGAGCGGCGACCACTGCCCACGCGAAACATGCATTATCCTCGGATTGTACGCTAATCGTCGCTCTCTTCACCAACAATTCCCGCGGCAACTTGTAGTGGCATCCCGCGCGCAGCGGATTGTACTTGTTGACATTGACGGTCAGATTCATGATTCTCGTCAATGCCCATCCGCTGTCGCGTTCCTGGAACTCTTCCAGCGATGCCAGGGTGGGTTCGATGACGCATCTCTGGTACCACTCGTGCAGATCGGATGTGCGGAAGAGTTCGCAGTTCCGGGTATTGATGCTTTTACAAGCATGCTTGTCACCCGCCACAAATTCGCCGTTGAACACCGTGTTCACTTTGATGTTCCGATGTTTCTTCAAAGCACCCCGCACCTGCTCCAGCACAATGGTCCCTGCATCTTGGAGGAAGTTGCGCGGCTCGATGTAGTTCGAATTGAGCACGGCATCAGTTAATACGCGGGTATCGAAAGCAGTGTCTATTTCGCACCACAAAAGTCCTGTGCTCGAATGTCCGGCACCTTCGCGTACGAAACGTCCCCGCAAGGAATGTTTCAATCCTTCGATCCGTGTGATTCGAGCAACCAACGATTGTTGAACACCGATCGATAATCGCGGGCGTTTTATGCGGCTACATTGTTCTGAAGATTCGATACACACGTTGCATCGTTCTTCCCACGCGAGATACTCTTCCCGTGAAATCAATCGTGCGGATTGATCCAATAATTGGTGTTCTACTTGCGTAGTGTGTAGTGTGTCTTTTCCGCGCAACACGTTGCAACGATTTGAGACTTTGCACAGTTTAGAGCACATATTTATACCTACACTGCGATTTGTTATCTCTGTCTAACTCTTTTGGCGTACCCCCTCCCTCCAATGCAAAAAAGCCGATCCTTCCCGATATCACCCGAGGCAATTTCCGCTGATGCAGCATAATTCTCTCTATGATTCACATATGATAAATTAGTGCGCAAAATCATCCGAGGAAATTTCTGCTGACTCCACATAATTCTAAGATTTGACGTTCCTAAAAGTATTATATTACATTCAACACGTGTCGAGACTTTTATCCTTGAGGGTGGGTCCAAATTACATGCGATATGCTGCGATGTTAAGATTAAAAAACATTATGAAAAAATTGTTAGCTTTAGAATGTATGTTTACCACATATTGGTTCGCTACATCGTTGATTCAAAAAAATTATTATTTCCCTGCGTTGGAAATAAATGTCTGTATGCCGCATATTGGTACGGAAAAAGAATTCTGCTGACGCTGCGTAATTCTATGATTCGCGCCTTCTTCACACCGCTACATGATGGCTGCTCCAGAGGACTTAAATTACGCACGTTATCGCGCGATACGCCGCGACGTTAAATCGGAACGGTTTAGAATGCATGCGCTTGTAGCCCTAAGTAGTGCTGCCTCTTTCCCTCCTCTGAAGACGCGGTGTGTAAAAAGCCGATCTTTCCCGAGATCGTCCGATAAATAACGGACGCGTGTGACGCTTGGTATATGTACCATTGGAGAAAGACTAATGTCAGAGAGTGGACGTTGGGCGAGTTGGTTAGGCGGCTGACTCGTACCGTGGAGGTCTTGGGTTCGAGCCTCGTCGCCTGGATTCTGTTTTTTCATTTAAATTAATATCTTAAAATTAATATTTCCTTCCTTACCGACATACCACGCTTCAGAGAGAGTGGTACTTCACCCGCGTTTCCTCCTACATGCGGTTTCGGTATCGGTGCGAAATCAATTCGGTTACCGATTGATCGATATCTGGTCTCGCGCTATACTCCCCACCACTTCGTCATCTATATGACGTCATCGGCTGCCCGTCGCCCCGCTGCGATGGATTTCCTGGGGCCTTGAAACTCAAATTTGAGTTTCAAGGTCGGGGGAGAGGGGAGGGGAAATGGCCTTCAAACTCAAATATAAATTAGAACTCTCATAGCTATACTACTATTTAGTAGCTATCCAGGCCGCATGAGGCCTCTGAAAGCAGTATTAATTCTCGGAATTTGTACTAGATGGCACTCACAGCGTTATTTTGTAGGGAGTACTGTCTCCTCCTGCCGAGACCGAAGAGTGGGGAACACTCTCGTGAACCAAGCTAACGCGTGCAATACTCTAACCTCAAATACATTTATACTTTTTATTGTTAACCAAGAGTGATAATTGTCCTTCCCAATCTTCGACATACATCACCTGCACGAGTAGGGCCTGCTATAATTACTAATGTGCCGGTAATCCCGTAAATTTAATGGGGGTAGTATCATAAATCATATCCTATTTCTGAAATTTTGCGGAACGCTTGGAGACGCTTGCTTTCCATCGCTCTCTTCTTTTCTGCACATCGTTAAGTGCACATCGTGTGACGCAAATTGTAATTTAATATTTCCCAAATAAATTGCAATGTAATATTTCTCAAATAAATTGTAATGTAATATTTTATAAATATATTGTATTTTATATGTATATGCAATTGGACAATTTTGATTCTTAAAATATAATTTGAAAGTGGTGTTAGTAAAAAATTTAATAAAATTGAATTTATTGCTTATTTTGTAATATTACACAAAGTAAGTTATGAATTCAATTTTTTTAAATTTTTTGACTAACACCACTTCCATAATCACCGGCACATATAGTCATAAGTAAGGGATGCATTGAATACAAATTTTGAAATGCCCGCCATTAGTACTATAGTGCATATCCAACCCGATAGAGGGTGTTAATGCTGTGTTAACAAAATAATACCCGGAGTGGACCACCCCTGTGTCCCAGATAGCACACTTTGTCTATAAGTCGTGTTTAAGACGTCTTTCAGACTTTCAAGACGTCTTAAAGACGGCTTATAGACGTCGTGTGCTATCTGGGATACTATGAGGTGCATTTCAGTCTTAAAGGGTATTTCAGCGAAAGTGTATTACCGACTCCTACTTTGAAGACTCGACGTAGCGTCCTCTGCTTATAGACATCCAATTCAAGAACTACTCTAAAATGTATTGAAATGTTGAAAGATTTGTTTGGAGCGAGAGTTTGAAACAGGTGGCAGGTGTAGAGACGTGTACGTGCGTTAGAGCTGTACGAATTTCTTTCCGAAAATCTATGCAAGGAGTGAGGAGTCATCTGGACCCGAATATAGTACATCCTGAAAGTTTGTATTTTACCGGGTCTAAATTAGGCTAAATGCATTGAGACGGTGTTCAAGATGGTTATCGATACGATTAAAATAAAATTAAATTTGATAAAAATATATTTCTATTTATATTTCATTACAGTACACTATACAAATTATACCATCCACTGCATTACACTATGTGTGTTTACAAATATTGCAAAACTACAATCTAACAATATTATTATTCTATTTGTTATAAATAATAAATGAAATTATTATATTTCTATAATCAAATTACTGGTACGTGCATGCGCGAAACCGGCTTAAAAATCAACAATTCAAAGAGCCCGCGGCAGAATGTGTCCGTATCTATGACAAAAGCGGGCTCCTTAAAAATCAGAAGAGCAGCGGAGGAACTCGCCTCATCTTTTATGAGACGTATAAGCCCATTCTCGTTTGTCGATTGGGCCTAAGTAATAAATTGATATTCATGATTCGTGAGATTATACTGTCACGTCCCGGGTGGAGGTCTTTGGGGACAATGACATGGGGTTCCTAAACTAGATTTCAGGCGAGGATCTTGAATCCTACACGCTGAGGGCAGAAAGGAGCTCAGGCGAGGATCTTGAATCCTGCACGCTGAGGGCAGAAGGAACTCAGGCGAGGATCTTGAATCCTGCACACTGAGGGTAGAAGGAGCTCAGGCGAGGATCTTGAATCCTGCACGCTGAGGGCAGAAAGGAGCTCAGGCGAGGATCTTGAATCCTGCACACTGATCGACCAGAGAAGGTTTGGTAAGCGAATACACACCGGGGAGACACCCGTTAGAGCACTTGTTTGGATTTGTATCGGTAATTGGATTTACCGTTGCATCAAGGTAAAGAGTTACCCGTAATAATTCCGCGAAATTCGTCTAGACATACGGCTATACGCGGGCTATGTGAAAGAACGTTTGTAAACACTATAAGAACACTGGTGTTCGCGAACCGAGATCAGCTGTTTTAGCAGCCTGTTTTGATTTAGGGATTTTCGTAGCCGAAGGATTGACACAATAACTCGAAGCGTGATTTAAAATAAGAATTGTTTATTCAATTCTAAGCACTTGGTTGTTGGTTAGTTTTATAATTATGCGTTGAACGTTGAGCGTTTGCACATGACATTTATATAAATGGTAAGCAATAGCAATATGTGTATGGACATGAAATACAATATATGATAATGAAGTTGAATAGTAAACTTTAAAAAAGTAAAAAAATTACGCCAAGTACATGAATTAGCTTTGTAAAAAGAAATGAGATCCCCAAAAAAAACTTTAAAAAAGTAAAAAAATTAAGCCAAGTACATGAATTAGCTTTGTAAAAAAAAGTGAGATCCCCAAAAAAAACTTTAAAAAAGTAAAAAATACGCCAAGTACATGAAAATGTCGAGGACAAAAAAGTATTATCAAAAGTCACAAAAAAAAAAGAAAATAGTATACATGAAAAAGTCGAGGAAAAAAAGAGTATTATCAACAAATAAATATAAAAAAAAGACAAAGAAACATGAAAAAGTCAAGGACGAATAAAGTATAATTAACAAAAAAATATAATCACATAAATAAAAAATAAAAAATATGATTACAATATAAAAAAAGATGTGAAATCAAAATGAGCTGCAAGTACGTCACAAAAAAAGAAAATAATATAATCACACAAAACAGAAAATAATATATTCACATAAAAAAGAAAATAATATATTCACATAAAAAAGAAAATAATATAATTACAATATAAAAAAGGATGTGAAATCAAAATGAGCTGCAAGTACATCACAAAAAAAAAGAAAATAATATAATCATACAAAAACAGAAAATAATATAATCACACAAAAAAAGAAAATAATCTAATTACAATATAAAAAAAGATGTGAAATCAAAATGAGCTGCAAGTACATAAAGGTACTTTCCAACTGCGCTTAAGATGACACAACTACATATACACAGCTAAAATGCTGTGTTATTCCATTACTCATATCGCGGACATTTTAATTAACCCATCAAAAAGAATCCCATTTAAAAACATTGTCGTAAATTATTATTAGCTTTACGAAATTGATGATATACAAAAATTGCGCCAATTATCACAATGGCTATTTATACAAAGAAAAAATCACAATGGTACAATGAAAAAATGTATTAAATAATATTAAGCAGATATATTTTTATACAAATAAATATTTTAATACGAATAAATATTTTATTCAAAATACTTGGCGCTGCGATCTAAAATACATCATACGTAGCATATGCACATACACACATCTACGAACGCACGCACAGGAAAGAAAGAAAAAGATTATTGCAATTTATACATATTTATTCAGTTTAGCAACACCAATTCGGAGAGCAGCGCCAAGTATTTTGAATAAAATATTTATTCGTATTAAAATATTTATTTGTATAAAAATATATCTGCTTAATATTATTTAATACATTTTTTCATTGTACCATTGTGATTTTTTCTTTGTATAAATAGCCATTGTGATAATTGGCGCAATTTTTGTATATCATTAATTTTGTAAAGCTAATAATAATTTACGACAATGTTTTTAAATGGGATTCTTTTTGATGGGTTAATTAAAATGTCCGCGATATGAGTAATGGAATAACACAGCATTTTAGCTGTGTATATGTAGTTGTGTCATCTTAAGCGCAGTTGGAAAGTACCTTTATGTATAATATCTTACAGTAATTGTTGTAGAATATTTCGTTGTACACTGTTTCTATTTGAAGTCAAGATTTAAGTAAGCTTTCCTTGAGGTAGTTTCGCAGAACGAGATTTCTTAAGCTTTCCTTGAGGTAGTTCCGCAGAAAGAGAGCCTCTGTCTCGCGGGCCCTCGTATTTATACTCTTTTCAGTTTGTTGGTATGAAGGATGTGCGCGGTAAGCATCGAGATTTCCGGGGTTTTTATAAGTACCAAAGGTGAGTCTATAATTAGACTTTTAGACAATAGAATTTCGGGCTTCCGGGGTTTTTATAGGCGCTTGTATGAAATATGCGCAGCAATATGATTTCTTGGCTTTTGCAAAGGGAATACTCAACCCATTTGATGGAGTTTGGGTGGTTTGATGGGAAAGGGGTGGTAGTGGCTTTGACTTCTTTGGTCATAGAGAGGGGGTGAGACGTGGTCTCGATTCAAGAGGGGTTTTTGGGACGAGGGACTTGTCTAGATTTAATGTGAGGGAGGAGATCATGCCTCGTAGGGCGAAGAGTAGCAGGGGATTTCGTAGTTGACCGTCTTCAGATGGGGACCGCTAAGGTACATCGCCAAGGTGGTCAGGGATTGGGGAAAAGGGGTAGGAGTTGAGCTTGAGTGATTTTGATGCAGTTGTGTTGAGGTTTATGAGAGAGTGGCGTGGTATTACCGCGGGAAAAATAGTGGGACGTCATAATACGCTAGTTTTATTCGTGAAATATTCGTGAGATTTATTTGTATTCGTTAGTTTTATTCGCGAATAATGTCTTCGTGATTCGTGAGAATTTTTCGTCACTTAAATTCTAATTACAAGCGGCGTATGATAAAAAAAAGTCATACTTCTAGCGCAAGGATAAGTATTGTTCAATAGCAAATTTGTAATTGGAAATTCGGATTTTATAATTAAAATTACATTACATTACATAACAAAATATGTTTCTTCTCATTATTGCACATGCCTTTCCGTTATTAATATTCAATGCAAAAAACTGTAACGTATTATAACATTATTTTGTGAACAATTCGCAGTTGTATCTAGTAGCAAAACAAGAAGATATTGCATACGTTGAAGCATATTCTAGAACTTTTAACGCGAACGATTAGAAATATATCAAACATATCTGAGTTGAAAGTAAACGAACATATAAAGTACTACATTTTGAAAGTCTTTGGTAGGCACTTTGCCTATGTTAACTATCAGTGGAAGTAGACCGTAACTATATAGCAAGTAATACAACAAGATATTAGACCCGTTGAAGCATATTCTAACTTGTAACGCCAGCTATTAGAAGTATGAAACACATCCGAGTTAAAATATGCTTCTGTGTATTCAATATGTTCTTGTTGTTATATACTTGCTATTGGGATTGGCTGCGCTGCGATACGCTATCTGGTGGTGAAAATCAGAACCTAACGAAGTAGGTCGCTGACTGTAGCAGCATATTGAAAGTGTGTAAATAAATGGAATAAAATTTACATTTTAACTTATTTGTGGTATCATTTTTGCGTGTAAATTGTTTTACTATAATCAATTTACTTTTAGTTATGGAGGCCGGAGTCAAATTTGATCCAAAAGCTTCGAAAAGCAAAATATTTTGCTGCGTTTTCGGCTGCAATAGCAAAGCCTGTAGGAATCTAGAAGTCAGCTTTCACCACTTCCCTAAAGCCGGCAAAGTGCAAATTAATCATATAAATAAACTAGGACAATCGTAAAGTAATTAATTCAATTTGATTCGTTAAACATTACTATATAAAATAGGTTAAATCAAAATGATTCATACATATGTTTGAACAAAGCTGAATCTTTGATTTCTGTAACAAGAATTTGATCTATTTCATGTCTTTGTCCATCTGATATTAATATAGAACACCCTTTTTTAAACTTTTCTGTCAAACATTCATGTTCTGATAATGGGCTTGGTGCATACTTTTCCAGTGACTTCGCATGAGGCATTTTCCATAAACACTTAGTATCGGTGCATGACACTAACTCCAAATTATTAACTTGAATTCTATTTAAGTGCAAGAAAACAGCCACACTATGTTTACATTTTTCACTCAATCCTGCTTTACAAGAGCATTTCGCATTTATAATCTTTCCAGTGGCAGAAATAGAACCCGTTATTTCGTGTGGATTATTTTTTAAATGAGAAGTTTGTAAACAAAATGCAATAAAGTTAATGTAATCATTGCTGACACTTGTCCTGCCGCAAAATATCACATGACCCGCATTTAAAATGCGTTCACCTTCCACAAAATTGCGGCATGACGGTGTAGAATTGGTAAAAACACATATCTCGTTTATGGTAGGCTTCATTATAATAAATTAAATAAGCAATAACTGCACTTTATGCGTAAATGGTACGTCAACGCCGTATTGTAGATTAGAATCTGTCAAAATCGACCTACTCTGTCCGCCATATTTGTTTGGTGACGTCACGAGTGCCAATCCCAATACAGTTTCGATCTACTTCCAGTGATAATTAACATAGGCATAGTGCCTACCAAACACTTTCAAAATGTTGTACTTTACATGTCCGTTTACGTTCAACTCAAATATGTTTGATATATTTCTAATCGTTGGCGTTATAAATTATAGAATATGCTTCAACGTGTGCAATACCTTCTTGTTTTGCTACTAGTTACAACTGCGAATCGTTCACAAAATAAGGTTATAATACGTTACAGTTTTTTGCATTGAATATTAATAACGGAAAGGCTTGTGAAATAATGAGAAGAAACATATTTTGTTATGTAATGTAATGTAATTTTTATAATTTCGCATCATACACTGTTTCACTTTTCGGATTTTTATATTTCCTAATTTCCAATTTGCAATGGAAGAATACGAAGCCTTGCGCTACACGTATGACTTTCTTCTATCATACGCAGCTTTAATGAACTCTTGATCTTATTTGCTAATTAATTGTTTTTTATTTTTTGTAGAAAAATCAGCACAACGCCGTAATGGATGGTAAATATTAAAAAATTTATATACCAATATTTATTTAAATTTATTTTTCCAGTCATTAAATGATGAAATTAATTTATTTAGAAATTGAGGAAGAACTAGCACAACTGAATATGGCGGAGCTGCAACTGGCCGCGGTTCCGCCGCCGCCACCACCACCACCACCACCACCAGCGAACCCGGCCACGGCCGATGGTAAATACATACATATACATACACATTTTAAGATGTCACAGTCGGTGTAGAAAGTTTTCGTACAGCGACCAATTTAAAGTAAAACTTTGCATATCCAGTGCTGGATTTAGCCCTTACGCTAACAAGGCTGAAGCCTAGGGCCCCGTTTATCTGGGAGCCCCTCATTCTAAATATTTTCTTCGAAAAATTAGCATTTTTTATATTATCTTTATTAACTTGTATCTTTAATGTTTATTTATGTTAATGTTATGTTTAGTTTTGATATTCAATGTTAATTTTGAAATTAAATTCTTATTTAGATTATACGAGTATTATGATAAAAAAAATCAAATCAGCGTCGTTTTATTTCTTACATTTAACCGAGGACCCACCAAATATTCAGCCTAGGGCCCCCTGGAAGGTAAATTCGGCTCTGTGTATATCTATGTCAGTAAAAAATTTTAACGGAAAACAATGATGAATCAATAGTCGTTGATGTTCGTAGAATAGATTTTGTATAAACAAATTTTTTTTGTCCAATTAATCGCATAGATGCTATATGGGATACATATGTGGTGATTATGGCGGCGTTTTAAAATACCCACCAAAATATTTTAAAACGCCGCCATAATTACCACAGATCAATCCCATATAGCATATTTGGGATTAAGGACAAAAAATACGAAATCATAATATTATATCTAAAGAAAGTGTTAAGCTATCGACACACGGGACAGTTTTGTCTTTCTCTTGGGGTTGTAAGGCCCAAGAGACTCCGTGGTACGCGGTGTTGATTACTTTATCACTTGCCAAATTAATTTTGAGTGACTATTTTTAATTGATGCAATGAAAAGAGAACTTGCTGGTCCGTATGATGACCTTATTAATCATGAACGTTTGATTAAACTGATTACTCAAATCCGAACGATGATTTGTAATAATAATAGTTTGATTAAAGTGTTAGTCACGAATGCTTGACCAGACTAATTACTCAAGTCCGAACGATGACCTTATTAATCACGAACGTTTGATTAAACTGATTACTCAAATCCGAACGATGATTTGTAATAATAACAGTTTGATTAAAGTCTTAGTCACGAATGCTTGATCAGACTAATTACTCAAGTCCGAACGATGACTTGAGTAAGACTGTTTCTCGAATGTATCGTTGATGATAGCTGCTCGAGGTTTTTCACGAGAGAGCGATGTGTTCGCTTGACAAAACGATTCAATTCTCCTTTAGCCTTTCGGCCTCGAAGTTAGACAAACATCATACTTTCGGGAGGTGCCAAATTGCTGATGGCTAGCTTTTCCTCGAAGAGGAGGAACCTTCCCTCCGCGATTTCGGTGGTGGAGGAGGAAAACTTCTCCTTCTTGGTGACGCAGCGGAGGAAAAACCCGACATCTGGCTAATAAACCTAGCTAGGTTGTTTGGTCGGAGCGTTTAGCCGGGGTCATGGTTCATCCGTATTGTTCCGTGAGTCAGCGGTGGACGACGGTATGTACCGGTCCGAGGTAATCGTGTACCCTCTCTGACGGAGCAATTTGACGGATTATCTCAGGACGAAAGTAGTCGAAATACCAGAAAAAATGGCACGATATCGATTGCCTCTTAGTCATCTGGCAGGCAAATGGTTCCCAACGAACGCTTCGAGAACAAACAATTGCCCACCGTAAAGACGTTGAATTTTCACCTCGCCCTGAACCCGCTTTTGTCCTTTTAAGGCTGCCGTCTCAGCGGGCCTTGAATGTGTGCGTACGCTCACACAAGCTAAGAAAAGCGTGTACGTATACGCGTGTAGTAAACAATCCGTTTCAACCGACTTTCGTCCTGGAATCGGCCAGAAGGAAGTTTTTGCGGGTACAGTTGCCTCTAGCAGACATCAGTGCAGGGTGGTCTGGTGCGTTTGAACGCTAATAACCACCGTACGTTGAGATAATAATGAATTTATGAATCGAAAACTGACAGAATGAGGCTTCAAGGCTTCTCCGTTGTTGGCGCTAGTGGTATACCGCAGCACGTAGCACCAGCGTGACGTATACGCAGGGCCGACGCGAGGTTAGCTGGCGCCCGTATGCAAGAAAATTTTTGGTGCCCCCAAATTTTTGCACCTGTTTTCTATTTAATATGATTTGTCTTTACGGTGTGTACATTTCGTTTATGTGGGAGTTGGATCCCTTTATTATTAAGCGTGCGATATAGTTTTTTAGCGTCCCATTCTGCTGGCGCCCTTATGCGGCACATGACTTGCATAATGATTTCGCCGATCCTGCCTATACGCGATGTAGTAAACAAACCGTTTCAACCGACTTTCGTCCTGGAATCGGCAAGAAGAAGGTTTTTGCGGGTATAGTTGCCTCCGGTAGACATTCGTGCAGGGTGGTCTGGTGCGTTTGAACGCTAATAAGCATCGTACGTTGAAATAATAATGAATTTATGAATCGTGTACTGAGACAGACTCGAGAAATGACAGAATGAAGCTTCAAGGATTCTCCGCCCCAGCGCTGATGGTATTTTCGCGCCATTTACCATCAGAACCGGTAGAAGTCCAAGCTAGCCGATAAATATAGGAAAGACATAGTTGCCGAGACGTATCGAGAGGTATATCGCGCTGTTGCCGCATTTCCTCTATTACTATTTTCTCGTAAGGAAGGCTTGAATGAATCACGGCGAAGCTGCTAGAGAACAGAAATGGGCAAAGATAATATTTGGATAAACTCAAATAAAAGATACTACAGTATTGTCTTGTTACGGGTTCGGTTTGGGGTACACTATGTGGATTTTTCGCTATTTCCACCACTTCTGTTTCACTCCTGTCCGGCGAAGGCGAGAGCGAGATGGAACGAGAGCGAGCGAGAGCCACTGAAAGCGAGCGAGGACGGTACGAGACAGACGATGCGTTGATGTTTTGTCTCGCTCCGTCTTTCGGACGCCTGACACTCCGTCCTTTGCGTTCCCGGCCGTCGCGCAGGCAAAGCGTTCCATCTCGCTCCCCCCTTCTGCCAGAAAGCAGCGAGAAACGAACACTGGGAATTAGGGTTCTGTTCGCGATACCCGCGAGACCAGCGAGGACTTGGGCTGTTCGGCGGCGGCTTGTAATCTCAGTTGGAGAGGCATACAGTGTTGATAAAATGTAAAACGTCACGTTTTCAATATTCAGTAACACACTGCTGAGATTTTCCATATTAAAATGAATCCAAATACGGCGTGAATCGGATTATTTCTAGAACTGTACTAGATAATTAAATGTACTAAAAATAATCCGAAATATCGTGTTTAAATTCATTTTCATCTGGAAAATCTAAGCAGTATGTTACTGAAACGTTCACGCCGATACGATAGAAAATGTGAAAGTTTTACATTCTATTAAAACAAAAAAATAAACAATCATCGAGAATTTATAATGTTATATATATATTTATTTTAAATTAAAAATTATTAATTATTATTGGGTTGCCGCCGCGGCCTTCACGGCGGCCTCCACGGCGGCCTCCACGGCGGCCTCCCCGGCGGCCTCCCCGGCGGCCTCCCCGGCGGCCTCCCCGGCGGCCTCCTCGGCGGCCTCCTCGGCGGCCACCACGGCGCCCCCCCTCGCCATACTTTAGAATTTTAATCTCCTTTTTCATCTGAAACAATATTATAAAAATTACATTTTCTAGTTCGACGCCTACATATGAGCCGTTATTTCTTAAAGTGGTATAAGTCGATTTATTCATACATTGGGATATTTAAGGGTATGCTTTTGAATCAACTTAAAAATATTCGCATCCGTAAATCAAATCGGGTAATGTTTTTAAAACTATAAACTTGTGTAATTTTATGGCTGTACTTCCGAATGGCCCCAGTGGCCGATCGACACGAGGTTTCGGGGGTAGGGTGGGAATGATGTGAGGACCCTAAATATAAAATTGTTGCTTCGGAAATTTATTAGTTTCCGAGATATTAATAAAAAACTTTTACTATGTCTGTTGATTTATTCCGACATAACGCATTTCACTTTCCGCTTTGTCCCGGGTATTAGTTTGGTTTGGGCTAGATTAGGGGGGAGGGAGGTGCGCGCCCGCTTGCGGGCGCGAAAAGCATGGTAGCGAACCGATGTGAGTTTGGAGATTTGAACCAGCAACTTGCGAATGTGACCCATTCTACTATATAGGGTATATAGTATACATATACATTCTACTGACAGTGAATATTCCAGGGTGTGATTCTAGAGGCCAAAATAAGACGAAAATATAGAATACAATTTTTTAATATTGCGCTTCGTTATCGAGAAAATTGACTTTGAATTTCAGCTAAATACGCGTGCCTTTCCGGCGCCTGGGGAGCACGCGGAGGTAAGGGGAACGCGTCCAGCAGTTCGTAAAACAGTTTGGGGGAACGGGAGGGTCGCCGGGTAGGGGTGCCTGCACCTACCGTCCAAAAAAATTTAAAAATAAAATTAACAATAATTTTTTATTAATATTTTGGAAACTAATAAATACCCGAAGCTAAAATTTTAGATTTAGGGTCCACACCCCCTCCCCACTCCTCCCTCCAAACCTCATCTCGATTGACCACTGGGGCCATTCGGAAGAATATCCAATTTTATTATGGAATAATAATCAATAAAAATGTTAAAGAAAATAAACGATTTTTTAGCTACAGATCGAGTTATGGATATTCTTCCGAATGGCCCCAGTGGCCAATCGAGATGAGGTTTGGAGGGGGGAGTGTGGACCCTAAATCTAAAATTTTAGCTTCGGCTATTTATTAGTTTCCAAAATATTAATAAAAAATTATTGTTAATTTTATTTTTAAATTTTTTTGGACGTAGGTGTAGGCACCCTTACTCGGCGACCCTCCCCGTCCCCTCAAACTGTTTTACGAACTGCTGGACGCGTTCCCCTTACCTCCGCGTGCTCCCCAGGCGCCGGAAAGACACGCGTATTTAGCTGAAATTCAAAGTCAATTTTCTCGATAACGAAGCGCAATATTAAAAAATTGTATTCTATATTTTCGTCTTATTTTGGCCTCTAGAATCACGCCCTAGAATATTCACTATCAGTAGAATGTATATGTATACTATATACCCTATATAGTAGAATGGGTCGCATTCGCAAGTTGCTGGTTCAAATCTCCAAACTCACATCGGTTCGCTACCATGCTTTTCGCGCCCGCAAGCGGGCGCGCACCTCCCTCCCCCCTAATCTAGCCCAGACCAATACTAATTCCCGGGACAAAGCGGAAAGTGGAATGCGTTATGTCGGAATAAATCACAGACATACTAAAAGTATTTTATTAATATCTCGGAAACTAAAAAATTCCCGAAGCAACAATTTTAGATTTAGGGTCTACACCTCATCCCACTCTACCCCCGCAACGTCGTGTCGATCGGCCACTGGGGCCATTCGGAAGTATAGCCCGAGTTATACCACTTTCAATAATAATACAGTATTGTCTCATTACGGGCCCAGTTTGGTGTACACGATGTGGACTTTTCGTTATTCCCATCATTTCTGTCTCACTCTTGTCCGGCGAAGGCGAGAGCGAGATGGAACGAGAGCAAACAAAGGCACTGGAAGCGAGCGAGGACGGTACGAGACAGACGACGCGTTGATGTTTTGTCTCGCTCCGTCTTTCGGACGCCTGACACTCCGTCCTTTGTGTTCGCGGCCGTCGCGCAGGCAAAGCTTTCCATATCGCTCCCCCCTTCGGCCAGAAAGAAGCGAGAAACGAACACTCGGAATTAGGGATCTGTTCACAACAGGAGCCCCACATCGGTTCCGATCAGCGACCACATACGGAGACAATACTATACACACAGATTCAACATAACTTACTTTTGCAACAGTTTTTTCTAACTTGGCCGCCCTCTCCTCCGCCTTCTTCTCCTTATCCTCCTTCTTCTCCTCTTTCCTCTCCTCCTGCTTCTCCTTCTCCCCCTCTCCTCCACTCTCCGCCGATACGGCGGGTACAGTATCTTTCATCTGGAAATGAAATGATGAATGTATTATTTTATGGCAAATAGTAGGATTGTACAGCGTGATTCTCTCGCTAGAGCCCTCAAAGACAATAGTCTAACCCCGGGTTTACACCAAGGCGAACAAGAACAAATACATTGTTCGCGAACGTTTTCGTCTGTTCTTGCCGTGTCCACACCGCCGCAAACATGAACAAAACTCAGTATAAGAATCGTATATGAACGTTTTGTTCTATTTACGACGGTGTGAACACGGCAACAATAAACGAAAACGTTTGCGAACAATGTTTTTGTTCGTGTTCGCGTTGGTGTAAACCCGGAGTAAGAGCTGGCTACATAAGAACTATGATTGCATCGAGACATGTGGACCCCTATGTAGCCAGCTCTCGGTTACAATGCCGCCAATAAACCGCGTCTCGCTGAGTTTCGTGGAAGTGACGAAATCCACGTTCTGCATTTCTCAACAGATCTTTGCGAAAATGGCGTCAATCAATGTCGTGCCGATGAAAGTGGCCCCACGCATCGTTAAAAATAGTCCGATTTACATGACATGATTTTAATCGGGAGAACGCCAGGAATTCATTGGTATCACTGCCATATCGATGCGATGAAGAATAAAGAATTTTTCAATACGTCGTAGTAAATCTCGTCACGAGCATCGAAATTCACAAAACTCAGCGAGGCGCGGCTTATTGGCGGCATCGCCTTTGAATACTCTAGCTAGAGAGTCACTCACAATCAGTATAATAATATACAATATAATACTTACATTTTTCGAATTAGCCATACTCGCCCTGTGTCGCTTGCTTGGAACTGACTGAGTGGCAAGGATCCCCGGGCCCTAGCTACCGCTGCTGGAGGGGGAAACACCTACAGGAACGGTGGTTATGTGTGCGTGACTGATGCAGGCGCAGTTCACGCACACACGACCACCGCTCCTGTAGGTGTTTCCCCCTCCAGCAGCGGTAGATGGAGCCCGCCGATTCCTGACTGACTGTGCCGTTGCACGTGGTCTGTAAAGTGTCATTTGTTTTAGAACGCACCACAGACGAATCTTCGGATTCACGTTTCGCGTTCACGGTTCGCGTTTACGTTTTTTGTTTTTTGAGTTGCGTTGCGTTGCATTGTGTTTGTTGGTTTAGTGTAAAATGAGTGGCACTCTAAATGTGAATATGCAGGATGTGCAAGAAGATATGGACAATAATTCTCCGTCTCGTCCGCGAAAATTACGTGCGTACGCAAAGAGATTATCGAAACGGAAAGTATATCGCGTAAAGAGAATGTCTTTAGCCCTTCAGAAGAAGAAAAAAGAAGGCGCAAAAACGGCAGACGACACTGCCGTAGAACAATATCTAGAAGAAGTGGCCGGGGAACGTCTTGTAGAGGAACCATCAACCTCCGACGGACGACATCATACGCGACAAGAAATAATGTACTCGCCATCCGATGAAGATACTGATACGGTCAGTTCCGGAGAAACTGAAGAGGCACTTGAAGAATTTGATATACAAAGTAACGAAGAGGAAAACTTCGTTATAGAAAAAGTTGGGAAGGACGAGCCACAAGAGCAATCGAGTCTCCTAAATAGCAACGATATAATGAATTTCCCAAATGTGCTTGCTCAATTGCAAAAAATAGGTAAGCATGCAAAAGGTAGGGAAGACTGTGGCATTGAACACCTAAGAATAACTGGTGTGAAACGGCGTGGCTTCAAGAGCATCTTCAGCGTAATGTGCACTTTATGCCATTACAAAGCTGAAATCTGCAATCAATCGGACGAAGCCGAAGAAGTGGATTGCAATCAGGGCGCCGTTAATGCAACAATTTTATGTGGAGGCAGTTATGCCCAGTTGCAACACACTTTTGCAGGAGTGAACATACGTTGCATGTCGAAGAGAGACTTCGTGAAGGATCAAGATGAATTCGTCAAGTCCGCAATTGCCGCTGCAGAAGAAGAGATGCTAGCAGCGGCTGAAGAAGAAAAACGTTTGGCGATTGAAAGAGGCGACGTTCTTTCCGGATCAGGGATCCCTCACATCCCCGTTGTGGCTGACGGAAGCTGGATGAAGAGATCCTACCGCAGTAGTTGTTACGATTCTGCGTCTGGAGTCGGCGTGATAGTTGGCTATCACACGAAAAAAGTTTTATTTTACGGCGTTCGAAATAAAGTTTGCAGAATTTGTCGGATTGCTGCGAAAAACAAGAAAGAACCCCGAAAGCACACATGCTTCAAAAACTGGAACGCATCTCGAGCATCGACTGCTATGGAAAGCGATGCTATAGTAGAAGGATTCAAGACTAGCGTAGAAAAACGTGGACTCGTTTATTCTACTTTGATTGCCGATGGGGACAGCAGCGTGTATAAGAAGATTATTGATGCTGATCCATACAAGAGACAGATTCGTGTAAAAAAAATTGAATGCACGAATCATTTGTTGCGAAACTTCTGTACAAAAATGAAAGCGATTGTGAAGAAGACTACACCTGGACCATTGCGGCAATCTGTGGAAAGTAGCATTCGCCGGATGCGCACGGACATCGTAAAAGCCGCAAAGTTTAGATACAATCAGAATGTATCAATCGAAGAAAAAACAAGGAATTTGCATGGCGATATACAGAATGTTCCGAGCCACGTGTTTGGTGAACACAAAGAGTGTGCACAACTAAAATATTTCTGCGATGGAAAGAATAAAGAGAATGAAAGAAACATCGTTCCAGAATTGACGAAAATTGGAGTGTACCAGGACATAAAAGAAGCACTTCGTCCAGTGTTAGCTCATGCGGAGAGCTTACTCTATAACACGAATAATAACGCTGTGGAAAGCTTGAACGCAATAATTGCCAAGTACATTGGCGGAAAAAGATTAAATTTCGCCGAAAGAGGATCCTATACAGGAAGATGTGCAGCTGCTGTCGTGGAGTACAACAGTAACCAAGTGCACTCGCGATTGAATGCGGTAATGAAGAAGAAAACGCCCGAGGTTGTTCTCCAAATGGAAGAAAAGAAAAAGAAAGAAAAGGAAAAGAGAGCTGCAAAACAGAAGGAACCGAAGACTGCGCGATATGTACGCAAGCAATTGCCCTCGCAGAAAGATTCCGATTATGGACAAAATGCGCAGAAGCCAGACATGCCGTCCGAAATGTATGAACTGGAGCGGGAAAAGCATATGCAAATGCTCAAGGACTGGCAAGAGAAAAGACACGCTATCGAAGACGAAACCATTGGACAAGCAAAGAACCGCAGATGGTTGCAGTACAGGTCCAAATTGTTGACAGCATCCAATTTTGGACAAGTGTGCCGTCGCCGACGTGACACGCCTTGCGCAAATGCAGTAAAGTCATTTCTGTATCCGCGGATAATTAGTGCACCCGCCGTGGAATACGGAAAAGAATGCGAGAATATTGCTCGCGAAGAATTGAAGAAGCAATACACGGATATTGCAGAATGTGGAATTTTCATCGACAGTTCCATCCCCTTCTTAGGAGCTTCACCGGATGGAATCATCGGTCAAGAGGGTATTTTGGAAATTAAATGCCCCAAATCAGCGGAGAACTTTACGCCGGAAGAAGCTATGGAAAAAGTACCCGCTGTCCGGCGCATGTTCACACGTAAAACAGGTATTTCAATGAGCAAAACGCATCACTATTATTATCAAGTACAAGGTCAGTTACATATTACTGACAGAAAGTACTGTATATTTTGCCTTTGGACCCCGAAGGGGCTGAAATCTATAAAAGGTAGAGAGAGATGATGCGTTTTGGGAAACAGAAATGGAGCCAAAACTGGTTCAATTTTATTTAGAATGCATGCTACCCGAATTAATAGATAATCGGCACAATAGGTGCATGCCTATTCGGGAGCCAGAATTTATACTGGAGGAGAGAGCGAAAGAAAAACCTAAAAGATTGAAAAAGCGAAAAAGGTCTCCAGTTGAAAATAGTGAAACTGTTGTAACGGTCCGGCGTCGCACCGCGTTGTAAAGCGCGGGACCACTGACTCCGTCAGTGGTCATAAGTGCCAGCAATGGCACTTTTACTCGCTGATCATACGATCACGCGAGTCGATCGACGCCGCCGTCACGTTGCCAAGAAAGTGACGAAAGATATAATAAATTTGATCGATCCGGCGTCGCACCGCGTTGTAAAGCGCGGGACCACTGACTCCGTCAGTGGTCATAAGTGCCAGCAATGGCACTTTTACTCGCTGATCATACGATCACGCGAGTCGATCGACGCCGCCGTCACTTTGCCAAGAAAGTGACGAAAGATATAATAAATTTGATCGATCCGGCGTCGCACCGCGTTGTAAAGCGCGGGACCACTGACTCCGTCAGTGGTCATAAGTGCCAGCAATGGCACTTTTACTCGCTGATCATACGATCACGCGAGTCGATCGACGCCGCCGTCACTTTGCCAAGAAAGTGACGAAAGATATAATAAATTTGATCGATCCGGCGTCGCACCGCGTTGTAAAGCGCGGGACCACTGACTCCGTCAGTGGTCATAAGTGCCAGCAATGGCACTTTTACTCGCTGATCATACGATCACGCGAGTCGATCGAAGCCGCCATCACATTCCTAAGAAAATGACGAAGGAAATATTAAATTTAATTCACCCTTTAATTTTTTCAGACATATTTCTAAGTTTACAGGAGCAGATAGACAGAATTCAAGGGGACCGGAATGAGAAGGCGGCACCTAGAGGGGGTTTTTAGTGGGTATACCGGAGACCGGGGAGTCCCACATAACCCCGGCAATACTGTAGCCGGGGTATGCATAAAGCATTTTCCCCCTCTGAAAAAAAAAAAAAAGCTGATATATATGTACGGGCGTCGCAGGTATGCATGATGTTCGACGAATTATTGAAACAAATTTTTACTGTTATACCAAACTTACCGAAATGTCTGCGATTATTTGTTACAGGCGGACCTTTTACCAAATTACTGCAAACATGGTATATGGGACAGTAATGCCAGGACAAATGGAATAAGTACCATATTTCAGGTAAAGTTTAACAGCTTATAAATCTACATTAAAATTTTGTACGCTTATAAAACAACCCTATTTCCTAATGTGTATCATAATGTGTTACAGACCCACACTGCCTACGTCATCTTTCATTATGAGCGACCTGGGAAAATTGTAGGAAGACCGTCAATGGAGAAGAGGAATTACACAGAATGAGAGAAGATAATGTTGCAATATTGTCTCGTTAGCGGATCGCTGGTCGGGATCGGCGCACAGTGGGACGGATCGACGTTTAGGTAGGCATTCGCTTCATTTCTTACATATTTCATCATTTATTGATTATAATCTAAGATTACAGGTAATATATTGTATAATAAATACAATAATCATTTTTTTTCTCGTCGCTCTTTTTAATAATGGGACTTCAAGTGTCCCTTCATGTTGATTTCCATATATATACATCCATATATATGGATCGGGGCTTATTAATAAATTATTTAGAACATCTTGATTTGTCTTTTTTCGGCTGCTCTTTTTGCGTATAATTCGCAGTAGTTTTTAAAATCATTATTTCGGGCGTTCTGGGCTTCCTCAGTTAAATATTCTAAAAAAAATTTATATTTCCATTTTTAGAAAATGATCAGCTTTTACACATTGGAATAGTTTTAGTTAGTCTTTTTCTGGTAATGAAAAATATAAACGCTTATATTCTATTGCCAAATTAAGATTTTTTGTTACCATTTTCGTATTTTTCTAAATTAAAAGAATTGTTCGTATTTGTCCGTAAATTCAAGCACACCTCATAATCCTGGATAGATTCAATTTCACAAAATTCAAATACTCATATCCGACCACATCCGACCCTTTGAAAAATTGATATTTTTTTGCACAAACGCAGGTGCAAGTCAGGAGAAATATACTATTTTGCTCCAATTTTTTATATGCAATAATAATTGTGCAAATTGAATGTTTTTAACTTTAAGTTACACTAATTGAGTAATGTTCAAATATAATAATAATGAGTAATATATGTTGGAAGTGAGGCACGCAGGGGTGTGCAAAATTCGATTCCAATCACTCTCTGATTACATACATGATTCATTCTTATTTATCTAGCGTATCATTCATACTTTTGCACGTTGCACACCCCTGCGTGCCTCACTTCCAACATATATTACTCATTATTATTATATTTGAACATTACTCAATTAGTGTAATTTAAAGTTAAAAACATTCAATTTGCACAATTATTATTGCAAATAAAAAATTGGAGCAAAATAATATATTTCTCCTGACTTGCACCTGCGTTTGTGCAAAAAAATATCAATTTTTCAAAGGGTCGGATGTGGTCGGATATGAGTAATTGAATTTTGTGAAATTGAATCTATCCAGGATTATGAGGTGTGCTTGAATTTACGGACAAATACGAACAATTCTTTTAATTTAGAAAAATACGAAAATGGTAACAAAACATCTTAATTTGGCAATAGAATATAAGCGTTTATATTTTTCATTACCAGAAAAAGACTAACTAAAACTATTCCAATGTGTAAAAGCTGATCATTTTCTAAAAATGGAAATATAAATTTTTTTTTGAATATTTAACTGAGGAAGCCCAGAACGCCCGAAATAATGATTTTAAAAACTACTGCGAATTATACGCAAAAAGAGCAGCCGAAAAAAGACAAATCAAGATGTTCTAAATAATTTATTAATAAGCCCCGATCCATATATATGGATGTATATATATGGAAATCAACATGAAGGGACACTTGAAGTCCCATTATTAAAAAGAGCGACGAGAAAAAAAATGATTATTGTATTTATTATACAATATATTACCTGTAATCTTAGATTATAATCAATAAATGATGAAATATGTAAGAAATGAAGCGAATGCCTACCTAAATGTCGATCCGTCCCACTGTGCGGCGTTTAGCCCGTATCGAGAACAGATTCCCTAATGGGGATAACGAAAAGTCCACATCGTGTACACCAAACCTAGCCGCTAATCAGACAATACTGTATTCTTGGAAAAATATACACTTTTTTATCTGTAATTGTCCATTTCAAGGGGGCGAAAGCTTGAATGTCGAATTTCAATTCTCCAATGAAGTTGGATTGATTTATTGTGATGACTGTAACTTGATTAGAGACAAAAAAATATATAAAAAAATGTTCTGTTAAACAATTTTGTCAAAAAGGCACTGACAACTAAAAAATACTTCTATTCTTGTACTACAATTTCGATGGTGTTTTTTAACTTTAAATAAAAACGTGGAGCAGGATATTTCGTAACAGAATATGAATCAATTTAGTACAGCATCAAGTGTCGAAATAAATTTATTGCGAGATATCCTGCTCTACGATTTTATTTATAGTGAAAATACACCATCGAAATTGTGGTGTAGTGGACCGTCGAACTTGAGAAAGATTTATTTTCTCAGGGTTAGGCGGTTCCTCACTCAAGTGCGTACCGCGGGCGACCGGGCCGAGGCGTAGGCAATAAACATGACGATTGCCAGGACACCTCGGTTCGGTCGCGACAGCCTTGACTTTACTCGAAGGTATCGTGGGAAAAGGATTCTCCCTCAAAAACGGTTTGGGTATTTTTCCACCCTCTGCTTTCCGGACGACCGTTGAGCGTCCATGGAAATCGGCAGAAGAAAACCAGCCGCCGAACGCGACGCTTCGTTCATGCGGTGTGTTGACCATTATGTGCTCTCCATTTTCAATATCGTTATTAATAAACTTAGTCATTGTTATTGTTAATACCGTGTTGTAATATTCACCCTCACGGACCACTCCTACAGCAGTATAAGAAAATAATTATTTTTTTGTTCAATGCATTTTTAATAAAATCGTTTATTATAAATTTTTTATTTTCTAGTTTTTAGTGTTCGTGGATTTACATTTCATAGCTCAAACTTCTTTACAAATATCTTTTATTGTTGTATGCACTACATATGCAGTTTAACAATTTGCTTGAACCCTACAGTGCTAAAAGTTCGTAAAGAACACGAGTGGTTGATTTTAAGTTGATTGGATTTGTGGTTATGGGTTCTAATTTACTGGTGACTGGGTAATTTTTTCACCCCCTTGGAGTTTTTTTCATAATTTTGTATTGTCATCCAAACTACGCACCCCTGCAAAGGTTTCAAACAATTGGATAGTTGGAAGTGGATTAAAATTGAGTTTCCAGATTTGAATCAAACATACAAACAAACAGGGGATCGTAGCTGAATAAAATCGTTTAATGAGACATTCCAAAATATACGTATTGTTAGTACTGATCTCTAGTTTATGTTGATAAATTTTTACAATCGTGGAATAACAATTCCGAAGAAAAGCATGTACAAAAGTATTAAATTGAAATATACTTTTGTCCAAATAGATGTTTTAAAAAAAATGATTGCGTTATTCAATTTGTATTTAGACAACAGACAATTCTTGTTGATAAAAAAGATAATTTGATCTATAGTTAGATACAAAAGAAAGCGTCATATGTTTTTAAAAGAACTATAGCATTTATAGATTTCATTGCGATCGGCGTGTTACACTTCAGTGATGTACCTTATTCAAATTCTATGCTTTGAAATTACACATTGATTATACAAAATCTTACATCCGTTTACGTATAAATAAAAACTATTAATACGCAAATTAGTATTGTTTCATTGACATGTTTCCTAACTTCACTACCCAACCTCTCTATCTTTTATTATTGCTATCCTCTTTTACGTTCAGCGAGGCTCTGACGCTAGACACAGCTCTCGTGCCGTGTTCCTTCGAGCTTCTCGATAGAAGGAACTGTGGCAACAGCGCGGCAGAGACAGAGTGAAAATGTGGTAACTATGCGTAAAAAATTCGTCTACACAGAGTACCTGCAGATGTCACCTCTGTATATGTTCTTTTTATCGACCGGACTAGTTTCATTAGGGTCCGTCTGTTTACTGAGGACGCTTCGGTCGATTCGGACCATAACAAACTTGAGACGGCAGCCTTAAGACGAAACAGAAAGTTCGAAAGCCATTCTGCTAGAAGAGTAGAGTAAATTATAAAATCAAAAGGCAATCCCACAAATAATTAAAACATTAAATATTTTGTTTATTTCCATAGTTTATTAATTCTTTATTCTACTGTACGAATACTTTTTGCGCGTCCATTTCTGTGCGTTTTTCTGTTTTTGTTAATTTCTTTGTAAATGATAAAGGGAATAAAATTTTGTTTATACAAAATCTATTGTACAAACATCGAAGTATATTGATAATTAATCATTGTTTTCCGTTAAAATTTATTACCGAGATGAATATACAAAGTTTTACTTTAAATTGGACGCTGTACGAATACTTTCTACGCCGACTGTATATGTTTTTAGAATTAGAATGCTTGAAAATAAGTATAAATATAAAAACAAATAAATTTATTGTTGTTTTTACTACTAATTACAGGACCGTACGTAGCACGCCATCAGAAGGGTGGATGGAGGGTGAGGGCCCAGGAAGAAACGAGGGCCGCTATCCAGATAATGAGGGACCAGGCCCTCACCCTGCGAACATTGATCGAATATCAATATCGCGGCCGTGGCCGGGGCCGCGGACGTGGGGAGGAGCGGGGCCGGGGCCGTGGCGACGGCCTTTGAAAATTTAATTAAATTTGAATAAATTTTTAATTAATTTGAACATAAAAATGTGGTTATTTCATTTGCTCATACAGCAGGGTTACTTTCTCTTTCAGCTGTTGAAAGAATTCACTTTGTCTGCATCATCTTCTGCTTTGATTATCTGTAAATATATAAAGCCACGTTTTAATTATATACAACTTAACATAGATCATACAACTTAACATAGAACTTATTATTTATAGAAATAGATTGGCCTTTTGAGTGTAGAAACTAAATAATGTGTCCAAAATAGGTGAGAGCGTATGGTAGAAAGTCTTGTTGCAGGAAATTTAAATGCTAATGGTAATAATTCAGCGAAAATGAATGAGGAGATCCAATATTTTTAACGCACAATTTATTGGTGTTGGAATACAACTAATTTAGTATGTTTATTGGTGAATTGAAATAATGGGAATCTAAAAAATTAATGAATTAATGAATAGCGTGGCAACTACTGTGGATTTTATTAATTTGTTGTGCCCGGGCCGACACCTAAGCGTGTCGACACCACGCACATACCGATTGCCACAATCGAGCGGCCGAAATCCGGCACAACCGCGCAAGGGATTTCGGAAGCGCACAAAGACCGTCAGCGTATGGCGAAACACCAAAAACCAGACCAAAGGCGGAGACCCAGATGGTCCCCGCTTCATCCCGACTAAAGTATGATAACGATGTACGAGCAATGCGAGCTCAGACTTGATAAAGCTTTGTTACGGGAACATCACCCGACTTTATACAGAACTCACGCCAACCTAGGCACAGTGTCACTGTCACCCAGATCGGGACTGAATAAACTTGTTAACCTTACGGTGAGTTCCAACTCTTTAACCTGCAACGATCTCCTACCTTCGGGTTCTCAACCGAATCCTCCCGTCCCGGCATAATCACCCGAACCTCCGGAGCCCGTGGACGACGATTGCGAAGGACGTCCAGGAGCACCCCGAGATTCGCACCCAGAATCTCGACCCCAGGCGTCTTGGCACAACAATTGGTGGCAGCGGTGGGATTCTGCTAACGTAAGGACCAAGCCTGATCGACGGTGACAACAGGATTCAGCGGAGACAACGACCCCTTAACCAGAGGGGCAGCCACTCCGCAGTAACGACGGACGCCAGCAGAGGACGCCGCCAGGACAGTCTACCCATAGGGCGGTATTCACAGTCGCGTCTTGAGCGAATGCTTGAGATCATCTTCTAGAAGACGATCTTGTTTGCCTGAAGACATCAGGTATTCATAGTCGTTGCTCAAGATGATCTGAAGCATTTGCTTGGAATAAGCGATTGCTTATATGACGTATCCATTTACTTTATAAAGCATTTACTCAAGCATTTGCTCATTCACGTTCGGAAACTTTCGGAATAATTCTGTTAGAACAACCAATGATGAAGGATATTCCGTTCGTTCCTTGGTGGACGACGGAGTAGGATACTCGAACGTGAGTGAGTGATGCGTATGACCGTCGAGGTTATATTATAGCGATGCCGGGGGACAGTTTATCGGAGAGTCTCCGGAATGGCGATGATAACCCCTCGCGGTGCTTTATAATGATTTCAGGAACAACGTAATTCGGAGCATAATCAAGGAAATTAGATGTAAAATTGATTTATATTGATTTACATAATGAACTAATATATAAACCCAACCACTAAACTGTAATGCGTGTGAGCGTCGAGGTTATATTATAGCAATGCCGGGGGAACAGTTTAGCAGAGAGTCTCCGGAATGGCGAGGATACCCCCCGTGGTGCCTCACGATGACTTCCAGGACTTCGATACGATAGAATAAAGAATATTGTTTTTATGTAACAGGTATCAAGGGGGGGCAATTTTGGGATGGTGGTAAAGAAAAATATATACCCTTCTCGCTTTTTAACGTTTTGTAGTACCAATTTAATTAAAAATTTAAAATCGAAATTGAAAAATATTCCCATTTTTAGCATAAACTTAACAAAGATCAATTTTGAAATTTCGCAATTTTTTCTCAAAAGTCCAGTTGCTCCAGGATCACCCTGTTACATGCGTGATGGCCCATATACCATGCGTAAGCATGCAAGTAGTTGCAATTGCAGGGCAATCGGCAGGCCACGATTATTTATTTTCGCCAGTCCTTCAATAATTCTCGGTAAAATACCATGTAATACAGAGTCCTTATTAAATCGAAATCGCCTTTTAAATTCATCTTTATCGTAATATTCAAATGGATTTTGCACGTCCCGAATATACCTTCTAACGACTGTATTGTCCGCTATATAATCATCTTCGTCAATATCGTTAATATCAATATTAATGTCGATATAGTCTACAAAATCCATTTTTCGCGTCCTTTATGCAGGTAATGGCGGAAGTATTTGATAGTTTAAACTTTCAACGCGTTGCCGGGGAATAGAATCTCTGGAGTGGAGGGGGACTATCACGTGACGGTACATGGGTGATGGAATCATCACGCACACATACGGCCACTGCCGTAGATGTTCCCCCTCTACTCCGGACATTCTTCTGGTGGAATCTCAAGACGGTCTCAAGACATGTAAAACGTCGTCTTGAAAATATAACCTCGTTTTACCGTCTATTTTGACACATGTGACGTCATACAAGGATTTACTTATTTGAAAAAGATTTTCCTCAAGCAAATGCTCAAGACACGACCTCAAGACGCAACTATGAATCTAGGCGGCATCTTAAGCAAATGCTTGAGATGGTCTTGATCTCAAGACGCGACTGTGAATACCGCCCTATATAAGTCTATGGGCGGTATTCATAGACTTATATAGGGCGGTATTCACAGTCGCGTCTTGAGATCAAGACCATCTCAAGCATTTGCTTAAGATGCCGCCTAGATTCATAGTTGCGTCTTGAGGTCGTGTCTTGAGCATTTGCTTGAGGAAAATCTTTTTCAAATAAGTAAATCCTTGTATGACGTCACATGTGTCAAAATAGACGGTAAAACGAGGTTATATTTTCAAGACGACGTTTTACATGTCTTGAGACCGTCTTGAGATTCCACCAGAAGAATGTCCGGAGTAGAGGGGGAACATCTACGGCAGTGGCCGTATGTGTGCGTGATGATTCCATCACCCATGTACCGCCACGTGATAGTCCCCCTCCACTCCAGAGATTCTATTCCCCGGCAACGCGTTGAAAGTTTAAACTATCAAATACTTCCGCCATTACCTGCATAAAGGACGCGAAAAATGGATTTTGTAGACTATATCGACATTAATATTGATATTAACGATATTGACGAAGATGATTATATAGCGGACAATACAGTCGTTAGAAGGTATATTCGGGACGTGCAAAATCCATTTGAATATTACGATAAAGATGAATTTAAAAGGCGATTTCGATTTAATAAGGACTCTGTATTACATGGTATTTTACCGAGAATTATTGAAGGACTGGCGAAAATAAATAATCGTGGCCTGCCGATTGCCCTGCAATTGCAACTACTTGCATGCTTACGCATGGTATATGGGCCATCACGCATGTAACAGGGTGATCCTGGAGCAACTGGACTTTTGAGAAAAAATTGCGAAATTTCAAAATTGATCTTTGTTAAGTTTATGCTAAAAATGGGAATATTTTTCAATTTCGATTTTAAATTTTTAATTAAATTGGTACTACAAAACGTTAAAAAGCGAGAAGGGTATATATTTTTCTTTACCACCATCCCAAAATTGCCCCCCCTTGATACCTGTTACATAAAAACAATATTCTTTATTCTATCGTATCGAAGTCCTGGAAGTCATCGTGAGGCACCACGGGGGGTATCCTCGCCATTCCGGAGACTCTCTGCTAAACTGTTCCCCCGGCATTGCTATAATATAACCTCGACGCTCACACGCATTACAGTTTAGTGGTTGGGTTTATATATTAGTTCATTATGTAAATCAATATAAATCAATTTTACATCTAATTTCCTTGATTATGCTCCGAATTACGTTGTTCCTGAAATCATTATAAAGCACCGCGAGGGGTTATCATCGCCATTCCGGAGACTCTCCGATAAACTGTCCCCCGGCATCGCTATAATATAACCTCGACGGTCATACGCATCACTCACTCACGTTCGAGTATCCTACTCCGTCGTCCACCAAGGAACGAACGGAATATCCTTCATCATTGGTTGTTCTAACAGAATTATTCCGAAAGTTTCCGAACGTGAATGAGCAAATGCTTGAGTAAATGCTTTATAAAGTAAATGGATACGTCATATAAGCAATCGCTTATTCCAAGCAAATGCTTCAGATCATCTTGAGCAACGACTATGAATACCTGATGTCTTCAGGCAAACAAGATCGTCTTCTAGAAGATGATCTCAAGCATTCGCTCAAGACGCGACTGTGAATACCGCCCATAGACGGAACGTTTGCTGAGCGGGGTTGCAAGGTTCGTGGGAAGGGGAAGGTCATACAGGCAAATCGGGTAACTCCGTTCCTCCTCGGTGCTATTCGGAAATACAATGACGTTATATATATCTATGAGGGATACTTACAATTAGTCGAAAAGGTTAGGTATAAAATTTCGTATATCATGTAGGTTACATATATATATATATAACAAAATTAGTAAATAAAATGAAGCCTTTTTCAAATAAAATCGTACTTATTTAATCGTAGTTATTTGCAATAATATTTATATTTTTAAAGATTTTGTAAGTTTAAAAGTTCATAAACATAATTAATATGCATAAATAATTATATAGTAAAATATATATGTATATATATATATATATACTCATTATGATTCGATACAAGTAGGTATCGATACTTTTGCATCGATACCGAGTAAGTACCGATACTTTCATTCGATACAAGTAATGAGTAAAAGTATCGATACTTTGGTGGTATCGATTCATCCCTAGTGATAGGTCTATTTTATACCTCGTCTGTGGTCGTATTACCGATGCTTGCAGAAGCGGTGTTGCCACATTGTTCAATACAGCTAGTATTCATTATTTAATAGCGGATTCGGCCGACACGCACTGGCACTGCACTGGCGCAGTTTCGTGCTATGCCGGTACTGCCTTAGTACCGTGCCAGTGCAGCATGTTTTCTAGGGTTTTCTAGCACCGATTACATTGGATTTACATGCGGGCAATCTTGTATCGTATTCGGCGACCAAGAACTGCCCTGGTGTAGTGCAAACTTCGCGTTCGGTTGAACGGAATAAACTGCACTAGTGCAACCTTTCTTGCACTACGATTTTTGGCAGTGCAGTCAGAGCAAAATCCAGTGTAGCCAACTTACAGAAAACTATGCACGTGAAATGATCTTCATACCAATTAACACACAAATATATATTTCGTAAATAATATGGATACAACTATTATTGTTCAAGAAATTCTGCATTATTACGCCATCTTCTGAGCCCACCGGTAATTAGGCAATGGCAACGGCGCGCTGACTCATGCGGAGCGTCGATCACTGCCCCTTCCATCAACTTGCGATCGATGGAAGGGGGACTCTCTTCCTTCCAGGAAATCAGAGCCGATTTCCTAGAGAGGTTTTGAGACTCTGTTCGCGACTTTGCTACAGTATACACGCTTTTAATCACAATACGCACTTTTCGCTCTCTCGCACCTTGCTTGCGCTTTATTCAAAACTGCTTCGAATCTCTACGCTTCACGACTTTGCTTCGCTAGCTAATAATCGCTACGCTTGAGCTTAATACTAGTTTCTAAGTGTTGCTTGTTTTGTGTAATAACTAGTCAAACGTGTTGTGTAAAATAACTGTTAATTTATTGTGTCTGACCTTGTAAATATATTCCAATTATAACTGTAACTTAAATCTACAAACTTTAAAATATACGTTTTCGTGCTCTCATAATCGCTTTCAATAAACTATGTGCTTCGCTAATTGTGTAAGAGCTTTCTTGCGCCGATCCGTTAATAAGCTTTCTAACAATTATTACAATTCTCAGACTTTTACGTTGCTTGCTATATGCTCTTTCTGAACTTGTTCCAAATGGAAACGACCAGAAGCATCCTTCTTCTCGTGCCGTTCTCTGATTGGCTGGTCTCTGGTGAGGATATAATGCTGCGCAGATTGCGTAGGCGCGTACCAAGCCGCGCAGGTTTATCTCCTCATGAAGAAACAGCCAATGAGAGACGAGACGACAGAAAAGGACGCCGTTTGTCGTTTGTTTGGAAAAAGGCTCATTGTCAGAGGCATTAGTGGAAAGAACGAACGAGCTACGCACAGCGTTTGTAGGAACATAGTAGGAACACACCGTGTGTGGCGGTATATCTATGCGTGACGAGGAATGCATCGACGCCAGCGCCAAGCCAAGTGACGAATCGAATTCGTCGCTTTCAAATGTGTACGAATCGGATTCGTGGCTTGGCTTGACGCTGGCGTCGATACGTTTCGCGTCACGCACAAATATACCGCCACACACGCTGACACATTTTCTACAAATGCTGGGCACGATGGTCAATTTGATTACCAATGATCCGTGATTTTTTGTGATCGCTTCTGATTGGTGGAGAGCATAACTGTTCTTTATGAACGTCACATAAGCCCAATTTTTCCCAAAACATTTCCAAATGTTCTTATAGACGTTCAGTTGTATACTTTGAACCAATGTAATCGTTCTTGATCTATTTAAATATAAAGAATATTTCTTGACTTTAGTTAAAAAATATGTATACCTATATAAATATTTCATCAAATCAGTGTGTGCATACATTGCCTTGTAACACAAAACATATTTATGTAGTTTATAAAAAATAATTCAATCAATATTAAGAATTACGATCACAGTAAGCAACCCAAGTAGCACAAAGACGTTTTAAAAACGTTTTTAAAACGTCCAGGTCGGACGTTCGGGACGTTTTAAAAACGTCCAGAAAAGGTCCTAAAAACGTCCATTTTCACAAACCAGAACGTTTTCTGGACGTTTTTAAAACGTTTTTAAAACGTCTTCAGTACCTTTTCTGGACGTTTTTAAAACGTCTTCAGTACTTTTTCTGGACGTTTTTAAAACGTTTTCAGTACTAATAGTATAACGGGTGCAGCACGCATGCAACATTTCACACACTTTAGAGTAGTTCATGAGTTAGACGCTGTTGATGAGTAGAAGACGCTAAATTCAGTTCTCAAATTGCAGGTCGGTAACACAGTTTCGCTGGAGACACAAACCCCCTTAAACCCTAACCTAGAACTACATATACTAAATATACAAAAACTACAAAAACATGAAAGTTGTATAAAAACTAAATGAAAACAATATAAAAACTGTACAAAAACCTGCTTGCAAATATTCGGTCAAAAACATTTAAACAAATGCATCTGTTTTTTGTTTTCCATTGTTCTGGAAGCATTCATAAACATTTGTATGTATGGAGATATAATTAGGCTTTACGTGTTCGATCTATCCATACTTCGTAGATGGTATGGGTTATTTAGACAGCGGTTACAATCCCTGGTTTCCTTTAACTAATCTCTAAAACAACACACAGATGTCTTAAAAAAATATTTTAAACGCTTCTTCCAGACCTAAACAAAACGTTTTAAAAACGTCTTACACTTGCCTGTTTCGGACGTAATCAAAGCGTATTCTGGACTGTTCTGGACGTTTTTAAAACGTCTGTCAAATACGTTTTTAAAACGTCCGCAAAATACGTCTTTAAAACGTCCGCAAAGTACGTTTTTAAAACGTCCATTTTCCCAAATCAAGCCGTGGACGTTCAGACATAAAATGGACGTAAAATGGACGTTTTTAAAACGTCCTGTGCTACCTCGGAAATTCACTCAAGATAAAAAATCACTATCTCCATCCCTAACCAGAATCCACCAGAACAGAACTGAGTCAGCTCTAGTTTCACCTGTTACATATTTTAGTGGGAAAATCGCGATAAGAACGCGGGTTGGTGCCCGTGGAGCGCTGAACCGCTCTGCTCGTCGGAGTGCGCGGGTATTATAAATAAAATGAATCTGTTTGTTCTGGTAAAACGTGAATATATATTCTTAATAAATTTAAGCGATTGCTTTTAAAGTGAGAACAGGACTTGTACATTCAAGCGTCAAAAACGTTCTGCTTTCTCGGAGTCCTCCGTCGTTGCTCCTTCCTTCCTGGAACGTGGTGCCCCTTCCTTCCTTGCGTGTCCTCCCAGTCCTTTGGCCAATCCGGATGAGGGATGAGCCAGATTCAAGGGGGTAGGCTGTCCCGCGGATGTCCGTCCGCCCCCGCGAATCGACGTCCATCTTTCCTTCCAATTCCGGGTGGTGGTGGTGGAAACTCGGTGGAAGCGCGCTTTTCCGTTACACAGCGGGGTGCCCACGTGGGAAGAGAAAGTAGGCTCTGCTCCGACGATCGAGCGAACAACCCTCGAAAGAAATTTATGACTTCCTTCGCGTCGCCAACACTTCTGGAGTCAATCGACACTGCTAAAGACTAACAAAGGAGAAGGCCTTCTCAAAAGATTACGTGACTTAGAAGAAACTCGCGATTCGTTTCGGGTCTGTTAATTGGTGTCCTCTTCCTGCCCACACAGCACACAGGCGCCTTAAAGGCGCCTTCCAGGCGCCTGGTCCCAGGCGCTCGGGGCGCCTTTAAGACGCCGCGAGTGTCCCACGAGCGTCCAATATGCGCCTTCTGAGCGCCTGTTGTTACAAAACGGGACGCCTTAAAGGCGCCTGTAAGGCGCCTGAATTAGGCCTGACAGGCGTCTTAAAGGCGTCTGGAACAGGCGTCTTAAAGACGCCTGGAATAGGCGCCTAAAAGGCACCTGGAACAGGCGTCTTAAAGACGCCTTAAACGGGCCTGGATTAGGACTGACAGGCGTCTTAATTATCGATAAATTGGGTCAAATTCAGCTGCTTAAAAATCGCCATTAGGGCGTATTTAAGACGGTTATCGATACTGATTAATTATAATATAAATTTAATAAAACAAAGGGTTATCAAAAAGAAATCGGACACGATAAAAATTCATTTCAATTGTTTATTTGCACATATAATTTTTTAATCATTACTACTATTACATAGTACATACCACGCTTTGTATAAAATATATAATTGACAGTGTGTTGCAAATATTTAACATCTATACTTATACAACACTTATATTATATATATTACATATATCTTATTATACATTTTTTATTATATATACGTGAGTGTATTATTAAGAAGTATAGCTAGATGATAGAGATGTAAGTACGCAAAGTATACAAACTTTACAGAATATACAAAATATACATATAAAGACACTTAACGCTTCACCGACGGCGCCGAATTGAACAATTTCTCTATGCTATGAGATTATTGATAACCTTACTCTGAATTTTTATTCGTAGTTTAATCCACTTATAGTACAACTTGTAATATTTAATTTTAAAGTTTATTTTTAACAATATCAGTAATGAAAATACCATTTTGCAGAGTAAAGTCATAAATAATTTCAAATAAATGTATTATAATAATGGACGCAATTAAACAAGTTCGCCTAGGGCGCAAAAAAGACTTGTGCCGGGCCTGCATGGGAATTCAATAATATTACATTAGAACATTTATTAAAAAAGTTTTCAAAAGATAAAGAAAAGTATTCATTGTTCATTATATAAGATTATTCGTGTGTTTATTTAATAAAGGGTATGAAAATCATAACATAAGTAATTAATGGTTTCATAAGAAGTATTGAACGGAAAAGAGACTTGTCAAGAATAATACCTAAATAACATTTTTTTATAACTTACATGAACCGAAATACATAGAAATTCTCCAATATAATATATAATATTTATATTTCAGTAATAGAATATATGAATATACATCTATGTATTATTATACTATTTATGTTTTGCAATTCAGCGTGATAGTATTATAGCCATAATACATCATCGTATTTAAACTAATTAAAACCATTAATTATATTACTATAATTATATTGTTAAATAAAACTCTTACCTAATAGTTTAGTACTTTTCTTTATCTTATGAAAACTTTTTTAATAAACGTTCTAATATAACTTGTTTTCATGGAACTTTTATTATAACGATTCTAAAACATCTGCGTAGGTAAGTATTACATATAAGTAACACATTCAGGATATCAATTTAACTGTAAGAATTATTTAATATTCTTGTAGTACTATCCATTGAATAGTATCTAGTATTTGTTACAACGATTGAGAACTTTTTTAATATCGGTGAACAAAATATATGTTCCTGTTATAGAGAAATTTGTATTCTTATATTTTATAAATTCCATTCCAACTGGAACTTTTATTTTCAAGAACTTTTATTTTATCGGTTCTTCTGAGAACTTATAATGTGAGAACATTTTTAAAAAAGTTCCGCGGTCATTGTTTTAAATGGAACCTATTGGAAAGTTCCAGAACTTTTTCGGACGGAGTGTCACGGCGCCTGCAAGACGGAGCGAGACATAACATCAACGCGTCGTCTGTATCGTAGGACGGTATTCATAAACGTGTTTTAAAATTAAAGAAATGCTTAAGCATTCGGCATCCTTTACTATGCTACTAGGTTAGTAGAGGATACCGCATGCTTAAGCATTTGCTTAATCTTAAGACAAAGAGTAGGTATAATAAGAGGCGTCACTCCGGGCGGAACCTTTGAAGTCCTTACTTGACCTTGGCATTTAAATTGGTTGTATATTCGAGCGGGATATTCAAATCGACTAAATGTACCTTACCGCGATTGGCTGATTATTGCCGAAGTTTACCGATCATTGCCGAATGGACATTTAAATTGGTTGTCTAGTGATTTCCCTAGGTTATTTCTGTCCTTGTCGAGTGACGCCTCTTATTATATCTCCTCTTTGCTTAAGACACGTTTATGAATACCGCTTTCGTTCCATCTCGCTCTCGCCTTCGCCGGACAAGAATGAAAATTATTTTTTCGCGGTTTTCCTGTCGCACGCTCGCTTCAACCATTTCTGGATGGTGGACTCCGCTTCCTTCCTATTTTGGGATTGCTTCCCCTTTTCGGCAGCATCTTAAACAAGAATTTCAATAAGATGTTACATATATTCTATATTAATTAGTATTAGCTATGGTGAAATTTCGGTGATAATTACATACCTATAACGACTTGGGATAATTTTAATTTATAAAAGGGTTCCTTCCCCTGCCTCCCCAGCCAACTGTACATCAGGGCCACATCATTTGTAATCACCGAGCCCAAAACCCTCTTTACAAAATCATATATGTTGTCGCCCCCAAATTTTGCAAATTCATTTACCTATAATTAAAAAATTATTAGCTTGGCTAAATTAAGAGAGAGAGAGAGAGAGAGAGAGAGAGAGAGAGAGAGAGAGAGAATAATGATATTTTACTTACTGCGTCCTGGAAATTTCCATCGTCCTTTAACAGTTTCTCCAACTCTGCTATTCTTTCCATAGTGTTGAGTGGAAAATTGAAATCTTTGTGTTTCCCAAAAAATGTCTGTGTTTGATCGGGCACTGGTGCTGCTTCGATGCCAACTTTCATTTCAAGATTTTTTATTCGCTCCAGCGCTTCGACGAGCAATGCTCTTTGCAAATTGAGCTGACCCATTATTTTATGATTTTGCTCGATTAATATTTGCATATTAATCGAGTTGCTGTTGCTGGTGCTGCAACTGGGGCCTGCATCTATGTTTTCAGAAAATTATTTATTACATTTTACATCTTTTCACTGTAACTTTCCATGGTAAAAAACTATCTCCGCATAGACTATATATACACATATATAATGACTTACCAACTGAACTATTCGTATGGGAGAAACTCCCTTCGCCTCCAGTATTGCTGCTGGGCCCCGCCGGGTATACTGTTTCGTCTAAAAACCAAAATTGTTTTTATTAAAGGGTTCTGCTGCAAACATTAATATACATATATGTTTTATATCTCGCGCGTTCGTCAGTGCTTTAATCAGGGGTACCACAAGTGGGAATAAACAGGAACGAACAAGGTTACCAACCCTACGGAAAAATCCGTACGAAAGCGAACATAATAATTCCCGAGGTAAGGAAGCAAAATTGTGGAAACATCCAAAACGCATCTACTGCAAATAAAGTGTAAGGAAAATGTGAAAAATGTATCGTTACTAATCTACAAGGGCAGATGTTGGCAACCACATCGCTGAAAGGTGGAATTTGTACATTAAGTACTGCGGAAGAAGAGGCATTTTTAACAAGGGAATCTGTGAAACAACACGATTTTTTGCACAAAACGCCTAGGACAGAAGCTTCATCAGAAATAATATGATGGAACTGAGCAAAGTAGCAGGAAGGGAATTGGAAAATTGTTTTAGGTAATTGTAATTTTTATATAGCATATTTTCACACCTGATATAATAACTGCTTTCTTCCTCATTTTCGGACGTGGAGGTAATACTGCCGCCTCTTCAGTCATTTGTGCAGTTTGTGGAGGAGATCGGGATACCATCGGGTATTCTTCCTGCCCCGACTCATCACTGCTGGAACATCTCTTCCTGATGATTTTTCTTTTTCCATTACCTGCGTCCGACTGTAAATCGCTGGTTTCTTCCGCTCTCTTCGCCCTTCTCCTCGCCGTGGCATAATCATCTGGGTGAACACATTAGTAATTAATGGGTACAATGATTAGTCACTAATTAATTAATATAATAAGTAAATATAATAGTCATTAATAAGTATATATAATAATATATTCAACCTACAACAAATTCCACCAGGAAATACCGATACGGGGTACATATCCCATGAAACATCACACGCCTCGAGTTTCATGATCGCCACTGTCACGCAACTGGGTTTATATGGTGGCCAATAACAAAAATCCCCTACCACCCAGTCCGAGGGAACTTGGGAAACCGAATTATCCCCTTTAAATTCGACGGTGAGCCAACCCTTGTTATTCATTTCTGCTCTTGTATACAGAATTATTCCTGAAATAAAACATGTTTAGAAATTTGCTAGCGGGTATTTTTAGCTTGAAAGGTATAGCGACATTGAGACCAGAAAAAATCGAAATCTGAATCATTAATATTATCGTCATAAAGACGTTCTAAAGACAGTACAAACATTGAATGACAATATTCTAAGTTCACACATTTATATGCTATTTCTACGACATTAAAAAGTAGAGAAGGACCCAAATTGCATTCTTCTGAAAGGGAATTTCATAATTTTTAAGATTTATTCGGGGATACACCTATAGATTTAATGAGTTTTAAAATGCTATTTTTTAATCCGGAATGGTGATAATATGGGGGTGGAGTACATCATTTACTGTTTGATGTGAAATTTGATGTGATGCAGCACACTCTGCCAATGAAGAAGCTGAATTAGGATTACTCAATTCACTTGATAATTCTTCAGAAGTCTCTGAATTTTCGAAGGAGGCAACATTCTGAATTTCTTCTAAATTCGGAGAAAATTCTACGTTACTTTCGGTGATATTGGAAGAAGATTGCGAACTTGTGCCAGGTGAAACATATGAGTATATTGTTAATAAGAAAATACGGACAAAAGATTTTGAATGTGACAATAATTGTGAACTAATTCCAGGTTAGACATCACTAGTGGGGTACTAAAAAAATGGATTGCAGATGTTAAATGTTAAGAACTAGCATCTAATGATGTTATGGCTTCCTGGACAGAACGATAAAAGTGATCTTGTTAGCATGCATATAGTACTTATTCAATTTCAATTTGCCAGAGAGAGAGGGACAGAGAGAGAGAGAGAGAGAGAGAAGAGTCTGGACAGAGGAAGGAAAACGAGAGTTTCAAATGGAATTAAACAAAATAAGCTTCAATAGGACAGAGGTGAATGAAATGGTAGAAGAAATGGTAGGAAACATAAACAATGCAGTACGGAAAGAAGAAGTAAAAATAAAAAAATTGAAATTAGGCAGCTTTAAGTGGTGGAATTCGAATTGTACAAAAAAGAAAAGAGAAGCCAGAAAAGCACTGAGGAACTGACAAAAAGGGCAAAGGAGGCACAGAAGACTACCAGAAGAAAAGAAGGGAGTACAAAAAAAGTGTGCGAGGGAAGGAGAAGGGAATTACAAGAAAATACAGAAAATGAGATAATGCAATTAAAGGGAGAAAATAAAATATGGGAATATGTAAATAAACATAGAAAGAAAAGAATAGGAATCTCCAGTAAAATAGATTTAAAAAAAAATGGAAGGATCATTTTAAAGCATTGCTAGAAGATGTCAACTGTAAAAAAGAAGTAGGAGAGTTGGAAGAAATAGACAACACGGAAGGAGAAGAAGAAGAGGAACTAACAGAAGCAGAAGTAAAAGAACAAATCAGGAAATTAAAAAAGTAGAAAGCAGCAGAGGAAGACAAAATAGAAAATGAAGCCTGGATTTGCGGTAACGTGAAAAGAGTAAAAAGGATCACAGAAATTTCCAATAAAGTGTGGAAGGGAGAAGGATTCCCGGAGAGAGGTGGAAAGAAGGGGTGATTTCGCCAATATTCAAAAAAGGGGACAGAGAAGAGGTAAGCATCTACCGGGGGGGGGGGGGGGGGTAACGATTCTAAGCGTACAAAATATATGCTATGGTCCTAGAAAAAAGATTAAAAGAGGAATTGGAAAAGAACCACTTAATACCAGAAACGCAGACAGGGTTCAGGAGCGGCAGGTCGACAACAGATAACATTTTTATTCTGAACTATGCAGCTAACAGAGAAATACAGAAGAAAGGGGGAAGCTGTATACCTTTTCGCGGACCTAAGCGCTGCATTTGACAAGGTGGATAGAGTAAAACTTCAGAACATCATGAAGAGAAAGGAAATAAGTAAACGCTTAAGGATGAGAATCGGAGAAATTTACAAAGAAACAAGAAATACTATAAAAGCAAACGGAGAAATGTCATCCAAATTCTGGACAACAAAAGGGGTAAGAGAGGGATGCCCACTGAGTCCAACGTTATTCACTATATATGTAGCGGACTTGGAGGAAACCACGAGGAAAAAACAAGCAGGAGGAGTTGGAGTAGGAAAATAATAAATCTGGACTTGGATTTGGAAAATACCTTGAAAGGAAAGGGTTCCTTTCGAACTGGACGCAGAGAAATCTAAGGTGCTGATTTTCCATAAAGAAGGAGGAAAGAAGAAGAGAGAAGAATAGGGCTGGCAGGGGGGCACAATCTGGAAGAAGTAAAGGAGTTCAAATACTTGGGGTATAATTTCGAGAAAAATGGGGACAGAGAGATGCATATAAGGAAAGTCATAAAGAAAGCTAGAATAGCAATGGCGCAGATATGGGAAATAGGACAAAGAATGTTCAAGAACAATATTGAGAGACGAATGAGAATATTCAGAAGCATAATGAAAAGTCTCTGGATGAATGGATGCAGAAAAAGTAGAGAAAATACAGGAGAAATACATAAGGTGGACTTTAGGTTTGGACTTCAATTCGCCAGCATATCTGGAGGAAACAGAAACGGACAATGTAAGGATAGCAGCGGGGAAAAGACCAATAAAATATTAGGAGAAAGCGAAACGGCTGAATAAGAATAAAATAGTACAATAATGCTGGAGGGAAATAGACGCGAAGCAAGCAGAGAAAAAGTCGAAATGGGAGGAAATGAAAGACTCATACTACAGGCAAAAAATGATGCATACGCAAGAAATGCAAATAAAAAGAAGGAGACTACTATTAAAGTAATGAAGAAAATAGAAATAAACTGACTGTACTGTAGAAACAACAAAATGCAACACTGGTTTCAGAAATATAGAGATATAGAACTTACCTGGAGAATATATTGATGCGGTCCAAAACTAAACGCCAAAGGTCCACACACTAAATACAACTATTTTTAAACGCGTTAACTAATACTAAAAAAAACACAATACAAATACTATAAAAACACGATAAAAAACACTAAAAATACGATAAACACACGATAAATAACAATATAAAAATAAGAAATAATATAAAAACACGATAAAAAACACTAAAAATACGATAAACACACGATAAATAACAATATAAAAATAAGAAATAATATAAAAACTAGTATGAAAAAAAATAGGAATAAACTATACACTAAGAATAATATGAAGAAAAGAAAAATGGAAAACTGTTGAAAAATAGGCGAAATTGGCGTGCGTCCCCTGCGATGGTTCTGCGATAACTGCTGCAGTTTCCTTGCTACCTGGGGGGTCCAAGGAAACCTTGCCACCCCCCACTACGCGGCACAACCCTCATCCTACGACAAGCACTGTTTTCAAGGGTAAAAACATTTTTCCGTGTACCTCTGAAGACTTGCCAGAGAAGCTCTTTAAAGGAGAAAAACAGAAAATATTGAACCAAAGGTTTTCTTAATCCTTATGAGTTTCGTTATCGCCACCACAAAAATCAGGTCAATATTTTCTGAACATCGATTTTTTTGGAGCCACCTAAAAGTTAAAAATCTGCATGAGAAAACGTATTTTATCTTTAACCGACTTCCATTTTGTAGATATTTTTTCTTCAAATTTATGGTCGTGGTAAGGGCGATAGCGACACTCGTGAGGATTAAAAAAACGTTTGATTTACTTTTTTCTGCCCAATGGAAAAGTCGCTAGCCTTGGGACAAGTCAATAAGGATGTGTTCGGATGACAACGCTTATAATTCTGAAAGTTGTAAAGATTTTACATCACCCTTCATGATTTTAAACAGCCAAAAGATGAATAAAAGTGTAGGTATACGAGGCATCAATGTCGTATCTTTCGTTGTCGCCTAGAAAAGAGATCACGAAATCGGCTTAAAAATCGCCCGTTTAAACCCGGAAAAAACGCTAATAAACAGAAGCAATGATCTCGAGTACAGTAGTGGTCAAAGAAGAGAGTGCCGTTACTGAAAAGAGCAGAATTACTACTGCATCTTTATTCGTATCCTGATCTAATTCCTTTAATTTATTTATTAAGATATTATAAACATTTTTTTTCAATTTTTATCCAAACAATCTTTAGAATTAATTTTCCAAATGGATTGATTTTCTTTGTACGATTCGATAAATCCTCTCAGCAAAGTACACGTGTCAATAATTTTAAATCTGTCTGCTGGTTGCCCACACTTCCCGTTAATTTTGATGATTTGCGGCAAATCGGAACCCAGATAAATCAACCTCGCGGTGATTGCGTTCATGCTAGACAATTGACACACGCGTTCCGTGTCGCATTACAATTTTTGACTATATGCAAGTCTGTAAATCGAACGGGTACGAATGAGCGTGTCCTTATGGCGGCCTTTAGAGTGCTTAATAATGCCGCGCCAAAATGATCACTTTTTTAATTCGATGTCTGGGATTCTGTTCAAAATCGAATATGACGTCGTTCACGTGAAATTAAGGAGAGTTTGTGTTTCAAGGGGTTGAGTCTTAAAACTTTCACCTCGCAGTGACCGACCGTCTTTTCCGCAAATCTGCGTTGCACGTGTTGGCAACGACCTGAGTCACAGGGGGGTGATAATAAGCAGAGACAGGAAATCGTGAGGGTCGTCGGTGGCGCGAGCCCGCTAACATTGGAAAAATCACAGGTCAGGTCTAGGCGTCTTTGCGTGCGGCGCAAAGTGGGCCGAAAACCCGTTTTTTTTTGGTGGGCAAAAGTTTAAACTGTCCAGGGAATATCACACCTCATTTAGCGTCCAAATACACTGTGGACTGTACCTACCGCGGAAGTAATTGTTAATCGAAGGGTTAGATGCAATAAGGGGACTAGCGCTGGAAAATGGGAAGAATCATTGTCCAAACGCTAAGAAAGATTGGAAAATTAAATGTTATTAAACTGAATTTTAAAAAATATAGTGTTGTAAAGCTCGTCACGACACACCTTTCTTCTATTTACAGTTTGTTTATCCAATCATTACTATTCGAGGTAAAAATTTGAAACAAAGAATTTTTCATCGTTCAAAATCATTATTTCTTTAAGCATAAATTGCGATAACTTGAGTAAATATTAAGGGATCGTTATGAGACTTAAAACATAACTTCAGGTAACTCTAGCGGAGCCGTGAAATGTATGCACAAAACCCTTATGTTAAAAAAAGGAACTAATATTTAATTAAAAAGTAATACTGGAAATAACCCATGTTTTTCAACGTTCGCCGTTAAAAAGTACCGAGGCAATTTTGAGGTACATATAACTTGCAGTGACAAAGTTTTTCCTTAATATACAAGGAAGATTTTCAACAATTTTCACACTGATTAATAAATAATTGTAGAAGATATGTCGATATATATAAATTTCGCGCGCCACCAACAGTCAACGCGAGTGCTAAATCTGCTAGGTATGTAGCGCATTAGACGCGGCTGTTGGTGGCGCGTGAGATTTATATATATATCGATATATTTTCTACAATTATTTATTAATCATTGTGAAAATTGGTGAAAATCTTCCTTGTATATTAAGGAAAAACTTTGTCACTGCAAGTTATATGTACCTCAAAATTGCCTCGGTACTTTTTAACGGCGAACGTTGAAAAACATGGGTTATTTCCAGTATTACTTTTTAATTAAATATTATTACTTTTATCATTATATAAGTTTGAAGTTTGATTGCATCATTGTTCCAATCAACGTGATTATTAATAGGTATAAATATAGTCAAGGGCGGATGGGCCCATGCTGTTCTACTTTCGAGAGTTTTACGGTATCTGGCTTCGAAAGGGGGTGCGTAAGCTAAACAGTCCTGGTGATGCAGGCGATTTACAGCTGGAAATTTGGTATTTTTTAAGCGAAATTTCTTCGTTTCTTTGCGACTAGGCAATCGTTTGTTCTCGAAGCGTTCGTTGGGAAACATTTGTCTACCAGATATGTCGATAAGGGGCAGTCGACACCGTGCCGTTTTTCAGGGATTTCGACTTTCGTCGCTATCGTGCCTCTAGCAAATAAGCAAATAAGCAAATAAGCAAATAAGCAGATACGTATAAACCTGATTAACACGAAAAGAGTGTCGTTGGCCAAGAGTGGGTTAATAAAACTCTTCTGTAGGTATAAATGACATGATTGCGACGGGTACGGGACCAGTCGATATTGTTTTCGAACCTCATTACAGTAATCCGGGGTGCGAGTGGTAAGCCGACCGTAATAGCGGAGCGGGCGGCTCGCTTACCTGAAACGGAAATCACCGATTCTGTAACTGTTCGTTCTGACGTGAATTTTATAGAGTCCATCCTAGAAAGCAGCTTATTTTGTAAGTAGCATTTCAAGGAATTATTTCTGTTTATGTACAAAAAAAAAGGCAGAAGACCAACATCGTACATTAGCCAGCTGCGAAAATGCTTTGTAAATTAACAGTTTTAAAGTTTTTATTCTACTGAAAATATAGAAAGAGAAGTTAGAGAATAATTAATGAAAAAAGTAGAATATTCGCACCGGAATTTGAACCTCGGACTTTCCGTTTGCGACCCAAGCTCTAGGACTTTGGTGAAATGAATTCTTGGTGAAGAGCGCCGCCGGCCCGGCAGCGCGGCACACGGACAGAAGGTAGGGTACGCTTGTGATGATGGTACGGTACAAGCCAGAAGGAGATCGCATCTTTTGCAACAAATCAAGCTTCGAAAATGGTTTATAAATTAACAGTTTTCAAGTCTTTAGTCTTTTGAGAATATAGGAAGAGAAATTAGAGAATAAGTAAAGAAAAAAAGTAGAATATCCGCACCGGGATTTGAACTCATGACTTTTTGCTTGCGACCCAAGCGCTTCGATGTCGGGAAAACGAATTCTCGCCGGAGAGCGCCGGGGCCAGGCAGCGCGTACGGCACACGGATGGAGGCACGGGTATGCTTGTGTGGTGCGGTACAGGCACTGGAGGGGGGGGGGGGGTACGTTTGATCGTGGAGTGGGGGTAGCGCTCGTGGGCGAAAACCCACGATTCTGGCTTCACTGCACGCGCCACGGTAGTTACTGCTGAACCGTCGAAGGCAAAGGGTTTCTTTAACATTCAAGGATATACAAGGACCGGTTTTATTACAGGTAAGTTCTATATCCATTTGCTTATATTACGCTATTCTCTTCCCATCTATACAGTCAGTTCTATCTATTTCCTTTTTACCGCAATAATGACTGGCAAAATAAAATTACAGAAGTACTATATGCGTGCCAAGAGATCTCAAAATAAGTTCCTTCAGGAAATCCGAGCCACAACATCATCAGATGCTACTTTCCCACATTCACTCCCACCTGGCACTAGTTGTTCACAGTCAGTTTCTCAATCAACATCTTCCAATCTCAGTACCACTACAAATGCCATTTCACCTGGCATTAATTCTCAACCTTCTGTTAATATCACTCAGAGTGATGTAAGATTCCGTGAGAATGTGGAGGAAATTGAAAATTTCGCCACATTCGGAAATTCTAAGACCACCGATAGTCCCAATTTATCCAATTCATTAGCAGAGTGGGCTATAAAACATAATATTACTCATAAAGCCATTAACGATTTATTACCCATTTTAAAGAGATCAATTTCAAGTCCTTTACCCGCGGATGCCAGGACTCTTTTAAAAACTCCCAGGAATGTACAGATTAAATGTGACGATCCAGGTCAGTATTACCATTTTGGTTTAGAATCCAGCGTTTTAAAACTCGTTCAGTCCGTAGATTTATCCCATATCGAAAACAATACAATTTTTATCAATATCAATGTGGACGGTTTACCGCTTTGTAAAAGTTCCAAAAGTCAAGTCTACCCGATTTTAGCCTGCATTGCGGGATGCAATGAAGTATCTATGATTGGCACATATCATGGGTATGAAAAACCCAAAGATGCCAATATTTTTCTCGAAGATTTCGCCAAAGAAGCCATACATTTAATTAATAACGGAATTTATATTAACGACCATTTGTATAATTTAAAAATAAAATCATTTATTTGCGACGTACCTGCAAAGTCCTTTCTTAAATATACAAGAGGCCATGCCGGCTATTCTTCGTGCACCAAATGCCATATAGTAGGTAAAAATATAGCTAAGAGAACGTGCTTTCCTGGGACAAATAATCTCCGTTTAAGGACTGATGATGATTTCAGATGCAAATCTGACCCACATCATCATACTGGAACGTCGATTATAGAGAGAATTCCTGGCATCCATATGATCAATTCGTTTCCGTTAGATTATATGCACCTGATTTGTCTGGGTGTAGTGAAAAAGTTGCTCAATCTGTGGTGTTGTGGCAAACCCAAGACCAGAATTTCACTTCAAGCTCAATGCAACATATCACTAGCGTTAATAGAAATATCTACCAGCATGCCAAGAGAATTCACGAGAAAACCTCGAAGCTTGTGTATTTTAAAACGGTGGAAAGCAACTGAATTGCGTCAATTTTTAATGTACACCGGGCCAGTAGTTTTATTAAAAAATATAGATGATGACAGATATATACATTTTCTTACACTGCACACTGCATTTCTCATTTTATCGCACAGGAAATATTTTATTCATCTAAATTATGCGGTAAAGTTATTAAAATATTTTGTTGAAACTTTCGAATCGTTATATGGCTCAAAACACGTATCCCATAATATTCACAATTTGCTACACTTGGTAGACGATGTCAGAAATCACGGACCTGTTGATAATTTTAGTTGCTTTCCGTTTGAAAACTTTTTGCAAAGTATTAAAAAATGTATTAGGAAGAGTGAGAAACCCTTGCAACAGCTTGTGAAACGCCAATTAGAAAAGTCTCATTTTAATATAGAAGCATTAAATAGTTCCCCCGTATATCCGATTTTCCAAAAGGAACATTTTCGTGGTCCAATAATAGACGGTATTAATAACGCGAAGCAATTTAAACGTATTAGTTTCAGCAATTTTATTTTACAGAACCGGCACCCTAACAATTGCTGCCGTCTCAATGATGGCAGCATTGTTATTGTAGAAAATATTATCGTTCATGAAAACCAGCATAAAATAATAGGCCGAAAATTTTTACAATTGATAGATTTTTATAGTGATCCCTGTGAGTCCTCCGAATTAGGAATTTATCAAACGCCATCCAATAACATGGGTCCTCGTCAAATTTTTAGTGTAGCGGAAATAGTGCATAAATGTGTGAAATTCGAAACTTCAGATAACGTTAAAATTTTCCCTCTACTTCACTCCACTCTTCCGACATGCAAATAAAATACTTGTCCAATGTTTCTGGTATATGTAAATTCTGTCTTTATGATGTCTTTATGATGACAACAACATTCAGATTTCGAGGTTTTCTTGTTGATTCAATATTCATACCTTTCCAAAATTTAGAATTTAGATGATTGAGGGGAGTCGTGGTGGTTTTTAGTGGGTAAACTTGTGGGACCGACACCTGCAAGGAGTCCCACACTACCCGGCACACAACATCTCGCCGGGTGTGCGTAATGCATTTTCCCCACGTAAAAAAAAAAAAAAAAAAAAAAAAAGTAGCAGTGCGGCCTGACTGTCGATGAAAGCGGATCCTGGCCGCCTCTCCCAATGAAGTGCGATAAACATCCCGCAGTAAAGCATCGTTCACGAGCCTGGAAGAAGCGCAACATTGATAGGAGAGTCGCTGCCTTCCCCAGACATCAAAGTTGGAGCAACATTCTGCTACGATCAACAAAGTATATCCATGGTAAAGCGCATATGTGTATTGGTAAATTCTGTGAGAGCGCTATCTATAGTTGCAAGCTCTGCAATCGGGTCAATCGCGTTACAGGACTGGTCTCACACAAGTATTGAAATAGTGTAATAATGTTTTTGTCATTAAATAGAATGTACTGTTAAATTTTCATTGAAAAATTCCAATTATTTTAGCTTCTACATAGGCATTTTGTAGGGAGCGCTGAGGCTCGACCACCATAGATGAAAACTTTGAACGCGTTTTTCTCGAAACGTCATTTTTTCACATGGTGCAGGTAAAATTTCAAAATTCATCGAACCGATTGCTTTATAAATTGAACTGCTTATTCTGCACACCTATGCCTTTGGCCGGGATTACAACTAAGTATTTCTGTTGAGTCTAACCTACTTTTAAAATCGAAAATAGCACATAAAATATTACGAAATACATTTATTCTTGTATTTTACCCGCCATTTTGTTAATTTTATGGATAAATCATTTAGTCTAGTTCGAGCCGTAGCGACAGTCATATTGATAAAGAATATGTTTGTATTTTTGATTTCAGATAAGTCCGACTGCTGAAATCACCTGCACGAGCGAAGCATAAATTTTTAAACATGTCATCGAAATCGCCTCCAGAAACCATTTTAAAAGCAATAATTTGATTACTTTTATATTATTTATTTGCTGTAGAAATGTAGTTTAATCAATAGAAAAAAATTTTATTACATTACTATAATTCCTATCTTCGCAATAAATTCCTGAAATTCGCTTAATTTATCGGCGCGCTAACCAGAATGACACCTTAACATGACAGTATTTCAAAATCCGTGCCCTCGGCATGTACCAGCGATTTCGACCTTATTCTGCGATCTTTAAGCGTTTGTAGCTCAGCGATTGTAGCTAACCGATTTAAATGAAATTTTTAGTATGCGTATATCTTACTTGAATCTAGAAAGGGAATTTTTTAAATTTTCATTATAAGCTCACATAAAAAACTTTGAAAAACCGTTTTTTTTCTTGTTATTTCGAAAATTCCAATTGTTCAAAACGGCGAATAAACGACATATCTATTATACATAGTAAACCGATCTTTCTAACTTCTAAAAAAACCGAACTCGTTTAGCTCACTTTTTGTAAAAAGTTATGCGATTTTAAAAAGTGTATATGTATACGTTTGTCTGCCACTGTGTGGTGTATCTACTACTCTATCACTACTGTATATTCCATAAAATCCGATATGTGATACCTACATATATTTTAAGTGCGTATGCGATATGTGTATTCTGTGTACACTGTGTATACTCTGCTTCGTATATTCCAACCAACTACAGGTGTATTCACAACTTATTGTAAGTGCATTCTATAGTCATTTCGCGCATGCACGCACCAGTAATTTGATTATAGAAATATAATAATTTAATTTATAATTTATAACACATAGAATAATAATATTGTAGTTTTTCAATATTTGTAAACACACATAGTGTAATGCAGTGGATGATATAATTTGTAGTGTACTGTAATGAAATAAATGGAAATATATTCTTATCAAAGTTAATTTTATTTTAATCGTATCGATAACCGTCTTCAACACCGTCCCAATGCTTTTAGCCTAATTTAGACCCGATAAAATACAAATTCTCAGGATGTACTATATTCGGGTCCATATGACTCCACACTCCCCGCATAGATTTTCGGAAATAAATTCGTACACCTCTAACGCACGTACACGTCTCTACACCTGCCGCCCGTTTCAAACTCTCGCTCCAAACAAATCTTTCAACATTTCGATACATTTTAGAGTAGTTCTTGAATTGCACGCTGTCTATAAGCAGAGGGCGCTACGTCCAGTCTTCAAATTAGGAGTCGGTAATACACTTTCGCTGAAATACCCTTTAAGACTGAAATGCATCTCATAGTATAGACGACGTTGTATAGATGGAGTTAGTGCAGGTACACGACTGACGACGCCAAAAAGGCGCCTATAAGGCCGTCGACAGTCCCTCAAAAGGCGCCTTTTCGGTGCCTTATAGACGCCTGTAAGGCGCCTGTGAAACTTTGTACAGATGGCGCCAGTGTAGTTACACGGCGTCCCAAAGGCGCCTTACAGGCGCCTTTAAGACGCCCAAAAGGCGCCTTAAAGGCGTCTTAAAGGCGCCTTGTTACAAATCCGGACGCTCAGGCGCTCAGGCCTAAAACAGGCCGAAAACAGGCGCCTTTAAGGCGCCGTGTGCTGTGTGGGTGTTTTCGAGCTCTGCCCAAGATCTTTCCCACGTATGCCACCCGCATCGCGCATCCTTAATAATACTTTCTCAATCACGCGCATACATCTGCTTTCAAATTTCGCTCCTGATTTTGGGAAGTGACATCCGTCACCATGACATCTGGTGGCGAAAGTAGAAGCGCTCTAAGGGTACACATCAAACCCTCAAAATACACATTCACCTTCTATAAAATTCCGCTGGCCAGGATTTGAACCTTCCCAATCACATATACTTTGCATAGAAAGGAACATTTTCGCAAATAACTACAATATCGCATATATTTTGTACCCATATCGGCGCCATCTTGGCTAGGCCCCGCCCCCATGTCACTTCCCATTACCTATCAATTATATATATTTCTGTGGCTATGTTCAAGCGATAGCGTAACACAGCCGAATGTGCGGCATGGTGTCGCACTGAAAAAGTTCGCACTCAGTGCGCACTAGTGCAGGTTCCCGAATCCGCTATAAGACGGCTGTTCCAGTTGATAAAATATCGTCATACATTCGTGTTCGATTTAAAAATTGACCAACAGCCAACTTCTCATCAGTGAAATATCTTGACAATTGACGATCAGTTAGCACTTAATATAATTCATATAAAAGTGTATTATATTGGGGGCGTTTGGGCCGCACATGTTTTTCGTTTGCGAAGGCCTCTTGGGAATTCAGTGTAAAAACATAGTCTTTTGTCTATACGAATGCAATTCACTGTAGGTTGTCGGAAATTGACACTTTTACTCGAGCTGTTACTATGCATGTATTTCCTGTGAGGAAATACTATGCTACAATAGATACTATAACAATGAACAGTTTTTAATAATTATCACGCAAGACCATTGTAACACTTTTAGAAAGAAAGGAGAGTGGAGAACGCGATGGAAGGTGGCAATGGACAACTACAAACCAAATACCAAAAAATTGCCACAGAATATTCGAAAGTAAGGAATGTTTGATGTAATAATTATACTATATAAATATTTTTAAAAATCTAAGAAACGAATAGTCTTGTGTTTTATTTTCATGTTATTTTAAGTTATTTGTTCATATAACCTGCTTGTCCTTTAAAAAATAATATTTATATCTAGCGCTTACAAAACTGTAATTAAAATGTTCATCTTATAGATTCGTGCTCAAGCAAATGTTCTAAAAAAGGCTGTGATCGATGAACAAGCGCGCAATGTAGATATCCGTGAACAATTGAAAGAGAAGGAGGTAGAACTTCGGAGAGCGGAGCAAGAATTAGATAGTCTATCATTCCGAAATCAACAATTGACTAAACGTATAACTGTATTACAAGAGGAGCTTGACAAAACACAAAATAAATCGAAAAAAGGAAAGAATAAATTAACAGAAAATAATAGTCAAATATCAGCACCTCCAAATCACATTTTAGACGAAGAATTTCAGAAAAAAATAGTGGAGAATGCTCAATTGTTATCACAAATCAGTGATAAAGATAGTGAACTTGAAAGTTTAAATGAAAGGATACAACAATTAGAATATAAATTAGACCAGTGCAAAAAATCTAAGGTAGAATTAGAATGTCAGCTTCAAGGTACGATAGACAAGTTAGAAAGAGAAAAAAATGATTTGCAAAGAAAATTGAATGATAAACAAAAACAAGAGGAAACAGTGTCATGGTCCAGCAACGAAGGTCAACGAGATGGATATGATTTTGACACCAGAATAGGACTATCTAATCATCGTCAAATGGAACCATCTCCATTTTCATCGCCACTGGCATCGCGTAGATCATCAAAATCTACCAGCGAAGGACGACCTCATAAAGTGCAAGAGGAAGATAATGATTTTGACCTTTCAAAATCATGTGACTTAGAAAAAGAAATGAATTATTGGAAGGCACAGTATTACATTCTTAAAATAAAATACGATGAAGTAGAACAACAGGAACATTTATGTAATATGCAAATTGAAAATGTGCCTTTACAACCAACAAAAATAAATCATATGGTAATTATTATATACTTTTATGCAGATTTCTTTTTAGACTCTATCTAATACATAAATATTTATAACAGATAGGTAGACTCACAGTACCTTTTACAATACCGGAAGAGATTGAAGCTCGAGAAGCAAAGATCAGAGATTATTTTCTACAAGAGATTGACAAGTTAATAATGGAGAAACACATTTGTCATGTTAAAAATTTAGCTATGGTTGCTAATGTAATTAAATTACTCTTTAATATTTTACTGCTCATAGACTGTATTATTATTAGATTAAATATTTTATTTTAAAAAACTGTTCCAGAGTGAAGTTATGCAAATTCATTTAGATACAAGTGAATCAAAAAGAGGGAAATGTGAATGCTCACTCACAGAAGCACTTTCAACTTGTAGTATTTTACAAAAGGACAAAGAAATACAAGAAGGGAATTATAAGACGCAACTTAGTACCATGAGCGAACACCTTGCAAACATGAATGAGAAACTTATTTCTCAAACAGAAGAAATACAACAATTAAAGTTTGAACTTACAAACAAGGTAAACAGTAATAATCAATAGATATGCTACTATTTTAAATATTCTGAGTATGGTTTTAATCAATTTCAGAGTAATAAAAAAGGAAAACAGAAGTGATACATATCAGATTACAAGTCAATAATTATTGACATTCCGTCAGCAGCATAAATGAATCGAAATCATTGGTAACTTTAATTTCCTGTACATATGAAACATATACTTGATAAACAATTATTAAAAGTTTAAGTCATACCCCCCAACTAATGTGCTAAAGGACTTCTAAACTCAATGTTACATTATTTATGAAATTAAAATAAGATTTATTATTATCGTTTATTTTCTGAATATTTATAATACAAAAATTTACATCTTACATTGAATCATAAAATACATGATAATAACATTTACACATATTCACAATCAGTTCATTGCAATGTCAATTGAACGCATTGTTCCTCAATAACTTGAATTACAGCTTTAATTCATATTTTACATGTTACAAATTAAAATATGTATACATATACATGAACATCTTTAAATATTCAATGTGTAACAATTGTAGTTAAATGAAATGAAAATTTTGCTTCTCTAGCAAAAGTACTAACAAGATACTCTTGACAGTTGTTTTGAAAAAAAAATAAATATAGCTAAAATCTCTTTAGTCTAAATTCAATATATAAATATACATATTTCATGTGCATAAGGGAATTACTACAATTTAATAGAAAAACTGGCTCCACAGCTACAACCTTGTTCAGCTAAAGGATTATTTGTTATTCTAAAAGCAGAACGTATTAATTCTGTATGATATTCTATTGTTGCTCCTTTAATGTATTCTAAAGATGTTGAATCTACAACCACTTTGGCACCATCCTTTTGAAATATTCTGTAACATTATATTGCACCTAATTGATCTCCATAGCGAGAGTGCAGTCGTAACAGCATTCCAGTTATCTTTTCTGTATAATCTTACTTGTCATCTTCGTTTATGTTTGTGTCCAAGTCGAACTTGTATTGAAAACCAGAACACCCTCCACCTTCTACTGTAACTCTTAAATATGCATTATCATTTGTGACTACTTTTAATCGTTTAACACAGCTATCTGCAATGATTATATTTTTGGGTTTAACAGCAGCTTCTGTTGACATCTCACTGAACGACGAAACTGTAGATACATTATACCATGGAGGACTATAAATTAAGGTTAGTTTTCGTCAATTCATTAATCACGTAAGACTACAGTGATTTAAAACATATATTTCGGTCATTACTGTTTTCCGCACGGTTACGAAAGTCAACCGGTAGCTTTTTGTACAACATTCATTACAAGTTGTTACAAAACGACTAATTGATGTATTCAAATGAAAATTCACTTACGTCAACAAACGTGAAAAATATCGGTTTGCAATGAAATTAGAAGAGAGTCCCCAAATAGTACGTTTTAATTTCGCCATATTTCTGCCAAATGTATTATGACAATCGACACACTCATAATGCGTAGAGTTGAATGTGGTTGAATCAGGTTGAATGTGAAACAATCCGTTAGATGCAGCATAGTGTTGCGACTTCCGTCTAGCGGCGTGTAGTATAAACTTTAGAAGCGCGAAGTTCGAATCGGATCACACGAATGTAATAGGAAGGGGAGACAAAGTAAAGTTCGCACAAGGCCGAAGGGTTTGAAAATAGTTAGAGATTCTTTTAATAAGAGGACTTCAAGCTTATAAATTAATCAATACCCACTTGGAAACGGGTGTTTGAATAAATGAACTTCTCCTTCCTCCCTTCTCCTAAGTGTGAAAATCCAGGCGCAATGTTGTTAAACGCTTGTTATTGCAAAAATCGATAACCGAGACGATTCGATTCAACGAATAGGAATTTAGCTAACTAATTAAGAAATTTGCGATTGGCTCTTAGAAACTAAGACATTTTGTAAAGAACAAAAGATGTAAAACCGATGGACCTTTGAAAGACTCACTCAAGCCCCAAAAGCAGAAAGGAGCAAACGTATTATTAAAACCCTCATGAATTCTTTATTTGTGTTTTAATCATTTCGTTGTGTTCATTACAGTTATCAGTTGTGTTCTAATCGTTTATTAATTTTATTATCATCGTTATTATTATTATGATTATCCATAAAAATCCGTATCCAAGGAGCAGAGTGCCTTAGCACTCCACGGGCATCGTTCCCCGCCGAATTCCCTAAGAAGGACCCTGATAACCAAATCGGGCGGCAGGATCTGCCGCCAGCTGCGGTGCAGCCTACGTCCGCATTCAGCTACGGTTCTGCCGGCAGACTCTGCTTAGCAGGGTCTGCCGGCAGATCGACGGCAGATTCGCGGCAGGTCCTGCTGGCCGCCTGATGTAGGATAAGTGGTTGGGAAAAGGTAATACCCAAGATTACCGGCGGCCCTACCGGCGTCGTAGTATTTGAATAATAGGAGGAAAAAACCGTGAGCTGGATTAGCGAGACTAGAAACCTTTATTAACTTCGTCGTGCAACCACGTTGTGCCTGAACAAAGGGATCACAAGATCGCCAAGTCGATTCTACGACTCGATAGGACAAGTGCCAACGACAGACAAGGGCGAGTCCGCGCCGGACTGCATGCACGCAGTTCGACGATCCCCACTCCTGCACAGTCCGCTAGGAAGGGGTAGCACGATCCCCACACTGACACATCCAACAGCGCTATCTGAAGGCCACAATAGCCAAACAATTCCCTCTGCGTGACGTCACATGGACCTACGCACCAACACAAATGTACATTACTGCTGTAGGTGTATCCCTACCCTCAAATAACAAAGCAAGCAGATTCTACATTTATTAAATAATTCCTTCTACTTATTTCAAAAAGTATTTATATTTTGTTTATTAATACAGGATTGATGATTACAATTATTACAAAATAATATAGGTAGCGCATATAAATTCGAAGAAGAACATTCAATATTTACATTTATAAATCTATGTAAAATACGTCCCGTAACCAGTGCTACCTATTAATTGCGATATCAGAAAATTTCCAGTATTTTAGACTTCTTTTTTCTGTAGAATCACCATATTCCATATTGTGTTAGCGCTGAAAACAAATAGAACATTAGCATAAAATTAAACGTATCGTATGCATAAACAGGCTACATGCGATACTTACTTCAGCTCCATCTCCGCACAGCACACACCCTAGGCGATCATGCATGCTCCTGCGAACATTAACATTTATAATAAAACATGTGTTAAATTATTATTTACGAAACAAGACGCTAAATATTCGCACTTCGCGCATAACCCTATTTTTCTGACTTGCAGATAATGTGACTCTCGATTTTCGCGACGTAGATAATTGAAATTTGTTCGATCTGGCATATGCAAACTGGATTCGTTAAGCCACCAGTACTTAGAAAACTTAAGTCTATGGAAATCGTAATGATCTCTTTCAGGTACCTTTCGTGAATATTTAAATTTATTATCGTCGAATATCGAGTCAGCCAGTGTGAACGCTATTCTTTTATTGGCCTTGTTTCGCCGCCAATGGTATATCCAAGGGATATTGTAGGCGGCTTGAATGAGGCCCCAATTGTCACAGTTCATAAAACTCTGTGGGACAATATACCCAGAAGCCATTTCTCTAGCAGCGGTCACGTCATCCTGTAAGGAAATGGCCCTCAGGAGCTCTTTGGGGATGCCAGGCAATTTAGCGAAATAGTTTCTTGTGATTTTTATTAAAAAGTTGTCTATGCGTGGTATTTCTGCCTTGTCATAAATTATCCGGTTCGCTACGAAATGCTGCCAATCAGAGCTCCGAGATCTATAGAGTCCCAGACAGGCTCGCAGACACTTGTGTTCCAAGCAACGAAATCTTTCGGCGTTCGTGTGGTTGAAATTCCACCAAACCGGTATAGCATAAGAAAGAATTGGCCGAACCAAAAGCATGTATAGAATTATTTTTGTCTTTGCTGATAAGTATTTGTTGCGAAATATTCTATTATTGCTTAGGCATGCATTGGCAGCTTTTTCTAATTGGGTGTCAATATGTTTATTGCCCCTGAGAAGGTAATCCATATAGACACCCAAGTATTTGATTACTTTCTTATGTGGTATTTGGGTTCTGATGTTAGTGCCTGGCATCGGCGTCGTGATCCGAAAGTCCTTGCTTCCAGCTTTGGCCTTGGAAGTTAAGTCGTCCAGAGGCTTACGAAACAGGATGGTTTCGCATTTACTAGGATTTAACCATAGATTCCATGCCGAGAAATAACCACTTATCTTGTCGACTGCCGCTTCAAGACCGTCGCGAATGCGGCTCACCCTATTGCCAGCCAGGTACACAACGACATCGTCCGCAAACGATAACAGTGTCGCACCGACCCACGTCGCGCCGCAGCTTCTATTATAAGTTTAATAACCATGGTATGAAAACAGTTACCACAACCGACTCTAGTACAGATCGCGCAATATAACGTTGCCTCCGAGCGGCGACCAGCGTCGACGCCGACGGTCTGACTCTCTCGCACGCACGGTCGAGTCATGGCCAACTCAGTCGCCGCTGGTCGCCGCTCGGAGGTAAAGTTATATTGCGCGATCTGTATTAGCCGTGCTGAAGGCAAAATGGTAATACCGCGAGAGTCCAGCTTCGATATACCCAACCCAACCTACCGTATCAGCCTCTCGGCCTCTCACTACCCACCGGCCTCCCGGTTACACAGTCTCCCTCTACCGGCCTTTCGGTCTCCCGCCTATCTTTCAAATGTTTCAAATATTAATGTAGTCTGAAATCTAGTAAACGTGAGAAACGGAGAAATAATTCAGGTGTTTCATTTATTTATATTAACTCTACAGAACCTTATTTTTGTGTGTAGCATATTTATTTAATATAATCTATAGCATTTTTGGACATTTGGTTTCATACACATTTTTTTTATAAATTTGAAATAATCATTAATAATGCCACGGCGTTGCTGCGTTCCCAATTGCAAGCGAAACAATGATAGTACTTTGAAAGATAACAATTACATTTGAGAAATAGATGGTTGCTATTCCTCGTAAGAACTAGACACCATCAAAATATTCTGCTGTTTGTAATCTGCATTTTGCAGTAACTGATATTGAAAGGTATCAGGGTATTCTATCGGCCAATGGTGTATTGGAGAATGTTTTATAGAGATGTCCAAGGGTTATAGCGAATGTAGTACCATCCATTTTCCCCAATTTACCTACTTATTTTGCAAAACGTGTGCTACCACCAAGAAAAGATCCTGTAGAGCATGAACAAGAAATGCTCCAAATGCATGAAAATTTAGTCCACGAATTTACTAATTCATATTTGATTAGTAATTTCGCGGATTTAATAAATAATTATAAAGAAAAGCTTGCAATTTCAAACTGTTGGACTATTAAAATAACAAATTCAAAATTTTATTTTTGTACACACACACACACACACACACACACGCACGCACGCACGCACGCACGCACGCACGCACGCACGCACGCACGCACGCACGCACGCACGCACACACACACACACACACACACACACACACTCACTCACTCACTCACTCACTCACTCACTCACTCACTCACTCACTCACTCACTCACTCACTCACTCCCCCACACAATCACTCAGTAACTCAGTCACTCAGTCACTCAGTCACTCAATCAGTCACTCACTCAGTCACTCACTCAGTCACTCACTAACTAATAGTGATGGCGATCCTGGACAAAGATCGGATCGATACGAAGAATCGATCTTTTATGAAGGATCGGTGAAAAAATCGATCAATCGTGGAAAAAAAGATCAATCCTAAAAAGGATACTTAAATTAACTTTATTCTCGCTCGCAATGGGTACATTTATATAGTACTTTTAACAATAACTTTTCATACACAAGTTGCCTGTTTTTATAATGTCCATCGAAAAAAATTTATCGGTAGATTGTTTCGGAAACGGATAGTAGCGGGAGTTTTAAGGACTGTCTCCAGTCGCGAGAGCCTTTCTTGTACCTTTGTTTCTTTATTCTTATCCTATCTTACATTATCTTATACTATTCTTACACTATGCATATACTATCTTATACTATACTTATACTATACTTATACTATACTTATACTATACTTATACTATACTTATACTATACTTATACTATACTTATACTATACTTATACTATACTTATACTATACTTATACTATACTTATACTATACTTATACTATACTTATACTATCTTAAATTGCCTTATATTGTACAGACATTTTATATAATAAATAGGAGAGCTCGCACGGCGGAATTGAGGCATCGACCAGCTGTGTGCTCCCCCGCATCGCGCGGGACCCCGGGTGGACCGAGTAGCTCGGTTCTCGCGGGAGCCGCGGGGGGGAGAGCGGTTGGCCCCCCTCATTACCGCCGATATTAGGCGAGCCTGTTTATTGTCTTACTAGCGACGACGCGGTATACCTCGTCTTTCGAGTGCTCCGATCATTGAATTTCAAGTGCGTTCGTTATTGAGTTTCAATCCGATATTGGTAACACAAAGACGAATATCGTCTTTTAGGAACCTTCGTTTATTGAGAACCGGTAGTTTTATCTTGGGCTCGGGATAAATCTTTTCGACGAGGAGATTCCCGAACATAGATTCTTCAGCTATTTATTCAGCTAGGTATAAATAATTACAGAAATATCAAATATCAAATATTGAACATTAAGATGTAACTGATCAATTGGACAATTGGGCAATAAGGTAACCAAAACCAATGAACGTGCAACTTCAGAGTAAAATCTAATGAGATCACTCAACAGTTGAGTCTGCTGAACCCTGCTGAACGCATCCAATATGACACCGATCAGTAATATTCGTGTATAATACATGTGTATATACGTGTATTATATGATGCGTATTTTACGTAGCCACTGTCTGGGACCTATTAAGCATGCTTAAAAGTATGCATAAAATTATGTTATTTTAACCGATCCTAAAGAAAAAAGGATCGATCCTTGATAGATCGGAATTATAAAAGTTCAGTGAAAGATCGATCTTACTTCCCCTAAAAAAATCAATTTTTGATCGATACAACAAAAGATCGCCATCACTACTAACTAACTCACTCACTCACTCACTCACTCACTCACTCCGTCAATCACTCAGTCACTCACTCACTCACTCACTCACTCACTCATTCACTCCAACTCTCACTCACTCACTTACACACACACACACACACTCACTCTCTCACTCAGTCACTCACTCACTCTCTCACTCAGTCACTCAGTCACTCAGTAACTCAGTCACTCAGTCACTCAGCGACTCAGCCACTCAGCTACACAACTACTCAGCTACGCAGCTACTCAGCTACTCAGATATTCAGCTACTCAGCTACTCAACTGCTCAGCCACTCAGCCACTCAGTTACTCAGCTACTCAGTTAATCAGCTACTCAGCTACTCTGCTACTCAGTCACTCAGCCACTCAGCCACTCAGCCACTTAGCCACACAGCCACTCAGTCACTCAGCCAATCAGCTAATCGGCTACACAGCTACTCAGCGACTCAGCTACTCAGCTACTCAGCTACACAGCTACTCAGCTACTCATATACTCAGCTACACAGCTACTCAGATACTCAGCTACGCAGCTACTCAGCTACTCAGCTACACAGCTACTCAGCTACTCAGCTACTCAGTTACTCAGCTACTCAGCTACTCATCTACTCAGCTACTCATCTACTCAGCTACTCAGCCACTCAGCCACTCAGCTACTCAGCTACTCAGCTACTCAGCTACTCAGCTACACAGCTACTCAGAGACTCTGTCAATCAGCCACTCAGCCAATCATCTACTCAGCTAGTCAGCTTCACATCTACTCAGCTACGCAGCTACTCAGCTACTCAGCTACACAGCTACTCAGCTACTCAGCTACTCAGCATCTCAGCCACTCAGCCACTCAGCTTCTGAGCTACTCAGATACTCAGCTACGCAGCTACTCACCTACTCAGCTACACAGCTACTCAGCTAGTCAGCTACTCAGCTTCTCAGCTACACAACTACTCAGCTACTCACCTACTCAACTACTCAGCTACTCAGCTACACAACTACTCAGCTACACAGCTACTCAGCTACGCAGCTGCTCAGCTACTCAGCTACACAGCTACTCAGCTACTCAGCTACTCAGCTACTCAGCTACTCTGCTACTCAGCTACTCAGCTACTCAGCTACTCATCTACTCAGCTACTCAGCCACTCAGCCACACAGCCACTCAGCTACACAGCTACTCAGCTACTCAGCTAGTCAGGTACTCAGCTACTCATCCACTCAGCCAATCAGATACTCAGCTACTCAGCTACTCAGCTACTCAGGTACTCAGCTACTCATCTACTCAGCTATTCAGCACCTCAGCTACTCAGCTACTCAGCTACTCAGCAACTCAGCTACTCAGCTGCTCAGCTACTCAGCTACACAGCTACTCAGCTATTCAGCCACTCAGCCACTCAGCCTCTCAGCCACTCAGCCACTCAGCTTTTCAGCTACTCAGATACTCAGATACGCAGCTACTCAGCTACTCAGCTACTCAGTTACTCAGCGACTCAGCTACTCAGCTTCTCATCTACTCATCTACTCAGCTACTCAGCCACTCAGCTACTCAGCCACTCAGCTACTCAGCTACTCAGCTAGTCAGCTACTCAGCTAGTCAGCTACTCAGCTACTCAGCTAGTCAGCTACTCAGCTAGTCAGCTACTCATCTACTCAGCTACTCAGCTACTCAGCTACACAACTACTCAGCTACTCCGCTATTCATCTACTCAGCTACTCATCTACTCAGCTACTCATCTACTCAGCTACTCAGCTACTCAGCTGGTCAGCTACTCAGCCACTCAGTCACTCAGCCAATCATCTACACAGGTACTCAGCTACTCAGCTACACAACTACTCAGCTACTCAGCTGCTCAGCTACTCAGCTACTCTGCTACTCAGCTACTCAGCTACTCAGCTACACAGCTACTCAGCTACTCAGCACCTCAGCACCTCAGCTACTCAGCTACTCAGCTACTCAGCAACTCAGCTACTCAGCTACTCAGCTACACAGCTACTAATCTACTCAGCCACTCAGTCACTCAACCAATCATCTACACAGCTTCTCAGCTACTCAGCAACTCAGCTTCTCAGCAACTCAGCTACTCAGCTACTCAGCTACTCAGCTACTCAGCTAGTCAGCTACTCAGCTAGTCAGCTACTCAGCTAGTCAGCTACTCATCTCGTCAGCTACTCAGCTACTCAGCTACACAACTACTCAGCTACTCAGATACTCAGCTACTCAGCTACTCAGCTACACAGCTACTCAGCTGATAATCTACTCAGCCACTCAGTCACTCAACCAATCATCTACACAGCTTCTCAGCTACTCAGCAACTCAGCTACTCAGCTACTCAGCTAACCAGCTACTCCGCTACTCAGCTACTCAGCGACACAGCCACTCAGTTACTCAGCTACTCAGCCACTCAGCCACTCAGCTACTCATCTACACAGCCACTCAGCCACTCAGCTACTCAGTTACTCAGTTACTCAGCTACTCAGCTACTCATCTACTCAGCTACTCGGCTACTCAGCTACACAGCTTCTCAGCGACTCTGCCAATCAGCCACTCAGCCAATCATCTACACAGCTACTCAGCTACTCAGCTACACAGCAACTCAGCTACTCATCTACTTAGCTACTCAGATTCTCAGCCGCTCAGCATCTCAGCCACTCAGCCACTCAGCTTCTGAGCTACTCAGATACTCAGCTACGCAGCTACACAACTACTCAGCTATTCAGCTACTCAGCTACTCAGCTACTCAGCTACACAACTACTCATCTACTCAGCTACTCAGCCACTCAGCTACTCATCTACTCAGCTACTCAGATACTCAGCCACTCAGCATCTCAGCCACTCAGCCACTCAGCTTCTGAGCTACTCAGATACTCAGGTACTCAGCTACTCATCTACTCACCTACTCATATACTCAGCTACACAGCTGCTCAGATACTCTGCTACTCAGCTACTCAGCTACACAGCTACTCAGCTACTAATCTACTCAGCCACTCAACCAATCTTCTACTCAGCTACTCAGCCACTCAGCTACTCAGCTACTCAGCTACTCAGCTACTCAGCTACTCAGCTACTCAGCTACTCAGCTACACAACTACTCATCTACTCAGCTACTCAGCCACTCAGCTACTCATCTACTCAGCTACTCAGATACTCAGCCACTCAGCCACTCAGCTTCTGAGCTACTCAGATACTCAGCTACGTAGCTACTCACCTACTGAGCTGCACATCTATTCAGCTATTAAGCTACTCAGCTAGTCAGTTACACAGCTAGTCAGCTACTCACTTACTCAGCTACTCAGCTACTCAGCTACTCAGCTACACAACTACTCAGCTACTCAGCTACTCCGCTATTCATCTACTCAGCCACTCATCTACTCAGCTACTCATCTACTCAGCTACTCAGCTACTCAGTTGGTCAGCTACTCAGCCACTCAGTCACTCAGCCAATCATCTACACAGGTACTCAGCTACTCAGCTACACAACTACTCAGCTACTCAGCTACTCAGCTACTCAGCTACTCTGCTACTCAGCTACTCAGCTACTCAGCTACACAGCTACTCAACTACACAGCACCTCAGCACCTCAGCTACTCAGCTACTCAGCTACTCAGCAACTCAGCTACTCAGCTACTCAGCTACTCAGCTACACAGCTACTAATCTACTCAGCCATTCAGTCACTCAACCAATCATCTACACAGATTCTCAGCTACTCAGCAACTCAGGTACTCAGCAACTCAGCTATTCAGCTACTCAGCTACTCAGCTACTCAGCTAGTCAGCTACTCAGCTAGTCAGCTACTCATCTCGTCAGCTACTCAGCTACTCAGCTACACAACTACTCAGCTACTCAGATACTCAGCTACTCAGCTACTCAGCTACACAGCTACTCAGCTGCTAATCTACTCAGCCACTCAGTCACTCAACCAATCATCTACACAGCTTCTCAGCTACTCAGCAACTCAGCTACTCAGCTACTCAGCTAACCAGCTACTCCGCTACTCAGCTACTCAGCGACACAGCCACTCAGCCACTCAGCTACTCATCTACACAGCCACTCAGCCACTCAGCTACTCAGTTACTCAGTTACTCAGCTACTCAGCTACTCATCTACTCAGCTACTCGGCTACTCAGCTACACAGCTACTCAGCTACTAATCTTCTCAGCCACTCAGTCACTCAACCAATCATCTACACAGCTTCTCAGCTACTCAGCAACTCAGCTACTCAGCTACTCATCTACTCAGCCAATCAGATACTCAGCTACTCAGCTACTCAGCTACTCAGCTACTCAGCTACTCTGCTACTCAGCTACTCAGCTACTCAGCTACACAGCTACTCAACTACACAGCACCTCAGCACCTCAGCTACTCAGCTACTCAGCTACTCAGCAACTCAGCTACTCAGCTACTCAGCTACTCAGCTACACAGCTACTAATCTACTCAGCCACTCAGTCACTCAACCAATCATCTACACAGATTCTCAGCAACTCAGCAACTCAGCTACTCAGCAACTCAGCTATTCAGCTACTCAGCTACTCAGCTACTCAGCTAGTCAGCTACTCAGCTAGTCAGCTACTCATCTCGTCAGCTACTCAGCTACTCAGCTACACAACTACTCAGCTACTCAGATACTCAGCTACTCAGCAACTCAGCTACACAGCTACTCAGCTGCTAATCTACTCAGCCACTCAGTCACTCAACCAATCATCTACACAGCTTCTCAGCTACTCAGCAACTCAGCTACTCAGCTACTCAGCTAACCAGCTACTCCGCTACTCAGCTACTCAGCGACACAGCCACTCAGTTACTCAGCTACTCAGCCACTCAGCCACTCAGCTACTCATCTACACAGCCACTCAGCCACTCAGCTACTCAGTTACTCAGTTACTCAGCTACTCAGCTACTCATATACTCAGCTACTCGGCTACTCAGCTACACAGCTTCTCAGCGACTCTGCCAATCAGCCACTCAGCCAATCATCTACACAGCTACTCAGCTACTCAGCTACTCAGCTACACAGCTACTCAGCTACTAATCTTCTCAGCCACTCAGTCACTCAACCAATCATCTACACAGCTTCTCAGCTACTCAGCAACTCAGCTACTCAGCTACTCATCTACTCAGCCAATCAGATACTCAGCTACTCAGCTACTCAGCTACTCAGCGACACAGCTACTCAGCTACACAACTACTCATCTACTCAGCTACTCAGCCACTCAGCTACTCATCTAATCAGCTAATCAGATTCTCAGCCACTCAGCATCTCAGCCACTCAGCCACTCAGCTTGTGAGCTACTGAGATACTCAGCTACGTAGCTACTCACCTACTCAGCTACACAGCTACTCAGCTATTAAGCTACTCAGCTAGTCAGCTACACAGCTAGTCAGCTACTCACCTACTCAGCTACTCAGCTACTCAGCTACACAACTACTCAGCTATTCAGCTACTCAGCTACTCAGCTACTCAGCTACTCTGCTACTCAGCTACTCAGCTACTCAGCTACTCATCTACTCAGCTACTCATCTACTCAGCTACTCAGCTACACAGCTACTCAGATACTCAGCTACTCAGCTACTCAGCTACTCAGCTACTCAGATACTGAGCCACTCAGCCACTCATCTACTCAGCTACTCAGCCACTCAGCCACACAGCCACTCAGCTACACAGCTACTCAGCTATTCAGCTACTCAGCTACTCAGCTACTCAGTTACTCAGCCACTCAGCTACTGAGCTACTCAGCTAGTCAGCTACTCAGCTAGTCAGCTACTCATCTACTAAGCTACTCAGCTACTCAGCAACTCAGCTACTCAGCTACTCAGCTACTCAGCTACTCAGCTACTCAGCTACTCAGCTACACAGCTACTCAGCTACTCAGCTACTCAGTTACTCAGTTACTCAGCTACTCAGCAACTCAGCTACTCAGCTACTCAGCTAATCAGCTACTCCGCTACTCAGCTACTCAGCTACTCAGCTACTCATCTACTCAGCTACTCATCTACTCAGCTACTCAGCTACACAGCCACTCAGATACTCAGCTACTCAGCTACTCAGCTACACAGCTACTCAGCTACTAATCTACTCAGCTACTCAACCAATCATCTACTCATCTACTCAGCCACTCAGCTACTCAGCTACTCAGCTACTCAGCCACTCAGCTACTCAGCCACTCAGCTACTGAGCGACTCAGCTACTCAGCTACACAGCTACTCAGCTACTCAGCTACTCAGCTACACAACTACTCAGCTACTCAGCTACTCAGGTACTCAGCTACTCAGCTACTCAGCTATTCTGCAACTCAGCTACTCAGCTACACAGCTACTCAGCGATTCTGCCAATCAGCCTATCAACCAATCATCTACACAACTACTCAGCTACTCAGCTACTCAGCCACTCAGCTACACAACTATTCAGCTATTCAGCTACTCAGCTACTCAGCTACTCTGCTACTCAGTTACTCAGCTACTCAGCTACTCAGCTACTCATTTACTCAGCTACTCATCTACTCAGCTACTCATCCACTCAGCCACACAGCCACTCAGCTACACAGCTACTCAGCTACTCATCCACTCAGCCAATCAGATACTCAGCTACTCAGCTACTCAGCTACTCAGGTACTCAGCTACTCATCTACTCAGCTACTCAGACTCTCAGCCGCTCAGCTAATCAGCTACTCAGCACCTCAGCACCTCAGCCACTCAGCTACTCGGCTACTCAGCTACACAGCTACTCAGCGACTCTGCCAATCAGCCACTCAGCCAATCATCTACACAGCTACTCTGCTACTCAGCTTCACAGCAACTCAGCTACTCAGCGACACAGCTACTCAGTTACTCAGCTACTCAGCTACTCATCCACTCAGCCAATCAGATACTCAGCTACTCAGCTACTCAGCTACACAGATACTCAGCTACTCAGCTACACAGCTACTCAGCTACTCAGCAAGTCAGCTACTCAGCTAGTCAGCTACTCATCTACTCAGCTACTCAGCTACACAACTACTCAGCTACTCAGCCACTCAGCCACTCAGCTACACATCTACTCAGCTACTCTGCTACTCAGCTACTCAGGTACTCAGCTACTCATCTACTCATCTACTCACCTACTCATATACTCAGCTACACAGCTGCTCAGATACTCAGCTACACAGCTACTCAGCTACTCAGCTACATAGCTACTCAGCTACTCAGCTACTCAGTTACTCAGTTACTCAGCTGCTCAGCAACTCAGCTACTCAGCTACTCAGCTAACCAGCTACTCCGCTACTCAGCTACTCAGCCACTCAGCTACTCAGCTACTCAGCTACACAACTACTCAGCTACTCAGCTACTCAGCCACTCAGCCACTCAGCCTCTCAGCCACTCAGGAACTCAGCTCCTCAGCTACTCAGATACTCAGATACGCAGCTACTCAGCTACTCAGCTACTCAGCTACTCAGCTACACAGCTACACAGCTACTCAGCTACTAATCTACTCAGCCAATCAGCTACTCAGCTACTCAGCCACTCAGCTACTCAGCCACTCAGCTACTGAGCGACTCAGCTACTCAGCTACACAGCTACTCAGCTACTCAGCTACTCAGCTACACAACTACTCAGCTACTCAGCTACTCAGCTACTCAGCTACTCAGCTACTCAGCAACTCAGCTACTCAGCTACACAGCTACTCAGCTACTCATCTACTCAGCTACTCAGATACTCAGCCACTCAGCATCTCAGCCACTCAGCCACTCAGCTTCTGAGCTACTCAGATACTCAGGTACTCAGCTACTCATCTACTCACCTACTCATATACTCAGCTACACAGCTACTCAGCTACTCAGCCACTCAGCCACTCAGCTACTCATCTACACATCCACTCAGCCACTCAGCCACTCAGCTACTCAGCTACTCAGCTACACAACTACTCATCTACTCAGCTACTCAGCCACTCAGCTACTCATCTACTCAGCTACTCAGATACTCAGCCACTCAGCATCTCAGCCACTCAGCCACTCAGCTTCTGAGCTGCTCAGATACTCAGCTACGTAGCTACTCACCTACTCAGCTACACAGCTACTCAGCTATTAAGCTACTCAGCTAGTCAGCTACACAGCTAGTCAGCTACTCACCTACTCAGCTACTCAGCTTCTCAGCTACACAACTACTCAGCTATTCAGCTACTCAGCTACTCAGCTACTCAGCTACTCAGCTACTCAGCTACTCAGCTACTCTGCTACTCAGCTACTCAGGTACTCAGCTACTCATCTACTCACCTACTCATATACTCAGCTACACAGCTGCTCAGATACTCAGCTACACAGCTACTCAGCTACTCAGCTACACAGCTACTCAGCTACTCAGCTACTCAGTTACTCAGTTACTCAGCTACTCAGCAACTCAGCTACTCAGCTACTCAGCTAATCAGCTACTCCGCTACTCAGCTACTCAGCGACACAGCTACTCAGCTACACAACTACTCATCTACTCAGCTACTCAGCCACTCAGCTACTCATCTACTCAGCTACTCAGCCACTGAGCCACACAGCCACTCAGCTACACAGCTATTCAGCTACTCAGCTAGTCAGGTACTCAGCTACTCATCCACTCAGCCAATCAGATACTCAGCTACTCAGCTACTCAGCTACTCAGGTACTCAGCTACTCATCTACTCACCTACTCTTATACTCAGCTACACAGCTACTCAGATACTCAGCTACTCAGCTACTCAGCCACACAGCTACACAGCTACTCAGCTACTCAGTTACTCAGTTACTCAGCTACTCAGCAACTCAGCTACTCAGCTACTTAGCTAATCAGCTACTCCGCTACTCAGCTACTCAACGACACAGCTACTCAGCTACACAACTACTCATCTACTCAGCTACTCAGCCACTCAGCTACTCATCTAATCAGCTACTCAGATACTCAGCCACTCAGCATCTCAGCCACTCAGCCACTCAGCTTCTGAGCAACTCAGATACTCAGCTACGTAGCTACTCACCTACTCAGCTACACAGCTACTCAGCTATTAAGCTACTCAGCTAGTCAGCTACACAGCTAGTCAGCTACTCACCTACTCAGCTACTCAGCTACTCAGGTACTCAGCTACTCATCTACTCACCTACTCTTATACTCAGCTACACAGCTACTCAGATACTCAGCTACTCAGCTACTCAGCCACACAGCTACAAAGCTACTAATCTACTCAGCCACTCAACCAATCATCTACTCATCTACTCAGCCACTCAGCTACTCAGCTACTCAGCTACTCAGCCACTCAGCTACTCAGCCACTCAGCTACTGAGCGACTCAGCTACTCAGCTACACAGCTACTCAGCTACTCAGCTACTCAGCTACACAACTACTCAGCTACTCAGCGATTCTGCCAATCAGCCAATCAACCAATCATCTACACAACTACTCAGCTACTCAGCTACTCAGCCACTCAGCTACTTAGCTAGTCAGCTACTCAGCTAGTCTACACAACTACTCAGCTATTCAGCTACTCAGCTACTCAGCTACTCTGCTACTCAGCTACTCAGCTACTCAGCTACTCAGCTACTCATCTACTCAGCTACTCATCTACTCAGCCACTGAGCCACACAGCCACTCAGCTACACAGCTATTCAGCTACTCAGCTAGTCAGGTACTCAGCTACTCATCCACTCAGCCAATCAGATACTCAGCTACTCAGCTACTCAGCTACTCAGGTACTCAGCTACTCATCTACTCACCTACTCTTATACTCAGCTACACAGCTACTCAGATACTCAGCTACTCAGCTACACAACTACTCAGCTACTCAGCTACTCAGCTACTTAGCTAGTCAGCTACTCAGCTAGTCTACACAACTACTCAGCTATTCAGCTACTCAGCTACTCAGCTACTCTGCTACTCAGCTACTCAGCTACTCAGCTACTCAGCTACTCATCTACTCAGCTACTCATCTACTCAGCCACTGAGCCACACAGCCACTCAGCTACACAGCTATTCAGCTACTCAGCTAGTCAGGTACTCAGCTACTCATCCACTCAGCCAATCAGATACTCAGCTACTCAGCTACTCAGCTACTCAGGTACTCAGCTACTCATCTACTCACCTACTCTTATACTCAGCTACACAGCTACTCAGATACTCAGCTACTCAGCTACTCAGCCACACAGCTACTCAGCTATTAAGCTACTCAGCTAGTCAGCTACACAGCTAGTCAGCTACTCACCTACTCAGCTACTCAGCTACTCAGCTACACAACTACTCATCTACTCAGCTACTCAGTTACTCAGTTACTCAGCTACTCAGCAACTCAGCTACTCAGCTACTTAGCTAATCAGCTACTCCGCTACTCAGCTACTCAGCGACACAGCTACTCAGCTACACAACTACTCATCTACTCAGCTACTCAGGTACTCAGCTACTCTGCTACTCAGCTACTCAGCTACTCAGCTACTCATCTACTCAGCTACTCAACTACTCAGCTACTCATCCACTCAGCCACACAGCCACTCAGCTACACAGCTACTCAGCTACTCAGGTACTCAGGTACTCAGCTACTCATCCACTCAGCCAATCAGATACTCAGCTACTCAGCTACTCAGGTACTCAGCTACTCATCTACTCAGCTACTCAGAATCTCGGCCGCTCAGCTACTCAGCTACTCAGCACCTCTGCACCTCAGCCACTCAGCTACTCAGCGTCTCTGCCAATCAGCCACTCAGCCAATCATCTACACAGCTACTCAGCTACTCAGCTACACAGCTACTCAGCTACTCAGCTACTCAGCTACTCTGTTACTCAGTTACTCAGCTGCTCAGCAACTCAGCTACTCAGCTACTCAGCTAACCAGCTACTCCGCTACTCAGCTACTCAGCTACTCAGCCACTCAGCTACTCAGCTACTCAGCTACACAACTACTCAGCTACTCAGCTACTCAGCCACTCAGCCACTCAGCCTCTCAGCCACTCAGGAACTCAGCTTCTCAGCTACTCAGATACTCAGATACGCAGCTACTCAGCTACTCAGCTACTCAGCTACTCAGCTACACAGCTACACAGCTACTCAGCTACTAATCTACTCAGCCAATCAGCTACTCAGCTACTCAGCCACTCAGCTACTCAGCCACTCAGCTACTCAGCCACTCAGCTACTGAGTGACTCAGCTACTCAGCTACACAGCTACTCAGCTACTCAGCTACTCAGCTACACAACTACTCAGCTACTCAGCTACTCAGCTACTCAGCTACTCAGCTACTCAGCAACTCAGCTACTCAGCTACACAGCTACTCAGCTACTCATCTACTCAGCTACTCAGATACTCAGCCACTCAGCATCTCAGCCACTCAGCCACTCAGCTTGTGAGCTACTCAGATACTCAGGTACTCAGCTACTCATCTACTCACCTACTCATATACTCAGCTACACAGCTGCTCAGATACTCAGCTACTCAGCTACTCAGCTACACAGCTACTCAGCTACTAATCTACTCAGCCACTCAACCAATCTTCTACTCAGCTACTCAGCCACTCAGCTACTCAGCTACTCAGCTACTTAGCTACTCAGCAACTCAGCTAGACAACTACTCTGCTACTCAGCTACTCAGCCACTCAGCCACTCTGCTACTCATCTACACATCCACTCAGCCACTCAGCCACTCAGCTACTCAGCTACTCAGCTACACAACTACTCATCTACTCAGCTACTCAGCCACTCAGCTACTCATCTACTCAGCTACTCAGATACTCAGCCACTCAGCATCTCAGCCACTCAGCCACTCAGCTTCTGAGCTGCTCAGATACTCAGCTACGTAGCTACTCACCTACTCAGCTACACAGCTACTCAGCTATTAAGCTACTCAGCTAGTCAGCTACACAGCTAGTCAGCTACTCACCTACTCAGCTACTCAGCTTCTCAGCTACACAACTACTCAGCTATTCAGCTACTCAGCTACTCAGCTACTCTGCTACTCAGCTACTCAGCTACTCAGCTACTCTGCTACTCAGCTACTCAGGTACTCAGCTACTCATCTACTCACCTACTCATATACTCAGCTACACAGCTGCTCAGATACTCAGCTACACAGCTACTCAGCTACTCAGCTACACAGCTACTCAGCTAATCAGCTACTCAGTTACTCAGTTACTCAGCTACTTAGCAACTCAGCTACTCAGCTACTCAGCTAATCAGCTACTCCGCTACTCAGCTACTCAGCGACACAGCTACTCAGCTACACAACTACTCATCTACTCAGCTACTCAGCCACTCAGCTACTCATCTAATCAGCTACTCAGATTCTCAGCCACTCAGCATCTCAGCCACTCAGCCACTCAGCTTCTGAGCTACTCAGATACTCAGCTACGTAGCTACTCACCTACTCAGCTACACAGCTACTCAGCTATTAAGCTACTCAGCTAGTCAGCTACACAGCTAGTCAGCTACTCACCTACTCACCTACTCAGCTACTCAGCTACTCAGCTACACAACTACTCAGCTATTCAGCTACTCAGCTACTCAGCTACTCAGCTACTCAGCTACTCAGCTACTCTGCTACTCAGCTACTCAGCTACTCAGCTACTCATCTACTCAGCTACTCATCTACTCAGCTACTCAGCCACTGAGCCACACAGCCACTCAGCTACACAGCTATTCAGCTACTCAGCTAGTCAGGTACTCAGCTACTCATCCACTCAGCCAATCAGATACTCAGCTACTCAGCTACTCAGATACTCAGGTACTCAGCTACTCATCTACTCACCTACTCTTATACTCAGCTACACAGCTACTCAGATACTCAGCTACTCAGCTACTCAGCCACACAGCTACACAGCTACTAATCTACTCAGCCACTCAACCAATCATCTACTCATCTACTCAGCCACTCAGCTACTCAGCTACTCAGCTACACAGCTACTCAGCTACTCAGCAAGTCAGCTACTCAGCTAGTCAGCTACTCATCTACTCAGCTACTCAGCTACACAACTACTCAGCTACTCAGCCACTCAGCCACTCAGCTACACATCTACTCAGCTACTCTGCTACTCAGCTACTCAGGTACTCAGCTACTCATCTACTCATCTACTCACCTACTCATATACTCAGCTACACAGCTGCTCAGATACTCAGCTACACAGCTACTCAGCTACTCAGCTACACAGCTACTCAGCTACTCAGCTACACAACTACGCATCTACTCAGCTACTCAGTTACTCAGTTACTCAGCTACTCAGCAACTCAGCTACTCAGCTACTTAGCTAATCAGCTACTCCGCTACTCAGCTACTCAGCGACACAGCTACTCAGCTACACAACTACTCATCTACTCAGCTACTCAGGTACTCAGCTACTCTGCTACTCAGCTACTCAGCTACTCAGCTACTCATCTACTCAGCTACTCAACTACTCAGCTACTCATCCACTCAGCCACACAGCCACTCAGCTACACAGCTACTCAGCTACTCAGGTACTCAGGTACTCAGCTACTCATCCACTCAGCCAATCAGATACTCAGCTACTCAGCTACTCAGGTACTCAGCTACTCATCTACTCAGCTACTCAGAATCTCGGCCGCTCAGCTACTCAGCTACTCAGCACCTCTGCACCTCAGCCACTCAGCTACTCAGCGTCTCTGCCAATCAGCCACTCAGCCAATCATCTACACAGCTACTCAGCTACTCAGCTACACAGCTACTCAGCTACTCAGCTACTCAGCTACTCAGCTACTCAGCTACTCAGCAACTCAGCTACTCAGCTACACAGCTACTCAGCTACTCAGCTACCAATCTACTCAGCCACTCAACCAATCTTCTACTCAGCTACTCAGCCACTCAGCTATTCAGCTACTCAGCTACTCAGCTACTCAGCAACTCAGCTACACAACTACTTTGCTACTCAGCTACTCAGCCACTCAGCCACTCAGCTACTCATCTACACATCCACTCAGCCACTCAGCCACTCAGCTACTCAGCTACTCAGCTACACAACTACTCATCTACTCAGCTACTCAGCCACTCAGCTACTCATCTACTCAGCTACTCAGATACTCAGCCACTCGGCATCTCAGCCACTCAGCCACTCAGCTTCTGAGCTGCTCAGATACTCAGCTACGTAGCTACTCACCTACTCAGCTACACAGCTACTCAGCTATTAAGCTACTCAGCTAGTCAGCTACACAGCTAGTCAGCTACTCACCTACTCAGCTACTCAGCTTCTCAGCTACACAACTACTCAGCTATTCAGCTACTCAGCTACTCAGCTACTCTGCTACTCAGCTACTCAGCTACTCAGCTACTCTGCTACTCAGCTACTCAGGTACTCAGCTACTCATCTACTCACCTACTCATATACTCAGCTACACAGCTGCTCAGATACTCAGCTACACAGCTACTCAGCTACTCAGCTACACAGCTACTCAGCTACTCAGCTACTCAGTTACTCAGTTACTCAGCTACTTAGCAACTCAGCTACTCAGCTACTCAGCTAATCAGCTACTCCGCTACTCAGCTACTCAGCGACACAGCTACTCAGCTACACAACTACTCATCTACTCAGCTACTCAGCCACTCAGCTACTCATCTAATCAGCTACTCAGATTCTCAGCCACTCAGCATCTCAGCCACTCAGCCACTCAGCTTCTGAGCTACTCAGATACTCAGCTACGTAGCTACTCACCTACTCAGCTACACAGCTACTCAGCTATTAAGCTACTCAGCTAGTCAGCTACACAGCTAGTCAGCTACTCACCTACTCACCTACTCAGCTACTCAGCTACTCAGCTACACAACTACTCAGCTATTCAGCTACTCAGCTACTCAGCTACTCAGCTACTCAGCTACTCAGCTACTCTGCTATTCAGCTACTCAGCTACTCAGCTACTCATCTACTCAGCTACTCATCTACTCAGCTACTCAGCCACTGAGCCACACAGCCACTCAGCTACACAGCTATTCAGCTACTCAGCTAGTCAGGTACTCAGCTACTCATCCACTCAGCCAATCAGATACTCAGCTACTCAGCTACTCAGCTACTCAGGTACTCAGCTACTCATCTACTCACCTACTCTTATACTCAGCTACACAGCTACTCAGATACTCAGCTACTCAGCTACTCAGCCACACAGCTACACAGCTACTAATCTACTCAGCCACTCAACCAATCATCTACTCATCTACTCAGCCACTCAGCTACTCAGCTACTCAGCTACACAGCTACTCAGCTACTCAGCAAGTCAGCTACTCAGCTAGTCAGCTACTCATCTACTCAGCTACTCAGCTACACAACTACTCAGCTACTCAGCCACTCAGCCACTCAGCTACACATCTACTCAGCTACTCTGCTACTCAGCTACTCAGGTACTCAGCTACTCATCTACTCATCTACTCACCTACTCATATACTCAGCTACACAGCTGCTCAGATACTCAGCTACACAGCTACTCAGCTACTCAGCTACACAGCTACTCAGCTACTCAGCTACACAACTACTCATCTACTCAGCTACTCAGTTACTCAGTTACTCAGCTACTCAGCAACTCAGCTACTCAGCTACTTAGCTAATCAGCTACTCCGCTACTCAGCTACTCAGCGACACAGCTACTCAGCTACTCAGCGACACAGCTACTCAGCTACACAACTACTCATCTACTCAGCTACTCAGGTACTCAGCTACTCTGCTACTCAGCTACTCAGCTACTCAGCTACTCATCTACTCAGCTACTCAACTACTCAGCTACTCATCCACTCAGCCACACAGCCACTCAGCTACACAGCTACTCAGCTACTCAGGTACTCAGGTACTCAGCTACTCATCCACTCAGCCAATCAGATACTCAGCTACTCAGCTACTCAGGTACTCAGCTACTCATCTACTCAGCTACTCAGAATCTCGGCCGCTCAGCTACTCAGCTACTCAGCACCTCTGCACCTCAGCCACTCAGCTACTCAGCGTCTCTGCCAATCAGCCACTCAGCCAATCATCTACACAGCTACTCAGCTACTCAGCTACACAGCTACTCAGCTACTCAGCTACTCAGTTACTCAGTTACTCAGCTGCTCAGCAACTCAGCTACTCAGCTACTCAGCTAACCAGCTACTCCGCTACTCAGCTACTCAGCCACTCAGCTACTCAGCTACTCAGCTACACAACTACTCAGCTACTCAGCTACTCAGCCACTCAGCCACTCAGCCTCTCAGCCACTCAGGAACTCAGCTTCTCAGCTACTCAGATACTCAGATACGCAGCTACTCAGCTACTCAGCTACTCAGCTACTCAGCTACACAGCTACACAGCTACTCAGCTACTAATCTACTCAGCCAATCAGCTACTCAGCTACTCAGCCACTCAGCTACTCAGCCACTCAGCTACTCAGCCACTCAGCTACTGAGTGACTCAGCTACTCAGCTACACAGCTACTCAGCTACTCAGCTACTCAGCTACACAACTACTCAGCTACTCAGCTACTCAGCTACTCAGCTACTCAGCTACTCAGCAACTCAGCTACTCAGCTACACAGCTACTCAGCTACTCATCTACTCAGCTACTCAGATACTCAGCCACTCAGCATCTCAGCCACTCAGCCACTCAGCTTGTGAGCTACTCAGATACTCAGGTACTCAGCTACTCATCTACTCACCTACTCATATACTCAGCTACACAGCTGCTCAGATACTCAGCTACTCAGCTACTCAGCTACACAGCTACTCAGCTACTAATCTACTCAGCCACTCAACCAATCTTCTACTCAGCTACTCAGCCACTCAGCTACTCAGCTACTCAGCTACTCAGCTACTCAGCAACTCAGCTACACAACTACTCTGCTACTCAGCTACTCAGCCACTCAGCCACTCAGCTACTCATCTACACATCCACTCAGCCACTCAGCCACTCAGCTACTCAGCTACTCAGCTACACAACTACTCATCTACTCAGCTACTCAGCCACTCAGCTACTCATCTACTCAGCTACTCAGATACTCAGCCACTCAGCATGTCAGCCACTCAGCCACTCAGCTTCTGAGCTGCTCAGATACTCAGCTACGTAGCTACTCACCTACTCAGCTACACAGCTACTCAGCTATTAAGCTACTCAGCAAGTCAGCTACTCAGCTAGTCAGCTACTCATCTACTCAGCTACTCAGCTACACAACTACTCAGCTACTCAGCCACTCAGCCACTCAGCTACACATCTACTCAGCTACTCTGCTACTCAGCTACTCAGGTACTCAGCTACTCATCTACTCATCTACTCACCTACTCATATACTCAGCTACACAGCTGCTCAGATACTCAGCTACACAGCTACTCAGCTACTCAGCTACACAGCTACTCAGCTACTCAGCTACACAACTACTCATCTACTCAGCTACTCAGTTACTCAGTTACTCAGCTACTCAGCAACTCAGCTACTCAGCTACTTAGCTAATCAGCTACTCCGCTACTCAGCTACTCAGCGACACAGCTACTCAGCTACTCAGCGACACAGCTACTCAGCTACACAACTACTCATCTACTCAGCTACTCAGGTACTCAGCTACTCTGCTACTCAGCTACTCAGCTACTCAGCTACTCATCTACTCAGCTACTCAACTACTCAGCTACTCATCCACTCAGCCACACAGCCACTCAGCTACACAGCTACTCAGCTACTCAGGTACTCAGGTACTCAGCTACTCATCCACTCAGCCAATCAGATACTCAGCTACTCAGCTACTCAGGTACTCAGCTACTCATCTACTCAGCTACTCAGAATCTCGGCCGCTCAGCTACTCAGCTACTCAGCACCTCTGCACCTCAGCCACTCAGCTACTCAGCGTCTCTGCCAATCAGCCACTCAGCCAATCATCTACACAGCTACTCAGCTACTCAGCTACACAGCTACTCAGCTACTCAGCTACTCAGTTACTCAGTTACTCAGCTGCTCAGCAACTCAGCTACTCAGCTACTCAGCTAACCAGCTACTCCGCTACTCAGCTACTCAGCCACTCAGCTACTCAGCTACTCAGCTACACAACTACTCAGCTACTCAGCTACTCAGCCACTCAGCCACTCAGCCTCTCAGCCACTCAGGAACTCAGCTTCTCAGCTACTCAGATACTCAGATACGCAGCTACTCAGCTACTCAGCTACTCAGCTACTCAGCTACACAGCTACACAGCTACTCAGCTACTAATCTACTCAGCCAATCAGCTACTCAGCTACTCAGCCACTCAGCTACTCAGCCACTCAGCTACTGAGTGACTCAGCTACTCAGCTACACAGCTACTCAGCTACTCAGCTACTCAGCTACACAACTACTCAGCTACTCAGCTACTCAGCTACTCAGCTACTCAGCTACTCAGCAACTCAGCTACTCAGCTACACAGCTACTCAGCTACTCATCTACTCAGCTACTCAGATACTCAGCCACTCAGCATCTCAGCCACTCAGCCACTCAGCTTGTGAGCTACTCAGATACTCAGGTACTCAGCTACTCATCTACTCACCTACTCATATACTCAGCTACACAGCTGCTCAGATACTCAGCTACTCAGCTACTCAGCTACACAGCTACTCAGCTACTAATCTACTCAGCCACTCAACCAATCTTCTACTCAGCTACTCAGCCACTCAGCTACTCAGCTACTCAGCTACTCAGCTACTCAGCAACTCAGCTACACAACTACTCTGCTACTCAGCTACTCAGCCACTCAGCCACTCAGCTACTCATCTACACATCCACTCAGCCACTCAGCCACTCAGCTACTCAGCTACTCAGCTACACAACTACTCATCTACTCAGCTACTCAGCCACTCAGCTACTCATCTACTCAGCTACTCAGATACTCAGCCACTCAGCATGTCAGCCACTCAGCCACTCAGCTTCTGAGCTGCTCAGATACTCAGCTACGTAGCTACTCACCTACTCAGCTACACAGCTACTCAGCTATTAAGCTACTCAGCTAGTCAGCTACACAGCTAGTCAGCTACTCACCTACTCAGCTACTCACCTACTCACCTACTCAGCTACTCAGCTACTCAGCTACACAACTACTCAGCTATTCAGCTACTCAGCTACTCAGCTACTCAGCTACTCAGCTACTCAGCTACTCTGCTATTCAGCTACTCAGCTACTCAGCTACTCATCTACTCAGCTACTCATCTACTCAGCTACTCAGCCACTGAGCCACACAGCCACTCAGCTACACAGCTATTCAGCTACTCAGCTAGTCAGGTACTCAGCTACTCATCCACTCAGCCAATCAGATACTCAGCTACTCAGCTACTCAGCTACACAGCTAGTCAGCTACTCACCTACTCAGCTACTCACCTACTCACCTACTCAGCTACTCAGCTACTCAGCTACACAACTACTCAGCTATTCAGCTACTCAGCTACTCAGCTACTCAGCTACTCAGCTACTCAGCTACTCTGCTATTCAGCTACTCAGCTACTCAGCTACTCATCTACTCAGCTACTCATCTACTCAGCTACTCAGCCACTGAGCCACACAGCCACTCAGCTACACAGCTATTCAGCTACTCAGCTAGTCAGGTACTCAGCTACTCATCCACTCAGCCAATCAGATACTCAGCTACTCAGCTACTCAGCTACTCAGGTACTCAGCTACTCATCTACTCACCTACTCTTATACTCAGCTACACAGCTACTCATCTACTCAGCCACTCAGCTACTCAGCTACTCAGCTACACAGCTACTCAGCTACTCAGCAAGTCAGCTACTCAGCTAGTCAGCTACTCATCTACTCAGCTACTCAGCTACACAACTACTCAGCTACTCAGCCACTCAGCCACTCAGCTACACATCTACTCAGCTACTCTGCTACTCAGCTACTCAGGTACTCAGCTACTCATCTACTCATCTACTCACCTACTCATATACTCAGCTACACAGCTGCTCAGATACTCAGCTACACAGCTACTCAGCTACTCAGCTACACAGCTACTCAGCTACTCAGCTACACAACTACTCATCTACTCAGCTACTCAGTTACTCAGTTACTCAGCTACTCAGCAACTCAGCTACTCAGCTACTTAGCTAATCAGCTACTCCGCTACTCAGCTACTCAGCGACACAGCTACTCAGCTACTCAGCGACACAGCTACTCAGCTACACAACTACTCATCTACTCAGCTACTCAGGTACTCAGCTAGTCTGCTACTCAGCTACTCAGCTACTCAGCTACTCATCTACTCAGCTACTCAACTACTCAGCTACTCATCCACTCAGCCACACAGCCACTCAGCTACACAGCTACTCAGCTACTCAGGTACTCAGGTACTCAGCTACTCATCCACTCAGCCAATCAGATACTCAGCTACTCAGCTACTCAGGTACTCAGCTACTCATCTACTCAGCTACTCAGAATCTCGGCCGCTCAGCTACTCAGCTACTCAGCACCTCTGCACCTCAGCCACTCAGCTACTCAGCGTCTCTGCCAATCAGCCACTCAGCCAATCATCTACACAGCTACTCAGCTACTCAGCTACACAGCTACTCAGCTACTCAGCTACTCAGTTACTCAGTTACTCAGCTGCTCAGCAACTCAGCTACTCAGCTACTCAGCTAACCAGCTACTCCGCTACTCAGCTACTCAGCCACTCAGCTACTCAGCTACTCAGCTACACAACTACTCAGCTACTCAGCTACTCAGCCACTCAGCCACTCAGCCTCTCAGCCACTCAGGAACTCAGCCACTCAGCTACTCAGCCACTCAGCTACTGAGTGACTCAGCTACTCAGCTACACAGCTACTCAGCTACTCAGCTACTCAGCTACACAACTACTCAGCTACTCAGCTACTCAGCTACTCAGCTACTCAGCTACTCAGCTACTCAGCCACTCAGCATCTCAGCCACTCAGCCACTCAGCTTCTGAGCTGCTCAGATACTCAGATACGTAGCTACTCACCTACTCAGCTACACAGCTACTCAGCTATTAAGCTACTCAGCTAGTCAGCTACACAGCTAGTCAGCTACTCACCTACTCAGCTACTCACCTACTCACCTACTCAGCTACTCAGCTACTCAGCTACACAACTACTCAGCTATTCAGCTACTCAGCTACTCAGCTACTCAGCTACTCAGCTACTCAGCTACTCTGCTATTCAGCTACTCAGCTACTCAGCTACTCATCTACTCAGCTACTCATCTACTCAGCTACTCAGCCACTGAGCCACACAGCCACTCAGCTACACAGCTATTCAGCTACTCAGCTAGTCAGGTACTCAGCTACTCATCCACTCAGCCAATCAGATACTCAGCTACTCAGCTACTCAGCTACTCAGGTACTCAGCTACTCATCTACTCACCTACTCTTATACTCAGCTACACAGCTACTCAGATACTCAGCTACTCAGCTACTCAGCCACACAGCTACACAGCTACTAATCTACTCAGCCACTCAACCAATCATCTACTCATCTACTCAGCCACTCAGCTACTCAGCTACTCAGCTACACAGCTACTCAGCTACTCAGCAAGTCAGCTACTCAGCTAGTCAGCTACTCATCTACTCAGCTACTCAGCTACACAACTACTCAGCTACTCAGCCACTCAGCCACTCAGCTACACATCTACTCAGCTACTCTGCTACTCAGCTACTCAGGTACTCAGCTACTCATCTACTCATCTACTCACCTACTCATATACTCAGCTACACAGCTGCTCAGATACTCAGCTACACAGCTACTCAGCTACTCAGCTACACAGCTACTCAGCTACTCAGCTACACAACTACTCATCTACTCAGCTACTCAGTTACTCAGTTACTCAGCTACTCAGCAACTCAGCTACTCAGCTACTTAGCTAATCAGCTACTCCGCTACTCAGCTACTCAGCGACACAGCTACTCAGCTACTCAGCGACACAGCTACTCAGCTACACAACTACTCATCTACTCAGCTACTCAGGTACTCAGCTACTCTGCTACTCAGCTACTCAGCTACTCAGCTACTCATCTACTCAGCTACTCAACTACTCAGCTACTCATCCACTCAGCCACACAGCCACTCAGCTACACAGCTACTCAGCTACTCAGGTACTCAGGTACTCAGCTACTCATCCACTCAGCCAATCAGATACTCAGCTACTCAGCTACTCAGGTACTCAGCTACTCATCTACTCAGCTACTCAGAATCTCGGCCGCTCAGCTACTCAGCTACTCAGCACCTCTGCACCTCAGCCACTCAGCTACTCAGCGTCTCTGCCAATCAGCCACTCAGCCAATCATCTACACAGCTACTCAGCTACTCAGCTACACAGCTACTCAGCTACTCAGCTACTCAGTTACTCAGTTACTCAGCTGCTCAGCAACTCAGCTACTCAGCTACTCAGCTAACCAGCTACTCCGCTACTCAGCTACTCAGCCACTCAGCTACTCAGCTACTCAGCTACACAACTACTCAGCTACTCAGCTACTCAGCCACTCAGCCACTCAGCCTCTCAGCCACTCAGGAACTCAGCTTCTCAGCTACTCAGATACTCAGATACGCAGCTACTCAGCTACTCAGCTACTCAGCTACTCAGCTACACAGCTACACAGCTACTCAGCTACTAATCTACTCAGCCAATCAGCTACTCAGCTACTCAGCCACTCAGCTACTCAGCCACTCAGCTACTCAGCCACTCAGCTACTGAGTGACTCAGCTACTCAGCTACACAGCTACTCAGCTACTCAGCTACTCAGCTACACAACTACTCAGCTACTCAGCTACTCAGCTACTCAGCTACTCAGCTACTCAGCAACTCAGCTACTCAGCTACACAGCTACTCAGCTACTCATCTACTCAGCTACTCAGATACTCAGCCACTCAGCATCTCAGCCACTCAGCCACTCAGCTTGTGAGCTACTCAGATACTCAGGTACTCAGCTACTCATCTACTCACCTACTCATATACTCAGCTACACAGCTGCTCAGATACTCAGCTACTCAGCTACTCAGCTACACAGCTACTCAGCTACTAATCTACTCAGCCACTCAACCAATCTTCTACTCAGCTACTCAGCCACTCAGCTACTCAGCTACTCAGCTACTTAGCTACTCAGCAACTCAGCTACACAACTACTCTGCTACTCAGCTACTCAGCCACTCAGCCACTCAGCTACTCATCTACACATCCACTCAGCCACTCAGCCACTCAGCTACTCAGCTACTCAGCTACACAACTACTCATCTACTCAGCTACTCAGCCACTCAGCTACTCATCTACTCAGCTACTCAGATACTCAGCCACTCAGCATCTCAGCCACTCAGCCACTCAGCTTCTGAGCTGCTCAGATACTCAGCTACGTAGCTACTCACCTACTCAACTACTCAGCTACTCAGCTATTAAGCTACTCAGCTAGTCAGCTACACAGCTAGTCAGCTACTCACCTACTCAGCTACTCAGCTTCTCAGCTACACAACTACTCAGCTATTCAGCTACTCAGCTACTCAGCTACTCTGCTACTCAGCTACTCAGCTACTCAGCTACTCTGCTACTCAGCTACTCAGGTACTCAGCTACTCATCTACTCACCTACTCATATACTCAGCTACACAGCTGCTCAGATACTCAGCTACACAGCTACTCAGCTACTCAGCTACACACCTACTCAGCTACTCAGCTACTCAGTTACTCAGTTACTCAGCTACTTAGCAACTCAGCTACTCAGCTACTCAGCTAATCAGCTACTCCGCTACTCAGCTACTCAGCGACACAGCTACTCAGCTACACAACTACTCATCTACTCAGCTACTCAGCCACTCAGCTACTCATCTAATCAGCTACTCAGATTCTCAGCCACTCAGCATCTCAGCCACTCAGCCACTCAGCTTCTGAGCTACTCAGATACTCAGCTACGTAGCTACTCACCTACTCAGCTACACAGCTACTCAGCTATTAAGCTACTCAGCTAGTCAGCTACACAGCTAGTCAGCTACTCACCTACTCACCTACTCAGCTACTCAGCTACTCAGCTACACAACTACTCAGCTATTCAGCTACTCAGCTACTCAGCTACTCAGCTACTCAGCTACTCAGCTACTCTGCTACTCAGCTACTCAGCTACTCAGCTACTCATCTACTCAGCTACTCATCTACTCAGCTACTCAGCCACTGAGCCACACAGCCACTCAGCTACACAGCTATTCAGCTACTCAGCTAGTCAGGTACTCAGCTACTCATCCACTCAGCCAATCAGATACTCAGCTACTCAGCTACTCAGCTACTCAGGTACTCAGCTACTCATCTACTCACCTACTCTTATACTCAGCTACACAGCTACTCAGATACTCAGCTACTCAGCTACTCAGCCACACAGCTACACAGCTACTAATCTACTCAGCCACTCAACCAATCATCTACTCATCTACTCAGCCACTCAGCTACTCAGCTACTCAGCTACACAGCTACTCAGCTACTCAGCAAGTCAGCTACTCAGCTAGTCAGCTACTCATCTACTCAGCTACTCAGCTACACAACTACTCAGCTACTCAGCCACTCAGCCACTCAGCTACACATCTACTCAGCTACTCTGCTACTCAGCTACTCAGGTACTCAGCTACTCATCTACTCATCTACTCACCTACTCATATACTCAGCTACACAGCTGCTCAGATACTCAGCTACACAGCTACTCAGCTACTCAGCTACACAGCTACTCAGCTACTCAGCTACACAACTACTCATCTACTCAGCTACTCAGTTACTCAGTTACTCAGCTACTCAGCAACTCAGCTACTCAGCTACTTAGCTAATCAGCTACTCCGCTACTCAGCTACTCAGCGACACAGCTACTCAGCTACACAACTACTCATCTACTCAGCTACTCAGGTACTCAGCTACTCTGCTACTCAGCTACTCAGCTACTCAGCTACTCATCTACTCAGCTACTCAACTACTCAGCTACTCATCCACTCAGCCACACAGCCACTCAGCTACACAGCTACTCAGCTACTCAGGTACTCAGGTACTCAGCTACTCATCCACTCAGCCAATCAGATACACAGCTACTCAGCTACTCAGGTACTCAGCTACTCATCTACTCAGCTACTCAGAATCTCGGCCGCTCAGCTACTCAGCTACTCAGCACCTCTGCACCTCAGCCACTCAGCTACTCAGCGTCTCTGCCAATCAGCCACTCAGCCAATCATCTACACAGCTACTCAGCTACTCAGCTACACAGCTACTCAGCTACTCAGCTACTCAGTTACTCAGTTACTCAGCTGCTCAGCAACTCAGCTACTCAGCTACTCAGCTAACCAGCTACTCCGCTACTCAGCTACTCAGCCACTCAGCTACTCAGCTACTCAGCTACACAACTACTCAGCTACTCAGCTACTCAGCCACTCAGCCACTCAGCCTCTCAGCCACTCAGGAACTCAGCTTCTCAGCTACTCAGATAATCAGATACGCAGCTACTCAGCTACTCAGCTACTCAGCTACTCAGCTACACAGCTACACAGCTACTCAGCTACTAATCTGCTCAGCCAATCAGCTACTCAGCTACTCAGCCACTCAGCTACTCAGCCACTCAGCTACTCAGCCACTCAGCTACTGAGTGACTCAGCTACTCAGCTACACAGCTACTCAGCTACTCAGCTACTCAGCTACACAACTACTCAGCTACTCAGCTACTCAGCTACTCGCTACTCAGCTACTCAGCAACTCAGCTACTCAGCTACACAGCTACTCAGCTACTCATCTACTCAGCTACTCAGATACTCAGCCACTCAGCATCTCAGCCACTCAGCCACTCAGCTTGTGAGCTACTCAGATACTCAGGTACTCAGCTACTCATCTACTCACCTACTCATATACTCAGCTACACAGCTGCTCAGATACTCAGCTACTCAGCTACTCAGCTACACAGCTACTCAGCTACTAATCTACTCAGCCACTCAACCAATCTTCTACTCAGCTACTCAGCCACTCAGCTACTCAGCTACTCAGCTACTTAGCTACTCAGCAACTCAGCTACACAACTACTCTGCTACTCAGCTACTCAGCCACTCAGCCACTCAGCTACTCATCTACACATCCACTCAGCCACTCAGCCACTCAGCTACTCAGCTACTCAGCTACACAACTACTCATCTACTCAGCTACTCAGCCACTCAGCTACTCATCTACTCAGCTACTCAGATACTCAGCCACTCAGCATCTCAGCCACTCAGCCACTCAGCTTCTGAGCTGCTCAGATACTCAGCTACGTAGCTACTCACCTACTCAACTACTCAGCTACTCAGCTATTAAGCTACTCAGCTAGTCAGCTACACAGCTAGTCAGCTACTCACCTACTCAGCTACTCAGCTTCTCAGCTACACAACTACTCAGCTATTCAGCTACTCAGCTACTCAGCTACTCTGCTACTCAGCTACTCAGCTACTCAGCTACTCTGCTACTCAGCTACTCAGGTACTCAGCTACTCATCTACTCACCTACTCATATACTCAGCTACACAGCTGCTCAGATACTCAGCTACACAGCTACTCAGCTACTCAGCTACACACCTACTCAGCTACTCAGCTACTCAGTTACTCAGTTACTCAGCTACTTAGCAACTCAGCTACTCAGCTACTCAGCTAATCAGCTACTCCGCTACTCAGCTACTCAGCGACACAGCTACTCAGCTACACAACTACTCATCTACTCAGCTACTCAGCCACTCAGCTACTCATCTAATCAGCTACTCAGATTCTCAGCCACTCAGCATCTCAGCCACTCAGCCACTCAGCTTCTGAGCTACTCAGATACCCAGCTACGTAGCTACTCACCTACTCAGCTACACAGCTACTCAGCTATTAAGCTACTCAGCTAGTCAGCTACACAGCTAGTCAGCTACTCACCTACTCACCTACTCAGCTACTCAGCTACTCAGCTACACAACTACTCAGCTATTCAGCTACTCAGCTACTCAGCTACTCAGCTACTCAGCTACTCAGCTACTCTGCTACTCAGCTACTCAGCTACTCAGCTACTCATCTACTCAGCTACTCATCTACTCAGCTACTCAGCCACTGAGCCACACAGCCACTCAGCTACACAGCTATTCAGCTACTCAGCTAGTCAGGTACTCAGCTACTCATCCACTCAGCCAATCAGATACTCAGCTACTCAGCTACTCAGCTACTCAGGTACTCAGCTACTCATCTACTCACCTACTCTTATACTCAGCTACACAGCTACTCAGATACTCAGCTACTCAGCTACTCAGCCACACAGCTACACAGCTACTAATCTACTCAGCCACTCAACCAATCATCTACTCATCTACTCAGCCACTCAGCTACTCAGCTACTCAGCTACACAGCTACTCAGCTACTCAGCAAGTCAGCTACTCAGCTAGTCAGCTACTCATCTACTCAGCTACTCAGCTACACAACTACTCAGCTACTCAGCCACTCAGCCACTCAGCTACACATCTACTCAGCTACTCTGCTACTCAGCTACTCAGGTACTCAGCTACTCATCTACTCATCTACTCACCTACTCATATACTCAGCTACACAGCTGCTCAGATACTCAGCTACACAGCTACTCAGCTACTCAGCTACACAGCTACTCAGCTACTCAGCTACACAACTACTCATCTACTCAGCTACTCAGTTACTCAGTTACTCAGCTACTCAGCAACTCAGCTACTCAGCTACTTAGCTAATCAGCTACTCCGCTACTCAGCTACTCAGCGACACAGCTACTCAGCTACACAACTACTCATCTACTCAGCTACTCAGGTACTCAGCTACTCTGCTACTCAGCTACTCAGCTACTCAGCTACTCATCTACTCAGCTACTCAACTACTCAGCTACTCATCCACTCAGCCACACAGCCACTCAGCTACACAGCTACTCAGCTACTCAGGTACTCAGGTACTCAGCTACTCATCCACTCAGCCAATCAGATACTCAGCTACTCAGCTACTCAGGTACTCAGCTACTCATCTACTCAGCTACTCAGAATCTCGGCCGCTCAGCTACTCAGCTACTCAGCACCTCTGCACCTCAGCCACTCAGCTACTCAGCGTCTCTGCCAATCAGCCACTCAGCCAATCATCTACACAGCTACTCAGCTACTCAGCTACACAGCTACTCAGCTACTCAGCTACTCAGTTACTCAGTTACTCAGCTGCTCAGCAACTCAGCTACTCAGCTACTCAGCTAACCAGCTACTCCGCTACTCAGCTACTCAGCCACTCAGCTACTCAGCTACTCAGCTACACAACTACTCAGCTACTCAGCTACTCAGCCACTCAGCTACACAACTACTCTGCTACTCAGCTACTCAGCCACTCAGCCACTCAGCTACTCATCTACACATCCACTCAGCCTCTCAGCCACTCAGCTACTCAGCTACTCAGCTACACAACTACTCATCTACTCAGCTACTCAGCCACTCAGCTACTCATCTACTCAGCTACTCAGATACTCAGCCACTCAGCATCTCAGCCACTCAGCCACTCAGCTTCTGAGCTGCTCAGATACTCAGCTACGTAGCTACTCACCTACTCAGCTACACAGCTACTCAGCTATTAAGCTACTCAGCTAGTCAGCTACACAGCTAGTCAGCTACTCACCTACTCAGCTACTCAGCTTCTCAGCTACACAACTACTCAGCTATTCAGCTACTCAGCTACTCAGCTACTCTGCTACTCAGCTACTCAGCTACTCAGCTACTCTGCTACTCAGCTACTCAGGTACTCAGCTACTCATCTACTCACCTACTCATATACTCAGCTACACAGCTGCTCAGATACTCAGCTACACAGCTACTCAGCTACTCAGCTACTCAGCTACTCAGCTACTCAGCTACTCAGCTACTCTGCTACTCAGCTACTCAGCTACTCATCTACTCAGCTACTCATCTACTCAGCTACTCAGCCACTGAGCCACACAGCCACTGAGCCACACAGCCACTCAGCTACACAGCTATTCAGCTACTCAGTTACTCAGTTACTCAGCTACTTAGCAACTCAGCTACTCAGCTACTCAGCTAATCAGCTACTCCGCTACTCAGCTACTCAGCGACACAGCTACTCAGCTACACAACTACTCATCTACTCAGCTACTCAGCCACTCAGCTACTCATCTAATCAGCTACTCAGATTCTCAGCCACTCAGCCACTCAGCTTCTGAGCTACTCAGATACTCAGCTACGTAGCTACTCACCTACTCAGCTACACAGCTACTCAGCTATTAAGCTACTCAGCTAGTCAGCTACACAGCTAGTCAGCTACTCACCTACTCACCTACTCAGCTACTCAGCTACTCAGCTACACAACTACTCAGCTATTCAGCTACTCAGCTACTCAGCTACTCAGCTACTCAGCTACTCAGCTACTCTGCTACTCAGCTACTCAGCTACTCAGCTACTCATCTACTCAGCTACTCATCTACTCAGCTACTCAGCCACTGAGCCACACAGCCACTGAGCCACACAGCCACTCAGCTACACAGCTATTCAGCTACTCAGCTAGTCAGGTACTCAGCTACTCATCCACTCAGCCAATCAGATACTCAGCTACTCAGCTACTCAGCTACTCAGGTACTCAGCTACTCATCTACTCACCTACTCTTATACTCAGCTACACAGCTACTCAGATACTCAGCTACTCAGCTACTCAGCCACACAGCTACACAGCTACTAATCTACTCAGCCACTCAACCAATCATCTACTCATCTACTCAGCCACTCAGCTACTCAGCTACTCAGCTACACAGCTACTCAGCTACTCAGCAAGTCAGCTACTCAGCTAGTCAGCTACTCATCTACTCAGCTACTCAGCTACACAACTACTCAGCTACTCAGCCACTCAGCCACTCAGCTACACATCTACTCAGCTACTCTGCTACTCAGCTACTCAGGTACTCAGGTACTCAGCTACTCATCTACTCATCTACTCACCTACTCATATACTCAGCTACACAGCTGCTCAGATACTCAGCTACACAGCTACTCAGCTACTCAGCTACACAGCTACTCAGCTACTCAGCTACTCAGTTACTCAGTTATTCAGCTGCTCAGCAACTCAGCTACTCAGCTACTCAGCTAACCAGCTACTCCGCTACTCAGCCACTCAGCTACTCAGCTACTCAGCTACACAACTACTCAGCTACTCAGCTACTCAGCCACTCAGCCACTCAGCCTCTCAGCCATACAGGAACTCAGCTTCTCAGCTACTCAGATACTCAGATACGCAGCTACTCAGCTACTCAGCTACTTAGCTACTCAGCTACACAGCTACACAGCTACTCAGCTACTAATCTACTCAGCCAATCAGCTACTCAGCTACTCAGCCACTCAGCTACTCAGCCACTCAGCTACTGAGCGACTCAGCTACTCAGCTACACAGCTACTCAGCTACTCAGCTACTCAGCTACACAACTACTCAGCTACTCAGCTACTCAGCTACTCAGCTACTCAGCTACTCAGCAACTCAGCTACTCAGCTACACAGCTACTCAGCTACTCATCTACTCAGCTACTCAGATACTCAGCCACTCAGCATCTCAGCCACTCAGCCACTCAGCTTCTGAGCTACTCAGATACTCAGGTACTCAGCTACTCATCTACTCACCTACTCATATACTCAGCTACACAGCTGCTCAGATACTCAGCTACTCAGCTACTCAGCTACACAGCTACTCAGCTACTAATCTACTCAGCCACTCAAACAATCTTCTACTCAGCTACTCAGTTACTCAGCTACACAGCTACTCAGCTACTAATCTACTCAGCCGCTCAAACAATCTTCTACTCAGCTACTCAGCCACTCAGCTACTCAGCTACTCAGCTACTCAGCTACTTAGCAACTCAGCTACACAACTACTCAGCTACTCAGCTTCTCAGCTACACAACTACTCAGCTATTCAGCTACTCAGCTACTCAGCTACTCTGCTAGTCAGCTACTCAGCTACTCAGCTACTCTGCTACTCAGCTACTCAGGTACTCAGCTACTCATCTACTCACCTACTCATATACTCAGCTACACAGCTGCTCAGATACTCAGCTACACAGCTACTCAGCTACTCAGCTACACAGCTACTCAGCTACTCAGCTACTCAGTTACTCAGTTACTCAGCTACTCAGCAACTCAGCTACTCAGCTACTCAGCTAATCAGCTACACCGCTACTCAGCTACTCAGCGACACAGCTACTCTGCTACACAACTACTCATCTACTCAGCTACTCAGCCACTCAGCTACTCATCTAATCAGCTACTCAGATTCTCAGCCACTCAGCATCTCAGCCACTCAGCCACTCAGCTTCTGAGCTACTCAGATACTCAGCTTCTGAGCTACTCAGATACTCAGCTACGTAGCTACTCACCTACTCAGCTACACAGCTACTCAGCTATTAAGCTACTCAGCTAGTCAGCTACACAGCTAGTCAGCTACTCACCTACTCACCTACTCAGCTACTCAGCTACTCAGCTACACAACTACTCAGCTATTCAGCTACTCAGCTACTCAGCTACTCAGCTACTCAGCTACTCAGCTACTCTGCTACTCAGCTACTCAGCTACTCAGCTACTCATCTACTCAGCTACTCAGCCACTGAGCCACACAGCCACTCAGCTACACAGCTATTCAGCTACTCAGCTAGTCAGGTACTCAGCTACTCATCCACTCAGCCATTCAGATACTCAGCTACTCAGCTACTCAGGTACTCAGCTACTCATCTACTCACCTACTCTTATACTCAGCTACACAGCTACTCAGATACTCAGCTACTCAGCTACTCAGCCACACAGCTACACAGCTACTAATCTACTCAGCCACTCAACCAATCATCTACTCATCTACTCAGCCACTTAGCTACTCAGCTACTCAGCTACTCAGCCACTCAGCTACTCAGCCACTCAGCTACTGAGCGACTCAGCTACTCAGCTACACAGCTACTCAGCTACTCAGCTACTCAGCCACTCAGCTACTCAGCCACTCAGCTACTGAGCGACTCAGCTACTCAGCTACACAGCTACTCAGCTACTCAGCTACTCAGCTACACAACTACTCAGCTACTCAGCTACTCAGCTACTCAGCTACTCAGCTACTCAGCAACTCAGCTACTCAGCTACACAGCTACTCAGCTACTCATCTACTCAGCTACTCAGATACTCAGCCACTCAGCATCTCAGCCACTCAGCCACTCAGCTTCTGAGCTACTCAGATACTCAGGTACTCAGCTACTCATCTACTCACCTACTCATATACTCAGCTACACAGCTGCTCAGATACTCAGCTACTCAGCTACTCAGCTACACAGCTACTCAGCTACTAATCTACTCAGCCACTCAAACAATCTTCTACTCAGCTACTCAGCCACTCAGCTACTCAGCTACTCAGCTACTCAGCTACACAACTACTCATCTACTCAGCTACTCAGCCACTCAGCTACTCATCTACTAAGCTACTCAGATACTCAGCCACTCAGCATCTCAGCCACTCAGCCACTCAGCTTCTGAGCTGCTCAGATACTCAGCTACGTAGCTACTCACCTACTCAGCTACACAGCTACTCACCTACTCAGCTACTCAGCTTCTCAGCTACACAACTACTCAGCTATTCAGCTACTCAGCTACTCAGCTACTCTGCTACTCAGCTACTCAGCTACTCAGCTACTCTGCTACTCAGCTACTCAGGTACTCAGCTACTCATCTACTCACCTACTCATATACTCAGCTACACAGCTGCTCAGATACTCAGCTACACAGCTACTCAGCTACTCAGCTACACAGCTACTCACCTACTCAGCTACTCAGCTACTCAGCTACACAACTACTCAGCTATTCAGCTACTCAGCTACTCAGCTACTCAGCTACTCAGCTACTCTGCTACTCAGCTACTCAGCTACTCAGCTACTCATCTACTCAGCTACTCATCTACTCAGCTACTCAGCCACTGAGCCACACAGCCACTCAGCTACACAGCTATTCAGCTACTCAGCTAGTCAGGTACTCAGCTACTCGTCCACTCAGCCAATCAGATACTCAGCTACTCAGCTACTCAGCTACTCAGGTACTCAGCTACTCATCTACTCACCTACTCTTATACTCAGCTACACAGCTACTCAGATACTCAGCTACTCAGCTACTCAGCCACACAGCTTCACAGCTACTAATCGACTCAGCCACTCAACCAATCATCTACTCATCTACTCAGCCACTCAGCTACTCAGCTACTTAGCTACTCAGCCACTCAGCTACTCAGCCACTCAGCTACTGAGCGACTCAGCTACTCAGCTACACAGCTACTCAGCTACTCAGCTACTCAGCTACTCAGCTACACAACTACTCAGCTACTCAGCGATTCTGCCAATCAGCCAATCAACCAATCATCTACACAACTACTCAGCTACTCAGCTACTCAGCCACTCAGCTACTTAGCTAGTCAGCTACTCAGCTAGTCTACACAACTACTCAGCTATTCAGCTACTCAGCTACTCAGCTACTCTGCTACTCAGCTACTCAGCTACTCAGCTACTCAGCTACTCAGCTACTCATCTACTCAGCTACTCATCTACTCAGCTACTCATCCACTCAGCCACACAGCCACTCAGCTACACAGCTACTCAGCTACTCAGGTACTCAGGTACTCAGCTACTCATCCACTCAGCCAATCAGATACTCAGCTACTCAGCTACTCATCTACTCAGCTACTCAGCTACACAACTACTCAGCTACTCAGCCACTCAGCCACTCAGCCACTCAGCTACTTAGCTAGTCAGCTACTCAGCTAGTCAGCTACTCAGCTAGTCAGCTACTCATCTAGTCAGCTACACAGCAACTCAGCTACACAACTACTCAGCTACTCAGATACTCAGCTACTCAGATACTCAGCTACACAGCTACTAAGCTACTAATCTACTCAGCCACTCAGTCACTCAACCAATCATCTACACAGCTTCTCAGCTACTCAGCCACTCAGCCACTCAGCTACTCAGCTACTCTGCTACTCAGCTACTCAGGTACTCAGCTACTCATCTACTCACCTACTCATATACTCAGCTACACAGCTGCTCAGATACTCAGCTACACAGCTACTCAGCTACACAGCTACTCAGCTACTCAGCTACTCAGTTACTCAGTTACTCAGCTACTCAGCAACTCAGCTACTCAGCTACTTAGCTAATCAGCTACTCCGCTACTCAGCTACTCAACGACACAGCTACTCAGCTACACAACTACTCATCTACTCAGCTACTCAGCCACTCAGCTACTCATCTAATCAGCTACTCAGATACTCAGCCACTCAGCATCTCAGCCACTCAGCCACTCAGCTTCTGAGCAACTCAGATACTCAGCTACGTAGCTACTCACCTACTCAGCTACACAGCTACTCAGCTATTAAGCTACTCAGCTAGTCAGCTACACAGCTAGTCAGCTACTCACCTACTCAGCTACTCAGCTACTCAGGTACTCAGCTACTCATCTACTCACCTACTCTTATACTCAGCTACACAGCTACTCAGATACTCAGCTACTCAGCTACTCAGCCACACAGCTACACAGCTACTAATCTACTCAGCCACTCAACCAATCATCTACTCATCTACTCAGCCACTCAGCTACTCAGCTACTCAGCTACTCAGCCACTCAGCTACTCAGCCACTCAGCTACTGAGCGACTCAGCTACTCAGCAACACAGCTACTCAGCTACTCAGCTACTCAGCTACACAACTACTCAGCTACTCAGCGATTCTGCCAATCAGCCAATCAACCAATCATCTACACAACTACTCAGCTACTCAGCTACTCAGCCACTCAGCTACTTAGCTAGTCAGCTACTCAGCTAGTCTACACAACTACTCAGCTATTCAGCTACTCAGCTACTCAGCTACTCTGCTACTCAGCTACTCAGCTACTCAGCTACTCAGCTACTCATCTACTCAGCTACTCATCTACTCAGCCACTGAGCCACACAGCCACTCAGCTACACAGCTATTCAGCTACTCAGCTAGTCAGGTACTCAGCTACTCATCCACTCAGCCAATCAGATACTCAGCTACTCAGCTACTCAGCTACTCAGGTACTCAGCTACTCATCTACTCACCTACTCTTATACTCAGCTACACAGCTACTCAGATACTCAGCTACTCAGCTACACAACTACTCAGCTACTCAGCTACTCAGCTACTTAGCTTGTCAGCTACTCAGCTAGTCTACACAACTACTCAGCTATTCAGCTACTCAGCTACTCAGCTACTCTGCTACTCAGCTACTCAGCTACTCAGCTACTCAGCTACTCATCTACTCAGCTACTCATCTACTCAGCCACTGAGCCACACAGCCACTCAGCTACACAGCTATTCAGCTACTCAGCTAGTCAGGTACTCAGCTACTCATCCACTCAGCCAATCAGATACTCAGCTACTCAGCTACTCAGCTACTCAGCTACACAGCTACTCATTTACTCAGCTACTCATCTACTCAGCTACTCATCCACTCAGCCACACAGCCACTCAGCTACACAGCTACTCAGCTACTCATCCACTCAGCCAATCAGATACTCAGCTACTCAGCTGCTCAGCTACTCAGGTACTCAGCTACTCATCTACTCAGCTACTCAGACTCTCAGCCGCTCAGCTAATCAGCTACTCAGCACCTCAGCACCTCAGCCACTCAGCTACTCGGCTACTCAGCTACACAGCTACTCAGCGACTCTGCCAATCAGCCACTCAGCCAATCATCTACACAGCTACTCTGCTACTCAGCTTCACAGCAACTCAGCTACTCAGCGACACAGCTACTCAGTTACTCAGCTACTCAGCTACTCATCCACTCAGCCAATCAGATACTCAGCTACTCAGCTACTCAGCTACACAGATACTCAGCTACTCAGCTACATAGCTACTCAGCTACTCAGCAAGTCAGCTACTCAGCTAGTCAGCTACTCATCTACTCAGCTACTCAGCTACACAACTACTCAGCTACTCAGCCACTCAGCCACTCAGCTACACATCTACTCAGCTACTCTGCTACTCAGCTACTCAGGTACTCAGCTACTCATCTACTCATCTACTCACCTACTCATATACTCAGCTACACAGCTGCTCAGATACTCAGCTACACAGCTACTCAGCTACTCAGCTACACAGCTACTCAGCTACTCAGCTACTCAGCTAACCAGCTACTCCGCTACTCAGCTACTCAGCCACTCAGCTACTCAGCTACTCAGCTACACAACTACTCAGCTACTCAGCTACTCAGCCACTCAGCCACTCAGCCTCTCAGCCACTCAGGAACTCAGCTCCTCAGCTACTCAGATACTCAGATACGCAGCTACTCAGCTACTCAGCTACTCAGCTACTCAGCTACACAGCTACACAGCTACTCAGCCACTCAGCATCTCAGCCACTCAGCCACTCAGCTTCTGAGCTACTCAGATACTCAGGTACTCAGCTACTCATCTACTCACCTACTCATATACTCAGCTACACAGCTACTCAGCTACTCAGCCACTCAGCCACTCAGCTACTCATCTACACATCCACTCAGCCACTCAGCCACTCAGCTACTCAGCTACTCAGCTACACAACTACTCATCTACTCAGCTACTCAGCCACTCAGCTACTCATCTACTCAGCTACTCAGATACTCAGCCACTCAGCATCTCAGCCACTCAGCCACTCAGCTTCTGAGCTGCTCAGATACTCAGCTACGTAGCTACTCACCTACTCAGCTACACAGCTACTCAGCTATTAAGCTACTCAGCTAGTCAGCTACACAGCTAGTCAGCTACTCACCTACTCAGCTACTCACCTACTCATATACTCAGCTACACAGCTGCTCAGATACTCAGCTACACAGCTACTCAGCTACTCAGCTACACAGCTACTCAGCTACTCAGCTACTCAGTTACTCAGTTACTCAGCTGCTCAGCAACTCAGCTACTCAGCTACTCAGCTAACCAGCTACTCCGCTACTCAGCTACTCAGCCACTCATTTACTCAGCTACTCATCTACTCAGCTACTCATCCACTCAGCCACACAGCCACTCAGCTACACAGCTACTCAGCTACTCATCCACTCAGCCAATCAGATACTCAGCTACTCAGCTACTCAGCTACTCAGGTACTCAGCTACTCATCTACTCAGCTACTCAGACTCTCAGCCGCTCAGCTAATCAGCTACTCAGCACCTCAGCACCTCAGCCACTCAGCTACTCGGCTACTCAGCTACACAGCTACTCAGCGACTCTGCCAATCAGCCACTCAGCCAATCATCTACACAGCTACTCTGCTACTCAGCTTCACAGCAACTCAGCTACTCAGCGACACAGCTACTCAGTTACTCAGCTACTCAGCTACTCATCCACTCAGCCAATCAGATACTCAGCTACTCAGCTACTCAGCTACACAGATACTCAGCTACTCAGCTACACAGCTACTCAGCTACTCAGCAAGTCAGCTACTCAGCTAGTCAGCTACTCATCTACTCAGCTACTCAGCTACACAACTACTCAGCTACTCAGCCACTCAGCCACTCAGCTACACATCTACTCAGCTACTCTGCTACTCAGCTACTCAGGTACTCAGCTACTCATCTACTCAGCTACTCAGCCACTCAGCTACTCATCTACTCAGCTACTCAGATACTCAGCCACTCAGCATCTCAGCCACTCAGCCACTCAGCTTCTGAGCTGCTCAGATACTCAGCTACTCAGCTACACAACTACTCAGCTATTCAGCTACTCAGCTACTCAGCTACTCAGCTACTCAGCTACTCAGCTACTGTGCTACTCAGCTACACAGCTATTCAGCTACTCAGCTAGTCAGGTACTCAGCTACTCATCCACTCAGCCAATCAGATACTCAGCTACTCAGCTACTCAGCTACTCAGGTACTCAGCTACTCATCTACTCACCTACTCTTATACTCAGCTACACAGCTACTCAGATACTCAGCTACTCAGCTACACAACTACTCAGCTACTCAGCTACTTAGCTTGTCAGCTACTCAGCTAGACTACACAACTACTCAGCTATTCAGCTACTCAGCTACTCAGCTACTCTGCTACTCAGCTACTCAGCTACTCAGCTACTCAGCTACTCATCTACACAGCTACTCATCTACTCAGCCACTGAGCCACACAGCCACTCAGCTACACAGCTATTCAGCTACTCAGCTAGTCAGGTACTCAGCTTCTCATCCACTCAGCCAATCAGATACTCAGCTACTCAGCTACTCAGCTACTCAGCTACTCAGCTACTCATTTACTCAGCTACTCATCTACTCAGCTACTCATCCACTCAGCCACACAGCCACTCAGCTACACAGCTACTCAGCTACTCATCCACTCAGCCAATCAGATACTCAGCTACTCAGCTACTCAGCTACTCAGGTACTCAGCTACTCATCTACTCAGCTACTCAGACTCTCAGCCGCTCAGCTAATCAGCTACTCAGCACCTCAGCACCTCAGCCACTCAGCTACTCGGCTACTCAGCTACACAGCTACTCAGCGACTCTGCCAATCAGCCACTCAGCCAATCATCTACACAGCTACTCTGCTACTCAGCTTCACAGCAACTCAGCTACTCAGCGACACAGCTACTCAGTTACTCAGCTACTCAGCTACTCATCCACTCAGCCAATCAGATACTCAGCTACTCAGCTACTCAGCTACACAGATACTCAGCTACTCAGCTACACAGCTACTCAGCTACTCAGCAAGTCAGCTACTCAGCTAGTCAGCTACTCATCTACTCAGCTACTCAGCTACACAACTACTCAGCTACTCAGCCACTCAGCCACTCAGCTACACATCTACTCAGCTACTCTGCTACTCAGCTACTCAGGTACTCAGCTACTCATCTACTCATCTACTCACCTACTCATATACTCAGCTACACAGCTGCTCAGATACTCAGCTACACAGCTACTCAGCTACTCAGCTACACAGCTACTCAGCTACTCAGCTACTCAGTTACTCAGTTACTCAGCTGCTCAGCAACTCAGCTACTCAGCTACTCAGCTAACCAGCTACTCCGCTACTCAGCTACTCAGCCACTCAGCTACTCAGCTACTCAGCTACACAACTACTCAGCTACTCAGCTACTCAGCCACTCAGCCACTCAGCCTCTCAGCCACTCAGGAACTCAGCTCCTCAGCTACTCAGATACTCAGATACGCAGCTACTCAGCTACTCAGCTACTCAGCTACTCAGCTACACAGCTACACAGCTACTCAGCTACTAATCTACTCAGCCAATCAGCTACTCAGCTACTCAGCCACTCAGCTACTCAGCCACTCAGCTACTAAGCGACTCAGCTACTCAGCTACACAGCTACTCAGCTACTCAGCTACTCAGCTACACAACTACTCAGCTACTCAGCTACTCAGCTACTCAGCAACTCAGCTACTCAGCAACTCAGCTACTCAGCTACACAGCTACTCAGCTACTCATCTACTCAGCTACTCAGATACTCAGCCACTCAGCATCTCAGCCACTCAGCCACTCAGCTTCTGAGCTACTCAGATACTCAGGTACTCAGCTACTCATCTACTCACCTACTCATATACTCAGCTACACAGCTACTCAGCTACTCAGCCACTCAGCCACTCAGCTACACATCTACACATCCACTCAGCCACTCAGCCACTCAGCTACTCAGCTACTCAGCTACACAACTACTCATCTACTCAGCTACTCAGCCACTCAGCTCCTCATCTACTCAGCTACTCAGATACTCAGCCACTCAGCATCTCAGCCACTCAGCCACTCAGCTTCTGAGCTACTCAGATACTCAGCTACGTAGCTACTCACCTACTCAGCTACACAGCTACTCAGCTATTAAGCTACTCAGCTAGTCAGCTACACAGCTAGTCAGCTACTCACCTACTCAGCTACTCAGCTACTCAGCTACACAACTACTCAGCTATTCAGCTACTCAGCTACTCAGCTACTCAGCTACTCAGCTACTCAGCTACTCTGCTACTCAGCTACTCAGCTACTCAGCTACTCATCTACTCAGCTACTCATCTACTCAGCTACTCAGCCACTGAGCCACACAGCCACTCAGCTACACAGCTATTCAGCTACTCAGCTAGTCAGGTACTCAGCTACTCATCCACTCAGCCAATCAGATACTCAGCTACTCAGCTACTCAGCTACTCAGGTACTCAGCTACTCATCTACTCACCTACTCTTATACTCAGCTACACAGCTACTCAGATACTCAGCTACTCAGCTACTCAGCCACACAGCTACACAGCTACTCAGCTACTCAGTTACTCAGTTACTCAGCTGCTCAGCAACTCAGCTACTCAGCTACTCAGCTAACCAGCTACTCCGCTACTCAGCTACTCAGCTACTCAGCCACTCAGCTACTTAGCTAGTCAGCTACTCAGCTAGTCTACACAACTACTCAGCTATTCAGCTACTCAGCTACTCAGCTACTCTGCTACTCAGCTACTCAGCTACTCAGCTACTCAGCTACTCATCTACTCAGCTACTCATCTACTCAGCCACTGAGCCACACAGCCACTCAGCTACACAGCTATTCAGCTACTCAGCTAGTCAGGTACTCAGCTACTCATCCACTCAGCCAATCAGATACTCAGCTACTCAGCTACTCAGCTACTCAGGTACTCAGCTACTCATCTACTCACCTACTCTTATACTCAGCTACACAGCTACTCAGATACTCAGCTACTCAGCTACACAACTACTCAGCTACTCAGCTACTCAGCTACTTAGCTTGTCAGCTACTCAGCTAGTCTACACAACTACTCAGCTATTCAGCTACTCAGCTACTCAGCTACTCTGCTACTCAGCTACTCAGCTACTCAGCTACTCAGCTACTCATCTACTCAGCTACTCATCTACTCAGCCACTGAGCCACACAGCCACTCAGCTACACAGCTATTCAGCTACTCAGCTAGTCAGGTACTCAGCTACTCATCCACTCAGCCAATCAGATACTCAGCTACTCAGCTACTCAGCTACTCAGCTACACAGCTACTCATTTACTCAGCTACTCATCTACTCAGCTACTCATCCACTCAGCCACACAGCCACTCAGCTACACAGCTACTCAGCTACTCATCCACTCAGCCAATCAGATACTCAGCTACTCAGCTGCTCAGCTACTCAGGTACTCAGCTACTCATCTACTCAGCTACTCAGACTCTCAGCCGCTCAGCTAATCAGCTACTCAGCACCTCAGCACCTCAGCCACTCAGCTACTCGGCTACTCAGCTACACAGCTACTCAGCGACTCTGCCAATCAGCCACTCAGCCAATCATCTACACAGCTACTCTGCTACTCAGCTTCACAGCAACTCAGCTACTCAGCGACACAGCTACTCAGTTACTCAGCTACTCAGCTACTCATCCACTCAGCCAATCAGATACTCAGCTACTCAGCTACTCAGCTACACAGATACTCAGCTACTCAGCTACATAGCTACTCAGCTACTCAGCAAGTCAGCTACTCAGCTAGTCAGCTACTCATCTACTCAGCTACTCAGCTACACAACTACTCAGCTACTCAGCCACTCAGCCACTCAGCTACACATCTACTCAGCTACTCTGCTACTCAGCTACTCAGGTACTCAGCTACTCATCTACTCATCTACTCACCTACTCATATACTCAGCTACACAGCTGCTCAGATACTCAGCTACACAGCTACTCAGCTACTCAGCTACACAGCTACTCAGCTACTCAGCTACTCAGTTACTCAGTTACTCAGCTGCTCAGCAACTCAGCTACTCAGCTACTCAGCTAACCAGCTACTCCGCTACTCAGCTACTCAGCCACTCAGCTACTCAGCTACTCAGCTACACAACTACTCAGCTACTCAGCTACTCAGCCACTCAGCCACTCAGCCTCTCAGCCACTCAGGAACTCAGCTCCTCAGCTACTCAGATACTCAGATACGCAGCTACTCAGCTACTCAGCTACTCAGCTACTCAGCTACACAGCTACACAGCTACTCAGCCACTCAGCATCTCAGCCACTCAGCCACTCAGCTTCTGAGCTACTCAGATACTCAGGTACTCAGCTACTCATCTACTCACCTACTCATATACTCAGCTACACAGCTACTCAGCTACTCAGCCACTCAGCCACTCAGCTACTCATCTACACATCCACTCAGCCACTCAGCCACTCAGCTACTCAGCTACTCAGCTACACAACTACTCATCTACTCAGCTACTCAGCCACTCAGCTACTCATCTACTCAGCTACTCAGATACTCAGCCACTCAGCATCTCAGCCACTCAGCCACTCAGCTTCTGAGCTGCTCAGATACTCAGCTACGTAGCTACTCACCTACTCAGCTACACAGCTACTCAGCTATTAAGCTACTCAGCTAGTCAGCTACACAGCTAGTCAGCTACTCACCTACTCAGCTACTCACCTACTCATATACTCAGCTACACAGCTGCTCAGATACTCAGCTACACAGCTACTCAGCTACTCAGCTACACAGCTACTCAGCTACTCAGCTACTCAGTTACTCAGTTACTCAGCTGCTCAGCAACTCAGCTACTCAGCTACTCAGCTAACCAGCTACTCCGCTACTCAGCTACTCAGCCACTCATTTACTCAGCTACTCATCTACTCAGCTACTCATCCACTCAGCCACACAGCCACTCAGCTACACAGCTACTCAGCTACTCATCCACTCAGCCAATCAGATACTCAGCTACTCAGCTACTCAGCTACTCAGGTACTCAGCTACTCATCTACTCAGCTACTCAGACTCTCAGCCGCTCAGCTAATCAGCTACTCAGCACCTCAGCACCTCAGCCACTCAGCTACTCGGCTACTCAGCTACACAGCTACTCAGCGACTCTGCCAATCAGCCACTCAGCCAATCATCTACACAGCTACTCTGCTACTCAGCTTCACAGCAACTCAGCTACTCAGCGACACAGCTACTCAGTTACTCAGCTACTCAGCTACTCATCCACTCAGCCAATCAGATACTCAGCTACTCAGCTACTCAGCTACACAGATACTCAGCTACTCAGCTACACAGCTACTCAGCTACTCAGCAAGTCAGCTACTCAGCTAGTCAGCTACTCATCTACTCAGCTACTCAGCTACACAACTACTCAGCTACTCAGCCACTCAGCCACTCAGCTACACATCTACTCAGCTACTCTGCTACTCAGCTACTCAGGTACTCAGCTACTCATCTACTCAGCTACTCAGCCACTCAGCTACTCATCTACTCAGCTACTCAGATACTCAGCCACTCAGCATCTCAGCCACTCAGCCACTCAGCTTCTGAGCTGCTCAGATACTCAGCTACTCAGCTACACAACTACTCAGCTATTCAGCTACTCAGCTACTCAGCTACTCAGCTACTCAGCTACTCAGCTACTGTGCTACTCAGCTACACAGCTATTCAGCTACTCAGCTAGTCAGGTACTCAGCTACTCATCCACTCAGCCAATCAGATACTCAGCTACTCAGCTACTCAGCTACTCAGGTACTCAGCTACTCATCTACTCACCTACTCTTATACTCAGCTACACAGCTACTCAGATACTCAGCTACTCAGCTACACAACTACTCAGCTACTCAGCTACTTAGCTTGTCAGCTACTCAGCTAGACTACACAACTACTCAGCTATTCAGCTACTCAGCTACTCAGCTACTCTGCTACTCAGCTACTCAGCTACTCAGCTACTCAGCTACTCATCTACACAGCTACTCATCTACTCAGCCACTGAGCCACACAGCCACTCAGCTACACAGCTATTCAGCTACTCAGCTAGTCAGGTACTCAGCTACTCATCCACTCAGCCAATCAGATACTCAGCTACTCAGCTACTCAGCTACTCAGCTACTCAGCTACTCATTTACTCAGCTACTCATCTACTCAGCTACTCATCCACTCAGCCACACAGCCACTCAGCTACACAGCTACTCAGCTACTCATCCACTCAGCCAATCAGATACTCAGCTACTCAGCTACTCAGCTACTCAGGTACTCAGCTACTCATCTACTCAGCTACTCAGACTCTCAGCCGCTCAGCTAATCAGCTACTCAGCACCTCAGCACCTCAGCCACTCAGCTACTCGGCTACTCAGCTACACAGCTACTCAGCGACTCTGCCAATCAGCCACTCAGCCAATCATCTACACAGCTACTCTGCTACTCAGCTTCACAGCAACTCAGCTACTCAGCGACACAGCTACTCAGTTACTCAGCTACTCAGCTACTCATCCACTCAGCCAATCAGATACTCAGCTACTCAGCTACTCAGCTACACAGATACTCAGCTACTCAGCTACACAGCTACTCAGCTACTCAGCAAGTCAGCTACTCAGCTAGTCAGCTACTCATCTACTCAGCTACTCAGCTACACAACTACTCAGCTACTCAGCCACTCAGCCACTCAGCTACACATCTACTCAGCTACTCTGCTACTCAGCTACTCAGGTACTCAGCTACTCATCTACTCATCTACTCACCTACTCATATACTCAGCTACACAGCTGCTCAGATACTCAGCTACACAGCTACTCAGCTACTCAGCTACACAGCTACTCAGCTACTCAGCTACTCAGTTACTCAGTTACTCAGCTGCTCAGCAACTCAGCTACTCAGCTACTCAGCTAACCAGCTACTCCGCTACTCAGCTACTCAGCCACTCAGCTACTCAGCTACTCAGCTACACAACTACTCAGCTACTCAGCTACTCAGCCACTCAGCCACTCAGCCTCTCAGCCACTCAGGAACTCAGCTCCTCAGCTACTCAGATACTCAGATACGCAGCTACTCAGCTACTCAGCTACTCAGCTACTCAGCTACACAGCTACACAGCTACTCAGCTACTAATCTACTCAGCCAATCAGCTACTCAGCTACTCAGCCACTCAGCTACTCAGCCACTCAGCTACTAAGCGACTCAGCTACTCAGCTACACAGCTACTCAGCTACTCAGCTACTCAGCTACACAACTACTCAGCTACTCAGCTACTCAGCTACTCAGCAACTCAGCTACTCAGCAACTCAGCTACTCAGCTACACAGCTACTCAGCTACTCATCTACTCAGCTACTCAGATACTCAGCCACTCAGCATCTCAGCCACTCAGCCACTCAGCTTCTGAGCTACTCAGATACTCAGGTACTCAGCTACTCATCTACTCACCTACTCATATACTCAGCTACACAGCTACTCAGCTACTCAGCCACTCAGCCACTCAGCTACACATCTACACATCCACTCAGCCACTCAGCCACTCAGCTACTCAGCTACTCAGCTACACAACTACTCATCTACTCAGCTACTCAGCCACTCAGCTCCTCATCTACTCAGCTACTCAGATACTCAGCCACTCAGCATCTCAGCCACTCAGCCACTCAGCTTCTGAGCTACTCAGATACTCAGCTACGTAGCTACTCACCTACTCAGCTACACAGCTACTCAGCTATTAAGCTACTCAGCTAGTCAGCTACACAGCTAGTCAGCTACTCACCTACTCAGCTACTCAGCTACTCAGCTACACAACTACTCAGCTATTCAGCTACTCAGCTACTCAGCTACTCAGCTACTCAGCTACTCAGCTACTCTGCTACTCAGCTACTCAGCTACTCAGCTACTCATCTACTCAGCTACTCATCTACTCAGCTACTCAGCCACTGAGCCACACAGCCACTCAGCTACACAGCTATTCAGCTACTCAGCTAGTCAGGTACTCAGCTACTCATCCACTCAGCCAATCAGATACTCAGCTACTCAGCTACTCAGCTACTCAGGTACTCAGCTACTCATCTACTCACCTACTCTTATACTCAGCTACACAGCTACTCAGATACTCAGCTACTCAGCTACTCAGCCACACAGCTACACAGCTACTCAGCTACTCAGTTACTCAGTTACTCAGCTACTCAGCAACTCAGCTACTCAGCTACTTAGCTAATCAGCTACTCCGCATCTCAGCTACTCAACGACACAGCTACTCAGCTACACAACTACTCATCTACTCAGCTACTCAGCCACTCAGCTACTCATCTAATCAGCTACTCAGATACTCAGCCACTCAGCATCTCAGCCACTCAGCCACTCAGCTTCTGAGCAACTCAGATACTCAGCTACGTAGCTACTCACCTACTCAGCTACACAGCTACTCAGCTATTAAGCTACTCAGCTAGTCAGCTACACAGCTAGTCAGCTACTCACCTACTCAGCTACTCAGCTACTCAGGTACTCAGCTACTCATCTACTCACCTACTCTTATACTCAGCTACACAGCTACTCAGATACTCAGCTACTCAGCTACTCAGCCACACAGCTACACAGCTACTAATCTACTCAGCCACTCAACCAATCATCTACTCATCTACTCAGCCACTCAGCTACTCAGCTACTCAGCTACTCAGCCACTCAGCTACTCAGCCACTCAGCTACTGAGCGACTCAGCTACTCAGCTACTCAGCTACTCAGCTACTCATCTACTCAGCTACTCATCTACTCAGCCACTGAGCCACACAGCCACTCATATACACAGCTATTCAGCTACTCAGCTAGTCAGGTACTCAGCTACTCATCCACTCAGCCAATCAGATACTCAGCTACTCAGCTACTCAGCTACTCAGGTACTCAGCTACTCATCTACTCACCTACTCTTATACTCAGCTACACAGCTACTCAGATACTCAGCTACTCAGCTACTCAGCCACACAGCTACTCAGCTATTAAGCTACTCAGCTAGTCAGCTACACAGCTAGTCAGCTACTCACCTACTCAGCTACTCAGCTACTCAGCTACACAACTACTCATCTACTCAGCTACTCAGTTACTCAGTTACTCAGCTACTCAGCAACTCAGCTACTCAGCTACTTAGCTAATCAGCTACTCCGCTACTCAGCTACTCAGCGACACAGCTACTCAGCTACACAACTACTCATCTACTCAGCTACTCAGGTACTCAGCTACTCTGCTACTCAGCTACTCAGCTACTCAGCTACTCATCTACTCAGCTACTCAACTACTCAGCTACTCATCCACTCAGCCACACAGCCACTCAGCTACACAGCTACTCAGCTACTCAGGTACTCAGGTACTCAGCTACTCATCCACTCAGCCAATCAGATACTCAGCTACTCAGCTACTCAGGTACTCAGGTACTCATCTACTCAGCTACTCAGAATCTCGGCCGCTCAGCTACTCAGCTACTCAGCACCTCTGCACCTCAGCCACTCAGCTACTCAGCGTCTCTGCCAATCAGCCACTCAGCCAATCATCTACACAGCTACTCAGCTACTCAGCTACACAGCTACTCAGCTACTCAGCTACTCAGTTACTCAGTTACTCAGCTGCTCAGCAACTCAGCTACTCAGCTACTCAACTAACCAGCTACTCCGCTACTCAGCTACTCAGCCACTCAGCTACTCAGCTACTCAGCTACACAACTACTCAGCTACTCAGCTACTCAGCCACTCAGCCACTCAGCCTCTCAGCCACTCAGGAACTCAGCTTCTCAGCTACTCAGATACTCAGATACGCAGCTACTCAGCTACTCAGCTACTCAGCTACTCAGCTACACAGCTACACAGCTACTCAGCTACTAATCTACTCAGCCAATCAGCTACTCAGCTACTCAGCCACTCAGCTACTCAGCCACTCAGCTACTCAGCCACTCAGCTACTGAGTGACTCAGCTACTCAGCTACACAGCTACTCAGCTACTCAGCTACTCAGCTACACAACTACTCAGCTACTCAGCTACTCAGCTACTCAGCTACTCAGCTACTCAGCAACTCAGCTACTCAGCTACACAGCTACTCAGCTACTCATCTACTCAGCTACTCAGATACTCAGCCACTCAGCATCTCAGCCACTCAGCCACTCAGCTTGTGAGCTACTCAGATACTCAGGTACTCAGCTACTCATCTACTCACCTACTCATATACTCAGCTACACAGCTGCTCAGATACTCAGCTACTCAGCTACTCAGCTACACAGCTACTCAGCTACTAATCTACTCAGCCACTCAACCAATCTTCTACTCAGCTACTCAGCCACTCAGCTACTCAGCTACTCAGCTACTCAGCTACTCAGCTACACAGCTACTCAGCTACTCATCTACTCAGCTACTCAGATACTCAGCCACTCAGCATCTCAGCCACTCAGCCACTCAGCTTGTGAGCTACTCAGATACTCAGGTACTCAGCTACTCATCTACTCACCTACTCATATACTCAGCTACACAGCTGCTCAGATACTCAGCTACTCAGCTACTCAGCTACACAGCTACTCAGCTACTAATCTACTCAGTCACTCAACCAATCTTCTACTCAGCTACTCAGCCACTCAGCTACTCAGCTACTCAGCTACTCAGCTACTCAGCAACTCAGCTACACAACTACTCTGCTACTCAGTTACTCAGCCACTCAGCCACTCAGCTACTCATCTACACATCCACTCAGCCACTCAGCCACTCAGCTACTCAGCTACTCAGCTACACAACTACTCATCTACTCAGCTACTCAGCCACTCAGCTACTCATCTACTCAGCTACTCAGATACTCAGCCACTCAGCATCTCAGCCACTCCGCCACTCAGCTTCTGAGCTGCTCAGATACTCAGCTACGTAGCTACTCACCTACTCAGCTACACAGCTACTCAGCTATTAAGCTACTCAGCTAGTCAGCTACACAGCTAGTCAGCTACACACCTACTCAGCTACTCAGCTTCTCAGCTACACAACTACTCAGCTATTCAGCTACTCAGCTACTCAGCTACTCTGCTACTCAGCTACTCAGCTACTCAGCTACTCTGCTACTCAGCTACTCAGGTACTCAGCTACTCATCTACTCACCTACTCATATACTCAGCTACACAGCTGCTCAGATACTCAGCTACACAGCTACTCAGCTACTCAGCTACACAGCTACTCAGCTACTCAGCTACTCAGTTACTCAGTTACTCAGCTACTTAGCAACTCAGCTACTCAGCTACTCAGCTAATCAGCTACTCCGCTACTCAGCTACTCAGCGACACAGCTACTCAGCTACACAACTACTCAGCTACTCATCTACTCAGCTACTCATCTACTCAGCTACTCAGCCACTGAGCCACACAGCCACTCAGCTACACAGCTATTCAGCTACTCAGCTAGTCAGGTACTCAGCTACTCATCCACTCAGCCAATCAGATACTCAGCTACTCAGCTACTCAGCTACTCAGGTACTCAGCTACTCATCTACTCACCTACTCTTATACTCAGCTACACAGCTACTCAGATACTCAGCTACTCAGCTACTCAGCCACACAGCTACACAGCTACTAATCTACTCAGCCACTCAACCAATCATCTACTCATCTACTCAGCCACTCAGCTACTCAGCTACTCAGCTACACAGCTACTCAGCTACTCAGCAAGTCAGCTACTCAGCTAGTCAGCTACTCATCTACTCAGCTACTCAGCTACACAACTACTCAGCTACTCAGCCACTCAGCCACTCAGCTACACATCTACTCAGCTACTCTGCTACTCAGCTACTCAGGTACTCAGCTACTCATCTACTCATCTACTCACCTACTCATATACTCAGCTACACAGCTGCTCAGATACTCAGCTACACAGCTACTCAGCTACTCAGCTACACAGCTACTCAGCTACTCAGCTACACAACTACTCATCTACTCAGCTACTCAGTTACTCAGTTACTCAGCTACTCAGCAACTCAGCTACACAGCTACTCAGCTACTAATCTACTCAGCCACTCAACCAATCTTCTACTCAGCTACTCAGCCACTCAGCTACTCAGCTACTCAGCTACTCAGCTACTCAGCTACACAGCTACTCAGCTACTCATCTACTCAGCTACTCAGATACTCAGCCACTCAGCATCTCAGCCACTCAGCCACTCAGCTTGTGAGCTACTCAGATACTCAGGTACTCAGCTACTCATCTACTCACCTACTCATATACTCAGCTACACAGCTGCTCAGATACTCAGCTACTCAGCTACTCAGCTACACAGCTACTCAGCTACTAATCTACTCAGCCACTCAACCAATCTTCTACTCAGCTACTCAGCCACTCAGCTACTCAGCTACTCAGCTACTCAGCTACTCAGCAACTCAGCTACACAACTACTCTGCTACTCAGCTACTCAGCCACTCAGCCACTCAGCTACTCATCTACACATCCACTCAGCCACTCAGCCACTCAGCTACTCAGCTACTCAGCTACACAACTACTCATCTACTCAGCTACTCAGCCACTCAGCTACTCATCTACTCAGCTACTCAGATACTCAGCCACTCAGCATCTCAGCCACTCAGCCACTCAGCTTCTGAGCTGCTCAGATACTCAGCTACGTAGCTACTCACCTACTCAGCTACACAGCTACTCAGCTATTAAGCTACTCAGCTAGTCAGCTACACAGCTAGTCAGCTACTCACCTACTCAGCTACTCAGCTTCTCAGCTACACAACTACTCAGCTATTCAGCTACTCAGCTACTCAGATACTCAGCTACTCAGCTACTCAGCTACTCAGGTACTCAGCTACTCATCTACTCACCTACTCTTATACTCAGCTACACAGCTACTCAGTTACTCAGCTACTCAGCAACTCAGCTACTCAGCTACTTAGCTAATCAGCTACTCCGCTACTCAGCTACTCAGCGACACAGCTACTCAGCTACACAACTACTCATCTACTCAGCTACTCAGGTACTCAGCTACTCTGCTACTCAGCTACTCAGCTACTCAGCTACTCATCTACTCAGCTACTCAACTACTCAGCTACTCATCCACTCAGCCACACAGCCACTCAGCTACACAGCTACTCAGCTACTCAGGTACTCAGGTACTCAGCTACTCATCCACTCAGCCAATCAGATACTCAGCTACTCAGCTACTCAGGTACTCAGGTACTCATCTACTCAGCTATTCAGAATCTCGGCCGCTCAGCTACTCAGCTACTCAGCACCTCTGCACCTCAGCCACTCAGCTACTCAGCGTCTCTGCCAATCAGCCACTCAGCCAATCATCTACACAGCTACTCAGCTACTCAGCTACACAGCTACTCAGCTACTCAGCTACTCAGTTACTCAGTTACTCAGCTGCTCAGCAACTCAGCTACTCAGCTACTCAGCTAACCAGCTACTCCGCTACTCAGCTACTCAGCCACTCAGCTACTCAGCTACTCAGCTACACAACTACTCAGCTACTCAGCTACTCAGCCACTCAGCCACTCAGCCTCTCAGCCACTCAGGAACTCAGCTTCTCAGCTACTCAGATACTCAGATACGCAGCTACTCAGCTACTCAGCTACTCAGCTACTCAGCTACACAGCTACACAGCTACTCAGCTACTAATCTACTCAGCCAATCAGCTACTCAGCTACTCAGCCACTCAGCTACTCAGCCACTCAGCTACTCAGCCACTCAGCTACTGAGTGACTCAGCTACTCAGCTACACAGCTACTCAGCTACTCAGCTACTCAGCTACACAACTACTCAGCTACTCAGCTACTCAGCTACTCAGCTACTCAGCTACTCAGCAACTCAGCTACTCAGCTACACAGCTACTCAGCTACTCATCTACTCAGCTACTCAGATACTCAGCCACTCAGCATCTCAGCCACTCAGCCACTCAGCTTGTGAGCTACTCAGATACTCAGGTACTCAGCTACTCATCTACTCACCTACTCATATACTCAGCTACACAGCTGCTCAGATACTCAGCTACTCAGCTACTCAGCTACACAGCTACTCAGCTACTAATCTACTCAGCCACTCAACCAATCTTCTACTCAGCTACTCAGCCACTCAGCTACTCAGCTACTCAGCTACTCAGCTACTCAGCTACACAGCTACTCAGCTACTCATCTACTCAGCTACTCAGATACTCAGCCACTCAGCATCTCAGCCACTCAGCCACTCAGCTTGTGAGCTACTCAGATACTCAGGTAATCAGCTACTCATCTACTCACCTACTCATATACTCAGCTACACAGCTGCTCAGATACTCAGCTACTCAGCTACTCAGCTACACAGCTACTCAGCTACTAATCTACTCAGTCACTCAACCAATCTTCTACTCAGCTACTCAGCCACTCAGCTACTCAGCTACTCAGCTACTCAGCTACTCAGCAACTCAGCTACACAACTACTCTGCTACTCAGTTACTCAGCCACTCAGCCACTCAGCTACTCATCTACACATCCACTCAGCCACTCAGCCACTCAGCTACTCAGCTACTCAGCTACACAACTACTCATCTACTCAGCTACTCAGCCACTCAGCTACTCATCTACTCAGCTACTCAGATACTCAGCCACTCAGCATCTCAGCCACTCCGCCACTCAGCTTCTGAGCTGCTCAGATACTCAGCTACGTAGCTACTCACCTACTCAGCTACACAGCTACTCAGCTATTAAGCTACTCAGCTAGTCAGCTACACAGCTAGTCAGCTACACACCTACTCAGCTACTCAGCTTCTCAGCTACACAACTACTCAGCTATTCAGCTACTCAGCTACTCAGCTACTCTGCTACTCAGCTACTCAGCTACTCAGCTACTCTGCTACTCAGCTACTCAGGTACTCAGCTACTCATCTACTCACCTACTCATATACTCAGCTACACAGCTGCTCAGATACTCAGCTACACAGCTACTCAGCTACTCAGCTACACAGCTACTCAGCTACTCAGCTACTCAGTTACTCAGTTACTCAGCTACTTAGCAACTCAGCTACTCAGCTACTCAGCTAATCAGCTACTCCGCTACTCAGCTACTCAGCGACACAGCTACTCAGCTACACAACTACTCAGCTACTCATCTACTCAGCTACTCATCTACTCAGCTACTCAGCCACTGAGCCACACAGCCACTCAGCTACACAGCTATTCAGCTACTCAGCTAGTCAGGTACTCAGCTACTCATCCACTCAGCCAATCAGATACTCAGCTACTCAGCTACTCAGCTACTCAGGTACTCAGCTACTCATCTACTCACCTACTCTTATACTCAGCTACACAGCTACTCAGATACTCAGCTACTCAGCTACTCAGCCACACAGCTACACAGCTACTAATCTACTCAGCCACTCAACCAATCATCTACTCATCTACTCAGCCACTCAGCTACTCAGCTACTCAGCTACACAGCTACTCAGCTACTCAGCAAGTCAGCTACTCAGCTAGTCAGCTACTCATCTACTCAGCTACTCAGCTACACAACTACTCAGCTACTCAGCCACTCAGCCAATCAGCTACACATCTACTCAGCTACTCTGCTACTCAGCTACTCAGGTACTCAGCTACTCATCTACTCATCTACTCACCTACTCATATACTCAGCTACACAGCTGCTCAGATACTCAGCTACACAGCTACTCAGCTACTCAGCTACACAGCTACTCAGCTACTCAGCTACACAACTACTCATCTACTCAGCTACTCAGTTACTCAGTTACTCAGCTACTCAGCAACTCAGCTACACAGCTACTCAGCTACTAATCTACTCAGCCACTCAACCAATCTTCTACTCAGCTACTCAGCCACTCAGCTACTCAGCTACTCAGCTACTCAGCTACTCAGCTACTCAGCTACTCAGCTACTCAGCTACACAGCTACACAGCTACTCAGCTACTAATCTACTCAGCCAATCAGCTACTCAGCTACTCAGCCACTCAGCTACTCAGCCACTCAGCTACTGAGCGACTCAGCTACTCAGCTACACAGCTACTCAGCTACTCAGCTACTCAGCTACACAACTACTCAGCTACTCAGCTACTCAGCTACTCTGCTACTCAGCTACTCAGCAACTCAGCTACTCAGCTACACAGCTACTCAGCTACTCATCTACTCAGCTACTCAGATACTCAGCCACTCAGCATCTCAGCCACTCAGCTTCTGAGCTACTCAGATACTCAGGTACTCAGCTACTCATCTACTCACCTACTCATATACTCAGCTACACAGCTGCTCAGATACTCAGCTACTCAGCTACTCAGCTACACAGCTACTCAGCTACTAATCTACTCAGCCACTCAAACAATCTTCTACTCAGCTACTCAGCTACTCAGCTACACAGCTACTCAGCTACTAATCTACTCAGCCACTCAAACAATCTTCTACTCAGCTACTCAGCCACTCAGCTACTCAGCTACTCAGCTACTCAGCTACTCAGCAACTCAGCTACACAACTACTCAGCTACTCAGCTTCTCAGCTACACAACTACTCAGCTATTCAGCTACTCAGCTACTCAGCTACTCTGCTACTCAGCTACTCAGCTACTCAGCTACTCTGCTACTCATCTACTCAGGTACTCAGCTATTCATCTACTCACCTACTCTTATACTCAGCTACACAGCTACTCAGATACTCAGCTACTCAGCTACTCAGCCACACAGCTACACAGCTACTAATCTACTCAGCCACTCAACCAATCATCTACTCATCTACTCAGCCACTTAGCTACTCAGCTACTCAGCTACTCAGCCACTCAGCTACTCAGCCACTCAGCTACTGAGCGACTCAGCTACTCAGCTACTCATCTACTCAGCTACTCATCTACTCAGCTACTCAGCCACTGAGCCACACAGCCACTCAGCTACACAGCTATTCAGCTACTCAGCTAGTCAGGTACTCAGCTACTCATCCACTCAGCCAATCAGATACTCAGCTACTCAGCTACTCAGGTACTCAGCTACTCATCTACTCACCTACTCTTATACTCAGCTACACAGCTACTCAGATACTCAGCTACTCAGCTACTCAGCCACACAGCTACACAGCTACTAATCTACTCAGCCACTCAACCAATCATCTACTCATCTACTCAGCCACTTAGCTACTCAGCTACTCAGCTACTCAGCCACTCAACTACTCAGCCACTCAGCTACTGAGCGACTCAGCTACTCAGCTACACAGCTACTCAGCTACTCAGCTACTCAGCTACACAACTACTCAGCTACTCAGCGATTCTGCCAATCAGCCAATCAACCAATCATCTACACAACTACTCAGCTACTCAGCTACTCAGCCACTCAGCTACTTAGCTAGTCAGCTACTCAGCTAGTCTACACAACTACTCAGCTATTCAGCTACTCAGCTACTCAGCTACTCTGCTACTCAGCTACTCAGCTACTCAGCTACTCAGCTACTCATCTACTCAGCTACTCATCTACTCAGCTACTCATCCACTCAGCCACACAGCCACTCAGCTACACAGCTACTCAGCTACTCAGGTACTCAGGTACTCAGCTACTCATCCACTCAGCCAATCAGATACTCAGCTACTCAGCTACTCATCTACTCAGCTACTCAGCTACACAACTACTCAGCTACTCAGCCTCTCAGCCACTCAGCCACTCAGCTACTTAGCTAGTCAGCTACTCAGCTAGTCAGCTACTCATCTAGTCAGCTACACAGCAACTCAGCTACACAACTACTCAGCTACTCAGATACTCAGCTACTCAGCTACACAGCTACTAAGCTACTAATCTACTCAGCCACTCAGTCACTCAACCAATCATCTACACAGCTTCTCAGCTACTCAGCCACTCAGCCACTCAGCTACTCAGCTACTCTGCTACTCAGCTACTCAGGTACTCAGCTACTCATCTACTCACCTACTCATATACTCAGCTACACAGCTGCTCAGATACTCAGCTACACAGCTACTCAGCTACACAGCTACTCAGCTACTCAGCTACTCAGCTACTCAGCTACTCAGCAACTCTGCTACTCAGCTACTCAGCTACTCAGCTACTCATCTACTCAGCTACTCATCTACTCAGCTACTCAGCCACTGAGCCACACAGCCACTCAGCTACACAGCTATTCAGCTACTCAGCTAGTCAGGTACTCAGCTACTCATCCACTCAGCCAATCAGATACTCAGCTACTCAGCTACTCAGGTACTCAGCTACTCATCTACTCACCTACTCTTATACTCAGCTACACAGCTACTCAGATACTCAGCTACGCAGCTACTCAGCCACACAGCTACACAGCTACTAATCTACTCAGCCACTCAACCAATCATCTACTCATCTACTCAGCCACTTAGCTACTCAGCTACTCAGCTACTCAGCCACTCAGCTACTCAGCCACTCAGCTACTGAGCGACTCAGCTACTCAGCTACACAGCTACTCAGCTACTCAGCTACTCAGCTACACAACTACTCAGCTACTCAGCGATTCTGCCAATCAGCCAATCAACCAATCATCTACACAACTACTCAGCTACTCAGCTACTCAGCCACTCAGCTACTTAGCTAGTCAGCTACTCAGCTAGTCTACACAACTACTCAGCTATTCAGCTACTCAGCTACTCAGCTACTCTGCTACTCAGCTACTCAGCTACTCAGCTACTCATCTACTCAGCTACTCATCTACTCAGCTACTCATCCACTCAGCCACACAGCCACTCAGCTACACAGCTACTCAGCTACTCAGGTACTCAGGTACTCAGCTACTCATCCACTCAGCCAATCAGATACTCAGCTACACAGCTACTCAGCTACTCAGCTACTCAGCTACACAACTACTCAGCTACTCAGCTACTCAGCTACTCAGCTACTCAGCTACACAGCAACTCAGCTACTCAGCTACACAGCTACTCAGCTACTCATCTACTCAGCTACTCAGATACTCAGCCACTCAGCATCTCAGCCACTCAGCCACTCAGCTTCTGAGCTACTCAGATACTCAGGTACTCAGCTACTCATCTACTCACCTACTCATATACTCAGCTACACAGCTGCTCAGATACTCAGCTACTCAGCTACTCAGCTACACAGCTACTCAGCTACTAATCTACTCAGCCACTCAAACAATCTTCTACTCAGCTACTCAGCTACTCAGCTACTCAGCTACTCAGCTACTCAGCAACTCAGCTACACAACTACTCAGCTACTCAGCTACTCAGCCACTCAGCCACTCAGCTACTCATTTACACATCCACTCAGCCACTCAGCCACTCAGCTACTCAGCTACTCAGCTACACAACTACTCATCTACTCAGCTACACAGTTACTCAGTTACTCAGCTACTCAGCAACTCAGCTACTCAGCTACTTAGCTAATCAGCTACTCCGCTACTCAGCTACTCAGCTACTCAGCCACTCAGCCACTCAGCTACACATCTACTCAGCTACTCTGCTACTCAGCTACTCAGGTACTCAGCTACTCATCTACTCATCTACTCACCTACTCATATACTCAGCTACACAGCTGCTCAGATACTCAGCTACACAGCTACTCAGCTACTCAGCTACACAGCTACTCAGCTACTCAGCTACTCAGTTACTCAGTTACTCAGCTGCTCAGCAACTCAGCTACTCAGCTACTCAGCTAACCAGCTACTCCGCTACTCAGCCACTCAGCTACTCAGCTACTCAGCTACACAACTACTCAGCTACTCAGCTACTCAGCCACTCAGCCACTCAGCCTCTCAGCCATACAGGAACTCAGCTTCTCAGCTACTCAGATACTCAGATACGCAGCTACTCAGCTACTCAGCTACTCAGCTACTCAGCTACACAGCTACACAGCTACTCAGCTACTAATCTACTCAGCCAATCAGCTACTCAGCTACTCAGCCACTCAGCTACTCAGCCACTCAGCTACTGAGCGACTCAGCTACTCAGCTACACAGCTACTCAGCTACTCAGCTACTCAGCTACACAACTACTCAGCTACTCAGCTACTCAGCTACTCTGCTACTCAGCTACTCAGCAACTCAGCTACTCAGCTACACAGCTACTCAGCTACTCATCTACTCAGCTACTCAGATACTCAGCCACTCAGCATCTCAGCCACTCAGCTTCTGAGCTACTCAGATACTCAGCTATTCAGCTACTCAGCTACTCAGCTACTCTGCTACTCAGCTACTCAGCTACTCAGCTACTCTGCTACTCATCTACTCAGGTACTCAGCTATTCATCTACTCACCTACTCTTATACTCAGCTACACAGCTACTCAGATACTCAGCTACTCAGCTACTCAGCCACACAGCTACACAGCTACTAATCTACTCAGCCACTCAACCAATCATCTACTCATCTACTCAGCCACTTAGCTACTCAGCTACTCAGCTACTCAGCCACTCAGCTACTCAGCCACTCAGCTACTGAGCGACTCAGCTACTCAGCTACTCATCTACTCAGCTACTCATCTACTCAGCTACTCAGCCACTGAGCCACACAGCCACTCAGCTACACAGCTATTCAGCTACTCAGCTAGTCAGGTACTCAGCTACTCATCCACTCAGCCAATCAGATACTCAGCTACTCAGCTATTCAGGTACTCAGCTACTCATCTACTCACCTACTCTTATACTCAGCTACACAGCTACTCAGATACTCAGCTACTCAGCTACTCAGCCACACAGCTACACAGCTACTAATCTACTCAGCCACTCAACCAATCATCTACTCATCTACTCAGCCACTTAGCTACTCAGCTACTCAGCTACTCAGCCACTCAACTACTCAGCCACTCAGCTACTGAGCGACTCAGCTACTCAGCTACACAGCTACTCAGCTACTCAGCTACTCAGCTACACAACTACTCAGCTACTCAGCGATTCTGCCAATCAGCCAATCAACCAATCATCTACACAACTACTCAGCTACTCAGCTACTCAGCCACTCAGCTACTTAGCTAGTCAGCTACTCAGCTAGTCTACACAACTACTCAGCTATTCAGCTACTCAGCTACTCAGCTACTCTGCTACTCAGCTACTCAGCTACTCAGCTACTCAGCTACTCATCTACTCAGCTACTCATCTACTCAGCTACTCATCCACTCAGCCACACAGCCACTCAGCTACACAGCTACTCAGCTACTCAGGTACTCAGGTACTCAGCTACTCATCCACTCAGCCAATCAGATACTCAGCTACTCAGCTACTCATCTACTCAGCTACTCAGCTACACAACTACTCAGCTACTCAGCCTCTCAGCCACTCAGCCACTCAGCTACTTAGCTAGTCAGCTACTCAGCTAGTCAGCTACTCATCTAGTCAGCTACACAGCAACTCAGCTACACAACTACTCAGCTACTCAGATACTCAGCTACTCAGCTACACAGCTACTAAGCTACTAATCTACTCAGCCACTCAGTCACTCAACCAATCATCTACACAGCTTCTCAGCTACTCAGCCACTCAGCCACTCAGCTACTCAGCTACTCTGCTACTCAGCTACTCAGGTACTCAGCTACTCATCTACTCACCTACTCATATACTCAGCTACACAGCTGCTCAGATACTCAGCTACACAGCTACTCAGCTACACAGCTACTCAGCTACTCAGCTACTCAGCTACTCAGCTACTCAGCAACTCTGCTACTCAGCTACTCAGCTACTCAGCTACTCATCTACTCAGCTACTCATCTACTCAGCTACTCAGCCACTGAGCCACACAGCCACTCAGCTACACAGCTATTCAGCTACTCAGCTAGTCAGGTACTCAGCTACTCATCCACTCAGCCAATCAGATACTCAGCTACTCAGCTACTCAGGTACTCAGCTACTCATCTACTCACCTACTCTTATACTCAGCTACACAGCTACTCAGATACTCAGCTACGCAGCTACTCAGCCACACAGCTACACAGCTACTAATCTACTCAGCCACTCAACCAATCATCTACTCATCTACTCAGCCACTTAGCTACTCAGCTACTCAGCTACTCAGCCACTCAGCTACTCAGCCACTCAGCTACTGAGCGACTCAGCTACTCAGCTACACAGCTACTCAGCTACTCAGCTACTCAGCTACACAACTACTCAGCTACTCAGCGATTCTGCCAATCAGCCAATCAACCAATCATCTACACAACTACTCAGCTACTCAGCTACTCAGCCACTCAGCTACTTAGCTAGTCAGCTACTCAGCTAGTCTACACAACTACTCAGCTATTCAGCTACTCAGCTACTCAGCTACTCTGCTACTCAGCTACTCAGCTACTCAGCTACTCATCTACTCAGCTACTCATCTACTCAGCTACTCATCCACTCAGCCACACAGCCACTCAGCTACACAGCTACTCAGCTACTCAGGTACTCAGGTACTCAGCTACTCATCCACTCAGCCAATCAGATACTCAGCTACACAGCTACTCAGCTACTCAGCTACTCAGCTACACAACTACTCAGCTACTCAGCTACTCAGCTACTCAGCTACTCAGCTACTCAGCTACACAGCAACTCAGCTACTCAGCTACACAGCTACTCAGCTACTCATCTACTCAGCTACTCAGATACTCAGCCACTCAGCATCTCAGCCACTCAGCCACTCAGCTTCTGAGCTACTCAGATACTCAGGTACTCAGCTACTCATCTACTCACCTACTCATATACTCAGCTACACAGCTGCTCAGATACTCAGCTACTCAGCTACTCAGCTACACAGCTACTCAGCTACTAATCTACTCAGCCACTCAAACAATCTTCTACTCAGCTACTCAGCTACTCAGCTACTCAGCTACTCAGCTACTCAGCAACTCAGCTACACAACTACTCAGCTACTCAGCTACTCAGCCACTCAGCCACTCAGCTACTCATTTACACATCCACTCAGCCACTCAGCCACTCAGCTACTCAGCTACTCAGCTACACAACTACTCATCTACTCAGCTACACAGTTACTCAGTTACTCAGCTACTCAGCAACTCAGCTACTCAGCTACTTAGCTAATCAGCTACTCCGCTACTCAGCTACTCAGCGACACAGCTACTCAGCTACACAACTACTCATCTACTCAGCTACTCAGGTACTCAGCTACTCTGCTACTCAGCTACTCAGCTACTCAGCTACTCATCTACTCAGCTACTCAACTACTCAGCTACTCATCCACTCAGCCACACAGCCACTCAGCTACACAGCTACTCAGCTACTCAGGTACTCAGGTACTCAGCTACTCATCCACTCAGCCAATCAGATACTCAGCTACTCAGCTACTCAGGTACTCAGCTACTCATCTACTCAGCTACTCAGAATCTCGGCCGCTCAGCTACTCAGCTACTCAGCACCTCTGCACCTCAGCCACTCAGCTACTCAGCGTCTCTGCCAATCAGCCACTCAGCCAAACATCTACACAGCTACTCAGCTACTCAGCTACACAGCTACTCAGCTACTCAGCTACTCAGTTACTCAGTTACTCAGCTGCTCAGCAACTCAGCTACTCAGCTACTCAGCTAACCAGCTACTCCGCTACTCAGCTACTCAGCCACTCAGCTACTCAGCTACTCAGCTACACAACTACTCAGCTACTCAGCTACTCAGCCACTCAGCCACTCAGCCTCTCAGCCACTCAGGAACTCAGCTTCTCAGCTACTCAGATACTCAGATACGCAGCTACTCAGCTACTCAGCTACTCAGCTACTCAGCTACACAGCTACACAGCTACTCAGCTACTAATCTACTCAGCCAATCAGCTACTCAGCTACTCAGCCACTCAGCTACTCAGCCACTCAGCTACTCAGCCACTCAGCTACTGAGTGACTCAGCTACTCAGCTACACAGCTACTCAGCTACTCAGCTACTCAGCTACACAACTACTCAGCTACTCAGCTACTCAGCTACTCAGCTACTCAGCTACTCAGCTACTCAGCAACTCAGCTACTCAGCTACACAGCTACTCAGCTACTCATCTACTCAGCTACTCAGATACTCAGCCACTCAGCATCTCAGCCACTCAGCCACTCAGCTTGTGAGCTACTCAGATACTCAGGTACTCAGCTACTCATCTACTCACCTACTCATATACTCAGCTACACAGCTGCTCAGATACTCAGCTACTCAGCTACTCAGCTACACAGCTACTCAGCTACTAATCTACTCAGCCACTCAACCAATCTTCTACTCAGCTACTCAGCCACTCAGCTACTCAGCTACTCAGCTACTCAGCTACTCAGCAACTCAGCTACACAACTACTCTGCTACTCAGCTACTCAGCCACTCAGCCACTCAGCTACTCATCTACACATCCACTCAGCCACTCAGCCACTCAGCTACTCAGCTACTCAGCTACACAACTACTCATCTACTCAGCTACTCAGCCACTCAGCTACTCATCTACTCAGCTACTCAGCTACTCAGCCACTCAGCCACTCAGCTACACATCTACTCAGCTACTCTGCTACTCAGCTACTCAGGTACTCAGCTACTCATCTACTCATCTACTCACCTACTCATATACTCAGCTACACAGCTGCTCAGATACTCAGCTACACAGCTACTCAGCTACTCAGCTACACAGCTACTCAGCTACTCAGCTACTCAGTTACTCAGTTACTCAGCTGCTCAGCAACTCAGCTACTCAGCTACTCAGCTAACCAGCTACTCCGCTACTCAGCCACTCAGCTACTCAGCTACTCAGCTACACAACTACTCAGCTACTCAGCTACTCAGCCACTCAGCCACTCAGCCTCTCAGCCATACAGGAACTCAGCTTCTCAGCTACTCAGATACTCAGATACGCAGCTACTCAGCTACTCAGCTACTCAGCTACTCAGCTACACAGCTACACAGCTACTCAGCTACTAATCTACTCAGCCAATCAGCTACTCAGCTACTCAGCCACTCAGCTACTCAGCCACTCAGCTACTGAGCGACTCAGCTACTCAGCTACACAGCTACTCAGCTACTCAGCTACTCAGCTACACAACTACTCAGCTACTCAGCTACTCAGCTACTCTGCTACTCAGCTACTCAGCAACTCAGCTACTCAGCTACACAGCTACTCAGCTACTCATCTACTCAGCTACTCAGATACTCAGCCACTCAGCATCTCAGCCACTCAGCCACTCAGCTTCTGAGCTACTCAGATACTCAGGTACTCAGCTACTCATCTACTCACCTACTCATATACTCAGCTACACAGCTGCTCAGATACTCAGATACTCAGCTACTCAGCTACACAGCTACTCAGCTACTAATCTACTCAGCCACTCAAACAATCTTCTACTCAGCTACTCAGCTACTCAGCTACACAGCTACTCAGCTACTAATCTACTCAGCCACTCAAACAATCTTCTACTCAGCTACTCAGCCACTCAGCTACTCAGCTACTCAGCTACTCAGCTACTCAGCAACTCGGCTACACAACTACTCAGCTACTCAGCTTCTCAGCTACACAACTACTCAGCTATTCAGCTACTCAGCTACTCAGCTACTCTGCTACTCAGCTACTCAGCTACTCAGCTACTCTGCTACTCAGCTACTCAGGTACTCAGCTACACATCTACTCACCTACTCATATACTCAGCTACACAGCTGCTCAGATACTCAGCTACACAGCTACTCAGCTACTCAGCTACACAGCTACTCAGCTATTCAGCTACTCAGTTACTCAGTTACTCAGCTACTCAGCAACTCAGCTACTCAGCTACTCAGCTAATCAGCTACACCGCTACTCAGCTACTCAGCGACACAGCTACTCTGCTACACAACTACTCATCTACTCAGCTACTCAGCCACTCAGCTACTCATCTAATCAGCTACTCAGATTCTCAGCCACTCAGCATCTCAGCCACTCAGCCACTCAGCTTCTGAGCTACTCAGATACTCAGCTACGTAGCTACTCACCTACTCAGCTACACAGCTACTCAGCTATTAAGCTACTCAGCTAGTCAGCTACACAGCTAGTCAGCTACACAGCTAGTCAGCTACTCACCTACTCACCTACTCAGCTACTCAGCTACTCAGCTACACAACTACTCAGCTATTCAGCTACTCAGCTACTCAGCTACTCAGCTACTCAGCTACTCAGCTACTCTGCTACTCAGCTACTCAGCTACTCAGCTACTCATCTACTCAGCTACTCAGCCACTCAGCCACTCAGCTACACATCTACTCAGCTACTCTGCTACTCAGCTACTCAGGTACTCAGCTACTCATCTACTCATCTACTCACCTACTCATATACTCAGCTACACAGCTGCTCAGATACTCAGCTACACAGCTACTCAGCTACTCAGCTACACAGCTACTCAGCTACTCAGCTACTCAGTTACTCAGTTACTCAGCTGCTCAGCAACTCAGCTACTCAGCTACTCAGCTAACCAGCTACTCCGCTACTCAGCCACTCAGCTACTCAGCTACTCAGCTACACAACTACTCAGCTACTCAGCTACTCAGCCACTCAGCCACTCAGCCTCTCAGCCATACAGGAACTCAGCTTCTCAGCTACTCTGATACTCAGATACGCAGCTACTCAGCTACTCAGCTACTCAGCTACTCAGCTACACAGCTACACAGCTACTCAGCTACTAATCTACTCAGCCAATCAGCTACTCAGCTACTCAGCCACTCAGCTACTCAGCCACTCAGCTACTGAGCGACTCAGCTACTCAGCTACACAGCTACTCAGCTACTCAGCTACTCAGCTACACAACTACTCAGCTACTCAGCTACTCAGCTACTCTGCTACTCAGCTACTCAGCAACTCAGCTACTCAGCTACACAGCTACTCAGCTACTCATCTACTCAGCTACTCAGATACTCAGCCACTCAGCATCTCAGCCACTCAGCTTCTGAGCTACTCAGATACTCAGGTACTCAGCTACTCATCTACTCACCTACTCATATACTCAGCTACACAGCTGCTCAGATACTCAGCTACTCAGCTACTCAGCTACACAGCTACTCAGCTACTAATCTACTCAGCCACTCAAACAATCTTCTACTCAGCTACTCAGCTACTCAGCTACACAGCTACTCAGCTACTAATCTACTCAGCCACTCAAACAATCTTCTACTCAGCTACTCAGCCACTCAGCTACTCAGCTACTCAGCTACTCAGCTACTCAGCAACTCAGCTACACAACTACTCAGCTACTCAGCTTCTCAGCTACACAACTACTCAGCTATTCAGCTACTCAGCTACTCAGCTACTCTGCTACTCAGCTACTCAGCTACTCAGCTACTCTGCTACTCAGCTACTCAGGTACTCAGCTACTCATCTACTCACCTACTCTTATACTCAGCTACACAGCTACTCAGATACTCAGCTACTCAGCTACTCAGCCACTCAGCTACTCATCTACACATCCACTCAGCCACTCAGCCACTCAGCTACTCAGCTACTCAGCTACTTAGCTAATCAGCTACTCCGCTACTCAGCTACTCAGCGACACAGCTACTCAGCTACACAACTACTCATCTACTCAGCTACTCAGGTACTCAGCTACTCTGCTACTCAGCTACTAATCTACTCAGCCACTCAAACAATCTTCTACTCAGCTACACAGCTACTCAGCTACTCATCTACTCAGCTACTCAGATACTCAGCCACTCAGCATCTCAGCCACTCAGCTTCTGAGCTACTCAGATACTCAGGTACTCAGCTACTCATCTACTCACCTACTCATATACTCAGCTACACAGCTGCTCAGATACTCAGCTACTCAGCTACTCAGCTACACAGCTACTCAGCTACTAATCTACTCAGCCACTCAAACAATCTTCTACTCAGCTACTCAGCTACTCAGCTACACAGCTACTCAGCTACTAATCTACTCAGCCACTCAAACAATCTTCTACTCAGCTACTCAGCCACTCAGCTACTCAGCTACTCAGCTACTCAGCTACTCAGCAACTCAGCTACACAACTACTCAGCTACTCAGCTTCTCAGCTACACAACTACTCAGCTATTCAGCTACTCAGCTACTCAGCTACTCTGCTACTCAGCTACTCAGCTACTCAGCTACTCTGCTACTCAGCTACTCAGGTACTCAGCTACTCATCTACTCACCTACTCTTATACTCAGCTACACAGCTACTCAGATACTCAGCTACTCAGCTACTCAGCCACACAGCTACACAGCTACTAATCTACTCAGCCACTCAACCAATCATCTACTCATCTACTCAGCCACTTAGCTACTCAGCTACTCAGCTACTCAGCCACTCAGCTACTCAGCCACTCAGCTACTGAGCGACTCAGCTACTCAGCTACTCATCTACTCAGCTACTCATCTACTCAGCTACTCAGCCACTGAGCCACACAGCCACTCAGCTACACAGCTATTCAGCTACTCAGCTAGTCAGGTACTCAGCTACTCATCCACTCAGCCAATCAGATACTCAGCTACTCAGCTACTCAGGTACTCAGCTACTCATCTACTCACCTACTCTTATACTCAGCTACACAGCTACTCAGATACTCAGCTACTCAGCTACTCAGCCACACAGCTACACAGCTACTAATCTACTCAGCCACTCAGCCACTCAGCTACACATCTACTCAGCTACTCTGCTACTCAGCTACTCAGGTACTCAGCTACTCATCTACTCATCTACTCACCTACTCATATACTCAGCTACACAGCTGCTCAGATACTCAGCTACACAGCTACTCAGCTACTCAGCTACACAGCTACTCAGCTACTCAGCTACTCAGTTACTCAGTTACTCAGCTGCTCAGCTAGTCAGGTACTCAGCTACTCATCCACTCAGCCAATCAGATACTCAGCTACTCAGCTACTCAGGTACTCAGCTACTCATCTACTCACCTACTCTTATACTCAGCTACACAGCTACACAGATACTCAGCTACGCAGCTACTCAGCCACACAGCTACACAGCTACTAATCTACTCAGCCACTCAACCAATCATCTACTCATCTACTCAGCCACTTAGCTACTCAGCTACTCAGCTACTCAGCCACTCAGCTACTCAGCCACTCAGCTACTGAGCGACTCAGCTACTCAGCTACACAGCTACTCAGCTACTCAGCTACTCAGCTACACAACTACTCAGCTACTCAGCGATTCTGCCAATCAGCCAATCAACCAATCATCTACACAACTACTCAGCTACTCAGCTACTCAGCCACTCAGCTACTTAGCTAGTCAGCTACTCAGCTAGTCTACACAACTACTCAGCTATTCAGCTACTCAGCTACTCAGCTACTCTGCTACTCAGCTACTCAGCTACTCAGCTACTCAGCTACTCATCTACTCAGCTACTCATCTACTCAGCTACTCATCCACTCAGCCACACAGCCACTCAGCTACACAGCTACTCAGCTACTCAGGTACTCAGGTACTCAGCTACTCATCCACTCAGCCAATCAGATACTCAGCTACACAGCTACTCAGCTACTCAGCTACTCAGCTACACAACTACTCAGCTACTCAGCTACTCAGCTACTCAGCTACTCAGCTACACAGCAACTCAGCTACTCAGCTACACAGCTACTCAGCTACTCATCTACTCAGCTACTCAGATACTCAGCCACTCAGCATCTCAGCCACTCAGCCACTCAGCTTCTGAGCTACTCAGATACTCAGGTACTCAGCTACTCATCTACTCACCTACTCATATACTCAGCTACACAGCTGCTCAGATACTCAGCTACTCAGCTACTCAGCTACACAGCTACTCAGCTACTAATCTACTCAGCCACTCAAACAATCTTCTACTCAGCTACTCAGCTACTCAGCTACTCAGCTACTCAGCTACTCAGCAACTCAGCTACACAACTACTCAGCTACTCAGCTACTCAGCCACTCAGCCACTCAGCTACTCATCTACACATCCACTCAGCCACTCAGCCACTCAGCTACTCAGCTACTCAGCTACTTAGCTAATCAGCTACTCCGCTACTCAGCTACTCAGCGACACAGCTACTCAGCTACACAACTACTCATCTACTCAGCTACTCAGGTACTCAGCTACTCTGCTACTCAGCTACTAATCTACTCAGCCACTCAAACAATCTTCTACTCAGCTACTCAGCTACTCAGCTACTCAGCTACTCAGCTACTCAGCAACTCAGCTACACAACTACTCATCTACTCAGCTACTCAGTTACTCAGTTACTCAGCTACTCAGCAACTCAGCTACTCAGCTACTTAGCTAATCAGCTACTCCGCTACTCAGCTACTCAGCGACACAGCTACTCAGCTACACAACTACTCATCTACTCAGCTACTCAGGTACTCAGCTACTCTGCTACTCAGCTACTCAGCTACTCAGCTACTCATCTACTCAGCTACTCAACTACTCAGCTACTCATCCACTCAGCCACACAGCCACTCAGCTACACAGCTACTCAGCTACTCAGGTACTCAGGTACTCAGCTACTCATCCACTCAGCCAATCAGATACTCAGCTACTCAGCTACTCAGGTACTCAGCTACTCATCTACTCAGCTACTCAGAATCTCGGCCGCTCAGCTACTCAGCTACTCAGCACCTCTGCACCTCAGCCACTCAGCTACTCAGCGTCTCTGCCAATCAGCCACTCAGCCAATCATCTACACAGCTACTCAGCCACTCAGCTACTCAGCTACTCAGCTACACAACTACTCAGCTACTCAGCTACTCAGCCACTCAGCCACTCAGCCTCTCAGCCACTCAGGAACTCAGCTTCTCAGCTACTCAGATACTCAGATACGCAGCTACTCAGCTACTCAGCTACTCAGCTACTCAGCTACACAGCTACACAGCTACTCAGCTACTAATCTACTCAGCCAATCAGCTACTCAGCTACTCAGCCACTCAGCTACTCAGCCACTCAGCTACTCAGCCACTCAGCTACTGAGTGACTCAGCTACTCAGCTACACAGCTACTCAGCTACTCAGCTACTCAGCTACACAACTACTCAGCTACTCAGCTACTCAGCTACTCAGCTACTCAGCTACTCAGCTACTCAGCAACTCAGCTACTCAGCTACACAGCTACTCAGCTACTCATCTACTCAGCTACTCAGATACTCAGCCACTCAGCATCTCAGCCACTCAGCCACTCAGCTTGTGAGCTACTCAGATACTCAGGTACTCAGCTACTCATCTACTCACCTACTCATATACTCAGCTACACAGCTGCTCAGATACTCAGCTACTCAGCTACTCAGCTACACAGCTACTCAGCTACTAATCTACTCAGCCACTCAACCAATCTTCTACTCAGCTACTCAGCCACTCAGCTACTCAGCTACTCAGCTACTCAGCTACTCAGCAACTCAGCTACACAACTACTCTGCTACTCAGCTACTCAGCCACTCAGCCACTCAGCTACTCATCTACACATCCACTCAGCCACTCAGCCACTCAGCTACTCAGCTACTCAGCTACACAACTACTCATCTACTCAGCTACTCAGCCACTCAGCTACTCATCTACTCAGCTACTCAGATACTCAGCCACTCAGCATCTCAGCCACTCAGCCACTCAGCTTCTGAGCTGCTCAGATACTCAGCTACGTAGCTACTCACCTACTCAGCTACACAGCTACTCAGCTATTAAGCTACTCAGCTAGTCAGCTACACAGCTAGTCAGCTACTCACCTACTCAGCTACTCAGCTTCTCAGCTACACAACTACTCAGCTATTCAGCTACTCAGCTACTCAGCTACTCTGCTACTCAGCTACTCAGCTACTCAGCTACTCTGCTACTCAGCTACTCAGGTACTCAGCTACTCATCTACTCACCTACTCATATACTCAGCTACACAGCTGCTCAGATACTCAGCTGCACAGCTACTCAGCTACTCAGCTACACAGCTACTCAGCTACTCAGCTACTCAGTTATTCAGTTACTCAGCTACTTAGCAACTCAGCTACTCAGCTACTCAGCTAATCAGCTACTCCGCTACTCAGCTACTCAGCGACACAGCTACTCAGCTACACAACTACTCATCTACTCAGCTACTCAGCCACTCAGCTACTCATCTAATCAGCTACTCAGATTCTCAGCCACTCAGCATCTCAGCCACTCAGCCACTCAGCTTCTGAGCTACTCAGATACTCAGCTACGTAGCTACTCACCTACTCAGCTACACAGCTACTCAGCTATTAAGCTACTCAGCTAGTCAGCTACACAGCTAGTCAGCTACTCACCTACTCACCTACTCAGCTACTCAGCTACTCAGCTACACAACTACTCAGCTATTCAGCTACTCAGCTACTCAGCTACTCAGCTACTCAGCTACTCAGCTACTCTGCTACTCAGCTACTCAGCTACTCAGCTACTCATCTACTCAGCTACTCATCTACTCAGCTACTCAGCCACTGAGCCACACAGCCACTCAGCTACACAGCTATTCAGCTACTCAGCTAGTCAGGTACTCAGCTACTCATCCACTCAGCCAATCAGATACTCAGCTACTCAGCTACTCAGCTACTCAGGTACTCAGCTACTCATCTACTCACCTACTCTTATACTTAGATACACAGCTACTCAGATACTCAGCTACTCAGCTACTCAGCCACACAGCTACACAGCTACTAATCTACTCAGCCACTCAACCAATCATCTACTCATCTACTCAGCCACTCAGCTACTCAGCTACTCAGCTACACAGCTACTCAGCTACTCAGCAAGTCAGCTACTCAGCTAGTCAGCTACTCATCTACTCAGCTACTCAGCTACACAACTACTCAGCTACTCAGCCACTCAGCCACTCAGCTACACATCTACTCAGCTACTCTGCTACTCAGCTACTCAGGTACTCAGCTACTCATCTACTCATCTACTCACCTACTCATATACTCAGCTACACAGCTGCTCAGATACTCAGCTACACAGCTACTCAGCTACTCAGCTACACAGCTACTCAGCTACTCAGCTACTCAGTTACTCAGTTACTCAGCTGCTCAGCAACTCAGCTACTCAGCTACTCAGCTAACCAGCTACTCCGCTACTCAGCCACTCAGCTACTCAGCTACTCAGCTACACAACTACTCAGCTGCTCAGCTACTCAGCCACTCAGCCACTCAGCCTCTCAGCCATACAGGAACTCAGCTTCTCAGCTACTCAGATACTCAGATACGCAGCTACTCAGCTACTCAGCTACTCAGCTACTCAGCTACACAGCTACACAGCTACTCAGCTACTAATCTACTCAGCCAATCAGCTACTCAGCTACTCAGCCACTCAGCTACTCAGCCACTCAGCTACTGAGCGACTCAGCTACTCAGCTACACAGCTACTCAGCTACTCAGCTACTCAGCTACACAACTACTCAGCTACTCAGCTACTCAGCTACTCTGCTACTCAGCTACTCAGCAACTCAGCTACTCAGCTACACAGCTACTCAGCAACTCATCTACTCAGCTACTCAGATAATCAGCCACTCAGCATCTCAGCCACTCAGCCACTCAGCTTCTGAGCTACTCAGATACTCAGGTACTCAGCTACTCATCTACTCACCTACTCATATACTCAGCTACACAGCTACTCAGCTACTAATCTACTCAGCCACTCAAACAATCTTCTACTCAGCTACTCAGCTACTCAGCTACACAGCTACTCAGCTACTAATCTACTCAGCCACTCAAACAATCTTCTACTCAGCTACTCAGCCACTCAGCTACTCAGCTACTCAGCTACTCAGCTACTCAGCAACTCAGCTACACAACTACTCAGCTACTCAGCTTCTCAGCTACACAACTACTCAGCTATTCAGCTACTCAGCTACTCAGCTACTCTGCTACTCAGCTACTCAGCTACTCAGCTACTCTGCTACTCAGCTACTCAGGTACTCAGCTACTCAGCTACTCAGCTACACAGCTACTCAGCTACTAATCTACTCAGCCACTCAACCAATCTTCTACTCAGCTACTCAGCCACTCAGCTACTCAGCTACTCAGCTACTCAGCTACTCAGCAACTCAGCTACACAACTACTCTGCTACTCAGCTACTCAGCCACTCAGCCACTCAGCTACTCATCTACACATCCACTCAGCCACTCAGCCACTCAGCTACTCAGCTACTCAGCTACACAACTACTCATCTACTCAGCTACTCAGCCACTCAGCTACTCATCTACTCAGCTACTCAGATACTCAGCCACTCAGCATCTCAGCCACTCAGCCACTCAGCTTCTGAGCTGCTCAGATACTCAGCTACGTAGCTACTCACCTACTCAGCTACACAGCTACTCAGCTATTAAGCTACTCAGCTAGTCAGCTACACAGCTAGTCAGCTACTCACCTACTCAGCTACTCAGCTTCTCAGCTACACAACTACTCAGCTATTCAGCTACTCAGCTACTCAGCTACTATGCTACTCAGCTACTCAGCTACTCAGCTACTCTGCTACTCAGCTACTCAGGTACTCAGCTACTCATCTACTCACCTACTCATATACTCAGCTACACAGCTGCTCAGATACTCAGCTGCACAGCTACTCAGCTACTCAGCTACACAGCTACTCAGCTACTCAGCTACTCAGTTATTCAGTTACTCAGCTACTTAGCAACTCAGCTACTCAGCTACTCAGCTAATCAGCTACTCCGCTACTCAGCTACTCAGCGACACAGCTACTCAGCTACACAACTACTCATCTACTCAGCTACTCAGCCACTCAGCTACTCATCTAATCAGCTACTCAGATTCTCAGCCACTCAGCATCTCAGCCACTCAGCCACTCAGCTTCTGAGCTACTCAGATACTCAGCTACGTAGCTACTCACCTACTCAGCTACACAGCTACTCAGCTATTAAGCTACTCAGCTAGTCAGCTACACAGCTAGTCAGCTACTCACCTACTCACCTACTCAGCTACTCAGCTACTCAGCTACACAACTACTCAGCTATTCAGCTACTCAGCTACTCAGCTACTCAGCTACTCAGCTACTCAGCTACTCTGCTACTCAGCTACTCAGCTACTCAGCTACTCATCTACTCAGCTACTCATCTACTCAGCTACTCAGCCACTGAGCCACACAGCCACTCAGCTACACAGCTATTCAGCTACTCAGCTAGTCAGGTACTCAGCTACTCATCCACTCAGCCAATCAGATACTCAGCTACTCAGCTACTCAGCTACTCAGGTACTCAGCTACTCATCTACTCACCTACTCTTATACTCAGATACACAGCTACTCAGATACTCAGCTACTCAGCTACTCAGCCACACAGCTACACAGCTACTAATCTACTCAGCCACTCAACCAATCATCTACTCATCTACTCAGCCACTCAGCTACTCAGCTACTCAGCTACACAGCTACTCAGCTACTCAGCAAGTCAGCTACTCAGCTAGTCAGCTACTCATCTACTCAGCTACTCAGCTACACAACTACTCAGCTACTCAGCCACTCAGCCACTCAGCTACACATCTACTCAGCTACTCTGCTACTCAGCTACTCAGGTACTCAGCTACTCATCTACTCATCTACTCACCTACTCATATACTCAGCTACACAGCTGCTCAGATACTCAGCTACACAGCTACTCAGCTACTCAGCTACACAGCTACTCAGCTACTCAGCTACTCAGTTACTCAGTTACTCAGCTGCTCAGCAACTCAGCTACTCAGCTACTCAGCTAACCAGCTACTCCGCTACTCAGCCACTCAGCTACTCAGCTACTCAGCTACACAACTACTCAGCTGCTCAGCTACTCAGCCACTCAGCCACTCAGCCTCTCAGCCATACAGGAACTCAGCTTCTCAGCTACTCAGATACTCAGATACGCAGCTACTCAGCTACTCAGCTACTCAGCTACTCAGCTACACAGCTACACAGCTACTCAGCTACTAATCTACTCAGCCAATCAGCTACTCAGCTACTCAGCCACTCAGCTACTCAGCCACTCAGCTACTGAGCGACTCAGCTACTCAGCTACACAGCTACTCAGCTACTCAGCTACTCAGCTACACAACTACTCAGCTACTCAGCTACTCAGCTACTCTGCTACTCAGCTACTCAGCAACTCAGCTACTCAGCTACACAGCTACTCAGCAACTCATCTACTCAGCTACTCAGATAATCAGCCACTCAGCATCTCAGCCACTCAGCCACTCAGCTTCTGAGCTACTCAGATACTCAGGTACTCAGCTACTCATCTACTCACCTACTCATATACTCAGCTACACAGCTACTCAGCTACTAATCTACTCAGCCACTCAAACAATCTTCTACTCAGCTACTCAGCTACTCAGCTACACAGCTACTCAGCTACTAATCTACTCAGCCACTCAAACAATCTTCTACTCAGCTACTCAGCCACTCAGCTACTCAGCTACTCAGCTACTCAGCTACTCAGCAACTCAGCTACACAACTACTCAGCTACTCAGCTTCTCAGCTACACAACTACTCAGCTATTCAGCTACTCAGCTACTCAGCTACTCTGCTACTCAGCTACTCAGCTACTCAGCTACTCTGCTACTCAGCTACTCAGGTACTCAGCTACTCATCTACTCACCTACTCATATACTCAGCTACACAGCTGCTCAGATACTCAGCTACACAGCTACTCAGCTACTCAGCTACACAGCTACTCAGCTACTCAGCTACTCAGTTACTCAGTTACTCAGCTACTCAGCAACTCAGCTACTCAGCTACTCAGCTAATCAGCTACACCGCTACTCAGCTACTCAGCGACACAGCTACTCTGCTACACAACTACTCATCTACTCAGCTACTCAGCCACTCAGCTACTTATCTAATCAGCTACTCAGATTCTCAGCCACTCAGCATCTCTGCCACTCAGCCACTCAGCTTCTGAGCTACTCAGATACTCAGCTACGTAGCTACTCACCTACTCAGCTACACAGCTACTCAGCTATTAAGCTACTCAGCTAGTCAGCTACACAGCTAGTCAGCTACTCACCTACTCACCTACTCAGCTACTCAGCTACTCAGCTACACAACTACTCAGCTATTCAGCTACTCAGCTACTCAGCTACTCAGCTACTCAGCTACTCAGCTACTCTGCTACTCAGCTACTCAGCTACTCAGCTACTCATCTACTCAGCTACTCAGCCACTCAGCCACTCAGCTACACATCTACTCAGCTACTCTGCTACTCAGCTACTCAGGTACTCAGCTACTCATCTACTCATCTACTCACCTACTCATATACTCAGCTACACAGCTGCTCAGATACTCAGCTACACAGCTACTCAGCTACTCAGCTACACAGCTACTCAGCTACTCAGCTACTCAGTTACTCAGTTACTCAGCTGCTCAGCAACTCAGCTACTCAGTTACTCAGCTAACCAGCTACTCCGCTACTCAGCCACTCAGCTACTCAGCTACTCAGCTACACAACTACTCAGCTACTCAGCTACTCAGCCACTCAGCCACTCAGCCTCTCAGCCATACAGGAACTCAGCTTCTCAGCTACTCAGATACTCAGATACGCAGCTACTCAGCTACTCAGCTACTCAGCTACTCAGCTACACAGCTACACAGCTACTCAGCTACTAATCTACTCAGCCAATCAGCTACTCAGCTACTCAGCCACTCAGCTACTCAGCCACTCAGCTACTGAGCGACTCAGCTACTCAGCTACACAGCTACTCAGCTACTCAGCTACTCAGCTACACAACTACTCAGCTACTCAGCTACTCAGCTACTCTGCTACTCAGCTACTCAGCAACTCAGCTACTCAGCTACACAGCTACTCAGCTACTCATCTACTCAGCTACTCAGATACTCAGCCACTCAGCATCTCAGCCACTCAGCCACTCAGCTTCTGAGCTACTCAGATACTCAGGTACTCAGCTACTCATCTACTCACCTACTCATATACTCAGCTACACAGCTGCTCAGATACTCAGCTACTCAGCTACTCAGCTACACAGCTACTCAGCTACTAATCTACTCAGCCACTCAAACAATCTTCTACTCAGCTACTCAGCTACTCAGCTACACAGCTACTCAGCTACTAATCTACTCAGCCACTCAAACAATCTTCTACTCAGCTACTCAGCCACTCAGCTACTCAGCTACTCAGCAACTCAGCTACTCAGCAACTCAGCTACACAACTACTCAGCTACTCAGCTTCACAGCTACACAACTACTCAGCTATTCAGCTACTCAGCTACTCAGCTACTCTGCTACTCTGCTACTCAGCTACTCAGCTACTCTGCTACTCAGCTACTCAGGTACTCAGCTACTCATCTACTCACCTACTCATATACTCAGCTACACAGCTGCTCAGATACTCAGCTACACAGCTACTCAGCTACTCAGCTACACAGCTACTCAGCTACTCAGTTACTCAGTTACTCAGCTACTAAGCAACTCAGCTACTCAGCTACTCAGCTAATCAGCTACACCGCTACTCAGCTACTCAGCGACACAGCTACTCTGCTACACAACTACTCATCTACTCAGCTACTCAGCCACTCAGCTACTCATCTAATCAGCTACTCAGATTCTCAGCCACTCAGCATCTCAGCCACTCAGCCACTCAGCTTCTGAGCTACTCAGATACTCAGCTACGTAGCTACTCACCTACTCAGCTACACAGCTACTCAGCTATTAAGCTACTCAGCTAGTCAGCTACACAGCTAGTCAGCTACTCACCTACTCACCTACTCAGCTACTCAGCTACTCAGCTACACAACTACTCAGCTATTCAGCTACTCAGCTACTCAGCTACTCAGCTACTCAGCTACTCAGCTACTCTGCTACTCAGCTACTCAGCTACTCATCTACTCAGCTACTCAGCCACTGAGCCACACAGCCACTCAGCTACACAGCTATTCAGCTACTCAGCTAGTCAGGTACTCAGCTACTCATCCACTCAGCCATTCAGATACTCAGCTACTCAGCTACTCAGGTACTCAGCTACTCATCTACTCACCTACTCTTATACTCAGCTACACAGCTACTCAGATACTCAGCTACTCAGCTACTCAGCCACACAGCTACACAGCTACTAATCTACTCAGCCACTCAACCAATCATCTACTCATCTACTCAGCCACTTAGCTACTCAGCTACACAGCTACTCAGCTACTAATCTACTCAGCCACTCAAACAATCTTCTACTCAGCTACTCAGCCACTCAGCTACTCAGCTACTCAGCTACTCAGCTACTCAGCAACTCAGCTACACAACTACTCAGCTACTCAGCTTCTCAGCTACACAACTACTCAGCTATTCAGCTACTCAGCTACTCAGCTACTCTGCTACTCAGCTACTCAGCTACTCAGCTACTCTGCTACTCAGCTACTCAGGTACTCAGCTACTCATCTACTCACCTACTCTTATACTCAGCTACACAGCTACTCAGATACTCAGCTACTCAGCTACTCAGCCACACAGCTACACAGCTACTAATCTACTCAGCCACTCAACCAATCATCTACTCATCTACTCAGCCACTTAGCTACTCAGCTACTCAGCTACTCAGCCACTCAGCTACTCAGCCACTCAGCTACTGAGCGACTCAGCTACTCAGCTACTCATCTACTCAGCTACTCATCTACTCAGCTACTCAGCCACTGAGCCACACAGCCACTCAGCTACACAGCTATTCAGCTACTCAGCTAGTCAGGTACTCAGCTACTCATCCACTCAGCCAATCAGATACTCAGCTACTCAGCTACTCAGGTACTCAGCTACTCATCTACTCACCTACTCTTATACTCAGCTACACAGCTACTCAGATACTCAGCTACTCAGCTACTCAGCCACACAGCTACACAGCTACTAATCTACTCAGCCACTCAGCCACTCAGCTACACATCTACTCAGCTACTCTGCTACTCAGCTACTCAGGTACTCAGCTACTCATCTACTCATCTACTCACCTACTCATATACTCAGCTACACAGCTGCTCAGATACTCAGCTACACAGCTACTCAGCTACTCAGCTACACAGCTACTCAGCTACTCAGCTACTCAGTTACTCAGTTACTCAGCTGCTCAGCAACTCAGCTACTCAGCTACTCAGCTAACCAGCTACTCCGCTACTCAGCCACTCAGCTACTCAGCTACTCAGCTACACAACTACTCAGCTACTCAGCTACTCAGCCACTCAGCCACTCAGCCTCTCAGCCATACAGGAACTCAGCTTCTCAGCTACTCAGATACTCAGATACGCAGCTACTCAGCTACTCAGCTACTCAGCTACTCAGCTACACAGCTACACAGCTACTCAGCTACTAATCTACTCAGCCAATCAGCTACTCAGCTACTCAGCCACTCAGCTACTCAGCCACTCAGCTACTGAGCGACTCAGCTACTCAGCTACACAGCTACTCAGCTACTCAGCTACTCAGCTACACAACTACTCAGCTACTCAGCTACTCAGCTACTCTGCTACTCAGCTACTCAGCAACTCAGCTACTCAGCTACACAGCTACTCAGCTACTCATCTACTCAGCTACTCAGATACTCAGCCACTCAGCATCTCAGCCACTCAGCTTCTGAGCTACTCAGATACTCAGGTACTCAGCTACTCATCTACTCACCTACTCATATACTCAGCTACACAGCTGCTCAGATACTCAGCTACTCAGCTACTCAGCTACACAGCTACTCAGCTACTAATCTACTCAGCCACTCAAACAATCTTCTACTCAGCTACTCAGCTACTCAGCTACACAGCTACTCAGCTACTAATCTACTCAGCCACTCAAACAATCTTCTACTCAGCTACTCAGCCACTCAGCTACTCAGCTACTCAGCTACTCAGCTACTCAGCAACTCAGCTACACAACTACTCAGCTACTCAGCTTCTCAGCTACACAACTACTCAGCTATTCAGCTACTCAGCTACTCAGCTACTCTGCTACTCAGCTACTCAGCTACTCAGCTACTCTGCTACTCAGCTACTCAGGTACTCAGCTACTCATCTACTCACCTACTCTTATACTCAGCTACACAGCTACTCAGATACTCAGCTACTCAGCTACTCAGCCACACAGCTACACAGCTACTAATCTACTCAGCCACTCAACCAATCATCTACTCATCTACTCAGCCACTTAGCTACTCAGCTACTCAGCTACTCAGCCACTCAGCTACTCAGCCACTCAGCTACTGAGCGACTCAGCTACTCAGCTACTCATCTACTCAGCTACTCATCTACTCAGCTACTCAGCCACTGAGCCACACAGCCACTCAGCTACACAGCTATTCAGCTACTCAGCTAGTCAGGTACTCAGCTACTCATCCACTCAGCCAATCAGATACTCAGCTACTCAGCTACTCAGGTACTCAGCTACTCATCTACTCACCTACTCTTATACTCAGCTACACAGCTACTCAGATACTCAGCTACTCAGCTACTCAGCCACACAGCTACACAGCTACTAATCTACTCAGCCACTCAACCAATCATCTACTCATCTACTCAGCCACTTAGCTACTCAGCTACTCAGCTACTCAGCCACTCAACTACTCAGCCACTCAGCTACTGAGCGACTCAGCTACTCAGCTACACAGCTACTCAGCTACTCAGCTACTCAGCTACACAACTACTCAGCTACTCAGCGATTCTGCCAATCAGCCAATCAACCAATCATCTACACAACTACTCAGCTACTCAGCTACTCAGCCACTCAGCTACTTAGCTAGTCAGCTACTCAGCTAGTCTACACAACTACTCAGCTATTCAGCTACTCAGCTACTCAGCTACTCTGCTACTCAGCTACTCAGCTACTCAGCTACTCAGCTACTCATCTACTCAGCTACTCATCTACTCAGCTACTCATCCACTCAGCCACACAGCCACTCAGCTACACAGCTACTCAGCTACTCAGGTACTCAGGTACTCAGCTACTCATCCACTCAGCCAATCAGATACTCAGCTACTCAGCTACTCATCTACTCAGCTACTCAGCTACACAACTACTCAGCTACTCAGCCTCTCAGACACTCAGCCACTCAGCTACTTAGCTAGTCAGCTACTCAGCTAGTCAGCTACTCATCTAGTCAGCTACACAGCAACTCAGCTACACAACTACTCAGCTACTCAGATACTCAGCTACTCAGCTACACAGCTACTAAGCTACTAATCTACTCAGCCACTCAGTCACTCAACCAATCATCTACACAGCTTCTCAGCTACTCAGCCACTCAGCCACTCAGCTACTCAGCTACTCTGCTACTCAGCTACTCAGGTACTCAGCTACTCATCTACTCACCTACTCATATACTCAGCTACACAGCTGCTCAGATACTCAGCTACACAGCTACTCAGCTACACAGCTACTCAGCTACTCAGCTACTCAGCTACTCAGCTACTCAGCTACTCTGCTACTCAGCTACTCAGCTACTCAGCTACTCATCTACTCAGCTACTCATCTACTCAGCTACTCAGCCACTGAGCCACACAGCCACTCAGCTACACAGCTATTCAGCTACTCAGCTAGTCAGGTACTCAGCTACTCATCCACTCAGCCAATCAGATACTCAGCTACTCAGCTACTCAGGTACTCAGCTACTCATCTACTCACCTACTCTTATACTCAGCTACACAGCTACTCAGATACTCAGCTACTCAGCTACTCAGCCACACAGCTACACAGCTACTAATCTACTCAGCCACTCAACCAATCATCTACTCATCTACTCAGCCACTTAGCTACTCAGCTACTCAGCTACTCAGCCACTCAACTACTCAGCCACTCAGCTACTGAGCGACTCAGCTACTCAGCTACACAGCTACTCAGCTACTCAGCTACTCAGCTACACAACTACTCAGCTACTCAGCGATTCTGCCAATCAGCCAATCAACCAATCATCTACACAACTACTCAGCTACTCAGCTACTCAGCCACTCAGCTACTTAGCTAGTCAGCTACTCAGCTAGTCTACACAACTACTCAGCTATTCAGCTACTCAGCTACTCAGCTACTCTGCTACTCAGCTACTCAGCTACTCAGCTACTCAGCTACTCATCTACTCAGCTACTCATCTACTCAGCTACTCATCCACTCAGCCACACAGCCACTCAGCTACACAGCTACTCAGCTACTCAGGTACTCAGGTACTCAGCTACTCATCCACTCAGCCAATCAGATACTCAGCTACTCAGCTACTCATCTACTCAGCTACTCAGCTACACAACTACTCAGCTACTCAGCCTCTCAGACACTCAGCCACTCAGCTACTTAGCTAGTCAGCTACTCAGCTAGTCAGCTACTCATCTAGTCAGCTACACAGCAACTCAGCTACACAACTACTCAGCTACTCAGATACTCAGCTACTCAGCTACACAGCTACTAAGCTACTAATCTACTCAGCCACTCAGTCACTCAACCAATCATCTACACAGCTTCTCAGCTACTCAGCCACTCAGCCACTCAGCTACTCAGCTACTCTGCTACTCAGCTACTCAGGTACTCAGCTACTCATCTACTCACCTACTCATATACTCAGCTACACAGCTGCTCAGATACTCAGCTACACAGCTACTCAGCTACACAGCTACTCAGCTACTCAGCTACTCAGCTACTCAGCTACTCAGCTACTCTGCTACTCAGCTACTCAGCTACTCAGCTACTCATCTACTCAGCTACTCATCTACTCAGCTACTCAGCCACTGAGCCACACAGCCACTCAGCTACACAGCTATTCAGCTACTCAGCTAGTCAGGTACTCAGCTACTCATCCACTCAGCCAATCAGATACTCAGCTACTCAGCTACTCAGGTACTCAGCTACTCATCTACTCACCTACTCTTATACTCAGCTACACAGCTACTCAGATACTCAGCTACGCAGCTACTCAGCCACACAGCTACACAGCTACTAATCTACTCAGCCACTCAACCAATCATCTACTCATCTACTCAGCCACTTAGCTACTCAGCTACTCAGCTACTCAGCCACTCAGCTACTCAGCCACTCAGCTACTGAGCGACTCAGCTACTCAGCTACACAGCTACTCAGCTACTCAGCTACTCAGCTACACAACTACTCAGCTACTCAGCGATTCTGCCAATCAGCCAATCAACCAATCATCTACACAACTACTCAGCTACTCAGCTACTCAGCCACTCAGCTACTTAGCTAGTCAGCTACTCAGCTAGTCTACACAACTACTCAGCTATTCAGCTACTCAGCTACTCAGCTACTCTGCTACTCAGCTACTCAGCTACTCAGCTACTCAGCTACTCATCTACTCAGCTACTCATCTACTCAGCTACTCATCCACTCAGCCACACAGCCACTCAGCTACACAGCTACTCAGCTACTCAGGTACTCAGGTACTCAGCTACTCATCCACTCAGCCAATCAGATACTCAGCTACACAGCTACTCAGCTACTCAGCTACTCAGCTACACAACTACTCAGCTACTCAGCTACTCAGCTACTCAGCTACTCAGCTACACAGCAACTCAGCTACTCAGCTACACAGCTACTCAGCTACTCATCTACTCAGCTACTCAGATACTCAGCCACTCAGCATCTCAGCCACTCAGCCACTCAGCTTCTGAGCTACTCAGATACTCAGGTACTCAGCTACTCATCTACTCACCTACTCATATACTCAGCTACACAGCTGCTCAGATACTCAGCTACTCAGCTACTCAGCTACACAGCTACTCAGCTACTAATCTACTCAGCCACTCAAACAATCTTCTACTCAGCTACTCAGCTACTCAGCTACTCAGCTACTCAGCTACTCAGCAACTCAGCTACACAACTACTCAGCTACTCAGCTACTCAGCCACTCAGCCACTCAGCTACTCATCTACACATCCACTCAGCCACTCAGCCACTCAGCTACTCAGCTACTCAGCTACTTAGCTAATCAGCTACTCCGCTACTCAGCTACTCAGCGACACAGCTACTCAGCTACACAACTACTCATCTACTCAGCTACTCCGGTACTCAGCTACTCTGCTACTCAGCTACTAATCTACTCAGCCACTCAAACAATCTTCTACTCAGCTACTCAGCTACTCAGCTACTCAGCTACTCAGCTACTCAGCAACTCAGCTACACATCTACTCATCTACTCAGCTACTCAGTTACTCAGTTACTCAGCTACTCAGCAACTCAGCTACTCAGCTACTTAGCTAATCAGCTACTCCGCTACTCAGCTACTCAGCGACACAGCTACTCAGCTACACAACTACTCATCTACTCAGCTACTCAGGTACTCAGCTACTCTGCTACTCAGCTACTCAGCTACTCAGCTACTCATCTACTCAGCTACTCAACTACTCAGCTACTCATCCACTCAGCCACACAGCCACTCAGCTACACAGCTACTCAGCTACTCAGGTACTCAGGTACTCAGCTACTCATCCACTCAGCCAATCAGATACTCAGCTACTCAGCTACTCAGGTACTCAGCTACTCATCTACTCAGCTACTCAGAATCTCGGCCGCTCAGCTACTCAGCTACTCAGCACCTCTGCACCTCAGCCACTCAGCTACTCAGCGTCTCTGCCAATCAGCCACTCAGCCAATCATCTACACAGCTACTCAGCTACTCAGCTACACAGCTACTCAGCTACTCAGCTACTCAGTTACTCAGTTACTCAGCTGCTCAGCAACTCAGCTACTCAGCTACTCAGCTAACCAGCTACTCCGCTACTCAGCTACTCAGCCACTCAGCTACTCAGCTACTCAGCTACACAACTACTCAGCTACTCAGCTACTCAGCCACTCAGCCACTCAGCCTCTCAGCCACTCAGGAACTCAGCTTCTCAGCTACTCAGATACTCAGATACGCAGCTACTCAGCTACTCAGCTACTCAGCTACTCAGCTACACAGCTACACAGCTACTCAGCTACTAATCTACTCAGCCAATCAGCTACTCAGCTACTCAGCCACTCAGCTACTCAGCCACTCAGCTACTCAGCCACTCAGCTACTCAGCCACTCAGCTACTGAGTGACTCAGCTACTCAGCTACACAGCTACTCAGCTACTCAGCTACTCAGCTACACAACTACTCAGCTACACAGCTACTCAGCTACTCATCTACTCAGCTACTCAGATACTCAGCCACTCAGCATCTCAGCCACTCAGCCACTCAGCTTGTGAGCTACTCAGATACTCAGGTACTCAGCTACTCATCTACTCACCTACTCAAATACTCAGCTACACAGCTGCTCAGATACTCAGCTACTCAGCTACTCAGCTACACAGCTACTCAGCTACTAATCTACTCAGCCACTCAACCAATCTTCTACTCAGCTACTCAGCCACTCAGCTACTCAGCTACTCAGCTACTCAGCTACTCAGCAACTCAGCTACACAACTACTCTGCTACTCAGCTACTCAGCCACTCAGCCACTCAGCTACTCATCTACACATCCACTCAGCCACTCAGCCACTCAGCTACTCAGCTACTCAGCTACACAACTACTCATCTACTCAGCTACTCAGCCACTCAGCTACTCATCTACTCAGCTACTCAGATACTCAGCCACTCAGCATCTCAGCCACTCAGCCACTCAGCTTCTGAGCTGCTCAGATACTCAGCTACGTAGCTACTCACCTACTCAGCTACACAGCTACTCAGCTATTAAGCTACTCAGCTAGTCAGCTACACAGCTAGTCAGCTACTCACCTACTCAGCTACTCAGCTTCTCAGTTACACAACTACTCAGCTATTCAGCTACTCAGCTACTCAGCTACTCTGCTACTCAGCTACTCAGCTACTCAGCTACTCTGCTACTCAGCTACTCAGGTACTCAGCTACTCATCTACTCACCTACTCATATACTCAGCTACACAGCTGCTCAGATACTCAGCTGCACAGCTACTCAGCTACTCAGCTACACAGCTACTCAGCTACTCAGCTACTCAGTTATTCAGTTACTCAGCTACTTAGCAACTCAGCTACTCAGCTACTCAGCTAATCAGCTACTCCGCTACTCAGCTACTCAGCGACACAGCTACTCAGCTACACAACTACTCATCTACTCAGCTACTCAGCCACTCAGCTACTCATCTAATCAGCTACTCAGATTCTCAGCCACTCAGCATCTCAGCCACTCAGCCACTCAGCTTCTGAGCTACTCAGATACTCAGCTACGTAGCTACTCACCTACTCAGCTACACAGCTACTCAGCTATTAAGCTACTCAGCTAGTCAGCTACACAGCTAGTCAGCTACTCACCTACTCACCTACTCAGCTACTCAGCTACTCAGCTACACAACTACTCAGCTATTCAGCTACTCAGCTACTCAGCTACTCAGCTACTCAGCTACTCAGCTACTCTGCTACTCAGCTACTCAGCTACTCAGCTACTCATCTACTCAGCTACTCATCTACTCAGCTACTCAGCCACTGAGCCACACAGCCACTCAGCTACACAGCTATTCAGCTACTCAGCTAGTCAGGTACTCAGCTACTCATCCACTCAGCCAATCAGATACTCAGCTACTCAGCTACTCAGCTACTCAGGTACTCAGCTACTCATCTACTCACCTACTCTTATACTCAGATACACAGCTACTCAGATACTCAGCTACTCAGCTACTCAGCCACACAGCTACACAGCTACTAATCTACTCAGCCACTCAACCAATCATCTACTCATCTACTCAGCCACTCAGCTACTCAGCTACTCAGCTACACAGCTACTCAGCTACTCAGCAAGTCAGCTACTCAGCTAGTCAGCTACTCATCTACTCAGCTACTCAGCTACACAACTACTCAGCTACTCAGCCACTCAGCCACTCAGCTACACATCTACTCAGCTACTCTGCTACTCAGCTACTCAGGTACTCAGCTACTCATCTACTCATCTACTCACCTACTCATATACTCAGCTACACAGCTGCTCAGATACTCAGCTACACAGCTACTCAGCTACTCAGCTACACAGCTACTCAGCTACTCAGCTACTCAGTTACTCAGTTACTCAGCTGCTCAGCAACTCAGCTACTCAGCTACTCAGCTAACCAGCTACTCCGCTACTCAGCCACTCAGCTACTCAGCTACTCAGCTACACAACTACTCAGCTGCTCAGCTACTCAGCCACTCAGCCACTCAGCCTCTCAGCCATACAGGAACTCAGCTTCTCAGCTACTCAGATACTCAGATACGCAGCTACTCAGCTACTCAGCTACTCAGCTACTCAGCTACACAGCTACACAGCTACTCAGCTACTAATCTACTCAGCCAATCAGCTACTCAGCTACTCAGCCACTCAGCTACTCAGCCACTCAGCTACTGAGCGACTCAGCTACTCAGCTACACAGCTACTCAGCTACTCAGCTACTCAGCTACACAACTACTCAGCTACTCAGCTACTCAGCTACTCTGCTACTCAGCTACTCAGCAACTCAGCTACTCAGCTACACAGCTACTCAGCAACTCATCTACTCAGCTACTCAGATAATCAGCCACTCAGCATCTCAGCCACTCAGCCACTCAGCTTCTGAGCTACTCAGATACTCAGGTACTCAGCTACTCATCTACTCACCTACTCATATACTCAGCTACACAGCTACTCAGCTACTAATCTACTCAGCCACTCAAACAATCTTCTACTCAGCTACTCAGCTACTCAGCTACACAGCTACTCAGCTACTAATCTACTCAGCCACTCAAACAATCTTCTACTCAGCTACTCAGCCACTCAGCTACTCAGCTACTCAGCTACTCAGCTACTCAGCAACTCAGCTACACAACTACTCAGCTACTCAGCTTCTCAGCTACACAACTACTCAGCTATTCAGCTACTCAGCTACTCAGCTACTCTGCTACTCAGCTACTCAGCTACTCAGCTACTCTGCTACTCAGCTACTCAGGTACTCAGCTACTCATCTACTCACCTACTCATATACTCAGCTACACAGCTGCTCAGATACTCAGCTACACAGCTACTCAGCTACTCAGCTACACAGCTACTCAGCTACTCAGCTACTCAGTTACTCAGTTACTCAGCTACTCAGCAACTCAGCTACTCAGCTACTCAGCTAATCAGCTACACCGCTACTCAGCTACTCAGCGACACAGCTACTCTGCTACACAACTACTCATCTACTCAGCTACTCAGCCACTCAGCTACTTATCTAATCAGCTACTCAGATTCTCAGCCACTCAGCATCTCTGCCACTCAGCCACTCAGCTTCTGAGCTACTCAGATACTCAGCTACGTAGCTACTCACCTACTCAGCTACACAGCTACTCAGCTATTAAGCTACTCAGCTAGTCAGCTACACAGCTAGTCAGCTACTCACCTACTCACCTACTCAGCTACTCAGCTACTCAGCTACACAACTACTCAGCTATTCAGCTACTCAGCTACTCAGCTACTCAGCTACTCAGCTACTCAGCTACTCTGCTACTCAGCTACTCAGCTACTCAGCTACTCATCTACTCAGCTACTCAGCCACTCAGCCACTCAGCTACACATCTACTCAGCTACTCTGCTACTCAGCTACTCAGGTACTCAGCTACTCATCTACTCATCTACTCACCTACTCATATACTCAGCTACACAGCTGCTCAGATACTCAGCTACACAGCTACTCAGCTACTCAGCTACACAGCTACTCAGCTACTCAGCTACTCAGTTACTCAGTTACTCAGCTGCTCAGCAACTCAGCTACTCAGTTACTCAGCTAACCAGCTACTCCGCTACTCAGCCACTCAGCTACTCAGCTACTCAGCTACACAACTACTCAGCTACTCAGCTACTCAGCCACTCAGCCACTCAGCCTCTCAGCCATACAGGAACTCAGCTTCTCAGCTACTCAGATACTCAGATACGCAGCTACTCAGCTACTCAGCTACTCAGCTACTCAGCTACACAGCTACACAGCTACTCAGCTACTAATCTACTCAGCCAATCAGCTACTCAGCTACTCAGCCACTCAGCTACTCAGCCACTCAGCTACTGAGCGACTCAGCTACTCAGCTACACAGCTACTCAGCTACTCAGCTACTCAGCTACACAACTACTCAGCTACTCAGCTACTCAGCTACTCTGCTACTCAGCTACTCAGCAACTCAGCTACTCAGCTACACAGCTACTCAGCTACTCATCTACTCAGCTACTCAGATACTCAGCCACTCAGCATCTCAGCCACTCAGCCACTCAGCTTCTGAGCTACTCAGATACTCAGGTACTCAGCTACTCATCTACTCACCTACTCATATACTCAGCTACACAGCTGCTCAGATACTCAGCTACTCAGCTACTCAGCTACACAGCTACTCAGCTACTAATCTACTCAGCCACTCAAACAATCTTCTACTCAGCTACTCAGCTACTCAGCTACACAGCTACTCAGCTACTAATCTACTCAGCCACTCAAACAAGCTTCTACTCAGCTACTCAGCCACTCAGCTACTCAGCTACTCAGCAACTCAGCTACTCAGCAACTCAGCTACACAACTACTCAGCTACTCAGCTTCACAGCTACACAACTACTCAGCTATTCAGCTACTCAGCTACTCAGCTACTCTGCTACTCTGCTACTCAGCTACTCAGCTACTCTGCTACTCAGCTACTCAGGTACTCAGCTACTCATCTACTCACCTACTCATATACTCAGCTACACAGCTGCTCAGATACTCAGCTACACAGCTACTCAGCTACTCAGCTACACAGCTACTCAGCTACTCAGTTACTCAGTTACTCAGCTACTCAGCAACTCAGCTACTCAGCTACTCAGCTAATCAGCTACACCGCTACTCAGCTACTCAGCGACACAGCTACTCTGCTACACAACTACTCATCTACTCAGCTACTCAGCCACTCAGCTACTCATCTAATCAGCTACTCAGATTCTCAGCCACTCAGCATCTCAGCCACTCAGCCACTCAGCTTCTGAGCTACTCAGATACTCAGCTACGTAGCTACTCACCTACTCAGCTACACAGCTACTCAGCTATTAAGCTACTCAGCTAGTCAGCTACACAGCTAGTCAGCTACTCACCTACTCACCTACTCAGCTACTCAGCTACTCAGCTACACAACTACTCAGCTATTCAGCTACTCAGCTACTCAGCTACTCAGCTACTCTGCTACTCAGCTACTCAGCTACTCAGCTACTCATCTACTCAGCTACTCAGCCACTGAGCCACACAGCCACTCAGCTACACAGCTATTCAGCTACTCAGCTAGTCAGGTACTCAGCTACTCATCCACTCAGCCATTCAGATACTCAGCTACTCAGCTACTCAGGTACTCAGCTACTCATCTACTCACCTACTCTTATACTCAGCTACACAGCTACTCAGATACTCAGCTACTCAGCTACTCAGCCACACAGCTACACAGCTACTAATCTACTCAGCCACTCAACCAATCATCTACTCATCTACTCAGCCACTTAGCTACTCAGCTACTCAGCTACTCAGCCACTCAGCTACTCAGCCACTCAGCTACTGAGCGACTCAGCTACTCAGCTACACAGCTACTCAGCTACTCAGCTACTCAGCCACTCAGCTACTCAGCCACTCAGCTACTGAGCGACTCAGCTACTCAGCTACACAGCTACTCAGCTACTCAGCTACTCAGCTACACAACTACTCAGTTACTCAGCTACTCAGCTACTCAGCTACTCAGCTACTCCGCAACTCAGCTACTCAGCTACACAGCTACTCAGCTACTCATCTACTCAGCTACTCAGATACTCAGCCACTCAGCATCTCAGCCACTCAGCCACTCAGCTTCTGAGCTACTCAGATACTCAGGTACTCAGCTACTCATCTACTCACCTACTCATATACTCAGCTACACAGCTGCTCAGATACTCAGCTACTCAGCTACTCAGCTACACAGCTACTCAGCTACTAATCTACTCAGCCACTCAAACAATCTTCTACTCAGCTACTCAGCTACTCAGCTACACAGCTACTCAGCTACTAATCTACTCAGCCACTCAAACAATCTTCTACTCAGCTACTCAGCCACTCAGCTACTCAGCTACTCAGCTACTCAGCTACTCAGCAACTCAGCTACACAACTACTCAGCTACTCAGCTTCTCAGCTACACAACTACTCAGCTATTCAGCTACTCAGCTACTCAGCTACTCTGCTACTCAGCTACTCAGCTACTCAGCTACTCTGCTACTCAGCTACTCAGCTACTCCGCAACTCAGCTACTCAGCTACACAGCTACTCAGCTACTCATCTACTCAGCTACTCAGATACTCAGCCACTCAGCATCTCAGCCACTCAGCCACTCAGCTTCTGAGCTACTCAGATACTCAGGTACTCAGCTACTCATCTACTCACCTACTCATATACTCAGCTACACAGCTGCTCAGATACTCAGCTACTCAGCTACTCAGCTACACAGCTACTCAGCTACTAATCTACTCAGCCACTCAAACAATCTTCTACTCAGCTACTCAGCTACTCAGCTACACAGCTACTCAGCTACTAATCTACTCAGCCACTCAAACAATCTTCTACTCAGCTACTCAGCCACTCAGCTACTCAGCTACTCAGCTACTCAGCTACTCAGCAACTCAGCTACACAACTACTCAGCTACTCAGCTTCTCAGCTACACAACTACTCAGCTATTCAGCTACTCAGCTACTCAGCTACTCTGCTACTCAGCTACTCAGCTACTCAGCTACTCTGCTACTCAGCTACTCAGGTACTCAGCTACTCATCTACTCACCTACTCATATACTCAGCTACTCAGCTACTCTGCTACTCAGCTACTCAGCAACTCAGCTACTCAGCTACACAGCTACTCAGCTACTCATCTACTCAGCTACTCAGATACTCAGCCACTCAGCATCTCAGCCACTCAGCCACTCAGCTTCTGAGCTACTCAGATACTCAGGTACTCAGCTACTCATCTACTCACCTACTCATATACTCAGCTACACAGCTGCTCAGATACTCAGCTACTCAGCTACTCAGCTACACAGCTACTCAGCTACTAATCTACTCAGCCACTCAAACAATCTTCTACTCAGCTACTCAGCTACTCAGCTACACAGCTACTCAGCTACTAATCTACTCAGCCGCTCAAACAATCTTCTACTCAGCTACTCAGCCACTCAGCTACTCAGCTACTCAGCTACTCAGCTACTCAGCAACTCAGCTACACATCTACTCAGCTACTCAGCTTCTCAGCTACACAACTACTCAGCTATTCAGCTACTCAGCTACTCAGCTACTCTGCTACTCAGCTACTCAGCTACTCAGCTACTCTGCTACTCAGCTACTCAGGTACTCAGCTACTCATCTACTCACCTACTCATATACTCAGCTACACAGCTGCTCAGATACTCAGCTACACAGCTACTCAGCTACTCAGCTACACAGCTACTCAGCTACTCAGCTACTCAGTTACTCAGTTACTCAGCTACTCAGCAACTCAGCTACTCAGCTACTCAGCTAATCAGCTACACCGCTACTCAGCTACTCAGCGACACAGCTACTCTGCTACACAACTACTCATCTACTCAGCTACACAGCTACTCAGCTACTCAGCTACACAGCTACTCAGCTACTCATCTAATCAGCTACTCAGATTCTCAGCCACTCAGCATCTCAGCCACTCAGCCACTCAGCTTCTGAGCTACTCAGATACTCAGCTACGTAGCTACTCACCTACTCAGCTACACAGCTACTCAGCTATTAAGCTACTCAGCTAGTCAGCTACACAGCTAGTCAGCTACTCACCTACTCACCTACTCAGCTACTCAGCTACTCAGCTACACAACTACTCAGCTATTCAGCTACTCAGCTACTCAGCTACTCAGCTACTCAGCTACTCAGCTACTCTGCTACTCAGCTACTCAGCTACTCAGCTACTCATCTACTCAGCTACTCAGCCACTCAGCCACTCAGCTACACATCTACTCAGCTACTCTGCTACTCAGCTACTCAGGTACTCAGCTACTCATCTACTCATCTACTCACCTACTCATATACTCAGCTACACAGCTGCTCAGATACTCAGCTACACAGCTACTCAGCTACTCAGCTACACAGCTACTCAGCTACTCAGGTACTCAGTTACTCAGTTACTCAGCTGCTCAGCAACTCAGCTACTCAGCTACTCAGCTAACCAGCTACTCCGCTACTCAGCCACTCAGCTACTCAGCTACTCAGCTACACAACTACTCAGCTACTCAGCTACTCAGCCACTCAGCCACTCAGCCTCTCAGCCATACAGGAACTCAGCTTCTCAGCTACTCAGATACTCAGATACGCAGCTACTCAGCTACTCAGCTACTCAGCTACTCAGCTACACAGCTACACAGCTACTCAGCTACTAATCTACTCAGCCAATCAGCTACTCAGCTACTCAGCCACTCAGCTACTCAGCCACTCAGCTACTGAGCGACTCAGCTACTCAGCTACACAGCTACTCAGCTACTCAGCTACTCAGCTACACAACTACTCAGCTACTCAGCTACTCAGCTACTCTGCTACTCAGCTACTCAGCAACTCAGCTACTCAGCTACACAGCTACTCAGCTACTCATCTACTCAGCTACTCAGATACTCAGCCACTCAGCATCTCAGCCACTCAGCCACTCAGCTTCTGAGCTACTCAGATACTCAGGTACTCAGCTACTCATCTACTCACCTACTCATATACTCAGCTACACAGCTGCTCAGATACTCAGCTACTCAGCTACTCAGCTACACAGCTACTCAGCTACTAATCTACTCAGCCACTCAAACAATCTTCTACTCAGCTACTCAGCTACTCAGCTACACAGCTACTCAGCTACTAATCTACTCAGCCACTCAAACAATCTTCTACTCAGCTACTCAGCCACTCAGCTACTCAGCTACTCAGCTACTCAGCTACTCAGCAACTCAGCTACACAACTACTCAGCTACTCAGCTTCTCAGCTACACAACTACTCAGCTATTCAGCTACTCAGCTACTCAGCTACTCTGCTACTCTGCTACTCAGCTACTCAGCTACTCAGCTACTCAGCTACTCAGCAACTCAGCTACACAACTACTCAGCTACTCAGCTACTCAGCCACTCAGCCACTCAGCTACTCATCTACACATCCACTCAGCCACTCAGCTACTCAGCTACTCAGCTACACAACTACTCATCTACTCAGCTACTCAGTTACTCAGTTACTCAGCTACTCAGCAACTCAGCTACTCAGCTACTTAGCTAATCAGCTACTCCGCTACTCAGCTACTCAGCGACACAGCTACTCAGCTACACAACTACTCATCTACTCAGCTACTCAGGTACTCAGCTACTCTGCTACTCAGCTACTCAGCTACTCAGCTACTCATCTACTCAGCTACTCAACTACTCAGCTACTCATCCACTCAGCCACACAGCCACTCAGCTACACAGCTACTCAGCTACTCAGGTACTCAGGTACTCAGCTACTCATCCACTCAGCCAATCAGATACTCAGCTACTCAGCTACTCAGGTACTCAGCTACTCATCTACTCAGCTACTCAGAATCTCGGCCGCTCAGCTACTCAGCTACTCAGCACCTCTGCACCTCAGCCACTCAGCTACTCAGCGTCTCTGCCAATCAGCCACTCAGCCAATCATCTACACAGCTACTCAGCTACTCAGCTACACAGCTACTCAGCTACTCAGCTACTCAGTTACTCAGTTACTCAGCTGCTCAGCAACTCAGCTACTCAGCTACTCAGCTAACCAGCTAATCCGCTACTCAGCTACTCAGCCACTCAGCTACTCAGCTACTCAGCTACACAACTACTCAGCTACTCAGCTACTCAGCCACTCAGCCACTCAGCCTCTCAGCCACTCAGGAACTCAGCTTCTCAGCTACTCAGATACTCAGATACGCAGCTACTCAGCTACTCAGCTACTCAGCTACTCAGCTACACAGCTACACAGCTACTCAGCTACTAATCTACTCAGCCAATCAGCTACTCAGCTACTCAGCCATTCAGCTACTCAGCCACTCAGCTACTCAGCCACTCAGCTACTGAGTGACTCAGCTACTCAGCAACTCAGCTACTCAGCTACTTAGCTAATCAGCTACTCCGCTTCTCAGCTACTCAGCGACACAGCTACTCAGCTACACAACTACACATCTACTCAGCTACTCTGCTACTCAGCTACTCAGGTACTCAGCTACTCATCTACTCATCTACTCACCTACTCATATACTCAGCTACACAGCTGCTCAGATACTCAGCTACACAGCTACTCAGCTACTCAGCTACACAGCTACTCAGCTACTCAGCTACTCAGTTACTCAGTTACTCAGCTGCTCAGCAACTCAGCTACTCAGCTACTCAGCTAACCAGCTACTCCGCTACTCAGCCACTCAGCTACTCAGCTACTCAGCTACACAACTACTCAGCTACTCAGCTACTCAGCCACTCAGCCACTCAGCCTCTCAGCCATACAGGAACTCAGCTTCTCAGCTACTCAGATACTCAGATACGCAGCTACTCAGCTACTCAGCTACTCAGCTACTCAGCTACACAGCTACACAGCTACTCAGCTACTAATCTACTCAGCCAATCAGCTACACAGCTACTCAGCTACTCAGCTACACAGCTACTCAGCTACTCAGGTACTCAGTTACTCAGTTACTCAGCTACTCAGATACTCAGCCACTCAGCATCTCAGCCACTCAGCCACTCAGCTTCTGAGCTACTCAGATACTCAGGTACTCAGCTACTCATCTACTCACCTACTCATATACTCAGCTACACAGCTGCTCAGATACTCAGATACTCAGCTACTCAGCTACACAGCTACTCAGCTACTAATCTACTCAGCCACTCAAACAATCTTCTACTCAGCTACTCAGCTACTCAGCTACACAGCTACTCAGCTACTAATCTACTCAGCCACTCAAACAATCTTCTACTCAGCTACTCAGCCACTCAGCTACTCAGCTACTCAGCTACTCAGCTACTCAGCAACTCGGCTACACAACTACTCAGCTACTCAGCTTCTCAGCTACACAACTACTCAGCTATTCAGCTACTCAGCTACTCAGCTACTCTGCTACTCAGCTACTCAGCTACTCAGCTACTCTGCTACTCAGCTACTCAGGTACTCAGCTACACATCTACTCACCTACTCATATACTCAGCTACACAGCTGCTCAGATACTCAGCTACACAGCTACTCAGCTACTCAGCTACACAGCTACTCAGCTATTCAGCTACTCAGTTACTCAGTTACTCAGCTACTCAGCAACTCAGCTACTCAGCTACTCAGCTAATCAGCTACACCGCTACTCAGCTACTCAGCGACACAGCTACTCTGCTACACAACTACTCATCTACTCAGCTACTCAGCCACTCAGCTACTCATCTAATCAGCTACTCAGATTCTCAGCCACTCAGCATCTCAGCCACTCAGCCACTCAGCTTCTGAGCTACTCAGATACTCAGCTACGTAGCTACTCACCTACTCAGCTACACAGCTACTCAGCTATTAAGCTACTCAGCTAGTCAGCTACACAGCTAGTCAGCTACACAGCTAGTCAGCTACTCACCTACTCACCTACTCAGCTACTCAGCTACTCAGCTACACAACTACTCAGCTATTCAGCTACTCAGCTACTCAGCTACTCAGCTACTCAGCTACTCAGCTACTCTGCTACTCAGCTACTCAGCTACTCAGCTACTCATCTACTCAGCTACTCAGCCACTCAGCCACTCAGCTACACATCTACTCAGCTACTCTGCTACTCAGCTACTCAGGTACTCAGCTACTCATCTACTCATCTACTCACCTACTCATATACTCAGCTACACAGCTGCTCAGATACTCAGCTACACAGCTACTCAGCTACTCAGCTACACAGCTACTCAGCTACTCAGCTACTCAGTTACTCAGTTACTCAGCTGCTCAGCAACTCAGCTACTCAGCTACTCAGCTAACCAGCTACTCCGCTACTCAGCCACTCAGCTACTCAGCTACTCAGCTACACAACTACTCAGCTACTCAGCTACTCAGCCACTCAGCCACTCAGCCTCTCAGCCATACAGGAACTCAGCTTCTCAGCTACTCAGATACTCAGATACGCAGCTACTCAGCTACTCAGCTACTCAGCTACTCAGCTACACAGCTACACAGCTACTCAGCTACTAATCTACTCAGCCAATCAGCTACTCAGCTACTCAGCCACTCAGCTACTCAGCCACTCAGCTACTGAGCGACTCAGCTACTCAGCTACACAGCTACTCAGCTACTCAGCTACTCAGCTACACAACTACTCAGCTACTCAGCTACTCAGCTACTCTGCTACTCAGCTACTCAGCAACTCAGCTACTCAGCTACACAGCTACTCAGCTACTCATCTACTCAGCTACTCAGATACTCAGCCACTCAGCATCTCAGCCACTCAGCTTCTGAGCTACTCAGATACTCAGGTACTCAGCTACTCATCTACTCACCTACTCATATACTCAGCTACACAGCTGCTCAGATACTCAGCTACTCAGCTACTCAGCTACACAGCTACTCAGCTACTAATCTACTCAGCCACTCAAACAATCTTCTACTCAGCTACTCAGCTACTCAGCTACACAGCTACTCAGCTACTAATCTACTCAGCCACTCAAACAATCTTCTACTCAGCTACTCAGCCACTCAGCTACTCAGCTACTCAGCTACTCAGCTACTCAGCAACTCAGCTACACAACTACTCAGCTACTCAGCTTCTCAGCTACACAACAACTCAGCTATTCAGCTACTCAGCTACTCAGCTACTCTGCTACTCAGCTACTCAGCTACTCAGCTACTCTGCTACTCAGCTACTCAGGTACTCAGCTACTCATCTACTCACCTACTCTTATACTCAGCTACACAGCTACTCAGATACTCAGCTACTCAGCTACTCAGCCACACAGCTACACAGCTACTAATCTACTCAGCCACTCAACCAATCATCTACTCATCTACTCAGCCACTTAGCTACTCAGCTACTCAGCTACTCAGCCACTCAGCTACTCAGCCACTCAGCTACTGAGCGACTCAGCTACTCAGCTACTCATCTACTCAGCTACTCATCTACTCAGCTACTCAGCCACTGAGCCACACAGCCACTCAGCTACACAGCTATTCAGCTACTCAGCTAGTCAGGTACTCAGCTACTCATCCACTCAGCCAATCAGATACTCAGCTACTCAGCTACTCAGGTACTCAGCTACTCATCTACTCACCTACTCTTATACTCAGCTACACAGCTACTCAGATACTCAGCTACTCAGCTACTCAGCCACACAGCTACACAGCTACTAATCTACTCAGCCACTCAGCCACTCAGCTACACATCTACTCAGCTACTCTGCTACTCAGCTACTCAGGTACTCAGCTACTCATCTACTCATCTACTCACCTACTCATATACTCAGCTACACAGCTGCTCAGATACTCAGCTACACAGCTACTCAGCTACTCAGCTACACAGCTACTCAGCTACTCAGCTACTCAGTTACTCAGTTACTCAGCTGCTCAGCAACTCAGCAACTCAGCTACTCAGCTAACCAGCTACTCCGCTACTCAGCCACTCAGCTACTCAGCTACTCAGCTACACAACTACTCAGCTACTCAGCTACTCAGCCACTCAGCCACTCAGCCTCTCAGCCATACAGGAACTCAGCTTCTCAGCTACTCAGATACTCAGATACGCAGCTACTCAGCTACTCAGCTACTCAGCTACTCAGCTACACAGCTACACAGCTACTCAGCTACTAATCTACTCAGCCAATCAGCTACTCAGCTACTCAGCCACTCAGCTACTCAGCCACTCAGCTACTGAGCGACTCAGCTACTCAGCTACACAGCTACTCAGCTACTCAGCTACTCAGCTACACAACTACTCAGCTACTCAGCTACTCAGCTACTCTGCTACTCAGCTACTCAGCAACTCAGCTACTCAGCTACACAGCTACTCAGCTACTCATCTACTCAGCTACTCAGATACTCAGCCACTCAGCATCTCAGCCACTCAGCTTCTGAGCTACTCAGATACTCAGGTACTCAGCTACTCATCTACTCACCTACTCATATACTCAGCTACACAGCTGCTCAGATACTCAGCTACTCAGCTACTCAGCTACACAGCTACTCAGCTACTAATCTACTCAGCCACTCAAACAATCTTCTACTCAGCTACTCAGCTACTCAGCTACACAGCTACTCAGCTACTAATCTACTCAGCCACTCAAACAATCTTCTACTCAGCTACTCAGCCACTCAGCTACTCAGCTACTCAGCTACTCAGCTACTCAGCTACTCAGCAACTCAGCTACACAACTACTCAGCTACTCAGCTTCTCAGCTACACAACTACTCAGCTATTCAGCTACTCAGCTACTCAGCTACTCTGCTACTCAGCTACTCAGCTACTCAGCTACTCTGCTACTCAGCTACTCAGGTACTCAGCTACTCATCTACTCACCTACTCTTATACTCAGCTACACAGCTACTCAGATACTCAGCTACTCAGCTACTCAGCCACACAGCTACACAGCTACTAATCTACTCAGCCACTCAACCAATCATCTACTCATCTACTCAGCCACTTAGCTACTCAGCTACTCAGCTACTCAGCCACTCAGCTACTCAGCCACTCAGCTACTGAGCGACTCAGCTACTCAGCTACTCATCTACTCAGCTACTCATCTACTCAGCTACTCAGCCACTGAGCCACACAGCCACTCAGCTACACAGCTATTCAGCTACTCAGCTAGTCAGGTACTCAGCTACTCATCCACTCAGCCAATCAGATACTCAGCTACTCAGCTACTCAGGTACTCAGCTACTCATCTACTCACCTACTCTTATACTCAGCTACACAGCTACTCAGATACTCAGCTACTCAGCTACTCAGCCACACAGCTACACAGCTACTAATCTACTCAGCCACTCAACCAATCATCTACTCATCTACTCAGCCACTTAGCTACTCAGCTACTCAGCTACTCAGCCACTCAACTACTCAGCCACTCAGCTACTGAGCGACTCAGCTACTCAGCTACACAGCTACTCAGCTACTCAGCTACTCAGCTACACAACTACTCAGCTACTCAGCGATTCTGCCAATCAGCCAATCAACCAATCATCTACACAACTACTCAGCTACTCAGCTACTCAGCCACTCAGCTACTTAGCTAGTCAGCTACTCAGCTAGTCTACACAACTACTCAGCTATTCAGCTACTCAGCTACTCAGCTACTCTGCTACTCAGCTACTCAGCTACTCAGCTACTCAGCTACTCATCTACTCAGCTACTCATCTACTCAGCTACTCATCCACTCAGCCACACAGCCACTCAGCTACACAGCTACTCAGCTACTCAGGTACTCAGGTACTCAGCTACTCATCCACTCAGCCAATCAGATACTCAGCTACTCAGCTACTCATCTACTCAGCTACTCAGCTACACAACTACTCAGCTACTCAGCCTCTCAGCCACTCAGCCACTCAGCTACTTAGCTAGTCAGCTACTCAGCTAGTCAGCTACTCATCTAGTCAGCTACACAGCAACTCAGCTACACAACTATTCAGCTACTCAGATACTCAGTTACTCAGCTACTCAGATACTCAGCCACTCAGCATCTCAGCCACTCAGCCACTCAGCTTCTGAGCTACTCAGATACTCAGGTACTCAGCTACTCATCTACTCACCTACTCATATACTCAGCTACACAGCTGCTCAGATACTCAGATACTCAGCTACTCAGCTACACAGCTACTCAGCTACTAATCTACTCAGCCACTCAAACAATCTTCTACTCAGCTACTCAGCTACTCAGCTACACAGCTACTCAGCTACTAATCTACTCAGCCACTCAAACAATCTTCTACTCAGCTACTCAGCCACTCAGCTACTCAGCTACTCAGCTACTCAGCTACTCAGCAACTCGGCTACACAACTACTCAGCTACTCAGCTTCTCAGCTACACAACTACTCAGCTATTCAGCTACTCAGCTACTCAGCTACTCTGCTACTCAGCTACTCAGCTACTCAGCTACTCTGCTACTCAGCTACTCAGGTACTCAGCTACACATCTACTCACCTACTCATATACTCAGCTACACAGCTGCTCAGATACTCAGCTACACAGCTACTCAGCTACTCAGCTACACAGCTACTCAGCTATTCAGCTACTCAGTTACTCAGTTACTCAGCTACTCAGCAACTCAGCTACTCAGCTACTCAGCTAATCAGCTACACCGCTACTCAGCTACTCAGCGACACAGCTACTCTGCTACACAACTACTCATCTACTCAGCTACTCAGCCACTCAGCTACTCATCTAATCAGCTACTCAGATTCTCAGCCACTCAGCATCTCAGCCACTCAGCCACTCAGCTTCTGAGCTACTCAGATACTCAGCTACGTAGCTACTCACCTACTCAGCTACACAGCTACTCAGCTATTAAGCTACTCAGCTAGTCAGCTACACAGCTAGTCAGCTACACAGCTAGTCAGCTACTCACCTACTCACCTACTCAGCTACTCAGCTACTCAGCTACACAACTACTCAGCTATTCAGCTACTCAGCTACTCAGCTACTCAGCTACTCAGCTACTCAGCTACTCTGCTACTCAGCTACTCAGCTACTCAGCTACTCATCTACTCAGCTACTCAGCCACTCAGCCACTCAGCTACACATCTACTCAGCTACTCTGCTACTCAGCTACTCAGGTACTCAGCTACTCATCTACTCATCTACTCACCTACTCATATACTCAGCTACACAGCTGCTCAGATACTCAGCTACACAGCTACTCAGCTACTCAGCTACACAGCTACTCAGCTACTCAGCTACTCAGTTACTCAGTTACTCAGCTGCTCAGCAACTCAGCTACTCAGCTACTCAGCTAACCAGCTACTCCGCTACTCAGCCACTCAGCTACTCAGCTACTCAGCTACTCAGTTACTCAGTTACTCAGCTGCTCAGCAACTCAGCTACTCAGCTACTCAGCTAACCAGCTACTCCGCTACTCAGCCACTCAGCTACTCAGCTACTCAGCTACACAACTACTCAGCTACTCAGCTACTCAGCCACTCAGCCACTCAGCCTCTCAGCCATACAGGAACTCAGCTTCTCAGCTACTCAGATACTCAGATACGCAGCTACTCAGCTACTCAGCTACTCAGCTACTCAGCTACACAGCTACACAGCTACTCAGCTACTAATCTACTCAGCCAATCAGCTACTCAGCTACTCAGCCACTCAGCTACTGAGCGACTCAGCTACTCAGCTACTCATCTACTCAGCTACTCATCTACTCAGCTACTCAGCCACTGAGCCACACAGCCACTCAGCTACACAGCTATTCAGCTACTCAGCTAGTCAGGTACTCAGCTACTCATCCACTCAGCCAATCAGATACTCAGCTACTCAGCTACTCAGGTACTCAGCTACTCATCTACTCACCTACTCTTATACTCAGCTACACAGCTACTCAGATACTCAGCTACTCAGCTACTCAGCCACACAGCTACACAGCTACTAATCTACTCAGCCACTCAGCCACTCAGCTACACATCTACTCAGCTACTCTGCTACTCAGCTACTCAGGTACTCAGCTACTCATCTACTCATCTACTCACCTACTCATATACTCAGCTACACAGCTGCTCAGATACTCAGCTACACAGCTACTCAGCTACTCAGCTACACAGCTACTCAGCTACTCAGCTACTCAGTTACTCAGTTACTCAGCTGCTCAGCAACTCAGCTACTCAGCTACTCAGCTAACCAGCTACTCCGCTACTCAGCCACTCAGCTACTCAGCTACTCAGCTACACAACTACTCAGCTACTCAGCTACTCAGCCACTCAGCCACTCAGCCTCTCAGCCATACAGGAACTCAGCTTCTCAGCTACTCAGATACTCAGATACGCAGCTACTCAGCTACTCAGCTACTCAGCTACTCAGCTACACAGCTACACAGCTACTCAGCTACTAATCTACTCAGCCAATCAGCTACTCAGCTACTCAGCCACTCAGCTACTCAGCCACTCAGCTACTGAGCGACTCAGCTACTCAGCTACACAGCTACTCAGCTACTCAGCTACTCAGCTACACAACTACTCAGCTACTCAGCTACTCAGCTACTCTGCTACTCAGCTACTCAGCAACTCAGCTACTCAGCTACACAGCTACTCAGCTACTCATCTACTCAGCTACTCAGATACTCAGCCACTCAGCATCTCAGCCACTCAGCTTCTGAGCTACTCAGATACTCAGGTACTCAGCTACTCATCTACTCACCTACTCATATACTCAGCTACACAGCTGCTCAGATACTCAGCTACTCAGCTACTCAGCTACACAGCTACTCAGCTACTAATCTACTCAGCCACTCAAACAATCTTCTACTCAGCTACTCAGCTACTCAGCTACACAGCTACTCAGCTACTAATCTACTCAGCCACTCAAACAATCATCTACTCAGCTACTCAGCCACTCAGCTACTCAGCTACTCAGCTACTCAGCTACTCAGCAACTCAGCTACACAACTACTCAGCTACTCAGCTTCTCAGCTACACAACTACTCAGCTATTCAGCTACTCAGCTACTCAGCTACTCTGCTACTCAGCTACTCAGCTACTCAGCTACTCTGCTACTCAGCTACTCAGGTACTCAGCTACTCATCTACTCACCTACTCTTATACTCAGCTACACAGCTACTCAGATACTCAGCTACTCAGCTACTCAGCCACACAGCTACACAGCTACTAATCTACTCAGCCACTCAACCAATCATCTACTCATCTACTCAGCCACTTAGCTACTCAGCTACTCAGCTACTCAGCCACTCAGCTACTCAGCCACTCAGCTACTGAGCGACTCAGCTACTCAGCTACTCATCTACTCAGCTACTCATCTACTCAGCTACTCAGCCACTGAGCCACACAGCCACTCAGCTACACAGCTATTCAGCTACTCAGCTAGTCAGGTACTCAGCTACTCATCCACTCAGCCAATCAGATACTCAGCTACTCAGCTACTCAGGTACTCAGCTACTCATCTACTCACCTACTCTTATACTCAGCTACACAGCTACTCAGATACTCAGCTACTCAGCTACTCAGCCACACAGCTACACAGCTACTAATCTACTCAGCCACTCAACCAATCATCTACTCATCTACTCAGCCACTTAGCTACTCAGCTACTCAGCTACTCAGCCACTCAACTACTCAGCCACTCAGCTACTGAGCGACTCAGCTACTCAGCTACACAGCTACTCAGCTACTCAGCTACTCAGCTACACAACTACTCAGCTACTCAGCGATTCTGCCAATCAGCCAATCAACCAATCATCTACACAACTACTCAGCTACTCAGCTACTCAGCCACTCAGCTACTTAGCTAGTCAGCTACTCAGCTAGTCTACACAACTACTCAGCTATTCAGCTACTCAGCTACTCAGCTACTCTGCTACTCAGCTACTCAGCTACTCAGCTACTCAGCTACTCATCTACTCAGCTACTCATCTACTCAGCTACTCATCCACTCAGCCACACAGCCACTCAGCTACACAGCTGCTCAGCTACTCAGGTACTCAGGTACTCAGCTACTCATCCACTCAGCCAATCAGATACTCAGCTACTCAGCTACTCATCTACTCAGCTACTCAGCTACACAACTACTCAGCTACTCAGCCTCTCAGCCACTCAGCCACTCAGCTACTTAGCTAGTCAGCTACTCAGCTAGTCAGCTACTCATCTAGTCAGCTACACAGCAACTCAGCTACACAACTACTCAGCTACTCAGATACTCAGCTACTCAGCTACACAGCTACTAAGCTACTAATCTACTCAGCCACTCAGTCACTCAACCAATCATCTACACAGCTTCTCAGCTACTCAGCCACTCAGCCACTCAGCTACTCAGCTACTCTGCTACTCAGCTACTCAGGTACTCAGCTACTCATCTACTCACCTACTCATATACTCAGCTACACAGCTGCTCAGATACTCAGCTACACAGCTACTCAGCTACACAGCTACTCAGCTACTCAGCTACTCAGCTACTCAGCTACTCAGCTACTCTGCTACTCAGCTACTCAGCTACTCAGCTACTCATCTACTCAGCTACTCATCTACTCAGCTACACAGCCACTGAGCCACACAGCCACTCAGCTACACAGCTATTCAGCTACTCAGCTAGTCAGGTACTCAGCTACTCATCCACTCAGCCAATCAGATACTCAGCTACTCAGCTACTCAGGTACTCAGCTACTCATCTACTCACCTACTCTTATACTCAGCTACACAGCTACTCAGATACTCAGCTACGCAGCTACTCAGCCACACAGCTACACAGCTACTAATCTACTCAGCCACTCAACCAATCATCTACTCATCTACTCAGCCACTTAGCTACTCAGCTACTCAGCTACTCAGCCACTCAGCTACTCAGCCACTCAGCTACTGAGCGACTCAGCTACTCAGCTACACAGCTACTCAGCTACTCAGCTACTCAGCTACACAACTACTCAGCTACTCAGCGATTCTGCCAATCAGCCAATCAACCAATCATCTACACAACTACTCAGCTACTCAGCTACTCAGCCACTCAGCTACTTAGTTAGTCAGCTACTCAGCTAGTCTACACAACTACTCAGCTATTCAGCTACTCAGCTACTCAGCTAATCTGCTACTCAGCTACTCAGCTACTCAGCTACTCAGCTACTCATCTACTCAGCTACTCATCTACTCAGCTACTCATCCACTCAGCCACACAGCCACTCAGCTACACAGCTACTCAGCTACTCAGGTACTCAGGTACTCAGCTACTCATCCACTCAGCCAATCAGATACTCAGCTACACAGCTACTCAGCTACTCAGCTACTCAGCTACACAACTACTCAGCTACTCAGCTACTCAGCTACTCAGCTACTCAGCTACACAGCAACTCAGCTACTCAGCTACACAGCTACTCAGCTACTCATCTACTCAGCTACTCAGATACTCAGCCACTCAGCATCTCAGCCACTCAGCCACTCAGCTTCTGAGCTACTCAGATACTCAGGTACTCAGCTACTCATCTACTCACCTACTCATATACTCAGCTACACAGCTGCTCAGATACTCAGCTACTCAGCTACTCAGCTACACAGCTACTCAGCTACTAATCTACTCAGCCACTCAAACAATCTTCTACTCAGCTACTCAGCTACTCAGCTACTCAGCTACTCAGCTACTCAGCAACTCAGCTACACAACTACTCAGCTACTCAGCTACTCAGCCACTCAGCCACTCAGCTACTCATCTACACATCCACTCAGCCACTCAGCCACTCAGCTACTCAGCTACTCAGCTACTTAGCTAATCAGCTACTCCGCTACTCAGCTACTCAGCGACACAGCTACTCAGCTACACAACTACTCATCTACTCAGCTACTCAGGTACTCAGCTACTCTGCTACTCAGCTACTAATCTACTCAGCCACTCAAACAATCTTCTACTCAGCTACTCAGCTACTCAGCTACTCAGCTACTCAGCTACTCAGCAACTCAGCTACACAACTACTCATCTACTCAGCTACTCAGTTACTCAGTTACTCAGCTACTCAGCAACTCAGCTACTCAGCTACTTAGCTAATCAGCTACTCCGCTACTCAGCTACTCAGCGACACAGCTACTCAGCTACACAACTACTCATCTACTCAGCTACTCAGGTACTCAGCTACTCTGCTACTCAGCTACTCAGCTACTCAGCTACTCATCTACTCAGCTACTCAACTACTCAGCTACTCATCCACTCAGCCACACAGCCACTCAGCTACACAGCTACTCAGCTACTCAGGTACTCAGGTACTCAGCTACTCATCCACTCAGCCAATCAGATACTCAGCTACTCAGCTACTCAGGTACTCAGCTACTCATCTACTCAGCTACTCAGAATCTCGGCCGCTCAGCTACTCAGCTACTCAGCACCTCTGCACCTCAGCCACTCAGCTACTCAGCGTCTCTGCCAATCAGCCACTCAGCCAATCATCTACACAGCTACTCAGCTACTCAGCTACACAGCTACTCAGCTACTCAGCTACTCAGTTACTCAGTTACTCAGCTGCTCAGCAACTCAGCTACTCAGCTACTCAGCTAACCAGCTACTCCGCTACTCAGCTACTCAGCCACTCAGCTACTCAGCTACTCAGCTACACAACTACTCAGCTACTCAGCTACTCAGCCACTCAGCCACTCAGCCTCTCAGCCACTCAGGAACTCAGCTTCTCAGCTACTCAGATACTCAGATACGCAGCTACTCAGCTACTCAGCTACTCAGCTACTCAGCTACACAGCTACACAGCTACTCAGCTACTAATCTACTCAGCCAATCAGCTACTCAGCTACTCAGCCACTCAGCTACTCAGCCACTCAGCTACTCAGCCACTCAGCTACTGAGTGACTCAGCTACTCAGCTACACAGCTACTCAGCTACTCAGCTACTCAGCTACACAACTACTCAGCTACTCAGCTACTCAGCTACTCAGCTACTCAGCTACTCAGCTACTCAGCAACTCAGCTACTCAGCTACACAGCTACTCAGCTACTCATCTACTCAGCTACTCAGATACTCAGCCACTCAGCATCTCAGCCACTCAGCCACTCAGCTTGTGAGCTACTCAGATACTCAGGTACTCAGCTACTCATCTACTCACCTACTCATATACTCAGCTACACAGCTGCTCAGATACTCAGCTACTCAGCTACTCAGCTACACAGCTACTCAGCTACTAATCTACTCAGCCACTCAACCAATCTTCTACTCAGCTACTCAGCCACTCAGCTACTCAGCTACTCAGCTACTCAGCTACTCAGCAACTCAGCTACACAACTACTCTGCTACTCAGCTACTCAGCCACTCAGCCACTCAGCTACTCATCTACACATCCACTCAGCCACTCAGCCACTCAGCTACTCAGCTACTCAGCTACACAACTACTCATCTACTCAGCTACTCAGCCACTCAGCTACTCATATCCTCAGCTACTCAGATACTCAGCCACTCAGCATCTCAGCCACTCAGCCACTCAGCTTCTGAGCTGCTCAGATACTCAGCTACGTAGCTACTCACCTACTCAGCTACACAGCTACTCAGCTATTAAGCTACTCAGCTAGTCAGCTACACAGCTAGTCAGCTACTCACCTACTCAGCTACTCAGCTTCTCAGCTACACAACTACTCAGCTATTCAGCTACTCAGCTACTCAGCTACTCTGCTACTCAGCTACTCAGCTACTCAGCTACTCTGCTACTCAGCTACTCAGGTACTCAGCTACTCATCTACTCACCTACTCATATACTCAGCTACACAGCTGCTCAGATACTCAGCTGCACAGCTACTCAGCTACTCAGCTACACAGCTACTCAGCTATTCAGCTACTCAGTTATTCAGTTACTCAGCTACTTAGCAACTCAGCTACTCAGCTACTCAGCTAATCAGCTACTCCGCTACTCAGCTACTCAGCGACACAGCTACTCAGCTACACAACTACTCATCTACTCAGCTACTCAGCCACTCAGCTACTCATCTAATCAGCTACTCAGATTCTCAGCCACTCAGCATCTCAGCCACTCAGCCACTCAGCTTCTGAGCTACTCAGATACTCAGCTACGTAGCTACTCACCTACTCAGCTACACAGCTACTCAGCTATTAAGCTACTCAGCTAGTCAGCTACACAGCTAGTCAGCTACTCACCTACTCACCTACTCAGCTACTCAGCTACTCAGCTACACAACTACTCAGCTATTCAGCTACTCAGCTACTCAGCTACTCAGCTACTCAGCTACTCTGCTACTCAGCTACTCAGCTACTCAGCTACTCATCTACTCAGCTACTCATCTACTCAGCTACTCAGCCACTGAGCCACACAGCCACTCAGCTACACAGCTATTCAGCTACTCAGCTAGTCAGGTACTCAGCTACTCATCCACTCAGCCAATCAGATACTCAGCTACTCAGCTACTCAGCTACTCAGGTACTCAGCTACTCATCTACTCACCTACTCTTATACTCAGATACACAGCTACTCAGATACTCAGCTACTCAGCTACTCAGCCACACAGCTACACAGCTACTAATCTACTCAGCCACTCAACCAATCATCTACTCATCTACTCAGCCACTCAGCTACTCAGCTACTCAGCTACACAGCTACTCAGCTACTCAGCAAGTCAGCTACTCAGCTAGTCAGCTACTCATCTACTCAGCTACTCAGCTACACAACTACTCAGCTACTCAGCCACTCAGCCACTCAGCTACACATCTACTCAGCTACTCTGCTACTCAGCTACTCAGGTACTCAGCTACTCATCTACTCATCTACTCACCTACTCATATACTCAGCTACACAGCTGCTCAGATACTCAGCTACACAGCTACTCAGCTACTCAGCTACACAGCTACTCAGCTACTCAGCTACTCAGTTACTCAGTTACTCAGCTGCTCAGCAACTCAGCTACTCAGCTACTCAGCTAACCAGCTACTCCGCTACTCAGCCACTCAGCTACTCAGCTACTCAGCTACACAACTACTCAGCTGCTCAGCTACTCAGCCACTCAGCCACTCAGCCTCTCAGCCATACAGGAACTCAGCTTCTCAGCTACTCAGATACTCAGATACGCAGCTACTCAGCTACTCAGCTACTCAGCTACTCAGCTACACAGCTACACAGCTACTCAGCTACTAATCTACTCAGCCAATCAGCTACTCAGCTACTCAGCTACACAGCTACTCAGCTACTCAGCTACTCAGTTACTCAGTTACTCAGCTACTCAGCAACTCAGCTACTCAGCTACTCAGCTAATCAGCTACACCGCTACTCAGCTACTCAGCGACACAGCTACTCTGCTACACAACTACTCATCTACTCAGCTACTCAGCCACTCAGCTACTTATCTAATCAGCTACTCAGATTCTCAGCCACTCAGCATCTCTGCCACTCAGCCACTCAGCTTCTGAGCTACTCAGATACTCAGCTACGTAGCTACTCACCTACTCAGCTACACAGCTACTCAGCTATTAAGCTACTCAGCTAGTCAGCTACACAGCTAGTCAGCTACTCACCTACTCACCTACTCAGCTACTCAGCTACTCAGCTACACAACTACTCAGCTATTCAGCTACTCAGCTACTCAGCTACTCAGCTACTCAGCTACTCAGCTACTCTGCTACTCAGCTACTCAGCTACTCAGCTACTCATCTGCTCAGCTACTCAGCCACTCAGCCACTCAGCTACACATCTACTCAGCTACTCTGCTACTCAGCTACTCAGGTACTCAGCTACTCATCTACTCATCTACTCACCTACTCATATACTCAGCTACACAGCTGCTCAGATACTCAGCTACACAGCTACTCAGCTACTCAGCTACACAGCTACTCAGCTACTCAGCTACTCAGTTACTCAGTTACTCAGCTGCTCAGCAACTCAGCTACTCAGTTACTCAGCTAACCAGCTACTCCGCTACTCAGCCACTCAGCTACTCAGCTACTCAGCTACACAACTACTCAGCTACTCAGCTACTCAGCCACTCAGCCACTCAGCCTCTCAGCCATACAGGAACTCAGCTTCTCAGCTACTCAGATACTCAGATACGCAGCTACTCAGCTACTCAGCTACTCAGCTACTCAGCTACACAGCTACACAGCTACTCAGCTACTAATCTACTCAGCCAATCAGCTACTCAGCTACTCAGCCACTCAGCTACTCAGCCACTCAGCTACTGAGCGACTCAGCTACTCAGCTACACAGCTACTCAGCTACTCAGCTACTCAGCTACACAACTACTCAGCTACTCAGCTACTCAGCTACTCTGCTACTCAGCTACTCAGCAACTCAGCTACTCAGCTACACAGCTACTCAGCTACTCATCTACTCAGCTACTCAGATACTCAGCCACTCAGCATCTCAGCCACTCAGCCACTCAGCTTCTGAGCTACTCAGATACTCAGGTACTCAGCTACTCATCTACTCACCTACTCATATACTCAGCTACACAGCTGCTCAGATACTCAGCTACTCAGCTACTCAGCTACACAGCTACTCAGCTACTAATCTACTCAGCCACTCAAACAATCTTCTACTCAGCTACTCAGCTACTCAGCTACACAGCTACTCAGCTACTAATCTACTCAGCCACTCAAACAATCTTCTACTCAGCTACTCAGCCACTCAGCTACTCAGCTACTCAGCAACTCAGCTACTCAGCAACTCAGCTACACAACTACTCAGCTACTCAGCTTCACAGCTACACAACTACTCAGCTATTCAGCTACTCAGCTACTCAGCTACTCTGCTACTCTGCTACTCAGCTACTCAGCTACTCTGCTACTCAGCTACTCAGGTACTCAGCTACTCATCTACTCACCTACTCATATACTCAGCTACACAGCTGCTCAGATACTCAGCTACACAGCTACTCAGCTACTCAGCTACACAGCTACTCAGCTACTCAGTTACTCAGTTACTCAGCTACTCAGCAACTCAGCTACTCAGCTACTCAGCTAATCAGCTACACCGCTACTCAGCTACTCAGCGACACAGCTACTCTGCTACACAACTACTCATCTACTCAGCTACTCAGCCACTCAGCTACTCATCTAATCAGCTACTCAGATTCTCAGCCACTCAGCATCTCAGCCACTCAGCCACTCAGCTTCTGAGCTACTCAGATACTCAGCTACGTAGCTACTCACCTACTCAGCTACACAGCTACTCAGCTATTAAGCTACTCAGCTAGTCAGCTACACAGCTAGTCAGCTACTCACCTACTCACCTACTCAGCTACTCAGCTACTCAGCTACACAACTACTCAGCTATTCAGCTACTCAGCTACTCAGCTACTCAGCTACTCAGCTACTCAGCTACTCTGCTACTCAGCTACTCAGCTACTCAGCTACTCATCTACTCAGCTACTCAGCCACTGAGCCACACAGCCACTCAGCTACACAGCTATTCAGCTACTCAGCTAGTCAGGTACTCAGCTACTCATCCACTCAGCCATTCAGATACTCAGCTACTCAGCTACTCAGGTACTCAGCTACTCATCTACTCACCTACTCTTATACTCAGCTACACAGCTACTCAGATACTCAGCTACTCAGCTACTCAGCCACACAGCTACACAGCTACTAATCTACTCAGCCACTCAACCAATCATCTACTCATCTACTCAGCCACTTAGCTACTCAGCTACTCAGCTACTCAGCCACTCAGCTACTCAGCCACTCAGCTACTGAGCGACTCAGCTACTCAGCTACACAGCTACTCAGCTACTCAGCTACTCAGCCACTCAGCTACTCAGCCACTCAGCTACTGAGCGACTCAGCTACTCAGCTACACAGCTACTCAGCTACTCAGCTACTCAGCTACACAACTACTCAGTTACTCAGCTACTCAGCTACTCAGCTACTCAGCTACTCCGCAACTCAGCTACTCAGCTACACAGCTACTCAGCTACTCATCTACTCAGCTACTCAGATACTCAGCCACTCAGCATCTCAGCCACTCAGCCACTCAGCTTCTGAGCTACTCAGATACTCAGGTACTCAGCTACTCATCTACTCACCTACTCATATACTCAGCTACACAGCTGCTCAGATACTCAGCTACTCAGCTACTCAGCTACACAGCTACTCAGCTACTAATCTACTCAGCCACTCAAACAATCTTCTACTCAGCTACTCAGCTACTCAGCTACACAGCTACTCAGCTACTAATCTACTCAGCCACTCAAACAATCTTCTACTCAGCTACTCAGCCACTCAGCTACTCAGCTACTCAGCTACTCAGCTACTCAGCAACTCAGCTACACAACTACTCAGCTACTCAGCTTCTCAGCTACACAACTACTCAGCTATTCAGCTACTCAGCTACTCAGCTACTCTGCTACTCAGCTACTCAGCTACTCAGCTACTCTGCTACTCAGCTACTCAGCTACTCCGCAACTCAGCTACTCAGCTACACAGCTACTCAGCTACTCATCTACTCAGCTACTCAGATACTCAGCCACTCAGCATCTCAGCCACTCAGCCACTCAGCTTCTGAGCTACTCAGATACTCAGGTACTCAGCTACTCCACTACTCACCTACTCATATACTCAGCTACACAGCTGCTCAGATACTCAGCTACTCAGCTACTCAGCTACACAGCTACTCAGCTACTAATCTACTCAGCCACTCAAACAATCTTCTACTCAGCTACTCAGCTACTCAGCTACACAGCTACTCAGCTACTAATCTACTCAGCCACTCAAACAATCTTCTACTCAGCTACTCAGCCACTCAGCTACTCAGCTACTCAGCTACTCAGCTACTCAGCAACTCAGCTACACAACTACTCAGCTACTCAGCTTCTCAGCTACACAACTACTCAGCTATTCAGCTACTCAGCTACTCAGCTACTCTGCTACTCAGCTACTCAGCTACTCAGCTACTCTGCTACTCAGCTACTCAGGTACTCAGCTACTCATCTACTCACCTACTCATATACTCAGCTACTCAGCTACTCTGCTACTCAGCTACTCAGCAACTCAGCTACTCAGCTACACAGCTACTCAGCTACTCATCTACTCAGCTACTCAGATACTCAGCCACTCAGCATCTCAGCCACTCAGCCACTCAGCTTCTGAGCTACTCAGATACTCAGGTACTCAGCTACTCATCTACTCACCTACTCATATACTCAGCTACACAGCTGCTCAGATACTCAGCTACTCAGCTACTCAGCTACACAGCTACTCAGCTACTAATCTACTCAGCCACTCAAACAATCTTCTACTCAGCTACTCAGCTACTCAGCTACACAGCTACTCAGCTACTAATCTACTCAGCCACTCAAACAATCTTCTACTCAGCTACTCAGCCACTCAGCTACTCAGCTACTCAGCTACTCAGCTACTCAGCAACTCAGCTACACATCTACTCAGCTACTCAGCTTCTCAGCTACACAACTACTCAGCTATTCAGCTACTCAGCTACTCAGCTACTCTGCTACTCAGCTACTCAGCTACTCAGCTACTCTGCTACTCAGCTACTCAGGTACTCAGCTACTCATCTACTCACCTACTCATATACTCAGCTACACAGCTGCTCAGATACTCAGCTACACAGCTACTCAGCTACTCAGCTACACAGCTACTCAGCTACTCAGCTACTCAGTTACTCAGTTACTCAGCTACTCAGCAACTCAGCTACTCAGCTACTCAGCTAATCAGCTACACCGCTACTCAGCTACTCAGCGACACAGCTACTCTGCTACACAACTACTCATCTACTCAGCTACACAGCTACTCAGCTACTCAGCTACACAGCTACTCAGCTACTCATCTAATCAGCTACTCAGATTCTCAGCCACTCAGCATCTCAGCCACTCAGCCACTCAGCTTCTGAGCTACTCAGATACTCAGCTACGTAGCTACTCACCTACTCAGCTACACAGCTACTCAGCTATTAAGCTACTCAGCTAGTCAGCTACACAGCTAGTCAGCTACTCACCTACTCACCTACTCAGCTACTCAGCTACTCAGCTACACAACTACTCAGCTATTCAGCTACTCAGCTACTCAGCTACTCAGCTACTCAGCTACTCAGCTACTCTGCTACTCAGCTACTCAGCTACTCAGCTACTCATCTACTCAGCTACTCAGCCACTCAGCCACTCAGCTACACATCTACTCAGCTACTCTGCTACTCAGCTACTCAGGTACTCAGCTACTCATCTACTCATCTACTCACCTACTCATATACTCAGCTACACAGCTGCTCAGATACTCAGCTACACAGCTACTCAGCTACTCAGCTACACAGCTACTCAGCTACTCAGGTACTCAGTTACTCAGTTACTCAGCTGCTCAGCAACTCAGCTACTCAGCTACTCAGCTAACCAGCTACTCCGCTACTCAGCCACTCAGCTACTCAGCTACTCAGCTACACAACTACTCAGCTACTCAGCTACTCAGCCACTCAGCCACTCAGCCTCTCAGCCATACAGGAACTCAGCTTCTCAGCTACTCAGATACTCAGATACGCAGCTACTCAGCTACTCAGCTACTCAGCTACTCAGCTACACAGCTACACAGCTACTCAGCTACTAATCTACTCAGCCAATCAGCTACTCAGCTACTCAGCCACTCAGCTACTCAGCCACTCAGCTACTGAGCGACTCAGCTACTCAGCTACACAGCTACTCAGCTACTCAGCTACTCAGCTACACAACTACTCAGCTACTCAGCTACTCAGCTACTCTGCTACTCAGCTACTCAGCAACTCAGCTACTCAGCTACACAGCTACTCAGCTACTCATCTACTCAGCTACTCAGATACTCAGCCACTCAGCATCTCAGCCACTCAGCCACTCAGCTTCTGAGCTACTCAGATACTCAGGTACTCAGCTACTCATCTACTCACCTACTCATATACTCAGCTACACAGCTGCTCAGATACTCAGCTACTCAGCTACTCAGCTACACAGCTACTCAGCTACTAATCTACTCAGCCACTCAAACAATCTTCTACTCAGCTACTCAGCTACTCAGCTACACAGCTACTCAGCTACTAATCTACTCAGCCACTCAAACAATCTTCTACTCAGCTACTCAGCCACTCAGCTACTCAGCTACTCAGCTACTCAGCTACTCAGCAACTCAGCTACACAACTACTCAGCTACTCAGCTTCTCAGCTACACAACTACTCAGCTATTCAGCTACTCAGCTACTCAGCTACTCTGCTACTCTGCTACTCAGCTACTCAGCTACTCAGCTACTCAGCTACTCAGCAACTCAGCTACACAACTACTCAGCTACTCAGCTACTCAGCCACTCAGCCACTCAGCTACTCATCTACACATCCACTCAGCCACTCAGCTACTCAGCTACTCAGCTACACAACTACTCATCTACTCAGCTACTCAGTTACTCAGTTACTCAGCTACTCAGCAACTCAGCTACTCAGCTACTTAGCTAATCAGCTACTCCGCTACTCAGCTACTCAGCGACACAGCTACTCAGCTACACAACTACTCATCTACTCAGCTACTCAGGTACTCAGCTACTCTGCTACTCAGCTACTCAGCTACTCAGCTACTCATCTACTCAGCTACTCAACTACTCAGCTACTCATCCACTCAGCCACACAGCCACTCAGCTACACAGCTACTCAGCTACTCAGGTACTCAGGTACTCAGCTACTCATCCACTCAGCCAATCAGATACTCAGCTACTCAGCTACTCAGGTACTCAGCTACTCATCTACTCAGCTACTCAGAATCTCGGCCGCTCAGCTACTCAGCTACTCAGCACCTCTGCACCTCAGCCACTCAGCTACTCAGCGTCTCTGCCAATCAGCCACTCAGCCAATCATCTACACAGCTACTCAGCTACTCAGCTACACAGCTACTCAGCTACTCAGCTACTCAGTTACTCAGTTACTCAGCTGCTCAGCAACTCAGCTACTCAGCTACTCAGCTAACCAGCTACTCCGCTACTCAGCTACTCAGCCACTCAGCTACTCAGCTACTCAGCTACACAACTACTCAGCTACTCAGCTACTCAGCCACTCAGCCACTCAGCCTCTCAGCCACTCAGGAACTCAGCTTCTCAGCTACTCAGATACTCAGATACGCAGATACTCAGCTATTCAGCTACTCAGCTACTCAGCTACACAGCTACACAGCTACTCAGCTACTAATCTACTCAGCCAATCAGCTACTCAGCTACTCAGCCATTCAGCTACTCAGCCACTCAGCTACTCAGCCACTCAGCTACTGAGTGACTCAGCTACTCAGCAACTCAGCTACTCAGCTACTTAGCTAATCAGCTACTCCGCTACTCAGCTACTCAGCGACACAGCTACTCAGCTACACAACTACACATCTACTCAGCTACTCTGCTACTCAGCTACTCAGGTACTCAGCTACTCATCTACTCATCTACTCACCTACTCATATACTCAGCTACACAGCTGCTCAGATACTCAGCTACACAGCTACTCAGCTACTCAGCTACACAGCTACTCAGCTACTCAGCTACTCAGTTACTCAGTTACTCAGCTGCTCAGCAACTCAGCTACTCAGCTACTCAGCTAACCAGCTACTCCGCTACTCAGCCACTCAGCTACTCAGCTACTCAGCTACACAACTACTCAGCTACTCAGCTACTCAGCCACTCAGCCACTCAGCCTCTCAGCCATACAGGAACTCAGCTTCTCAGCTACTCAGATACTCAGATACGCAGCTACTCAGCTACTCAGCTACTCAGCTACTCAGCTACACAGCTACACAGCTACTCAGCTACTAATCTACTCAGCCAATCAGCTACTCAGCTACTCAGCCACTCAGCTACTCAGCCACTCAGCTACTGAGCGACTCAGCTACTCAGCTACACAGCTACTCAGCTACTCAGCTACTCAGCTACACAACTACTCAGCTACTCAGCTACTCAGCTACTCTGCTACTCAGCTACTCAGCAACTCAGCTACTCAGCTACACAGCTACTCAGCTACTCATCTACTCAGCTACTCAGATACTCAGCCACTCAGCATCTCAGCCACTCAGCCACTCAGCTTCTGAGCTACTCAGATACTCAGGTACTCAGCTACTCATCTACTCACCTACTCATATACTCAGCTACACAGCTGCTCAGATACTCAGCTACTCAGCTACTCAGCTACACAACTACTCAGCTATTCAGCTACTCAGCTACTCAGATACTCAGCTACACAGCTACTCAGCTACTCAGCTACACAGCTACTCAGCTACTCAGGTACTCAGTTACTCAGTTACTCAGCTGCTCAGCAACTCAGCTACTCAGCTACTCAGCTAACCAGCTACTCCGCTACTCAGCCACTCAGCTACTCAGCTACTCAGCTACACAACTACTCAGCTACTCAGCTACTCAGCCACTCAGCCACTAAGCCTCTCAGCCATACAGGAACTCAGCTTCTCAGCTACTCAGATACTCAGATACGCAGCTACTCAGCTACTCAGCTACTCAGCTACTCAGCTACACAGCTACACAGCTACTCAGCTACTAATCTACTCAGCCAATCAGCTACTCAGCTACTCAGCCACTCAGCTACTCAGCCACTCAGCTACTGAGCGACTCAGCTACTCAGCTACACAGCTACTCAGCTACTCAGCTACTCAGCTACACAACTACTCAGCTACTCAGCTACTCAGCTACTCTGCTACTCAGCTACTCAGCAACTCAGCTACTCAGCTACACAGCTACTCAGCTACTCATCTACTCAGCTACTCAGATACTCAGCCACTCAGCATCTCAGCCACTCAGCCACTCAGCTTCTGAGCTACTCAGATACTCAGGTACTCAGCTACTCATCTACTCACCTACTCATATACTCAGCTACACAGCTGCTCAGATACTCAGCTACTCAGCTACTCAGCTACACAGCTACTCAGCTACTAATCTACTCAGCCACTCAAACAATCTTCTACTCAGCTACTCAGCTACTCAGCTACACAGCTACTCAGCTACTAATCTACTCAGCCACTCAAACAATCTTCTACTCAGCTACTCAGCCACTCAGCTACTCAGCTACTCAGCTACTCAGCTACTCAGCAACTCAGCTACACAACTACTCAGCTACTCAGCTTCTCAGCTACACAACTACTCAGCTATTCAGCTACTCAGCTACTCAGCTACTCTGCTACTCTGCTACTCAGCTACTCAGCTACTCAGCTACTCAGCTACTCAGCAACTCAGCTACACAACTACTCAGCTACTCAGCTACTCAGCCACTCAGCCACTCAGCTACTCATCTACACATCCACTCAGCCACTCAGCTACTCAGCTACTCAGCTACACAACTACTCATCTACTCAGCTACTCAGTTACTCAGTTACTCAGCTACTCAGCAACTCAGCTACTCAGCTACTTAGCTAATCAGCTACTCCGCTACTCAGCTACTCAGCGACACAGCTACTCAGCTACACAACTACTCATCTACTCAGCTACTCAGGTACTCAGCTACTCTGCTACTCAGCTACTCAGCTACTCAGCTACTCATCTACTCAGCTACTCAACTACTCAGCTACTCATCCACTCAGCCACACAGCCACTCAGCTACACAGCTACTCAGCTACTCAGGTACTCAGGTACTCAGCTACTCATCCACTCAGCCAATCAGATACTCAGCTACTCAGCTACTCAGGTACTCAGCTACTCATCTACTCAGCTACTCAGAATCTCGGCCGCTCAGCTACTCAGCTACTCAGCACCTCTGCACCTCAGCCACTCAGCTACTCAGCGTCTCTGCCAATCAGCCACTCAGCCAATCATCTACACAGCTACTCAGCTACTCAGCTACACAGCTACTCAGCTACTCAGCTACTCAGTTACTCAGTTACTCAGCTGCTCAGCAACTCAGCTACTCAGCTACTCAGCTAACCAGCTACTCCGCTACTCAGCTACTCAGCCACTCAGCTACTCAGCTACTCAGCTACACAACTACTCAGCTACTCAGCTACTCAGCCACTCAGCCACTCAGCCTCTCAGCCACTCAGGAACTCAGCTTCTCAGCTACTCAGATACTCAGATACGCAGCTACTCAGCTACTCAGCTACTCAGCTACTCAGCTACACAGCTACACAGCTACTCAGCTACTAATCTACTCAGCCAATCAGCTACTCAGCTACTCAGCCATTCAGCTACTCAGCCACTCAGCTACTCAGCCACTCAGCTACTGAGTGACTCAGCTACTCAGCAACTCAGCTACTCAGCTACTTAGCTAATCAGCTACTCCGCTACTCAGCTACTCAGCGACACAGCTACTCAGCTACACAACTACACATCTACTCAGCTACTCTGCTACTCAGCTACTCAGGTACTCAGCTACTCATCTACTCATCTACTCACCTACTCATATACTCAGCTACACAGCTGCTCAGATACTCAGCTACACAGCTACTCAGCTACTCAGCTACACAGCTACTCAGCTACTCAGCTACTCAGTTACTCAGTTACTCAGCTGCTCAGCTACTAATCTACTCAGCCAATCAGCTACTCAGCTACTCAGCCACTCAGCTACTCAGCCACTCAGCTACTGAGCGACTCAGCTACTCAGCTACACAGCTACTCAGCTACTCAGCTACTCAGCTACACAACTACTCAGCTACTCAGCTACTCAGCTACTCTGCTACTCAGCTACTCAGCAACTCAGCTACTCAGCTACACAGCTACTCAGCTACTCATCTACTCAGCTACTCAGATACTCAGCCACTCAGCATCTCAGCCACTCAGCCACTCAGCTTCTGAGCTACTCAGATACTCAGGTACTCAGCTACTCATCTACTCACCTACTCATATACTCAGCTACACAGCTGCTCAGATACTCAGCTACTCAGCTACTCAGCTACACAACTACTCAGCTACTAATCTACTCAGCCACTCAAACAATCTTCTACTCAGCTACTCAGCTACTCAGCTACACAGCTACTCAGCTACTAATCTACTCAGCCACTCAAACAATCTTCTACTCAGCTACTCAGCCACTCAGCTACTCAGCTACTCAGCTACTCAGCTACTCAGCAACTCAGCTACACAACTACTCAGCTACTCAGCTTCTCAGCTACACAACTACTCAGCTATTCAGCTACTCAGCTACTCAGCTACTCTGCTACTCAGCTACTCAGCTACTCAGCTACTCTGCTACTCAGCTACTCGGGTACTCAGCTACTCATCTACTCACCTACTCATATACTCAGCTACACAGCTGCTCAGATACTCAGCTACTCAGCTACTCAGCCACTCAGCTACTCAGCCACTCAGCTACTCAGCCACTCAGCTACTGAGTGACTCAGCTACTCAGCTACACAGCTACTCAGCTACTCAGCTACTCAGCTACACAACTACTCAGCTACTCAGCTACTCAGCTACACAGCTACTCAGCTACTCATCTACTCAGCTACTCAGATACTCAGCCACTCAGCATCTCAGCCACACAGCCACTCAGCTTGTGAGCTACTCAGATACTCAGGTACTCAGCTACTCATCTACTCACCTACTCATATACTCAGCTACACAGCTGCTCAGATACTCAGCTACTCAGCTACTCAGCTACACAGCTACTCAGCTACTAATCTACTCAGCCACTCAACCAATCTTCTACTCAGCTACTCAGCCACTCAGCTACTCAGCTACTCAGCTACTCAGCTACTCAGCAACTCAGCTACACAACTACTCTGCTACTCAGCTACTCAGCCACTCAGCCACTCAGCTACTCATCTACACATCCACTCAGCCACTCAGCCACTCAGCTACTCAGCTACTCAGCTACACAACTACTCATCTACTCAGCTACTCAGCCACTCAGCTACTCATCTACTCAGCTACTCAGATACTCAGCCACTCAGCATCTCAGCCACTCAGCCACTCAGCTTCTGAGCTGCTCAGATACTCAGCTACGTAGCTACTCACCTACTCAGCTACACAGCTACTCAGCTATTAAGCTACTCAGCTAGTCAGCTACACAGCTAGTCAGCTACTCACCTACTCAGCTACTCAGCTTCTCAGCTACACAACTACTCAGCTATTCAGCTACTCAGCTACTCAGCTACTCTGCTACTCAGCTACTCAGCTACTCAGCTACTCTGCTACTCAGCTACTCAGGTACTCAGCTACTCATCTACTCACCTACTCAGCTACTCAGCTACTCAGCTACACAACTACTCAGCTATTCAGCTACTCAGCTACTCAGCTACTCAGCTACTCAGCTACTCAGCTACTCAGCTACTCAGCAACTCAGCTACTCAGCTACACAGCTACTCAGCTACTCATCTACTCAGCTACTCAGATACTCAGCCACTCAGCATCTCAGCCACTCAGCCACTCAGCTTGTGAGCTACTCAGATACTCAGGTACTCAGCTACTCATCTACTCACCTACTCATATACTCAGCTACACAGCTGCTCAGATACTCAGCTACTCAGCTACTCAGCTACACAGCTACTCAGCTACTAATCTACTCAGCCACTCAACCAATCTTCTACTCAGCTACTCAGCCACTCAGCTACTCAGCTACTCAGCTACTCAGCTACTCAGCAACTCAGCTACACAACTACTCTGCTACTCAGCTACTCAGCCACTCAGCCACTCAGCTACTCATCTACACATCCACTCAGCCACTCAGCCACTCAGCTACTCAGTTACTCAGCTACACAACTACTCATCTACTCAGCTACTCAGCCACTCAGCTACTCATCTACTCAGCTACTCAGATACTCAGCCACTCAGCATCTCAGCCACTCAGCATCTCAGCCACTCAGCCACTCAGCTTCTGAGCTGCTCAGATACTCAGCTACGTAGCTACTCACCTACTCAGCTACACAGCTACTCAGCTATTAAGCTACTCAGCTAGTCAGCTACACAGCAACTCAGCTACTCAGCTACTCAGTTATTCAGTTACTCAGCTACTTAGCAACTCAGCTACTCAGCTACTCAGCTAATCAGCTACTCCGCTACTCAGCTACTCTGCGACACAGCTACTCAGCTACACAACTACTCATCTACTCAGCTACTCAGCCACTCAGCTACTCATCTAATCAGCTACTCAGATTCTCAGCCACTCAGCATCTCAGCCACTCAGCCACTCAGCTTCTGAGCTACTCAGATACTCAGCTACGTAGCTACTCACCTACTCAGCTACACAGCTACTCAGCTATTAAGCTACTCAGCTAGTCAGCTACACAGCTAGTCAGCTACTCACCTACTCACCTACTCAGCTACTCAGCTACTCAGCTACACAACTACTCAGCTATTCAGCTACTCAGCTACTCAGATACTCAGCCACTCAGCATCTCAGCCACTCAGCCACTCAGCTTGTGAGCTACTCAGATACTCAGGTACTCAGCTACTCATCTACTCACCTACTCATATACTCAGCTACACAGCTGCTCAGATACTCAGCTACTCAGCTACTCAGCTACACAGCTACTCAGCTACTAATCTACTCAGCCACTCAACCAATCTTCTACTCAGCTACTCAGCCACTCAGCTACTCAGCTACTCAGCTACTCAGCTACTCAGCAACTCAGCTACACAACTACTCTGCTACTCAGCTACTCAGCCACTCAGCCACTCAGCTACTCATCTACACATCCACTCAGCCACTCAGCCACTCAGCTACTCAGCTACTCAGCTACACAACTACTCATCTACTCAGCTACTCAACCACTCAGCTACTCATCTACTCAGCTACTCAGATACTCAGCCACTCAGCATCTCAGCCACTCAGCCACTCAGCTTCTGAGCTGCTCAGATACTCAGCTACGTAGCTACTCACCTACTCAGCTACACAGCTACTCAGCTATTAAGCTACTCAGCTAGTCAGCTACACAGCTAGTCAGCTACTCACCTACTCAGCTACTCAGCTTCTCAGCTACACAACTACTCAGCTATTCAGCTACTCAGCTACTCAGCTACTCTGCTACTCAGCTACTCAGCTACTCAGCTACTCTGCTACTCAGCTACTCAGGTACTCAGCTACTCATCTACTCACCTACTCATATACTCAGCTACACAGCTGCTCAGATACTCAGCTGCACAGCTACTCAGCTACTCAGCTACACAGCTACTCAGCTACTCAGCTACTCAGTTATTCAGTTACTCAGCTACTTAGCAACTCAGCTACTCAGCTACTCAGCTAATCAGCTACTCCGCTACTCAGCTACTCAGCGACACAGCTACTCAGCTACACAACTACTCATCTACTCAGCTACTCAGCCACTCAGCTACTCATCTAATCAGCTACTCAGATTCTCAGCCACTCAGCATCTCAGCCACTCAGCCACTCAGCTTCTGAGCTACTCAGATACTCAGCTACGTAGCTACTCACCTACTCAGCTACACAGCTACTCAGCTATTAAGCTACTCAGCTAGTCAGCTACACAGCTAGTCAGCTACTCACCTACTCACCTACTCAGCTACTCAGCTACTCAGCTACACAACTACTCAGCTATTCAGCTACTCAGCTACTCAGCTACTCAGCTACTCAGCTACTCAGCTACTCTGCTACTCAGCTACTCAGCTACTCAGCTACTCATCTACTCAGCTACTCATCTACTCAGCTACTCAGCCACTGAGCCACACAGCCACTCAGCTACACAGCTATTCAGCTACTCAGCTAGTCAGGTACTCAGCTACTCATCCACTCAGCCAATCAGATACTCAGCTACTCAGCTACTCAGCTACTCAGGTACTCAGCTACTCATCTACTCACCTACTCTTATACTCAGATACACAGCTACTCAGATACTCAGCTACTCAGCTACTCAGCCACACAGCTACACAGCTACTAATCTACTCAGCCACTCAACCAATCATCTACTCATCTACTCAGCCACTCAGCTACTCAGCTACTCAGCTACACAGCTACTCAGCTACTCAGCAAGTCAGCTACTCAGCTAGTCAGCTACTCATCTACTCAGCTACTCAGCTACACAACTACTCAGCTACTCAGCCACTCAGCCACTCAGCTACACATCTACTCAGCTACTCTGCTACTCAGCTACTCAGGTCCTCAGCTACTCATCTACTCATCTACTCACCTACTCATATACTCAGCTACACAGCTGCTCAGATACTCAGCTACACAGCTACTCAGCTACTCAGCTACACAGCTACTCAGCTACTCAGCTACTCAGTTACTCAGTTACTCAGCTGCTCAGCAACTCAGCTACTCAGCTACTCAGCTAACCAGCTACTCCGCTACTCAGCCACTCAGCTACTCAGCTACTCAGCTACACAACTACTCAGCTGCTCAGCTACTCAGCCACTCAGCCACTCAGCCTCTCAGCCATACAGGAACTCAGCTTCTCAGCTACTCAGATACTCAGATACGCAGCTACTCAGCTACTCAGCTACTCAGCTACTCAGCTACACAGCTACACAGCTACTCAGCTACTAATCTACTCAGCCAATCAGCTACTCAGCTACTCAGCCACTCAGCTACTCAGCCACTCAGCTACTGAGCGACTCAGCTACTCAGCTACACAGCTACTCAGCTACTCAGCTACTCAGCTACACAACTACTCAGCTACTCAGCTACTCAGCTACTCTGCTACTCAGCTACTCAGCAACTCAGCTACTCAGCTACACAGCTACTCAGCAACTCATCTACTCAGCTACTCAGATAATCAGCCACTCAGCATCTCAGCCACTCAGCCACTCAGCTTCTGAGCTACTCAGATACTCAGGTACTCAGCTACTCATCTACTCACCTACGCATATACTCAGCTACACAGCTACTCAGCTACTAATCTACTCAGCCACTCAAACAATCTTCTACTCAGCTACTCAGCTACTCAGCTACACAGCTACTCAGCTACTAATCTACTCAGCCACTCAAACAATCTTCTACTCAGCTACTCAGCCACTCAGCTACTCAGCTACTCAGCTACTCAGCTACTCAGCAACTCAGCTACACAACTACTCAGCTACTCAGCTTCTCAGCTACACAACTACTCAGCTATTCAGCTACTCAGCTACTCAGCTACTCTGCTACTCAGCTACTCAGCTACTCAGCTACTCTGCTACTCAGCTACTCAGGTACTCAGCTACTCATCTACTCACCTACTCATATACTCAGCTACACAGCTGCTCAGATACTCAGCTACACAGCTACTCAGCTACTCAGCTACACAGCTACTCAGCTACTCAGCTACTCAGTTACTCAGTTACTCAGCTACTCAGCAACTCAGCTACTCAGCTACTCAGCTAATCAGCTACACCGCTACTCAGCTACTCAGCGACACAGCTACTCTGCTACACAACTACTCATCTACTCAGCTACTCAGCCACTCAGCTACTTATCTAATCAGCTACTCAGATTCTCAGCCACTCAGCATCTCTGCCACTCAGCCACTCAGCTTCTGAGCTACTCAGATACTCAGCTACGTAGCTACTCACCTACTCAGCTACACAGCTACTCAGCTATTAAGCTACTCAGCTAGTCAGCTACACAGCTAGTCAGCTACTCACCTACTCACCTACTCAGCTACTCAGCTACTCAGCTACACAACTACTCAGCTATTCAGCTACTCAGCTACTCAGCTACTCAGCTACTCAGCTACTCAGCTACTCTGCTACTCAGCTACTCAGCTACTCAGCTACTCATCTACTCAGCTACTCAGCCACTCAGCCACTCAGCTACACATCTACTCAGCTACTCTGCTACTCAGCTACTCAGGTACTCAGCTACTCATCTACTCATCTACTCACCTACTCATATACTCAGCTACACAGCTGCTCAGATACTCAGCTACACAGCTACTCAGCTACTCAGCTACACAGCTACTCAGCTACTCAGCTACTCAGTTACTCAGTTACTCAGCTGCTCAGCAACTCAGCTACTCAGTTACTCAGCTAACCAGCTACTCCGCTACTCAGCCACTCAGCTACTCAGCTACTCAGCTACACAACTACTCAGCTACTCAGCTACTCAGCCACTCAGCCACTCAGCCTCTCAGCCATACAGGAACTCAGCTTCTCAGCTACTCAGATACTCAGATACGCAACTACTCAGCTACTCAGCTACTCAGCTACTCAGCTACACAGCTACACAGCTACTCAGCTACTAATCTACTCAGCCAATCAGCTACTCAGCTACTCAGCCACTCAGCTACTCAGCCACTCAGCTACTGAGCGACTCAGCTACTCAGCTACACAGCTACTCAGCTACTCAGCTACTCAGCTACACAACTACTCAGCTACTCAGCTACTCAGCTACTCTGCTACTCAGCTACTCAGCAACTCAGCTACTCAGCTACACAGCTACTCAGCTACTCATCTACTCAGCTACTCAGATACTCAGCCACTCAGCATCTCAGCCACTCAGCCACTCAGCTTCTGAGCTACTCAGATACTCAGGTACTCAGCTACTCATCTACTCACCTACTCATATACTCAGCTACACAGCTGCTCAGATACTCAGCTACTCAGCTACTCAGCTACACAGCTACTCAGCTACTAATCTACTCAGCCACTCAAACAATCTTCTACTCAGCTACTCAGCTACTCAGCTACACAGCTACTCAGCTACTAATCTACTCAGCCACTCAAACAATCTTCTACTCAGCTACTCAGCCACTCAGCTACTCAGCTACTCAGCAACTCAGCTACTCAGCAACTCAGCTACACAACTACTCAGCTACTCAGCTTCACAGCTACACAACTACTCAGCTATTCAGCTACTCAGCTACTCAGCTACTCTGCTACTCTGCTACTCAGCTACTCAGCTACTCTGCTACTCAGCTACTCAGGTACTCAGCTACTCATCTACTCACCTACTCATATACTCAGCTACACAGCTGCTCAGATACTCAGCTACACAGCTACTCAGCTACTCAGCTACACAGCTACTCAGCTACTCAGTTACTCAGTTACTCAGCTACTCAGCAACTCAGCTACTCAGCTACTCAGCTAATCAGCTACACCGCTACTCAGCTACTCAGCGACACAGCTACTCTGCTACACAACTACTCATCTACTCAGCTACTCAGCCACTCAGCTACTCATCTAATCAGCTACTCAGATTCTCAGCCACTCAGCATCTCAGCCACTCAGCCACTCAGCTTCTGAGCTACTCAGATACTCAGCTACGTAGCTACTCACCTACTCAGCTACACAGCTACTCAGCTATTAAGCTACTCAGCTAGTCAGCTACACAGCTAGTCAGCTACTCACCTACTCACCTACTCAGCTACTCAGCTACTCAGCTACACAACTACTCAGCTATTCAGCTACTCAGCTACTCAGCTACTCAGCTACTCAGCTACTCAGCTACTCTGCTACTCAGCTACTCAGCTACTCAGCTACTCATCTACTCAGCTACTCAGCCACTGAGCCACACAGCCACTCAGCTACACAGCTATTCAGCTACTCAGCTAGTCAGGTACTCAGCTACTCATCCACTCAGCCATTCAGATACTCAGCTACTCAGCTACTCAGGTACTCAGCTACTCATCTACTCACCTACTCTTATACTCAGCTACACAGCTACTCAGATACTCAGCTACTCAGCTACTCAGCCACACAGCTACACAGCTACTAATCTACTCAGCCACTCAACCAATCATCTACTCATCTACTCAGCCACTTAGCTACTCAGCTACTCAGCTACTCAGCCACTCAGCTACTCAGCCACTCAGCTACTGAGCGACTCAGCTACTCAGCTACACAGCTACTCAGCTACTCAGCTACTCAGCCACTCAGCTACTCAGCCACTCAGCTACTGAGCGACTCAGCTACTCAGCTACACAGCTACTCAGCTACTCAGCTACTCAGCTACACAACTACTCAGTTACTCAGCTACTCAGCTACTCAGCTACTCAGCTACTCCGCAACTCAGCTACTCAGCTACACAGCTACTCAGCTACTCATCTACTCAGCTACTCAGATACTCAGCCACTCAGCATCTCAGCCACTCAGCCACTCAGCTTCTGAGCTACTCAGATACTCAGGTACTCAGCTACTCATCTACTCACCTACTCATATACTCAGCTACACAGCTGCTCAGATACTCAGCTACTCAGCTACTCAGCTACACAGCTACTCAGCTACTAATCTACTCAGCCACTCAAACAATCTTCTACTCAGCTACTCAGCTACTCAGCTACACAGCTACTCAGCTACTAATCTACTCAGCCACTCAAACAATCTTCTACTCAGCTACTCAGCCACTCAGCTACTCAGCTACTCAGCTACTCAGCTACTCAGCAACTCAGCTACACAACTACTCAGCTACTCAGCTTCTCAGCTACACAACTACTCAGCTATTCAGCTACTCAGCTACTCAGCTACTCTGCTACTCAGCTACTCAGCTACTCAGCTACTCTGCTACTCAGCTACTCAGGTACTCAGCTACTCATCTACTCACCTACTCATATACTCAGCTACACAGCTGCTCAGATACTCAGCTACACAGCTACTCAGCTACTCAGCTACACAGCTACTCAGCTACTCAGCTACTCAGTTACTCAGTTACTCAGCTACTCAGCAACTCAGCTACTCAGCTACTCAGCTAATCAGCTACACCGCTACTCAGCTACTCAGCGACACAGCTACTCTGCTACACAACTACTCATCTACTCAGCTACTCAGCCACTCAGCTACTCATCTAATCAGCTACTCAGATTCTCAGCCACTCAGCATCTCAGCCACTCAGCCACTCAGCTTCTGAGCTACTCAGATACTCAGCTACGTAGCTACTCACCTACTCAGCTACACAGCTACTCAGCTATTAAGCTACTCAGCTAGTCAGCTACACAGCTAGTCAGCTACTCACCTACTCACCTACTCAGCTACTCAGCTACTCAGCTACACAACTACTCAGCTATTCAGCTACTCAGCTACTCAGCTACTCAGCTACTCTGCTACTCAGCTACTCAGCTACTCAGCTACTCATCTACTCAGCTACTCAGCCACTGAGCCACACAGCCACTCAGCTACACAGCTATTCAGCTACTCAGCTAGTCAGGTACTCAGCTACTCATCCACTCAGCCATTCAGATACTCAGCTACTCAGCTACTCAGGTACTCAGCTACTCATCTACTCACCTACTCTTATACTCAGCTACACAGCTACTCAGATACTCAGCTACTCAGCTACTCAGCCACACAGCTACACAGCTACTAATCTACTCAGCCACTCAACCAATCATCTACTCATCTACTCAGCCACTTAGCTACTCAGCTACTCAGCTACTCAGCCACTCAGCTACTCAGCCACTCAGCTACTGAGCGACTCAGCTACTCAGCTACACAGCTACTCAGCTACTCAGCTACTCAGCCACTCAGCTACTCAGCCACTCAGCTACTGAGCGACTCAGCTACTCAGCTACACAGCTACTCAGCTACTCAGCTACTCAGCTACACAACTACTCAGCTACTCAGCTACTCAGCTACTCAGCTACTCACCTACTCAGCAACTCAGCTACTCAGCTACACAGCTACTCAGCTACTCATCTACTCAGCTACTCAGATACTCAGCCACTCAGCATCTCAGCCACTCAGCCACTCAGCTTCTGAGCTACTCAGATACTCAGGTACTCAGCTACTCATCTACTCAGCTACACAGCTACTCAGCTACTAATCTACTCAGCCACTCAAACAATCTTCTACTCAGCTACTCAGCCACTCAGCTACTCAGCTACTCAGCTACTCAGCCACTCAGCAACTCAGCTACACAACTACTCAGCTACTCAGCTACTCAGCCACTCAGCCACTCAGCTACTCATCTACACATCCACTCAGCCACTCAGCTACTCAGCTACTCAGCTACACAACTACTCATCTACTCAGCTACTCAGTTACTCAGTTACTCAGCTACTCAGCAACTCAGCTACTCAGCTACTTAGATAATCAGCTACTCCGCTACTCAGCTACTCAGCGACACAGCTACTCAGCTACACAACTACTCATCTACTCAGCTACTCAGGTACTCAGCTACTCTGCTACTCAGCTACTCAGCTACTCAGCTACTCATCTACTCAGCTACTCAACTACTCAGCTACTCATCCACTCAGCCACACAGCCACTCAGCTACACAGCTACTCAGCTACTCAGGTACTCAGGTACTCAGCTACTCATCCACTCAGCCAATCAGATACTCAGCTACTCAGCTACTCAGGTACTCAGCTACTCATCTACTCAGCTACTCAGAATCTCGGCCGCTCAGCTACTCAGCTACTCAGCACCTCTGCACCTCAGCCACTCAGCTACTCAGCGTCTCTGCCAATCAGCCACTCAGCCAATCATCTACACAGCTACTCAGCTACTCAGCTACACAGCTACTCAGCTACTCAGCTACTCAGTTACTCAGTTACTCAGCTGCTCAGCAACTCAGCTACTCAGCTACTCAGCTAACCAGCTACTCCGCTACTCAGCTACTCAGCCACTCAGCTACTCAGCTACTCAGCTACACAACTACTCAGCTACTCAGCTACTCAGCCACTCAGCCACTCAGCCTCTCAGCCACTCAGGAACTCAGCTTCTCAGCTACTCAGATACTCAGATACGCAGCTACTCAGCTACTCAGCTACTCAGCTACTCAGCTACACAGCTACACAGCTACTCAGCTACTAATCTACTCAGCCAATCAGCTACTCAGCTACTCAGCCACTCAGCTACTCAGCCACTCAGCTACTCAGCCACTCAGCTACTGAGTGACTCAGCTACACAACTACTCAGCTACTCAGCTACTCAGCTACTCAGCTACTCAGCTACTCAGCTACTCAGCAACTCAGCTACTCAGCTACACAGCTACTCAGCTACTCATCTACTCAGCTACTCAGATACTCAGCCACTCAGCATCTCAGCCACTCAGCCACTCAGCTTGTGAGCTACTCAGATACTCAGGTACTCAGCTACTCATCTACTCACCTACTCATATACTCAGCTACACAGCTGCTCAGATACTCAGCTACTCAGCTACTCAGCTACACAGCTACTCAGCTACTAATCTACTCAGCCACTCAACCAATCTTCTACTCAGCTACTCAGCCACTCAGCTACTCAGCTACTCAGCTACTCAGCTACTCAGCAACTCAGCTACACAACTACTCTGCTACTCAGCTACTCAGCCACTCAGCCACTCAGCTACTCATCTACACATCCACTCAGCCACTCAGCCACTCAGCTACTCAGCTACTCAGCTACACAACTACTCATCTACTCAGCTACTCAGCCACTCAGCTACTCATCTACTCAGCTACTCAGATACTCAGCCACTCAGCATCTCAGCCACTCAGCCACTCAGCTTCTGAGCTGCTCAGATACTCAGCTACGTAGCTACTCACCTACTCAGCTACACAGCTACTCAGCTATTAAGCTACTCAGCTAGTCAGCTACACAGCTAGTCAGCTACTCACCTACTCAGCTACTCAGCTTCACAGCTACACAACTACTCAGCTATTCAGCTACTCAGCTACTCAGCTACTCTGCTACTCAGCTACTCAGCTACTCAGCTACTCTGCTACTCAGCTACTCAGGTACTCAGCTACTCATCTACTCACCTACTCATATACTAAGCTACACAGCTGCTCAGATACTCAGCTGCACAGCTACTCAGCTACTCAGCTACACAGCTACTCAGCTACTCAGCTACTCAGTTATTCAGTTACTCAGCTACTTAGCAACTCAGCTACTCAGCTACTCAGCTAATCAGCTACTCCGCTACTCAGCTACTCAGCGACACAGCTACTCAGCTACACAACTACTCATCTACTCAGCTACTCAGCCACTCAGCTACTCATCTAATCAGCTACTCAGATTCTCAGCCACTCAGCATCTCAGCCACTCAGCCACTCAGCTTCTGAGCTACTCAGATACTCAGCTACGTAGCTACTCACCTACTCAGCTACACAGCTACTCAGCTATTAAGCTACTCAGCTAGTCAGCTACACAGCTAGTCAGCTACTCACCTACTCACCTACTCAGCTACTCAGCTACTCAGCTACACAACTACTCAGCTATTCAGCTACTCAGCTACTCAGCTACTCAGCTACTCAGCTACTCAGCTACTCTGCTACTCAGCTACTCAGCTACTCAGCTACTCATCTACTCAGCTACTCATCTACTCAGCTACTCAGCCACTGAGCCACACAGCCACTCAGCTACACAGCTATTCAGCTACTCAGCTAGTCAGGTACTCAGCTACTCATCCACTCAGCCAATCAGATACTCAGCTACTCAGCTACTCAGCTACTCAGGTACTCAGCTACTCATCTACTCACCTACTCTTATACTCAGCTACACAGCTACTCAGATACTCAGCTACTCAGCTACTCAGCCACACAGCTACACAGCTACTAATCTACTCAGCCACTCAACCAATCATCTACTCATCTACTCAGCCACTCAGCTACTCAGCTACTCAGCTACACAGCTACTCAGCTACTCAGCAAGTCAGCTACTCAGCTAGTCAGCTACTCATCTACTCAGCTACTCAGCTACACAACTACTCAGCTACTCAGCTACACAGCTACTCAGCTACTCAGTTACTCAGTTACTCAGCTACTCAGCAACTCAGCTACTCAGCTACTCAGCTAATCAGCTACACCGCTACTCAGCTACTCAGCGACACAGCTACTCTGCTACACAACTACTCATCTACTCAGCTACTCAGCCACTCAGCTACTCATCTAATCAGCTACTCAGATTCTCAGCCACTCAGCATCTCAGCCACTCAGCCACTCAGCTTCTGAGCTACTCAGATACTCAGCTACGTAGCTACTCACCTACTCAGCTACACAGCTACTCAGCTATTAAGCTACTCAGCTAGTCAGCTACACAGCTAGTCAGCTACTCACCTACTCACCTACTCAGCTACTCAGCTACTCAGCTACACAACTACTCAGCTATTCAGCTACTCAGCTACTCAGCTACTCAGCTACTCAGCTACTCAGCTACTCTGCTACTCAGCTACTCAGCTACTCAGCTACTCATCTACTCAGCTACTCAGCCACTGAGCCACACAGCCACTCAGCTACACAGCTATTCAGCTACTCAGCTAGTCAGGTACTCAGCTACTCATCCACTCAGCCATTCAGATACTCAGCTACTCAGCTACTCAGGTACTCAGCTACTCATCTACTCACCTACTCTTATACTCAGCTACACAGCTACTCAGATACTCAGCTACTCAGCTACTCAGCCACACAGCTACACAGCTACTAATCTACTCAGCCACTCAACCAATCATCTACTCATCTACTCAGCCACTTAGCTACTCAGCTACTCAGCTACTCAGCCACTCAGCTACTCAGCCACTCAGCTACTGAGCGACTCAGCTACTCAGCTACACAGCTACTCAGCTACTCAGCTACTCAGCCACTCAGCTACTCAGCCACTCAGCTACTGAGCGACTCAGCTACTCAGCTACACAGCTACTCAGCTACTCAGCTACTCAGCTACACAACTACTCAGTTACTCAGCTACTCAGCTACTCAGCTACTCAGCTACTCCGCAACTCAGCTACTCAGCTACACAGCTACTCAGCTACTCATCTACTCAGCTACTCAGATACTCAGCCACTCAGCATCTCAGCCACTCAGCCACTCAGCTTCTGAGCTACTCAGATACTCAGGTACTCAGCTACTCATCTACTCACCTACTCATATACTCAGCTACACAGCTGCTCAGATACTCAGCTACTCAGCTACTCAGCTACACAGCTACTCAGCTACTAATCTACTCAGCCACTCAAACAATCTTCTACTCAGCTACTCAGCTACTCAGCTACACAGCTACTCAGCTACTAATCTACTCAGCCACTCAAACAATCTTCTACTCAGCTACTCAGCCACTCAGCTACTCAGCTACTCAGCTACTCAGCTACTCAGCAACTCAGCTACACAACTACTCAGCTACTCAGCTTCTCAGCTACACAACTACTCAGCTATTCAGCTACTCAGCTACTCAGCTACTCTGCTACTCAGCTACTCAGCTACTCAGCTACTCTGCTACTCAGCTACTCAGGTACTCAGCTACTCATCTACTCACCTACTCATATACTCAGCTACACAGCTGCTCAGATACTCAGCTACACAGCTACTCAGCTACTCAGCTACACAGCTACTCAGCTACTCAGCTACTCAGTTACTCAGTTACTCAGCTACTCAGCAACTCAGCTACTCAGCTACTCAGCTAATCAGCTACACCGCTACTCAGCTACTCAGCGACACAGCTACTCTGCTACACAACTACTCATCTACTCAGCTACTCAGCCACTCAGCTACTCATCTAATCAGCTACTCAGATTCTCAGCCACTCAGCATCTCAGCCACTCAGCCACTCAGCTTCTGAGCTACTCAGATACTCAGCTACGTAGCTACTCACCTACTCAGCTACACAGCTACTCAGCTATTAAGCTACTCAGCTAGTCAGCTACACAGCTAGTCAGCTACTCACCTACTCACCTACTCAGCTACTCAGCTACTCAGCTACACAACTACTCAGCTATTCAGCTACTCAGCTACTCAGCTGCTCAGCTACTCAGCTACTCTGCTACTCAGCTACTCAGCTACTCAGCTACTCATCTACTCAGCTACTCAGCCACTGAGCCACACAGCCACTCAGCTACACAGCTATTCAGCTACTCAGCTAGTCAGGTACTCAGCTACTCATCCACTCAGCCATTCAGATACTCAGCTACTCAGCTACTCAGGTACTCAGCTACTCATCTACTCACCTACTCTTATACTCAGCTACACAGCTACTCAGATACTCAGCTACTCAGCTACTCAGCCACACAGCTACACAGCTACTAATCTACTCAGCCACTCAACCAATCATCTACTCATCTACTCAGCCACTTAGCTACTCAGCTACTCAGCTACTCAGCCACTCAGCTACTCAGCCACTCAGCTACTGAGCGACTCAGCTACACAGCTACACAGCTACTCAGCTATTCAGCTACTCAGCCACTCAGCTACTCAGCCACTCAGCTATTGAGCGACTCAGCTACTCAGCTACACAGCTACTCAGCTACTCAGCTACTCAGCTACACAACTACTCAGCTACTCAGCTACTCAGCTACTCAGCTACTCACCTACTCAGCAACTCAGCTACTCAGCTACACAGCTACTCAGCTACTCATCTACTCAGCTACTCAGATACTCAGCCACTCAGCATCTCAGCCACTCAGCCACTCAGCTTCTGAGCTACTCAGATACTCAGGTACTCAGCTACTCATCTACTCAGCTACACAGCTACTCAGCTACTAATCTACTCAGCCACTCAAACAATCTTCTACTCAGCTACTCAGCCACTCAGCTACTCAGCTACTCAGCTACTCAGCTACTCAGCAACTCAGCTACACAACTACTCAGCTACTCTGCTACTCAGCCACTCAGCCACTCAGCTACTCATCTACACATCCACTCAGCCACTCAGCTACTCAGCTACTCAGCTACACAACTACTCATCTACTCAGCTACTCAGTTACTCAGTTACTCAGCTACTCAGCAACTCAGCTACTCAGCTACTTAGATAATCAGCTACTCCGCTACTCAGGTACTCAGCGACACAGCTACTCAGCTACACAACTACTCATCTACTCAGCTACTCAGGTACTCAGCTACTCTGCTACTCAGCTACTCAGCTACTCAGCTACTCATCTACTCAGCTACTCAACTACTCAGCTACTCATCCACTCAGCCACACAGCCACTCAGCTACACAGCTACTCAGCTACTCAGGTACTCAGGTACTCAGCTACTCATCCACTCAGCCAATCAGATACTCAGCTACTCAGCTACTCAGGTACTCAGCTACTCATCTACTCAGCTACTCAGAATCTCGGCCGCTCAGCTACTCAGCTACTCAGCACCTCTGCACCTCAGCCACTCAGCTACTCAGCGTCTCTGCCAATCAGCCACTCAGCCAATCATCTACACAGCTACTCAGCTACTCAGCTACACAGCTACTCAGCTACTCAGCTACTCAGTTACTCAGTTACTCAGCTGCTCAGCAACTCAGCTACTCAGCTACTCAGCTAACCAGCTACTCCGCTACTCAGCTACTCAGCCACTCAGCTACTCAGCTACTCAGCTACACAACTACTCAGCTACTCAGCTACTCAGGCACTCAGCCACTCAGCCTCTCAGCCACTCAGGAACTCAGCTTCTCAGCTACTCAGATACTCAGATACGCAGCTACTCAGCTACTCAGCTACTCAGCTACTCAGCTACACAGCTACACAGCTACTCAGCTACTAATCTACTCAGCCAATCAGCTACTCAGCTACTCAGCCACTCAGCTACTCAGCCACTCAGCTACTCAGCCACTCAGCTACTGAGTGACTCAGCTACACAACTACTCAGCTACTCAGCTACTCAGCTACTCAGCTACTCAGCTACTCAGCTACTCAGCAACTCAGCTACTCAGCTACACAGCTACTCAGCTACTCATCTACTCAGCTACTCAGATACTCAGCCACTCAGCATCTCAGCCACTCAGCCACTCAGCTTGTGAGCTACTCAGATACTCAGGTACTCAGCTACTCATCTACTCACCTACTCATATACTCAGCTACACAGCTGCTCAGATACTCAGCTACTCAGCTACTCAGCTACACAGCTACTCAGCTACTAATCTACTCAGCCACTCAACCAATCTTCTACTCAGCTACTCAGCCACTCAGCTACTCAGCTACTCAGCTACTCAGCTACTCAGCAACTCAGCTACACAACTACTCTGCTACTCAGCTACTCAGCCACTCAGCCACTCAGCTACTCATCTACACATCCACTCAGCCACTCAGCCACTCAGCTACTCAGCTACTCAGCTACACAACTACTCATCTACTCAGCTACTCAGCCACTCAGCTACTCATCTACTCAGCTACTCAGATACTCAGCCACTCAGCATCTCAGCCACTCAGCCACTCAGCTTCTGAGCTGCTCAGATACTCAGCTACGTAGCTACTCACCTACTCAGCTACACAGCTACTCAGCTATTAAGCTACTCAGCTAGTCAGCTACACAGCTAGTCAGCTACTCACCTACTCAGCTACTCAGCTTCTCAGCTACACAACTACTCAGCTATTCAGCTACTCAGCTACTCAGCTACTCTGCTACTCAGCTACTCAGCTACTCAGCTACTCTGCTACTCAGCTACTCAGGTACTCAGCTACTCATCTACTCACCTACTCATATACTCAGCTACACAGCTGCTCAGATACTCAGCTGCACAGCTACTCAGCTACACAGCTACTCAGCTACTCAGCTACTCAGTTATTCAGTTACTCAGCTACTTAGCAACTCAGCTACTCAGCTACTCAGCTAATCAGCTACTCCGCTACTCAGCTACTCAGCGACACAGCTACTCAGCTACACAACTACTCATCTACTCAGCTACTCAGCCACTCAGCTACTCATCTAATCAGCTACTCAGATTCTCAGCCACTCAGCATCTCAGCCACTCAGCCACTCAGCTTCTGAGCTACTCAGATACTCAGCTACGTAGCTACTCACCTACTCAGCTACACAGCTACTCAGCTATTAAGCTACTCAGCTAGTCAGCTACACAGCTAGTCAGCTACTCACCTACTCACCTACTCAGCTACTCAGCTACTCAGCTACACAACTACTCAGCTATTCAGCTACTCAGCTACTCAGCTACTCAGCTACTCAGCTACTCAGCTACTCTGCTACTCAGCTACTCAGCTACTCAGCTACTCATCTACTCAGCTACTCATCTACTCAGCTACTCAGCCACTGAGCCACACAGCCACTCAGCTACACAGCTATTCAGCTACTCAGCTAGTCAGGTACTCAGCTACTCATCCACTCAGCCAATCAGATACTCAGCTACTCAGCTACTCAGCTACTCAGGTACTCAGCTACTCATCTACTCACCTACTCTTATACTCAGCTACACAGCTACTCAGATACTCAGCTACTCAGCTACTCAGCCACACAGCTACACAGCTACTAATCTACTCAGCCACTCAACCAATCATCTACTCATCTACTCAGCCACTCAGCTACTCAGCTACTCAGCTACACAGCTACTCAGCTACTCAGCAAGTCAGCTACTCAGCTAGTCAGCTACTCATCTACTCAGCTACTCAGCTACACAACTACTCAGCTACTCAGCCACTCAGCCACTCAGCTACACATCTACTCAGCTACTCTGCTACTCAGCTACTCAGGTACTCAGCTACTCATCTACTCATCTACTCACCTACTCATATACTCAGCTACACAGCTGCTCAGATACTCAGCTACACAGCTACTCAGCTACTCAGCTACACAGCTACTCAGCTACTCAGCTACTCAGTTACTCAGTTACTCAGCTGCTCAGCAACTCAGCTACTCAGCTACTCAGCTAACCAGCTACTCCGCTACACAGCCACTCAGCTACTCAGCTACTCAGCTACACAACTACTCAGCTACTCAGCTACTCAGCCACTCAGCCACTCAGCCTCTCAGCCATACAGGAACTCAGCTTCTCAGCTACTCAGATACTCAGATACGCAGCTACTCAGCTACTCAGCTACTCAGCTACTCAGCTACACAGCTACACAGCTACTCAGCTACTATTCTACTCAGCCAATCAGCTACTCAGCTACTCAGCCACTCAGCTACTCAGCCACTCAGCTACTGAGCGACTCAGCTACTCAGCTACACAGCTACTCAGCTACTCAGCTACTCAGCTACACAACTACTCAGCTACTCAGCTACTCAGCTACTCTGCTACTCAGCTACTCAGCAACTCAGCTACTCAGCTACACAGCTACTCAGCTACTCATCTACTCAGCTACTCAGATACTCAGCCACTCAGCATCTCAGCCACTCAGCCACTCAGCTTCTGAGCTACTCAGATACTCAGGTACTCAGCTACTCATCTACTCACCTACTCATATACTCAGCTACACAGCTGCTCAGATACTCAGCTACTCAGCTACTCAGCTACACAGCTACTCAGCTACTAATCTACTCAGCCACTCAAACAATCTTCTACTCAGCTACTCAGCTACTCAGCTACACAGCTACTCAGCTACTAATCTACTCAGCCACTCAAACAATCTTCTACTCAGCTACTCAGCCACTCAGCTACTCAGCTACTCAGCTACTCAGCTACTCAGCAACTCAGCTACACAACTACTCAGCTACTCAGCTTCTCAGCTACACAACTACTCAGCTATTCAGCTACTCAGCTACTCAGCTACTCTGCTACTCAGCTACTCAGCTACTCAGCTACTCTGCTACTCAGCTACTCAGGTACTCAGCTACTCATCTACTCACCTACTCATATACTCAGCTACACAGCTGCTCAGATACTCAGCTACACAGCTACTCAGCTACTCAGCTACACAGCTACTCAGCTACTCAGCTACTCAGTTACTCAGTTACTCAGCTACTCAGCAACTCAGCTACTCAGCTACTCAGCTAATCAGCTACACCGCTACTCAGCTACTCAGCGACACAGCTACTCTGCTACACAACTACTCATCTACTCAGCTACTCAGCCACTCAGCTACTCATCTAATCAGCTACTCAGATTCTCAGCCACTCAGCATCTCAGCCACTCAGCCACTCAGCTTCTCAGCTACTCAGATACTCAGATACGCAGCTACTCAGCTACTCAGCTACTCAGCTACTCAGCTACACAGCTACACAGCTACTCAGCTACTAATCTACTCAGCCAATCAGCTACTCAGCTACTCAGCCATTCAGCTACTCAGCCACTCAGCTACTCAGCCACTCAGCTACTGAGTGACTCAGCTACTCAGCAACTCAGCTACTCAGCTACTTAGCTAATCAGCTACTCCGCTACTCAGCTACTCAGCGACACAGCTACTCAGCTACACAACTACACATCTACTCAGCTACTCTGCTACTCAGCTACTCAGGTACTCAGCTACTCATCTACTCATCTACTCACCTACTCATATACTCAGCTACACAGCTGCTCAGATACTCAGCTACACAGCTACTCAGCTACTCAGCTACACAGCTACTCAGCTACTCAGCTACTCAGTTACTCAGTTACTCAGCTGCTCAGCAACTCAGCTACTCAGCTACTCAGCTACTCATCTACTCAGCTACTCAGATACTCAGCCACTCAGCATCTCAGCCACTCAGCCACTCAGCTTCTGAGCTACTCAGATACTCAGGTACTCAGCTACTCATCTACTCACCTACTCATATACTCAGCTACACAGCTGCTCAGATACTCAGCTACTCAGCTACTCAGCTACACAACTACTCAGCTACTAATCTACTCAGCCACTCAAACAATCTTCTACTCAGCTACTCAGCTACTCAGCTACACAGCTACTCAGCTACTAATCTACTCAGCCACTCAAACAATCTTCTACTCAGCTACTCAGCCACTCAGCTACTCAGCTACTCAGCTACTCAGCTACTCAGCAACTCAGCTACACAACTACTCAGCTACTCAGCTTCTCAGCTACACAACTACTCAGCTATTCAGCTACTCAGCTACTCAGCTACTCTGCTACTCAGCTACTCAGCTACTCAGCTACTCTGCTACTCAGCTACTCAGGTACTCAGCTACTCATCTACTCACCTACTCATATACTCAGCTACACAGCTGCTCAGATACTCAGCTACTCAGCTACTCAGCCACTCAGCTACTCAGCCACTCAGCTACTCAGCCACTCAGCTACTGAGTGACTCAGCTACTCAGCTACACATCTACTCAGCTACTCAGCTACTCAGCTACACAACTACTCAGCTACTCAGCTACTCTGCTACTCAGCTACTCAGGTACTCAGCTACTCATCTACTCACCTACTCATATACTCAGCTACTCAGCTACACAGCTACTCAGCTACTCAGCTACTCAGCTACACAACTACTCAGCTACTCAGCTACTCAGCTACTCAGCTACTCAGCTACTCAGCTACTCAGCAACTCAGCTTCTCAGCTACACAACTACTCAGCTATTCAGCTACTCAGCTACTCAGCTACTCTGCTACTCAGCTACTCAGCTACTCAGCTACTCTGCTACTCAGCTACTCAGGTACTCAGCTACTCATCTACTCACCTACTCAGCTACTCAGCTACTCAGCTACACAACTACTCAGCTATTCAGCTACTCAGCTACTCAGCTACTCAGCTACTCAGCTACTCAGCTACTCAGCTACTCAGCAACTCAGCTACTCAGCTACACAGCTACTCAGCTACTCATCTACTCAGCTACTCAGATACTCAGCCACTCAGCATCTCAGCCACTCAGCCACTCAGCTTGTGAGCTACTCAGATACTCAGGTACTCAGCTACTCATCTACTCACCTACTCATATACTCAGCTACACAGCTGCTCAGATACTCAGCTACTCAGCTACTCAGCTACACAGCTACTCAGCTACTAATCTACTCAGCCACTCAACCAATCTTCTACTCAGCTACTCAGCCACTCAGCTACTCAGCTACTCAGCTACTCAGCTACTCAGCAACTCAGCTACACAACTACTCTGCTACTCAGCTACTCAGCCACTCAGCCACTCAGCTACTCATCTACACATCCACTCAGCCACTCAGCCACTCAGCTACTCAGCTACTCAGCTACACAACTACTCATCTACTCAGCTACTCAGCCACTCAGCTACTCATCTACTCAGCTACTCAGATACTCAGCCACTCAGCATCTCAGCCACTCAGCCACTCAGCTTCTGAGCTGCTCAGATACTCAGCTACGTAGCTACTCACCTACTCAGCTACACAGCTACTCAGCTATTAAGCTACTCAGCTAGTCAGCTACACAGCTACTCAGCTACTCAGCTACTCAGTTATTCAGTTACTCAGCTACTTAGCAACTCAGCTACTCAGCTACTCAGCTAATCAGCTACTCCGCTACTCAGCTACTCAGCGACACAGCTACTCAGCTACACAACTACTCATCTACTCAGCTACTCAGCCACTCAGCTACTCATCTAATCAGCTACTCAGATTCTCAGCCACTCAGCATCTCAGCCACTCAGCCACTCAGCTTCTGAGCTACTCAGATACTCAGCTACGTAGCTACTCACCTACTCAGCTACACAGCTACTCAGCTATTAAGCTACTCAGCTAGTCAGCTACACAGCTAGTCAGCTACTCACCTACTCACCTACTCAGCTACTCAGCTACTCAGCTACACAACTACTCAGCTATTCAGCTACTCAGCTACTCAGCTACTCAGCTACTCAGCCACACAGCTACACAGCTACTAATCTACTCAGCCACTCAACCAATCATCTACTCATCTACTCAGCCACTCAGCTACTCAGCTACTCAGCTACACAGCTACTCAGCTACTCAGCAAGTCAGCTACTCAGCTAGTCAGCTACTCATCTACTCAGCTACTCAGCTACACAACTACTCAGCTACTCAGCCACTCAGCCACTCAGCTACACATCTACTCAGCTACTCTGCTACTCAGCTACTCAGGTACTCAGCTACTCATCTACTCATTTACTCACCTACTCATATACTCAGCTACACAGCTGCTCAGATACTCAGCTACACAGCTACTCAGCTACTCAGCTACACAGCTACTCAGCTACTCAGCTACTCAGTTACTCAGTTACTCAGCTGCTCAGCAACTCAGCTACTCAGCTACTCAGCTAACCAGCTACTCCGCTACTCAGCCACTCAGCTACTCAGCTACTCAGCTACACAACTACTCAGCTACTCAGCTACTCAGCCACTCAGCCACTCAGCCTCTCAGCCATACAGGAACTCAGCTTCTCAGCTACTCAGATACTCAGATACGCAGCTACTCAGCTACTCAGCTACTCAGCTACTCAGCTACACAGCTACACAGCTACTCAGCTACTAATCTACTCAGCCAATCAGCTACTCAGCTACTCAGCCACTCAGCTACTCAGCCACTCAGCTACTGAGCGACTCAGATACTCAGCTACACAGCTACTCAGCTACTCAGCTAGTCAGGTACTCAGCTACTCATCCACTCAGCCATTCAGATACTCAGCTACTCAGCTACTCAGGTACTCAGCTACTCATCTACTCACCTACTCTTATACTCAGCTACACAGCTACTCAGATACTCAGCTACTCAGCTACTCAGCCACACAGCTACACAGCTACTAATCTACTCAGCCACTCAACCAATCATCTACTCATCTACTCAGCCACTTAGCTACTCAGCTACTCAGCTACTCAGCCACTCAGCTACTCAGCCACTCAGCTACTGAGCGACTCAGCTACTCAGCTACACAGCTACTCAGCTACTCAGCTACTCAGCCACTCAGCTACTCAGCCACTCAGCTACTGAGCGACTCAGCTACTCAGCTACACAGCTACTCAGCTACTCAGCTACTCAGCTACACAACTACTCAGCTACTCAGCTACTCAGCTACTCAGCTACTCAGCTACTCAGCTACTCAGCTACTCAGCTACTCAGCAACTCAGCTACTCAGCTACACAGCTACTCAGCTACTCATCTACTCAGCTACTCAGATACTCAGCCACTCAGCATCTCAGCCACTCAGCCACTCAGCTTGTGAGCTACTCAGATACTCAGGTACTCAGCTACTCATCTACTCACCTACTCATATACTCAGCTACACAGCTGCTCAGATACTCAGCTACTCAGCTACTCAGCTACACAGCTACTCAGCTACTAATCTACTCAGCCACTCAACCAATCTTCTACTCAGCTACTCAGCCACTCAGCTACTCAGCTACTCAGCTACTCAGCTACTCAGCAACTCAGCTACACAACTACTCTGCTACTCAGCTACTCAGCCACTCAGCCACTCAGCTACTCATCTACACATCCACTCAGCCACTCAGCCACTCAGCTACTCAGCTACTCAGCTACACAACTACTCATCTACTCAGCTACTCAGCCACTCAGCTACTCATCTACTCAGCTACTCAGATACTCAGCCACTCAGCATCTCAGCCACTCAGCCACTCAGCTTCTGAGCTGCTCAGATACTCAGCTACGTAGCTACTCACCTACTCAGCTACACAGCTACTCAGCTATTAAGCTACTCAGCTAGTCAGCTACACAGCTACTCAGCTACTCAGCTACTCAGTTATTCAGTTACTCAGCTACTTAGCAACTCAGCTACTCAGCTACTCAGCTAATCAGCTACTCCGCTACTCAGCTACTCAGCGACACAGCTACTCAGCTACACAACTACTCATCTACTCAGCTACTCAGCCACTCAGCTACTCATCTAATCAGCTACTCAGATTCTCAGCCACTCAGCATCTCAGCCACTCAGCCACTCAGCTTCTGAGCTACTCAGATACTCAGCTACGTAGCTACTCACCTACTCAGCTACACAGCTACTCAGCTATTAAGCTACTCAGCTAGTCAGCTACACAGCTAGTCAGCTACTCACCTACTCACCTACTCAGCTACTCAGCTACTCAGCTACACAACTACTCAGCTATTCAGCTACTCAGCTACTCAGCTACTCAGCTACTCAGCCACACAGCTACACAGCTACTAATCTACTCAGCCACTCAACCAATCATCTACTCATCTACTCAGCCACTCAGCTACTCAGCTACTCAGCTACACAGCTACTCAGCTACTCAGCAAGTCAGCTACTCAGCTAGTCAGCTACTCATCTACTCAGCTACTCAGCTACACAACTACTCAGCTACTCAGCCACTCAGCCACTCAGCTACACATCTACTCAGCTACTCTGCTACTCAGCTACTCAGGTACTCAGCTACTCATCTACTCATTTACTCACCTACTCATATACTCAGCTACACAGCTGCTCAGATACTCAGCTACACAGCTACTCAGCTACTCAGCTACACAGCTACTCAGCTACTCAGCTACTCAGTTACTCAGTTACTCAGCTGCTCAGCAACTCAGCTACTCAGCTACTCAGCTAACCAGCTACTCCGCTACTCAGCCACTCAGCTACTCAGCTACTCAGCTACACAACTACTCAGCTACTCAGCTACTCAGCCACTCAGCCACTCAGCCTCTCAGCCATACAGGAACTCAGCTTCTCAGCTACTCAGATACTCAGATACGCAGCTACTCAGCTACTCAGCTACTCAGCTACTCAGCTACACAGCTACACAGCTACTCAGCTACTAATCTACTCAGCCAATCAGCTACTCAGCTACTCAGCCACTCAGCTACTCAGCCACTCAGCTACTGAGCGACTCAGATACTCAGCTACACAGCTACTCAGCTACTCAGCTACTCAGCTACACAACTACTCAGCTACTCAGCTACTCAGCTACTCTGCTACTCAGCTACTCAGCAACTCAGCTACTCAGCTACACAGCTACTCAGCTACTCATCTACTCAGCTACTCAGATACTCAGCCACTCAGCATCTCAGCCACTCAGCCACTCAGCTTCTGAGCTACTCAGATACTCAGGTACTCAGCTACTCATCTACTCACCTACTCATATACTCAGCTACACAGCTGCTCAGATACTCAGCTACTCAGCTACTCAGCTACACAGCTACTCAGCTACTAATCTACTCAGCCACTCAAACAATCTTCTACTCAGCTACTCAGCTACTCAGCTACACAGCTACTCAGCTACTAATCTACTCAGCCACTCAAACAATCTTCTACTCAGCTACTCAGCCACTCAGCTACTCAGCTACTCAGCTACTCAGCTACTCAGCAACTCAGCTACACAACTACTCAGCTACTCAGCTTCTCAGCTACACAACTACTCAGCTATTCAGCTACTCAGCTACTCAGCTACTCTGCTACTCAGCTACTCAGCTACTCAGCTACTCTGCTACTCAGCTACTCAGGTACTCAGCTACTCATCTACTCACCTACTCATATACTCAGCTACACAGCTGCTCAGATACTCAGCTACACAGCTACTCAGCTACTCAGCTACACAGCTACTCAGCTACTCAGCTACTCAGTTACTCAGTTACTCAGCTACTCAGCAACTCAGCTACTCAGCTACTCAGCTAATCAGCTACACCGCTACTCAGCTACTCAGCGACACAGCTACTCTGCTACACAACTACTCATCTACTCAGCTACTCAGCCACTCAGCTACTCATCTAATCAGCTACTCAGATTCTCAGCCACTCAGCATCTCAGCCACTCAGCCACTCAGCTTCTGAGCTACTAAGATACTCAGCTACGTAGCTACTCACCTACTCAGCTACACAGCTACTCAGCTATTAAGCTACTCAGCTAGTCAGCTACACAGCTAGTCAGCTACTCACCTACTCACCTACTCAGCTACTCAGCTACTCAGCTACACAACTACTCAGCTATTCAGCTACTCAGCTACTCAGCTACTCAGCTACTCAGCTACTCAGCTACTCTGCTACTCAGCTACTCAGCTACTCAGCTACTCATCTACTCAGCTACTCAGCCACTCAGCCACTCAGCTACACATCTACTCAGCTACTCTGCTACTCAGCTACTCAGGTACTCAGCTACTCATCTACTCATCTACTCACCTACTCATATACTCAGCTACACAGCTGCTCAGATACTCAGCTACACAGCTACTCAGCTACTCAGCTACACAGCTACTCAGCTACTCAGCTACTCAGTTACTCAGTTACTCAGCTGCTCAGCAACTCAGCTACTCAGCTACTCAGCTAACCAGCTACTCCGCTACTCAGCCACTCAGCTACTCAGCTACTCAGCTACACAACTACTCAGCTACTCAGCTACTCAGCCACTCAGCCACTCAGCCTCTCAGCCATACAGGAACTCAGCTTCTCAGCTACTCAGATACTCAGATACGCAGCTACTCAGCTACTCAGCTACTCAGCTACTCAGCTACACAGCTACACAGCTACTCAGCTACTAATCTACTCAGCCAATCAGCTACTCAGCTACTCAGCCACTCAGCTACTCAGCCACTCAGCTACTGAGCGACTCAGCTACTCAGCTACACAGCTACTCAGCTACTCAGCTACTCAGCTACACAACTACTCAGCTACTCAGCTACTCAGCTACTCTGCTACTCAGCTACTCAGCAACTCAGCTACTCAGCTACACAGCTACTCAGCTACTCATCTACTCAGCTACTCAGATACTCAGCCACTCAGCATCTCAGCCACTCAGCCACTCAGCTTCTGAGCTACTCAGATACTCAGGTACTAATCTACTCAGCCACTCAAACAATCTTCTACTCAGCTACTCAGCTACTCAGCTACACAGCTACTCAGCTACTAATCTACTCAGCCACTCAAACAATCTTCTACTCAGCTACTCAGCCACTCAGCTACTCAGCTACTCAGCTACTCAGCTACTCAGCAACTCAGCTACACAACTACTCAGCTACTCAGCTTCTCAGCTACACAACTACTCAGCTATTCAGCTACTCAGCTACTCAGCTACTCTGCTACTCTGCTACTCAGCTACTCAGCTACTCTGCTACTCAGCTACTCAGGTACTCAGCTACTCATCTACTCACCTACTCATATACTCAGCTACACAGCTGCTCAGATACTCAGCTACACAGCTACTCAGCTACTCAGCTACACAGCTACTCAGCTACTCAGCTACTCAGTTACTCAGTTACTCAGCTACTCAGCAACTCAGCTACTCAGCTACTCAGCTAATCAGCTACACCGCTACTCAGCTACTCAGCGACACAGCTACTCTGCTACACAACTACTCATCTACTCAGCTACTCAGCCACTCAGCTACTCATCTAATCAGCTACTCAGATTCTCAGCCACTCAGCATCTCAGCCACTCAGCCACTCAGCTTCTGAGCTACTCAGATACTCAGCTACGTAGCTACTCACCTACTCAGCTACACAGCTACTCAGCTATTAAGCTACTCAGCTAGTCAGCTACACAGCTAGTCAGCTACTCACCTACTCACCTACTCAGCTACTCAGCTACTCAGCTACACAACTACTCAGCTATTCAGCCACACAGCCACTCAGCTACACAGCTATTCAGCTACTCAGCTAGTCAGGTACTCAGCTACTCATCCACTCAGCCATTCAGATACTCAGCTACTCAGCTACTCAGGTACTCAGCTACTCATCTACTCACCTACTCTTATACTCAGCTACACAGCTACTCAGATACTCAGCTACTCAGCTACTCAGCCACACAGCTACACAGCTACTAATCTACTCAGCCACTCAACCAATCATCTACTCATCTACTCAGCCACTTAGCTACTCAGCTACTCAGCTACTCAGCCACTCAGCTACTCAGCCACTCAGCTACTGAGCGACTCAGCTACTCAGCTACACAGCTACTCAGCTACTCAGCTACTCAGCCACTCAGCTACTCAGCCACTCAGCTACTGAGCGACTCAGCTACTCAGCTACACAGCTACTCAGCTACTCAGCTACTCAGCTACACAACTACTTAGCTACTCAGCTACTCAGCTACTCAGCTACTCAGCTACTCAGCAACTCAGCTACTCAGCTACACAGCTACTCAGCTACTCATCTACTCAGCTACTCAGATACTCAGCCACTCAGCATCTCAGCCACTCAGCCACTCAGCTTCTGAGCTACTCAGATACTCAGGTACTCAGCTACTCATCTACTCACCTACTCATATACTCAGCTACACAGCTGCTCAGATACTCAGCTACTCAGCTACTCAGCTACACAGCTACTCAGCTACTAATCTACTCAGCCACTCAAACAATCTTCTACTCAGCTACTCAGCCACTCAGCTACTCAGCTACTCAGCTACTCAGCTACTCAGCAACTCAGCTACACAACTACTCAGCTACTCAGCTTCTCAGCTACACAACTACTCAGCTATTCAGCTACTCAGCTACTCAGCTACTCTGCTACTCAGCTACTCAGCTACTCAGCTACTCTGCTACTCAGCTACTCAGGTACTCAGCTACTCATCTACTCACCTACTCATATACTCAGCTACACAGCTGCTCAGATACTCAGCTACACAGCTACTCAGCTACTCAGCTACACAGCTACTCAGCTACTCAGCTACTCAGTTACTCAGTTACTCAGCTACTCAGCAACTCAGCTACTCAGCTACTCAGCTAATCAGCTACACCGCTACTCAGCTACTCAGCGACACAGCTACTCTGCTACACAACTACTCATCTACTCAGCTACTCAGCCACTCAGCTACTCATCTAATCAGCTACTCAGATTCTCAGCCACTCAGCATCTCAGCCACTCAGCCACTCAGCTTCTGAGCTACTCAGATACTCAGCTACGTAGCTACTCACCTACTCAGCTACACAGCTACTCAGCTATTAAGCTACTCAGCTAGTCAGCTACACAGCTAGTCAGCTACTCACCTACTCACCTACTCAGCTACTCAGCTACTCAGCTACACAACTACTCAGCTATTCAGCTACTCAGCTACTCAGCTACTCAGCTACTCAGCTACTCAGCTACTCTGCTACTCAGCTACTCAGCTACTCAGCTACTCATCTACTCAGCTACTCAGCCACTGAGCCACACAGCCACTCAGCTACACAGCTATTCAGCTACTCAGCTAGTCAGGTACTCAGCTACTCATCCACTCAGCCATTCAGATACTCAGCTACTCAGCTACTCAGCTACTCAGGTACTCAGCTACTCATCTACTCACCTACTCTTATACTCAGCTACACAGCTACTCAGATACTCAGCTACTCAGCTACTCAGCCACACAGCTACACAGCTACTAATCTACTCAGCCACTCAACCAATCATCTACTCATCTACTCAGCCACTTAGCTACTCAGCTACTCAGCTACTCAGCCACTCAGCTACTCAGCCACTCAGCTACTGAGCGACTCAGCTACTCAGCTACACAGCTACTCAGCTACTCAGCTACTCAGCCACTCAGCTACTCAGCCACTCAGCTACTGAGCGACTCAGCTACTCAGCTACACAGCTACTCAGCTACTCAGCTACTCAGCTACACAACTACTCAGCTACTCAGCTACTCAGCTACTCAGCTACTCAGCTACTCAGCAACTCAGCTACTCAGCTACACAGCTACTCAGCTACTCATCTACTCAGCTACTCAGATACTCAGCCACTCAGCATCTCAGCCACTCAGCCACTCAGCTTCTGAGCTACTCAGATACTCAGGTACTCAGCTACTCATCTACTCAGCTACACAGCTACTCAGCTACTAATCTACTCAGCCACTCAAACAATCTTCTACTCAGCTACTCAGCCACTCAGCTACTCAGCTACTCAGCTACTCAGCTACTCAGCAACTCAGCTACACAACTACTCAGCTACTCAGCTACTCAGCCACTCAGCCACTCAGCTACTCATCTACACATCCACTCAGCCACTCAGCCACTCAGCTACTCAGCTACTCAGCTACACAACTACTCATCTACTCAGCAACTCAGCCACTCAGCTACTCATCTACTAAGCTACTCAGATACTCAGCCACTCAGCATCTCAGCCACTCAGCCACTCAGCTTCTGAGCTGCTCAGATACTCAGCTACGTAGCTACTCACCTACTCAGCTACACAGCTACTCACCTACTCAGCTACTCAGCTTCTCAGCTACACAACTACTCAGCTATTCAGCTACTCAGCTACTCAGCTACTCTGCTACTCAGCTACTCAGCTACTCAGCTACTCTGCTACTCAGCTACTCAGGTACTCAGCTACTCATCTACTCACCTACTCATATACTCAGCTACACAGCTGCTCAGATACTCAGCTACACAGCTACTCAGCTACTCAGCTACACAGCTACTCAGCTACACAACTACTCAGCTACTCAGCTACTCAGCTACTCTGCTACTCAGCTACTCAGCAACTCAGCTACTCAGCTACACAGCTACGCAGCTACTCATCTACTCAGCTACTCAGATACTCAGCCACTCAGCATCTCAGCCACTCAGCCACTCAGCTTCTGAGCTACTCAGATACTCAGGTACTCAGCTACTCATCTACTCACCTACTCATATACTCAGCTACACAGCTGCTCAGATACTCAGCTACTCAGCTACTCAGCTACACAGCTACTCAGCTACTAATCTACTCAGCCACTCAAACAATCTTCTACTCAGCTACTCAGCTACTCAGCTACACAGCTACTCAGCTACTAATCTACTCAGCCACTCAAACAATCTTCTACTCAGCTACTCAGCCACTCAGCTACTCAGCTACTCAGCTACTCAGCTACTCAGCAACTCAGCTACACAACTACTCAGCTACTCAGCTTCTCAGCTACACAACTACTCAGCTATTCAGCTACTCAGCTACTCAGCTACTCTGCTACTCTGCTACTCAGCTACTCAGCTACTCTGCTACTCAGCTACTCAGGTACTCAGCTACTCATCTACTCACCTACTCATATACTCAGCTACACAGCTGCTCAGATACTCAGCTACACAGCTACTCAGCTACTCAGCTACACAGCTACTCAGCTACTCAGCTACTCAGTTACTCAGTTACTCAGCTACTCAGCAACTCAGCTACTCAGCTACTCAGCTAATCAGCTACACCGCTACTCAGCTACTCAGCGACACAGCTACTCTGCTACACAACTACTCATCTACTCAGCTACTCAGCCACTCAGCTACTCATCTAATCAGCTACTCAGATTCTCAGCCACTCAGCATCTCAGCCACTCAGCCACTCAGCTTCTGAGCTACTCAGATACTCAGCTACGTAGCTACTCACCTACTCAGCTACACAGCTACTCAGCTATTAAGCTACTCAGCTAGTCAGCTACACAGCTAGTCAGCTACTCACCTACTCACCTACTCAGCTACTCAGCTACTCAGCTACACAACTACTCAGCTATTCAGCCACACAGCCACTCAGCTACACAGCTATTCAGCTACTCAGCTAGTCAGGTACTCAGCTACTCATCCACTCAGCCATTCAGATACTCAGCTACTCAGCTACTCAGGTACTCAGCTACTCATCTACTCACCTACTCTTATACTCAGCTACACAGCTACTCAGATACTCAGCTACTCAGCTACTCAGCCACACAGCTACACAGCTACTAATCTACTCAGCCACTCAACCAATCATCTACTCATCTACTCAGCCACTTAGCTACTCAGCTACTCAGCTACTCAGCCACTCAGCTACTCAGCCACTCAGCTACTGAGCGACTCAGCTACTCAGCTACACAGCTACTCAGCTACTCAGCTACTCAGCCACTCAGCTACTCAGCCACTCAGCTACTGAGCGACTCAGCTACTCAGCTACACAGCTACTCAGCTACTCAGCTACTCAGCTACACAACTACTCAGCTACTCAGCTACTCAGCTACTCAGCTACTCAGCTACTCAGCAACTCAGCTACTCAGCTACACAGCTACTCAGCTACTCATCTACTCAGCTACTCAGATACTCAGCCACTCAGCATCTCAGCCACTCAGCCACTCAGCTTCTGAGCTACTCAGATACTCAGGTACTCAGCTACTCATCTACTCACCTACTCATATACTCAGCTACACAGCTGCTCAGATACTCAGCTACTCAGCTACTCAGCTACACAGCTACTCAGCTACTAATCTACTCAGCCACTCAAACAATCTTCTACTCAGCTACTCAGCTACTCAGCTACACAGCTACTCAGCTACTAATCTACTCAGCCACTCAAACAATCTTCTACTCAGCTACTCAGCCACTCAGCTACTCAGCTACTCAGCTACTCAGCTACTCAGCAACTCAGCTACACAACTACTCAGCTACTCAGCTTCTCAGCTACACAACTACTCAGCTATTCAGCTACTCAGCTACTCAGCTACTCTGCTACTCAGCTACTCAGCTACTCAGCTACTCTGCTACTCAGCTACTCAGGTACTCAGCTACTCATCTACTCACCTACTCATATACTCAGCTACACAGCTGCTCAGATACTCAGCTACACAGCTACTCAGCTACTCAGCTACACAGCTACTCAGCTACTCAGCTACTCAGTTACTCAGTTACTCAGCTACTCAGCAACTCAGCTACTCAGCTACTCAGCTAATCAGCTACACCGCTACTCAGCTACTCAGCGACACAGCTACTCTGCTACACAACTACTCATCTACTCAGCTACTCAGCCACTCAGCTACTCATCTAATCAGCTACTCAGATTCTCAGCCACTCAGCATCTCAGCCACTCAGCCACTCAGCTTCTGAGCTACTCAGATACTCAGCTACGTAGCTACTCACCTACTCAGCTACACAGCTACTCAGCTATTAAGCTACTCAGCTAGTCAGCTACACAGCTAGTCAGCTACTCACCTACTCACCTACTCAGCTACTCAGCTACTCAGCTACACAACTACTCAGCTATTCAGCTACTCAGCTACTCAGCTACTCAGCTACTCAGCTACTCAGCTACTCTGCTACTCAGCTACTCAGCTACTCAGCTACTCATCTACTCAGCTACTCAGCCACTGAGCCACACAGCCACTCAGCTACACAGCTATTCAGCTACTCAGCTAGTCAGGTACTCAGCTACTCATCCACTCAGCCATTCAGATACTCAGCTACTCAGCTACTCAGGTACTCAGCTACTCATCTACTCACCTACTCTTATACTCAGCTACACAGCTACTCAGATACTCAGCTACTCAGCTACTCAGCCACACAGCTACACAGCTACTAATCTACTCAGCCACTCAACCAATCATCTACTCATCTACTCAGCCACTTAGCTACTCAGCTACTCAGCTACTCAGCCACTCAGCTACTCAGCCACTCAGCTACTGAGCGACTCAGCTACTCAGCTACACAGCTACTCAGCTACTCAGCTACTCAGCCACTCAGCTACTCAGCCACTCAGCTACTGAGCGACTCAGCTACTCAGCTACACAGCTACTCAGCTACTCAGCTACTCAGCTACACAACTACTCAGCTACTCAGCTACTCAGCTACTCAGCTACTCAGCTACTCAGCAACTCAGCTACTCAGCTACACAGCTACTCAGCTACTCATCTACTCAGCTACTCAGATACTCAGCCACTCAGCATCTCAGCCACTCAGCCACTCAGCTTCTGAGCTACTCAGATACTCAGGTACTCAGCTACTCATCTACTCAGCTACACAGCAACTCAGCTACTAATCTACTCAGCCACTCAAACAACCTTCTACTCAGCTACTCAGCCACTCAGCTACTCAGCTACTCAGCTACTCAGCTACTCAGCAACTCAGCTACACAACTACTCAGCTACTCAGCTACTCAGCCACTCAGCCACTCAGCTACTCATCTACACATCCACTCAGCCACTCAGCCACTCAGCTACTCAGCTACTCAGCTACACAACTACTCATCTACTCAGCTACTCAGCCACTCAGCTACTCATCTACTAAGCTACTCAGATACTCAGCCACTCAGCATCTCAGCCACTCAGCCACTCAGCTTCTGAGCTGCTCAGATACTCAGCTACGTAGCTACTCACCTACTCAGCTACACAGCTACTCACCTACTCAGCTACTCAGCTTCTCAGCTACACAACTACTCAGCTATTCAGCTACTCAGCTACTCAGCTACTCTGCTACTCAGCTACTCAGCTACTCAGCTACTCTGCTACTCAGCTACTCAGGTACTCAGCTACTCATCTACTCACCTACTCATATACTCAGCTACACAGCTGCTCAGATACTCAGCTACACAGCTACTCAGCTACTCAGCTACACAGCTACTCAGCTACTCAGCTACTCAGTTACTCAGTTACTCAGCTACTCAGCAACTCAGCTACTCAGCTACTCAGCTAATCAGCTACACCGCTACTCAGCTACTCAGCGACACAGCTACTCTGCTACACAACTACTCATCTACTCAGCTACTCAGCCACTCAGCTACTCATCTAATCAGCTACTCAGATTCTCAGCCACTCAGCATCTCAGCCACTCAGCCACTCAGCTTCTGAGCTACTCAGATACTCAGCTACGTAGCTACTCACCTACTCAGCTACACAGCTACTCAGCTATTAAGCTACTCAGCTAGTCAGCTACACAGCTAGTCAGCTACTCACCTACTCACCTACTCAGCTACTCAGCTACTCAGCTACACAACTACTCAGCTATTCAGCTACTCAGCTACTCAGCTACTCAGCTACTCAGCTACTCTGCTACTCAGCTACTCAGCTACTCAGCTACTCATCTACTCAGCTACTCATCTACTCAGCTACTCATCCACTCAGCCACACAGCCACTCAGCTACACAGCTACTCAGCTACTCAGGTACTCAGGTACTCAGCTACTCATCCACTCAGCCAATCAGATACTCAGCTACTCAGCTACTCATCTACTCAGCTACTCAGCTACACAACTACTCAGCTACTCAGCCTCTCAGCCACTCAGCCACTCAGCTACTTAGCTAGTCAGCTACTCAGCTAGTCAGCTACTCATCTAGTCAGCTACACAGCAACTCAGCTACACAACTACTCAGCTACTCAGATACTCAGCTACTCAGCTACACAGCTACTATGCTACTAATCTACTCAGCCACTCAGTCACTCAACCAATCATCTACACAGCTTCTCAGCTACTCAGCCACTCAGCCACTCAGCTACTCAGCTACTCTGCTACTCAGCTACTCAGCCACTCAGCTACTGAGCGACTCAGCTACTCAGCTACACAGCTACTCAGCTACTCAGCTACTCAGCTACACAACTACTCAGCTACTCAGCTACTCAGCTACTCTGCTACTCAGCTACTCAGCAACTCAGCTACTCAGCTACACAGCTACTCAGCTACTCATCTACTCAGCTACTCAGATACTCAGCCACTCAGCATCTCAGCCACTCAGCCACTCAGCTTCTGAGCTACTCAGATACTCAGGTACTAATCTACTCAGCCACTCAAACAATCTTCTACTCAGCTACTCAGCTACTCAGCTACACAGCTACTCAGCTACTAATCTACTCAGCCACTCAAACAATCTTCTACTCAGCTACTCAGCCACTCAGCTACTCAGCTACTCAGCTACTCAGCTACTCAGCAACTCAGCTACACAACTACTCAGCTACTCAGCTTCTCAGCTACACAACTACTCAGCTATTCAGCTACTCAGCTACTCAGCTACTCTGCTACTCTGCTACTCAGCTACTCAGCTACTCTGCTACTCAGCTACTCAGGTACTCAGCTACTCATCTACTCACCTACTCATATACTCAGCTACACAGCTGCTCAGATACTCAGCTACACAGCTACTCAGCTACTCAGCTACACAGCTACTCAGCTACTGAGCTACTCAGTTACTCAGTTACTCAGCTACTCAGCAACTCAGCTACTCAGCTACTCAGCTAATCAGCTACACCGCTACTCAGCTACTCAGCGACACAGCTACTCTGCTACACAACTACTCATCTACTCAGCTACTCAGCCACTCAGCTACTCATCTAATCAGCTACTCAGATTCTCAGCCACTCAGCATCTCAGCCACTCAGCCACTCAGCTTCTGAGCTACTCAGATACTCAGCTACGTAGCTACTCACCTACTCAGCTACACAGCTACTCAGCTATTAAGCTACTCAGCTAGTCAGCTACACAGCTAGTCAGCTACTCACCTACTCACCTACTCAGCTACTCAGCTACTCAGCTACACAACTACTCAGCTATTCAGCCACACAGCCACTCAGCTACACAGCTATTCAGCTACTCAGCTAGTCAGGTACTCAGCTACTCATCCACTCAGCCATTCAGATACTCAGCTACTCAGCTACTCAGGTACTCAGCTACTCATCTACTCACCTACTCTTATACTCAGCTACACAGCTACTCAGATACTCAGCTACTCAGCTACTCAGCCACACAGCTACACAGCTACTAATCTACTCAGCCACTCAACCAATCATCTACTCATCTACTCAGCCACTTAGCTACTCAGCTACTCAGCTACTCAGCCACTCAGCTACTCAGCCACTCAGCTACTGAGCGACTCAGCTACTCAGCTACACAGCTACTCAGCTACTCAGCTACTCAGCCACTCAGCTACTCAGCCACTCAGCTACTGAGCGACTCAGCTACTCAGCTACACAGCTACTCAGCTACTCAGCTACTCAGCTACACAACTACTTAGCTACTCAGCTACTCAGCTACTCAGCTACTCAGCTACTCAGCAACTCAGCTACTCAGCTACACAGCTACTCAGCTACTCATCTACTCAGCTACTCAGATACTCAGCCACTCAGCATCTCAGCCACTCAGCCACTCAGCTTCTGAGCTACTCAGATACTCAGGTACTCAGCTACTCATCTACTCACCTACTCATATACTCAGCTACACAGCTGCTCAGATACTCAGCTACTCAGCTACTCAGCTACACAGCTACTCAGCTACTAATCTACTCAGCCACTCAAACAATCTTCTACTCAGCTACTCAGCTACTCAGCTACACAGCTACTCAGCTACTAATCTACTCAGCCACTCAAACAATCTTCTACTCAGCTACTCAGCCACTCAGCTACTCAGCTACTCAGCTACTCAGCTACTCAGCAACTCAGCTACACAACTACTCAGCTACTCAGCTTCTCAGCTACACAACTACTCAGCTATTCAGCTACTCAGCTACTCAGCTACTCTGCTACTCAGCTACTCAGCTACTCAGCTACTCTGCTACTCAGCTACTCAGGTACTCAGCTACTCATCTACTCACCTACTCATATACTCAGCTACACAGCTGCTCAGATACTCAGCTACACAGCTACTCAGCTACTCAGCTACACAGCTACTCAGCTACTCAGCTACTCAGTTACTCAGTTACTCAGCTACTCAGCAACTCAGCTACTCAGCTACTCAGCTAATCAGCTACACCGCTACTCAGCTACTCAGCGACACAGCTACTCTGCTACACAACTACTCATCTACTCAGCTACTCAGCCACTCAGCTACTCATCTAATCAGCTACTCAGATTCTCAGCCACTCAGCATCTCAGCCACTCAGCCACTCAGCTTCTGAGCTACTCAGATACTCAGCTACGTAGCTACTCACCTACTCAGCTACACAGCTACTCAGCTATTAAGCTACTCAGCTAGTCAGCTACACAGCTAGTCAGCTACTCACCTACTCACCTACTCAGCTACTCAGCTACTCAGCTACACAACTACTCAGCTATTCAGCTACTCAGCTACTCAGCTACTCAGCTACTCAGCTACTCAGCTACTCTGCTACTCAGCTACTCAGCTACTCAGCTACTCATCTACTCAGCTACTCAGCCACTGAGCCACACAGCCACTCAGCTACACAGCTATTCAGCTACTCAGCTAGTCAGGTACTCAGCTACTCATCCACTCAGCCATTCAGATACTCAGCTACTCAGCTACTCAGGTACTCAGCTACTCATCTACTCACCTACTCTTATACTCAGCTACACAGCTACTCAGATACTCAGCTACTCAGCTACTCAGCCACACAGCTACACAGCTACTAATCTACTCAGCCACTCAACCAATCATCTACTCATCTACTCAGCCACTTAGCTACTCAGCTACTCAGCTACTCAGCCACTCAGCTACTCAGCCACTCAGCTACTGAGCGACTCAGCTACTCAGCTACACAGCTACTCAGCTACTCAGCTACTCAGCCACTCAGCTACTCAGCCACTCAGCTACTGAGCGACTCAGCTACTCAGCTACACAGCTACTCAGCTACTCAGCTACTCAGCTACACAACTACTCAGCTACTCAGCTACTCAGCTACTCAGCTACTCAGCTACTCAGCAACTCAGCTACTCAGCTACACAGCTACTCAGCTACTCATCTACTCAGCTACTCAGATACTCAGCCACTCAGCATCTCAGCCACTCAGCCACTCAGCTTCTGAGCTACTCAGATACTCAGGTACTCAGCTACTCATCTACTCAGCTACACAGCTACTCAGCTACTAATCTACTCAGCCACTCAAACAATCTTCTACTCAGCTACTCAGCCACTCAGCTACTCAGCTACTCAGCTACTCAGCTACTCAGCAACTCAGCTACACAACTACTCAGCTACTCAGCTACTCAGCCACTCAGCCACTCAGCTACTCATCTACACATCCACTCAGCCACTCAGCCACTCAGCTACTCAGCTACTCAGCTACACAACTACTCATCTACTCAGCTACTCAGCCACTCAGCTACTCATCTACTAAGCTACTCAGATACTCAGCCACTCAGCATCTCAGCCACTCAGCCACTCAGCTTCTGAGCTGCTCAGATACTCAGCTACGTAGCTACTCACCTACTCAGCTACACAGCTACTCACCTACTCAGCTACTCAGCTTCTCAGCTACACAACTACTCAGCTATTCAGCTACTCAGCTACTCAGCTACTCTGCTACTCAGCTACTCAGCTACTCAGCTACTCTGCTACTCAGCTACTCAGGTACTCAGCTACTCATCTACTCACCTACTCATATACTCAGCTACACAGCTGCTCAGATACTCAGCTACACAGCTACTCAGCTACTCAGCTACACAGCTACTCAGCTACACAACTACTCAGCTACTCAGCTACTCAGCTACTCTGCTACTCAGCTACTCAGCAACTCAGCTACTCAGCTACACAGCTACTCAGCTACTCATCTACTCAGCTACTCAGATACTCAGCCACTCAGCATCTCAGCCACTCAGCCACTCAGCTTCTGAGCTACTCAGATACTCAGGTACTCAGCTACTCATCTACTCACCTACTCATATACTCAGCTACACAGCTGCTCAGCTACTCAGCTACTCAGCTACTCAGCTACACAGCTACTCAGCTACTAATCTACTCAGCCACTCAAACAATCTTCTACTCAGCTACTCAGCTACTCAGCTACACAGCTACTCAGCTACTAATCTACTCAGCCACTCAAACAATCTTCTACTCAGCTACTCAGCCACTCAGCTACTCAGCTACTCAGCTACTCAGCTACTCAGCAACTCAGCTACACAACTACTCAGCTACTCAGCTTCTCAGCTACACAACTACTCAGCTATTCAGCTACTCAGCTACTCAGCTACTCTGCTACTCTGCTACTCAGCTACTCAGCTACTCTGCTACTCAGCTACTCAGGTACTCAGCTACTCATCTACTCACCTACTCATATACTCAGCTACACAGCTGCTCAGATACTCAGCTACACAGCTACTCAGCTACTCAGCTACACAGCTACTCAGCTACTCAGCTACTCAGTTACTCAGTTACTCAGCTACTCAGCAACTCAGCTACTCAGCTACTCAGCTAATCAGCTACACCGCTACTCAGCTACTCAGCGACACAGCTACTCTGCTACACAACTACTCATCTACTCAGCTACTCAGCCACTCAGCTACTCATCTAATCAGCTACTCAGATTCTCAGCCACTCAGCATCTCAGCCACTCAGCCACTCAGCTTCTGAGCTACTCAGATACTCAGCTACGTAGCTACTCACCTACTCAGCTACACAGCTACTCAGCTATTAAGCTACTCAGCTAGTCAGCTACACAGCTAGTCAGCTACTCACCTACTCACCTACTCAGCTACTCAGCTACTCAGCTACACAACTACTCAGCTATTCAGCCACACAGCCACTCAGCTACACAGCTATTCAGCTACTCAGCTAGTCAGGTACTCAGCTACTCATCCACTCAGCCATTCAGATACTCAGCTACTCAGCTACTCAGGTACTCAGCTACTCATCTACTCACCTACTCTTATACTCAGCTACACAGCTACTCAGATACTCAGCTACTCAGCTACTCAGCCACACAGCTACACAGCTACTAATCTACTCAGCCACTCAACCAATCATCTACTCATCTACTCAGCCACTTAGCTACTCAGCTACTCAGCTACTCAGCCACTCAGCTACTCAGCCACTCAGCTACTGAGCGACTCAGCTACTCAGCTACACAGCTACTCAGCTACTCAGCTACTCAGCCACTCAGCTACTCAGCCACTCAGCTACTGAGCGACTCAGCTACTCAGCTACACAGCTACTCAGCTACTCAGCTACTCAGCTACACAACTACTCAGCTACTCAGCTACTCAGCTACTCAGCTACTCAGCTACTCAGCAACTCAGCTACTCAGCTACACAGCTACTCAGCTACTCATCTACTCAGCTACTCAGATACTCAGCCACTCAGCATCTCAGCCACTCAGCCACTCAGCTTCTGAGCTACTCAGATACTCAGGTACTCAGCTACTCATCTACTCACCTACTCATATACTCAGCTACACAGCTGCTCAGATACTCAGCTACTCAGCTACTCAGCTACACAGCTACTCAGCTACTAATCTACTCAGCCACTCAAACAATCTTCTACTCAGCTACTCAGCTACTCAGCTACACAGCTACTCAGCTACTAATCTACTCAGCCACTCAAACAATCTTCTACTCAGCTACTCAGCCACTCAGCTACTCAGCTACTCAGCTACTCAGCTACTCAGCAACTCAGCTACACAACTACTCAGCTACTCAGCTTCTCAGCTACACAACTACTCAGCTATTCAGCTACTCAGCTACTCAGCTACTCTGCTACTCAGCTACTCAGCTACTCAGCTACTCTGCTACTCAGCTACTCAGGTACTCAGCTACTCATCTACTCACCTACTCATATACTCAGCTACACAGCTGCTCAGATACTCAGCTACACAGCTACTCAGCTACTCAGCTACACAGCTACTCAGCTACTCAGCTACTCAGTTACTCAGTTACTCAGCTACTCAGCAACTCAGCTACTCAGCTACTCAGCTAATCAGCTACACCGCTACTCAGCTACTCAGCGACACAGCTACTCTGCTACACAACTACTCATCTACTCAGCTACTCAGCCACTCAGCTACTCATCTAATCAGCTACTGAGATTCTCAGCCACTCAGCATCTCAGCCACTCAGCCACTCAGCTTCTGAGCTACTCAGATACTCAGCTACGTAGCTACTCACCTACTCAGCTACACAGCTACTCAGCTATTAAGCTACTCAGCTAGTCAGCTACACAGCTAGTCAGCTACTCACCTACTCACCTACTCAGCTACTCAGCTACTCAGCTACACAACTACTCAGCTATTCAGCTACTCAGCTACTCAGCTACTCAGCTACTCAGCTACTCAGCTATTCTGCTACTCAGCTACTCAGCTACTCAGCTACTCATCTACTCAGCTACTCAGCCACTGAGCCACACAGCCACTCAGCTACACAGCTATTCAGCTACTCAGCTAGTCAGGTACTCAGCTACTCATCCACTCAGCCATTCAGATACTCAGCTACTCAGCTACTCAGGTACTCAGCTACTCATCTACTCACCTACTCTTATACTCAGCTACACAGCTACTCAGATACTCAGCTACTCAGCTACTCAGCCACACAGCTACACAGCTACTAATCTACTCAGCCACTCAACCAATCATCTACTCATCTACTCAGCCACTTAGCTACTCAGCTACTCAGCTACTCAGCCACTCAGCTACTCAGCCACTCAGCTACTGAGCGACTCAGCTACTCAGCTACACAGCTACTCAGCTACTCAGCTACTCAGCCACTCAGCTACTCAGCCACTCAGCTACTGAGCGACTCAGCTACTCAGCTACACAGCTACTCAGCTACTCAGCTACTCAGCTACACAACTACTCAGCTACTCAGCTACTCAGCTACTCAGCTACTCAGCTACTCAGCAACTCAGCTACTCAGCTACACAGCTACTCAGCTACTCATCTACTCAGCTACTCAGATACTCAGCCACTCAGCATCTCAGCCACTCAGCCACTCAGCTTCTGAGCTACTCAGATACTCAGGTACTCAGCTACTCATCTACTCAGCTACACAGCTACTCAGCTACTAATCTACTCAGCCACTCAAACAATCTTCTACTCAGCTACTCAGCCACTCAGCTACTCAGCTACTCAGCTACTCAGCTACTCAGCAACTCAGCTACACAACTACTCAGCTACTCAGCTACTCAGCCACTCAGCCACTCAGCTACTCATCTACACATCCACTCAGCCACTCAGCCACTCAGCTACTCAGCTACTCAGCTACACAACTACTCATCTACTCAGCTACTCAGCCACTCAGCTACTCATCTACTAAGCTACTCAGATACTCAGCCACTCAGCTTCTGAGCTGCTCAGATACTCAGCTACGTAGCTACTCACCTACTCAGCTACACAGCTACTCACCTACTCAGCTACTCAGCTTCTCAGCTACACAACTACTCAGCTATTCAACTAGTCAGCTACTCAGCTACTCTGCTACTCAGCTACTCAGCAACTCAGCTACTCTGCTACTCAGCTACTCAGGTACTCAGCTACTCATCTACTCACCTACTCATATACTCAGCTACACAGCTGCTCAGATACTCAGCTACACAGCTACTCAGCTACTCAGCTACACAGCTACTCAGCTACTCAGCTACTCAGTTACTCAGTTACTCAGCTACTCAGCAACTCAGCTACTCAGCTACTCAGCTAATCAGCTACTCCGCTACTCAGCTACTCAGCGACACAGCTACTCTGCTACACAACTACTCATCTACTCAGCTACTCAGCCACTCAGCTACTCATCTAATCAGCTACTCAGATTCTCAGCCACTCAGCATCTCAGCCACTCAGCCACTCAGCTTCTGAGCTACTCAGATACTCAGCTACGTAGCTACTCACCTACTCAGCTACACAGCTACTCAGCTATTAAGCTACTCAGCTAGTCAGCTACACAGCTAGTCAGCTACTCACCTACTCACCTACTCAGCTACTCAGCTACTCAGCTACACAACTACTCAGCTATTCAGCTACTCAGCTACTCAGCTACTCAGCTACTCAGCTACTCAGCTACTCTGCTACTCAGCTACTCAGCTACTCAGCTACTCATCTACTCAGCTACTCATCTACTCAGCTACTCATCCACTCAGCCACACAGCCACTCAGCTACACAGCTACTCAGCTACTCAGGTACTCAGGTACTCAGCTACTCATCCACTCAGCCAATCAGATACTCAGCTACTCAGCTACTCATCTACTCAGCTACTCAGCTACACAACTACTCAGCTACTCAGCCTCTCAGCCACTCAGCCACTCAGCTACTTAGCTAGTCAGCTACTCAGCTAGTCAGCTACTCATCTAGTCAGCTACACAGCAACTCAGCTACACAACTACTCAGCTACTCAGATACTCAGCTACTCAGCTACACAGCTACTATGCTACTAATCTACTCAGCCACTCAGTCACTCAACCAATCATCTACACAGCTTCTCAGCTACTCAGCCACTCAGCCACTCAGCTACTCAGCTACTCTGCTACTCAGCTACTCAGGTACTCAGCTACTCATCTACTCACCTACTCATATACTCAGCTACACAGCTGCTCAGATACTCAGCTACACAGCTACTCAGCTACACAGCTACTCAGCTACTCAGCTACTCAGCTACTCAGCTACTCAGCTACTCTGCTACTCAGCTACTCAGCTACTCAGCTACTCATCTACTCAGCTACTCATCTACTCAGCTACTCAGCCACTGAGCCACACAGCCACTCAGCTACACAGCTATTCAGCTACTCAGCTAGTCAGGTACTCAGCTACTCATCCACTCAGCCAATCAGATACTCAGCTACTCAGCTACTCAGGTACACAGCTACTCATCTACTCACCTACTCTTATACTCAGCTACACAGCTACTCAGATACTCAGCTACTCAGCTACTCAGCCACACAGCTACACAGCTACTAATCTACTCAGCCACTCAACCAATCATCTACTCATCTACTCAGCCACTTAGCTACTCAGCTACTCAGCTACTCAGCCACTCAGCTACTCAGCCACTCAGCTACTGAGCGACTCAGCTACTCAGCTACTCATCTACTCAGCTACTCATCTACTCAGCTACTCAGCCACTGAGCCACACAGCCACTCAGCTACACAGCTATTCAGCTACTCAGCTAGTCAGGTACTCAGCTACTCATCCACTCAGCCAATCAGATACTCAGCTACTCAGCTACTCAGGTACTCAGCTACTCATCTACTCACCTACTCTTATACTCAGCTACACAGCTACTCAGATACTCAGCTACTCAGCTACTCAGCCACACAGCTACACAGCTACTAATCTACTCAGCCACTCAACCAATCATCTACTCATCTACTCAGCCACTTAGCTACTCAGCTACTCAGCTACTCAGCCACTCAACTACTCAGCCACTCAGCTACTGAGCGACTCAGCTACTCAGCTACACAGCTACTCAGCTACTCAGCTACTCAGCTACACAACTACTCAGCTACTCAGCGATTCTGCCAATCAGCCAATCAACCAATCATCTACACAACTACTCAGCTACTCAGCTACTCAGCCACTCAGCTACTTAGCTAGTCAGCTACTCAGCTAGTCTACACAACTACTCAACTATTCAGCTACTCAGCTACTCAGCTACTCTGCTACTCAGCTACTCAGCTACTCAGCTACTCAGCTACTCATCTACTCAGCTACTCATCTACTCAGCTACTCATCCACTCAGCCACACAGCCACTCAGCTACACAGCTACTCAGCTACTCAGGTACTCAGGTACTCAGCTACTCATCCACTCAGCCAATCAGATACTCAGCTACTCAGCTACTCATCTACTCAGCTACTCAGCTACACAACTACTCAGCTACTCAGCCTCTCAGCCACTCAGCCACTCAGCTACTTAGCTAGTCAGCTACTCAGCTAGTCAGCTACTCATCTAGTCAGCTACACAGCAACTCAGCTACACAACTACTCAGCTACTCAGATACTCAGCTACTCAGCTACACAGCTACTATGCTACTAATCTACTCAGCCACTCAGTCACTCAACCAATCATCTACACAGCTTCTCAGCTACTCAGCCACTCAGCCACTCAGCTACTCAGCTACTCTGCTACTCAGCTACTCAGGTACTCAGCTACTCATCTACTCACCTACTCATATACTCAGCTACACAGCTGCTCAGATACACAGCTACACAGCTACTCAGCTACACAGCTACTCAGCTACTCAGCTACTCAGCTACTCAGCTACTCAGCTACTCTGCTACTCAGCTACTCAGCTACTCAGCTACTCATCTACTCAGCTACTCATCTACTCAGCTACTCAGCCACTGAGCCACACAGCCACTCAGCTACACAGCTATTCAGCTACTCAGCTAGTCAGGTACTCAGCTACTCATCCACTCAGCCAATCAGATACTCAGCTACTCAGCTACTCAGGTACTCAGCTACTCATCTACTCACCTACTCTTATACTCAGCTACACAGCTACTCAGATACTCAGCTACTCAGCTACTCAGCCACACAGCTACACAGCTACGAATCTACTCAGCCACTCATCCAATCATCTACTCATCTACTCAGCCACTTAGCTACTCAGCTACTCAGCTACTCAGCCACTCAGCTACTCAGCCACTCAGCTACTGAGCGACTCAGCTACTCAGCTACTCATCTACTCAGCTACTCATCTACTCAGCTACTCAGCCACTGAGCCACACAGCCACTCAGCTACACAGCTATTCAGCTACTCAGCTAGTCAGGTACTCAGCTACTCATCCACTCAGCCAATCAGATACTCAGCTACTCAGCTACTCAGGTACTCAGCTACTCATCTACTCAGATACTCAGCTACTCAGCTACTCAGCCACACAGCTACACAGCTACTAATCTACTCAGCCACTCAACCAATCATCTACTCATCTACTCAGCCACTTAGCTACTCAGCTACTCAGCTACTCAGCCACTCAGCTACTCAGCCACTCAGCTACTGAGCGACTCAGCTACTCAGCTACTCATCTACTCAGCTACTCATCTACTCAGCTACTCAGCCACTGAGCCACACAGCCACTCAGCTACACAGCTATTCAGCTACACAGCTAGTCAGGTACTCAGCTACTCATCCACTCAGCCAATCAGATACTCAGCTACTCAGCTACTCAGGTACTCAGCTACTCATCTACTCACCTACTCTTATACTCAGCTACACAGCTACTCAGATACTCAGCTACTCAGCTACTCAGCCACACAGCTACACAGCTACTAATCTACTCAGCCACTCAACCAATCATCTACTCATCTACTCAGCCACTTAGCTACTCAGCTACTCAGCTACTCAGCCACTCAACTACTCAGCCACTCAGCTACTGAGCGACTCAGCTACTCAGCTACACAGCTACTCAGCTACTCAGCTACTCAGCTACACAACTACTCAGCTACTCAGCGATTCTGCCAATCAGCCAATCAACCAATCATCTACACAACTACTCAGCTACTCAGCTACACAGCCACTCAGCTACTTAGCTAGTCAGCTACTCAGCTAGTCTACACAACTACTCAACTATTCAGCTACTCAGCTACTCAGCTACTCTGCTACTCAGCTACTCAGCTACTCAGCTACTCAGCTACTCATCTACTCAGCTACTCATCTACTCAGCTACTCATCCACTCAGCCACACAGCCACTCAGCTACACAGCTACTCAGCTACTCAGGTACTCAGGTACTCAGCTACTCATCCACTCAGCCAATCAGATACTCAGCTACTCAGCTACTCATCTACTCAGCTACTCAGCTACACAACTACTCAGCTACTCAGCCTCTCAGCCACTCAGCCACTCAGCTACTTAGCTAGTCAGCTACTCAGCTAGTCAGCTACTCATCTAGTCAGCTACACAGCAACTCAGCTACACAACTACTCAGCTACTCAGATACTCAGCTACTCAGCTACACAGCTACTATGCTACTAATCTACTCAGCCACTCAGTCACTCAACCAATCATCTACACAGCTTCTCAGCTACTCAGCCACTCAGCCACTCAGCTACTCAGCTACTCTGCTACTCAGCTACTCAGGTACTCAGCTACTCATCTACTCACCTACTCATATACTCAGCTACACAGCTGCTCAGATACTCAGCTACACAGCTACTCAGCTACACAGCTACTCAGCTACTCAGCTACTCAGCTACTCAGCTACTCAGCTACTCTGCTACTCAGCTACTCAGCTACTCAGCTACTCATCTACTCAGCTACTCATCTACTCAGCTACTCAGCCACTGAGCCACACAGCCACTCAGCTACACAGCTATTCAGCTACTCAGCTAGTCAGGTACTCAGCTACTCATCCACTCAGCCAATCAGATACTCAGCTACTCAGCTACTCAGGTACTCAGCTACTCATCTACTCACCTACTCTTATACTCAGCTACACAGCTACTCAGCTACTCAGCTACTCAGCTACTCAGCCACACAGCTACACAGCTACTAATCTACTCAGCCACTCAACCAATCATCTACTCATCTACTCAGCCACTTAGCTACTCAGCTACTCAGCTAATCAGCCACTCAGCTACTCAGCCACTCAGCTACTGAGCGACTCAGCTACTCAGCTACTCATCTACTCAGCTACTCATCTACTCAGCTACTCAGCCACTGAGCCACACAGCCACTCAGCTACACAGCTATTCAGCTACTCAGCTAGTCAGGTACTCAGCTACTCATCCACTCAGCCAATCAGATACTCAGCTACTCAGCTACTCAGGTACTCAGCTACTCATCTACTCACCTACTCTTATACTCAGCTACACAGCTACTCAGATACTCAGCTACTCAGCTACTCAGCCACACAGCTACACAGCTACTAATCTACTCAGCCACTCAACCAATCATCTACTCATCTACTCAGCCACTTAGCTACTCAGCTACTCAGCTACTCAGCCACTCAACTACGCAGCCACTCAGCTACTGAGCGACTCAGCTACTCAGCTACACAGCTACTCAGCTACTCAGCTACTCAGCTACACAACTACTCAGCTACTCAGCGATTCTGCCAATCAGCCAATCAACCAATCATCTACACAACTACTCAGCTGCTCAGATACTCAGCTACTCAGCTACTCAGCTACACAGCTACTCAGCTACTAATCTACTCAGCCACTCAAACAATCTTCTACTCAGCTACTCAGCTACTCAGCTACTCAGCTACACAGCTACTCAGCTACTCAGCTACTCAGTTACTCAGTTACTCAGCTACTCAGCAACTCAGCTACTCAGCTACTCAGCTAATCAGCTACTCCGCTACTCAGCTACTCAGCGACACAGCTACTCTGCTACACAACTACTCATCTACTCAGCTACTCAGCCACTCAGCTACTCATCTAATCAGCTACTCAGATTCTCAGCCACTCAGCATCTCAGCCACTCAGCCACTCAGCTTCTGAGCTACTCAGATACTCAGCTACGTAGCTACTCACCTACTCAGCTACACAGCTACTCAGCTATTAAGCTACTCAGCTAGTCAGCTACACAGCTAGTCAGCTACTCACCTACTCACCTACTCAGCTACTCAGCTACTCAGCTACACAACTACTCAGCTACTCAGCTACTCAGCTACTCAGCTACTCAGCTACTCAGCTACTCAGCTACTCTGCTACTCAGCTACTCAGCTACTCAGCTACTCATCTACTCAGCTACTCATCTACTCAGCTACTCATCCACTCAGCCACACAGCCACTCAGCTACACAGCTACTCAGCTACTCAGGTACTCAGGTACTCAGCTACTCATCCACTCAGCCAATCAGATACTCAGCTACTCAGCTACTCATCTACTCAGCTACTCAGCTACACAACTACCCAGCTACTCAGCCTCTCAGCCAATCAGCCACTCAGCTACTTAGCTAGTCAGCTACTCAGCTAGTCAGCTACTCATCTAGTCAGCTACACAGCAACTCAGCTACACAACTACTCAGCTACTCAGATACTCAGCTACTCAGCTACACAGCTACTAAGCTACTAATCTACTCAGCCACTCAGTCACTCAACCAATCATCTACACAGCTTCTCAGCTACTCAGCCACTCAGCCACTCAGCTACTCAGCTACTCTGCTACTCAGCTACTCAGGTACTCAGCTACTCATCTACTCACCTACTCATATACTCAGCTACACAGCTGCTCAGATACTCAGCTACACAGCTACTCAGCTACACAGCTACTCAGCTACTCAGCTACTCAGCTAATCAGCTACTCAGCTACTCTGCTACTCAGCTACTCAGCTACTCAGCTACTCATCTACTCAGCTACTCATCTACTCAGCTACTCAGCCACTGAGCCACACAGCCACTCAGCTACACAGCTATTCAGCTACTCAGCTAGTCAGGTACTCAGCTACTCATCCACTCAGCCAATCAGATACTCAGCTACTCAGCTACTCAGGTACTCAGCTACTCATCTACTCACCTACTCTTATACTCAGCTACACAGCTACTCAGATACTCAGCTACTCAGCTACTCAGCCACACAGCTACACAGCTACTAATCTACTCAGCCACTCAACCAATCATCTACTCATCTACTCAGCCACTTAGCTACTCAGCTACTCAGCTACTCAGCCACTCAGCTACTCAGCCACTCAGCTACTGAGCGACTCAGCTACTCAGCTACTCATCTACTCAGCTACTCATCTACTCAGCTACTCAGCCACTGAGCCACACAGCCACTCAGCTACACAGCTATTCAGCTACTCAGCTAGTCAGGTACTCAGCTACTCATCCACTCAGCCAATCAGATACTCAGCTACTCAGCTACTCAGGTACTCAGCTACTCATCTACTCACCTACTCTTATACTCAGCTACACAGCTACTCAGATACTCAGCTACTCAGCTACTCAGCCACACAGCTACACAGCTACTAATCTACTCAGCCACTCAACCAATCATCTACTCATCTACTCAGCCACTTAGCTACTCAGCTACTCAGCTACTCAGCCACTCAACTACTCAGCCACTCAGCTACTGAGCGACTCAGCTACTCAGCTACACAGCTACTCAGCTACTCAGCTACTCAGCTACACAACTACTCAGCTACTCAGCGATTCTGCCAATCAGCCAATCAACCAATCATCTACACAACTACTCAGCTACTCAGCTACTCAGCCACTCAGCTACTTAGCTAGTCAACTACTCAGCTAGTCTACACAACTACTCAGCTATTCAGCTACTCAGCTACTCAGCTACTCTGCTACTCAGCTACTCAGCTACTCAGCTACTCAGCTACTCATCTACTCAGCTACTCATCTACTCAGCTACTCATCCACTCAGCCACACAGCCACTCAGCTACACAGCTACTCAGCTACTCAGGTACTCAGGTACTCAGCTACTCATCCACTCAGCCAATCAGATACTCAGCTACTCAGCTACTCATCTACTCACCTACTCTTATACTCAGCTACACAGCTACTCAGATACTCAGCTACTCAGCTACTCAGCCACACAGCTACACAGCTACTAATCTACTCAGCCACTCAACCAATCATCTACTCATCTACTCAGCCACTTAGCTACTCAGCTACTCAGCTACTCAGCCACTCAGCTACTCAGCCACTCAGCTACTGAGCGACTCAGCTACTCAGCTACTCATCTACTCAGCTACTCATCTACTCAGCTACTCAGCCACTGAGCCACACAGCCACTCAGCTACACAGCTATTCAGCTACTCAGCTAGTCAGGTACTCAGCTACTCATCCACTCAGCCAATCAGATACTCAGCTACTCAGCTACTCAGGTACTCAGCTACTCATCTACTCACCTACTCTTATACTCAGCTACACAGCTACTCAGATACTCAGCTACTCAGCTACTCAGCCACACAGCTACACAGCTACTAATCTACTCAGCCACTCAACCAATCATCTACTCATCTACTCAGCCACTTAGCTACTCAGCTACTCAGCTACTCAGCCACTCAACTACTCAGCCACTCAGCTACTGAGCGACTCAGCTACTCAGCTACACAGCTACTCAGCTACTCAGCTACTCAGCTACACAACTACTCAGCTACTCAGCGATTCTGCCAATCAGCCAATCAACCAATCATCTACACAACTACTCAGCTACTCAGCTACTCAGCCACTCAGCTACTTAGCTAGTCAGCTACTCAGCTAGTCTACACAACTACTCAGCTATTCAGCTACTCAGCTACTCAGCTACTCTGCTACTCAGCTACTCAGCTACTCAGCTACTCAGCTACTCATCTACTCAGCTACTCATCTACTCAGCTACTCATCCACTCAGCCACACAGCCACTCAGCTACACAGCTACTCAGCTACTCAGGTACTCAGGTACTCAGCTACTCATCCACTCAGCCAATCAGATACTCAGCTACTCAGCTACTCATCTACTCAGCTACTCAGCTACACAACTACTCAGCTACTCAGCCTCTCAGCCACTCAGCCACTCAGCTACTTAGCTAGTCAGCTACTCAGCTAGTCAGCTACTCATCTAGTCAGCTACACAGCAACTCAGCTACACAACTACTCAGCTACTCAGATACTCAGCTACTCAGCTACACAGCTACTAAGCTACTAATCTACTCAGCCACTCAGTCACTCAACCAATCATCTACACAGCTTCTCAGCTACTCAGCCACTCAGCCACTCAGCTACTCAGCTACTCTGCTACTCTGCTACTCAGGTACTCAGCTACTCATCTACTCACCTACTCATATACTCAGCTACACAGCTGCTCAGATACTCAGCTACACAGCTACTCAGCTACACAGCTACTCAGCTACTCAGCTACTCAGCTACTCAGCTACTCAGCTACTCTGCTACTCAGCTACTCAGCTACTCAGCTACTCATCTACTCAGCTACTCATCTACTCAGCTACTCAGCCACTGAGCCACACAGCCACTCAGCTACACAGCTATTCAGCTACTCAGCTAGTCAGGTACTCAGCTACTCATCCACTCAGCCAATCAGATACTCAGCTACTCAGCTACTCAGGTACTCAGCTACTCATCTACTCACCTACTCTTATACTCAGCTACACAGCTACTCAGATACTCAGCTACTCAGCTACTCAGCCACACAGCTACACAGCTACTAATCTACTCAGCCACTCAACCAATCATCTACTCATCTACTCAGCCACTTAGCTACTCAGCTACTCAGCTACTCAGCCACTCAGCTACTCAGCCACTCAGCTACTGAGCGACTCAGCTACTCAGCTACACAGCTACTCAGCTACTCAGCTACTCAGCTACACAACTACTCAGCTACTCAGCGATTCTGCCAATCAGCCAATCAACCAATCATCTACACAACTACTCAGCTACTCAGCTACTCAGCCACTCAGCTACTTAGCTAGTCAGCTACTCAGCTAGTCTACACAACTACTCAACTATTCAGCTACTCAGCTACTCAGCTACTCTGCTACTCAGCTACTCCGCTACTCAGCTACTCATCTACTCAGCTACTCATCTACTCAGCTACTCATCCACTCAGCCACACAGCCACTCAGCTACACAGCTACTCAGCTACTCAGGTACTCAGGTACTCAGCTACTCATCCACTCAGCCAATCAGATACTCAGCTACTCAGCTACTCATCTACTCAGCTACTCAGCTACACAACTACCCAGCTACTCAGCCTCTCAGCCAATCAGCCACTCAGCTACTTAGCTAGTCAGCTACTCAGCTAGTCAGCTACTCATCTAGTCAGCTACACAGCAACTCAGCTACACAACTACTCAGCTACTCAGATACTCAGCTACTCAGCTACACAGCTACTAAGCTACTAATCTACTCAGCCACTCAGTCACTCAACCAATCATCTACACAGCTTCTCAGCTACTCAGCCACTCAGCCACTCAGCTACTCAGCTACTCTGCTACTCAGCTACTCAGGTACTCAGCTACTCATCTACTCACCTACTCATATACTCAGCTACACAGCTGCTCAGATACTCAGCTACACAGCTACTCAGCTACACAGCTACTCAGCTACTCAGCTACTCAGCTACTCAGCTACTCAGCTACTCTGCTACTCAGCTACTCAGCTACTCAGCTACTCATCTACTCAGCTACTCATCTACTCAGCTACTCAGCCACTGAGCCACACAGCCACTCAGCTACACAGCTATTCAGCTACTCAGCTAGTCAGGTACTCAGCTACTCATCCACTCAGCCAATCAGATACTCAGCTACTCAGCTACTCAGGTACTCAGCTACTCATCTACTCACCTACTCTTATACTCAGCTACACAGCTACTCAGATACTCAGCTACTCAGCTACTCAGCCACACAGCTACACAGCTACTAATCTACTCAGCCACTCAACCAATCATCTACTCATCTACTCAGCCACTTAGCTACTCAGCTACTCAGCTACTCAGCCACTCAGCTACTCAGCCACTCAGCTACTGAGCGACTCAGCTACTCAGCTACTCATCTACTCAGCTACTCATCTACTCAGCTACTCAGCCACTGAGCCACACAGCCACTCAGCTACACAGCTATTCAGCTACTCAGCTAGTCAGGTACTCAGCTACTCATCCACTCAGCCAATCAGATACTCAGCTACTCAGCTACTCAGGTACTCAGCTACTCATCTACTCACCTACTCTTATACTCAGCTACACAGCTACTCAGATACTCAGCTACTCAGCTACTCAGCCACACAGCTACATAGCTACTAATCTACTCAGCCACTCAACCAATCATCTACTCATCTACTCAGCCACTTAGCTACTCAGCTACTCAGCTACTCAGCCACTCAACTACTCAGCCACTCAGCTACTGAGCGACTCAGCTACTCAGCTACACAGCTACTCAGCTACTCAGCTACTCAGCTACACAACTACTCAGCTACTCAGCGATTCTGCCAATCAGCCAATCAACCAATCATCTACACAACTACTCAGCTACTCAGCTACTCAGCCACTCAGCTACTTAGCTAGTCAGCTACTCAGCTAGTCTACACAACTACTCAGCTATTCAGCTACTCAGCTACTCAGCTACTCTGCTACTCAGCTACTCAGCTACTCAGCTACTCAGCTACTCATCTACTCAGCTACTCATCTACTCAGCTACTCATCCACTCAGCCACACAGCCACTCAGCTACACAGCTACTCAGCTACTCAGGTACTCAGGTACTCAGCTACTCATCCACTCAGCCAATCAGATACTCAGCTACTCAGCTACTCATCTACTCACCTACTCTTATACTCAGCTACACAGCTACTCAGATACTCAGCTACTCAGCTACTCAGCCACACAGCTACACAGCTACTAATCTACTCAGCCACTCAACCAATCATCTACTCATCTACTCAGCCACTTAGCTACTCAGCTACTCAGCTACTCAGCCACTCAGCTACTCAGCCACTCAGCTACTGAGCGACTCAGCTACTCAGCTACTCATCTACTCAGCTACTCATCTACTCAGCTACTCAGCCACTGAGCCACACAGCCACTCAGCTACACAGCTATTCAGCTACTCAGCTAGTCAGGTACTCAGCTACTCATCCACTCAGCCAATCAGATACTCAGCTACTCAGCTACTCAGGTACTCAGCTACTCATCTACTCACCTACTCTTATACTCAGCTACACAGCTACTCAGATACTCTGCTACTCAGCTACTCAGCCACACAGCTACACAGCTACTAATCTACTCAGCCACTCAACCAATCATCTACTCATCTACTCAGCCACTTAGCTACTCAGCTACTCAGCTACTCAGCCACTCAACTACTCAGCCACTCAGCTACTGAGCGACTCAGCTACTCAGCTACACAGCTACTCAGCTACTCAGCTACTCAGCTACACAACTACTCAGCTACTCAGCGATTCTGCCAATCAGCCAATCAACCAATCATCTACACAACTACTCAGCTACTCAGCTACTCAGGCACTCAGCTACTTAGCTAGTCAGCTACTCAGCTAGTCTACACAACTACTCAGCTATTCAGCTACTCAGCTACTCAGCTACTCTGCTACTCAGCTACTCAGCTACTCAGCTACTCAGCTACTCATCTACTCAGCTACTCATCTACTCAGCTACTCATTCACTCAGCCACACAGCCACTCAGCTACACAGCTACTCAGCTACTCAGGTACTCAGGTACTCAGCTACTCATCCACTCAGCCAATCAGATACTCAGCTACTCAGCTACTCATCTACTCAGCTACTCAGCTACACAACTACTCAGCTACTCAGCCTCTCAGCCACTCAGCCACTCAGCTACTTAGCTAGTCAGCTACTCAGCTAGTCAGCTACTCATCTAGTCAGCTACACAGCAACTCAGCTACACAACTACTCAGCTACTCAGATACTCAGCTACTCAGCTACACAGCTACTAAGCTACTAATCTACTCAGCCACTCAGTCACTCAACCAATCATCTACACAGCTTCTCAGCTACTCAGCCACTCAGCCACTCAGCTACTCAGCTACTCTGCTACTCTGCTACTCAGCTACTCAGCTACTCAGCTACTCTGCTACTCAGCTACTCAGCTACTCAGCTACTCATCTACTCAGCTACTCATCTACTCAGCTACTCAGCCACTGAGCCACACAGCCACTCAGCTACACAGCTATTCAGCTACTCAGCTAGTCAGGTACTCAGCTACTCATCCACTCAGCCAATCAGATACTCAGCTACTCAGCTACTCAGGTACTCAGCTACTCATCTACTCACCTACTCTTATACTCAGCTACACAGCTACTCAGATACTCTGCTACTCAGCTACTCAGCCACACAGCTACACAGCTACTAATCTACTCAGCCACTCAACCAATCATCTACTCATCTACTCAGCCACTTAGCTACTCAGGTACTCAGCTACTCATCTACTCACCTACTCATATACTCAGCTACACAGCTGCTCAGATACTCAGCTACACAGCTACTCAGCTACACAGCTACTCAGCTACTCAGCTACTCAGCTACTCAGCTACTCAGCTACTCTGCTACTCAGCTACTCAGCTACTCAGCTACTCATCTACTCAGCTACTCATCTACTCAGCTACTCAGCCACTGAGCCACACAGCCACTCAGCTACACAGCTATTCAGCTACTCAGCTAGTCAGGTACTCAGCTACTCATCCACTCAGCCAATCAGATACTCAGCTACTCAGCTACTCAGGTACTCAGCTACTCATCTACTCACCTACTCTTATACTCAGCTACACAGCTACTCAGATACTCAGCTACTCAGCTACTCAGCCACACAGCTACACAGCTACTAATCTACTCAGCCACTCAACCAATCATCTACTCATCTACTCAGCCACTTAGCTACTCAGCTACTCAGCTACTCAGCCACTCAGCTACTCAGCCACTCAGCTACTGAGCGACTCAGCTACTCAGCTACACAGCTACTCAGCTACTCAGCTACTCAGCTACACAACTACTCAGCTACTCAGCGATTCTGCCAATCAGCCAATCAACCAATCATCTACACAACTACTCAGCTACTCAGCTACTCAGCCACTCAGCTACTTAGCTAGTCAGCTACTCAGCTAGTCTACACAACTACTCAGCTATTCAGCTACTCAGCTACTCAGCTACTCTGCTACTCAGCTACTCAGCTACTCAGCTACTCAGCTACTCATCTACTCAGCTACTCATCTACTCAGCTACTCATCCACTCAGCCACACAGCCACTCAGCTACACAGCTACTCAGCTACTCAGGTACTCAGGTACTCAGGTACTCAGCTACTCATCCACTCAGCCAATCAGATACTCAGCTACACAGCTACTCAGCTACTCAGCTACTCAGCTACACAACTACTCAGCTACTCAGCTACTCAGCTACTCAGCTACTCAGCTACTCAGCAACTCAGCTACTCAGCTACACAGCTACTCAGCTACTCATCTACTCAGCTACTCAGATACTCAGCCACTCAGCATCTCAGCCACTCAGCCACTCAGCTTCTGAGCTACTCAGATACTCAGGTACTCAGCTACTCATCTACTCACCTACTCATACACTCAGCTACACAGCTGCTCAGATACTCAGCTACTCAGCTACTCAGCTACACAGCTACTCAGCTACTAATCTACTCAGCCACTCAAACAATCTTCTACTCAGCTACTCAGCTACTCAGCTACTCAGCTACTCAGCTACTCAGCAACTCAGCTACACAACTACTCAGCTACTCAGCTACTCAGCCACTCAGCCACTCAGCTACTCATCTACACATCCACTCAGCCACTCAGCCACTCAGCTACTCAGCTACTCAGCTACACAACTACTCATCTACTCAGCTACTCAGCCACTCAGCTACTCATCTACTCAGCTACTCAGATACTCAGCCACTCAGCATCTCAGCCACTCAGCCACTCAGCTTCTGAGCTGCTCAGATACTCAGCTACGTAGCTACTCACCTACTCAGCTGCACAGCTACTCACCTACTCAGCTACTCAGCTTCTCAGCTACACAACTACTCAGCTATTCAGCTACTCAGCTACTCAGCTACTCTGCTACTCAGCTACTCAGCTACTCAGCTACTCTGCTACTCAGCTACTCAGCCACTGAGCCACACAGCCACTCAGCTACACAGCTATTCAGCTACTCAGCTAGTCAGGTACTCAGCTACTCATCCACTCAGCCAATCAGATACTCAGCTACTCAGCTACTCAGGTACTCAGCTACTCATCTACTCACCTACTCTTATACTCAGCTACACAGCTACTCAGATACTCAGCTACTCAGCTACTCAGCCACACAGCTACACAGCTACTAATCTACTCAGCCACTCAACCAATCATCTACTCATCTACTCAGCCACTTAGCTACTCAGCTACTCAGCTACTCAGCCACTCAGCTACTCAGCCACTCAGCTACTGAGCGACTCAGCTACTCAGCTACACAGCTACTCAGCTACTCAGCTACTCAGCTACACAACTACTCAGCTACTCAGCGATTCTGCCAATCAGCCAATCAACCAATCATCTACACAACTACTCAGCTACTCAGCTACTCAGCCACTCAGCTACTTAGCTAGTCAGCTACTCAGCTAGTCTACACAACTACTCAGCTATTCAGCTACTCAGCTACTCAGCTACTCTGCTACTCAGCTACTCAGCTACTCAGCTACTCAGCTACTCAGCTACTCATCTACTCAGCTACTCATCTACTCAGCTACTCATCCACTCAGCCACACAGCCACTCAGCTACACAGCTACTCAGCTACTCAGGTACTCAGGTACTCAGGTACTCAGCTACTCATCCACTCAGCCAATCAGATACTCAGCTACACAGCTACTCAGCTACTCAGCTACTCAGCTACACAACTACTCAGCTACTCAGCTACTCAGCTACTCAGCTACTCAGCTACTCAGCAACTCAGCTACTCAGCTACACAGCTACTCAGCTACTCATCTACTCAGCTACTCAGATACTCAGCCACTCAGCATCTCAGCCACTCAGCCACTCAGCTTCTGAGCTACTCAGATACTCAGGTACTCAGCTACTCATCTACTCACCTACTCATATACTCAGCTACACAGCTGCTCAGATACTCAGCTACTCAGCTACTCAGCTACACAGCTACTCAGCTACTAATCTACTCAGCCACTCAAACAATCTTCTACTCAGCTACTCAGCTACTCAGCTACTCAGCAACTCAGCTACACAACTACTCAGCTACTCAGCTACTCAGCCACTCAGCCACTCAGCTACTCATCTACACATCCACTCAGCCACTCAGCCACTCAGCTACTCAGCTACTCAGCTACACAACTACTCATCTTCTCAGCTACTCAGCCACTCAGCTACTCATCTACTCAGCTACTCAGATACTCAGCCACTCAGCATCTCAGCCACTCAGCCACTCAGCTTCTGAGCTGCTCAGATACTCAGCTACGTAGCTACTCACCTACTCAGCTGCACAGCTACTCACCTACTCAGCTACTCAGCTTCTCAGCTACACAACTACTCAGCTATTCAGCTACTCAGCTACTCAGCTACTCTGCTACTCAGCTACTCAGCTACTCAGCTACTCAGCTACTCTGCTACTCAGCTACTCAGGTACTCAGCTACTCATCTACTCACCTACTCATATACTCAGCTACACAGCTGCTCAGATACTCAGCTACTCAGCTACTCTGCTACTCAGCTACTCAGGTACTCAGCTACTCATCTACTCACCTACTCATATACTCAGCTACACAGCTGCTCAGATACTCAGCTACTCAGCTACTCAGCTACACAGCTACTCAGCTACTAATCTACTCAGCCACTCAAACAATCTTCTACTCAGCTACTCAGCTACTCAGCTACACAGCTACTCAGCTACTAATCTACTCAGCCACTCAAACAATCTTCTACTCAGCTACTCAGCCACTCAGATACTCAGCTACTCAGCTACTCAGCTACTCAGCAACTCAGCTACACAACTACTCAGCTACTCAGCTTCTCAGCTACACAACTACTCAGCTATTCAGCTACTCAGCTACTCAGCTAGTCAGCTACACAGCTAGTCAGCTACTCACCTACTCACCTACTCAGCTACTCAGCTACTCAGCTACACAACTACTCAGCTATTCAGCTACTCAGCTACTCAGCTACTCAGCTACTCAGCTACTCAGCTACTCTGCTACTCAGCTACTCAGCTACTCAGCTACTCATCTACTCAGCTACTCCGCCACTGAGCCACACAGCCACTCAGCTACACAGCTATTCAGCTACTCAGCTAGTCAGGTACTCAGCTACTCATCCACTCAGCCATTCAGATACTCAGCTACTCAGCTACTCAGGTACTCAGCTACTCATCTACTCACCTACTCTTATACTCAGCTACACAGCTACTCAGATACTCAGCTACTCAGCTACTCAGCCACACAGCTACACAGCTACTAATCTACTCAGCCACTCAACCAATCATCTACTCAGCTACTCAGCCACTCAGCTACTCAGCCACTCAGCTACTGAGCGACTCAGCTACTCAGCTACACAGCTACTCAGCTACTCAGCTACTCAGCCACTCAGCTACTCAGCCACTCAGCTACTGAGCGACTCAGCTACTCAGCTACACAGCTACTCAGCTACTCAGCTACTCAGCTACACAACTACTCAGCTACTCAGCTACTCAGCTACTCAGCTACTCAGCTACTCAGCAACTCAGCTACTCAGCGATTCTGCCAATCAGCCAATCAACCAATCATCTACACAACTACTCAGCTACTCAGCTACTCAGCCACTCAGCTACTTAGCTAGTCAGCTACTCAGCTAGTCTACACAACTACTCAGCTATTCAGCTACTCAGCTACTCAGCTACTCTGCTACTCAGCTACTCAGCTACTCAGCTACTCAGCTACTCATCTACTCAGCTACTCATCTACTCAGCTACTCATCCACTCAGCCACACAGCCACTCAGCTACACAGCTACTCAGCTACTCAGGTACTCAGGTACTCAGCTACTCATCCACTCAGCCAATCAGATACTCAGCTACTCAGCTACTCATCTACTCAGCTACTCAACTACACAACTACTCAGCTACTCAGCCACTCAGCCACTCAGCCACTCAGCTACTTAGCTAGTCAGCTACTCTGCTAGTCAGCTACTCATCTAGTCAGCTACACAGCAACTCAGCTACACAACTACTCAGCTACTCAGATACTCAGCTACTCAGCTACACAGCTACTAAGCTACTAATCTACTCAGCCACTCAGTCACTCAACCAATCATCTACACAGCTTCTCAGCTACTCAGCCACTCAGCCACTCAGCTACTCAGCTACTCTGCTACTCAGCTACTCAGGTACTCAGCTACTCATCTACTCACCTACTCATATACTCAGCTACACAGCTGCTCAGATACTCAGCTACACAGCTACTCAGCTACACAGCTACTCAGCTACTCAGCTACTCAGCTACTCAGCTACTCAGCTACTCTGCTACTCAGCTACTCAGCTACTCAGCTACTCATCTACTCAGCTACTCATCTACTCAGCTACTCAGCCACTGAGCCACACAGCCACTCAGCTACACAGCTATTCAGCTACTCAGCTAGTCAGGTACTCAGCTACTCATCCACTCAGCCAATCAGATACTCAGCTACTCAGCTACTCAGGTACTCAGCTACTCAGCTACTCATCTACTCACCTACTCTTATACTCAGCTACACAGCTACTCAGATACTCAGCTACTCAGCTACTCAGCCACACAGCTACACAGCTACTAATCTACTCAGCCACTCAACCAATCATCTACTCATCTACTCAGCCACTTAGCTACTCAGCTACTCAGCTACTCAGCCACTCAGCTACTCAGCCACTCAGCTACTGAGCGACTCAGCTACTCAGCTACACAGCTACTCAGCTACTCAGCTACTCAGCTACACAACTACTCAGCTACTCAGCGATTCTGCCAATCAGCCAATCAACCAATCATCTACACAACTACTCAGCTACTCAGCTACTCAGCCACTCAGCTACTTAGCTAGTCAGCTACTCAGCTAGTCTACACAACTACTCAGCTATTCAGCTACTCAGCTACTCAGCTACTCTGCTACTCAGCTACTCAGCTACTCAGCTACTCAGCTACTCATCTACTCAGCTACTCATCTACTCAGCTACTCATCCACTCAGCCACACAGCCACTCAGCTACACAGCTACTCAGCTACTCAGGTACTCAGGTACTCAGCTACACAACTACTCAGCTACTCAGCTACTCAGCTACTCAGCTACTCAGCTACTCAGCAACTCAGCTACTCAGCTACACAGCTACTCAGCTACTCATCTACTCAGCTACTCAGATACTCAGTCACTCAGCATCTCAGCCACTCAGCCACTCAGCTTCTGAGCTACTCAGATACTCAGGTACTCAGCTACTCATCTACTCACCTACTCATATACTCAGCTACACAGCTGCTCAGATACTCAGCTACTCAGCTACTCAGCTACACAGCTACTCAGCTACTAATCTACTCAGCCACTCAAACAATCTTCTACTCAGCTACTCAGCTACTCAGCTACTCAGCTACTCAGCTACTCAGCAACTCAGCTACACAACTACTCAGCTACTCAGCTACTCAGCCACTCAGCCACTCAGCTACTCATCTACACATCCACTCAGCCACTCAGCCACTCAGCTACTCAGCTACTCAGCTACACAACTACTCATCTACTCAGCTACTCAGCCACTCAGCTACTCATCTACTCAGCTACTCAGATACTCAGCCACTCAGCATCTCAGCCACTCAGCCACTCAGCTTCTGAGCTGCTCAGATACTCAGCTACGTAGCTACTCACCTACTCAGCTGCACAGCTACTCACCTACTCAGCTACTCAGCTTCCCAGCTACACAACTACTCAGCTATTCAGCTACTCAGCTACTCTGCTACTCAGCTACTCAGCTACTCAGCTACTCAGCTACTCATCTACTCAGCTTCTCATCTACTCAGCTACTCATCCACTCAGCCACACAGCCACTCAGCTACACAGCTACTCAGCTACTCAGGTACTCAGGTACTCAGCTACTCATCCACTCAGCCAATCAGATACTCAGCTACTCAGCTACTCATCTACTCAGCTACTCAACTACACAACTACTCAGCTACTCAGCCTCTCAGCCACTCAGCCACTCAGCTACTTAGCTAGTCAGCTACTCAGCTAGTCAGCTACTCATCTAGTCTGCTACACAGCAACTCAGCTACACAACTACTCAGCTACTCAGATACTCAGCTACTCAGCTACACAGCTACTAAGCTACTAATCTACTCAGCCACTCAGTCACTCAACCAATCATCTACATAGCTTCTCAGCTACACAGCCACTCAGCCACTCAGCTACTCAGCTACTCTGCTACTCAGCTACTCAGGTACTCAGCTACTCATCTACTCACCTACTCATATACTCAGCTACACAGCTGCTCAGATACTCAGCTACACAGCTACTCAGCTACACAGCTACTCAGCTACTCAGCTACTCAGCTACTCAGCTACTCAGCTACTCTGCTACTCAGCTACTCAGCTACTCAGCTACTCATCTACTCAGCTACTCATCTACTCAGCTACTCAGCCACTGAGCCACACAGCCACTCAGCTACACAGCTATTCAGCTACTCAGCTAGTCAGCTACTCAGCTACTCATCCACTCAGCCAATCAGATACTCAGCTACTCAGCTACTCAGGTACTCAGCTACTCATCTACTCACCTACTCTTATACTCAGCTACACAGCTACTCAGATACTCAGCTACTCAGCTACTCAGCCACACAGCTACACAGCTACTAATCTACTCAGCCACTCAACCAATCATCTACTCATCTACTCAGCCACTTAGCTACTCAGCTACTCAGCTACTCAGCCACTCAGCTACTCAGCCACACAGCTACTGAGCGACTCAGCTACTCAGCTACACAGCTACTCAGCTACTCAGCTACTCAGCTACACAACTACTCAGCTACTCAGCGATTCTGCCAATCAGCCAATCAACCAATCATCTACACAACTACTCAGCTACTCAGCTACTCAGCCACTCAGCTACTTAGCTAGTCAGCTACTCAGCTAGTCTACACAACTACTCAGCTATTCAGCTACTCAGCTACTCAGCTACTCTGCTACTCAGCTACTCAGCTACTCAGCTACTCAGCTACTCATCTACTCAGCTACTCATCTACTCAGCTACTCATCCACTCAGCCACACAGCCACTCAGCTACACAGCTACTCAGCTACTCAGGTACTCAGGTACACAGCTACTCATCCACTCAGCCAATCAGATACTCAGCTACACAGCTACTCAGCTACTCAGCTACTCAGCTACACAACTACTCAGCTACTCAGCTACTCAGCTACTCAGCTACTAAGCTACTCAGCAACTCAGCTACTCAGCTACACAGCTACTCAGCTACTCATCTACTCAGCTACTCAGATACTCAGCCACTCAGCATCTCAGCCACTCAGCCACTCAGCTTCTGAGCTACTCAGATACTCAGGTACTCAGCTACTCATCTACTCACCTACTCATATACTCAGCTACACAGCTGCTCAGATACTCAGCTACTCAGCTACTCAGCTACACAGCTACTCAGCTACTAATCTACTCAGCCACTCAAACAATCTTCTACTCAGCTACTCAGCTACTCAGCTACTCAGCTACTCAGCTACTCAGCAACTCAGCTACACAACTACTCAGCTACTCAGCTACTCAGCCACTCAGCCACTCAGCTACTCATCTACACATCCACTCAGCCACTCAGCCACTCAGCTACTCAGCTACTCAGCTACACAACTACTCATCTACTCAGCTACTCAGCCACTCAGCTACTCATCTACTCAGCTACTCAGATACTCAGCCACTCAGCATCTCAGCCACTCAGCCACTCAGCTTCTGAGCTGCTCAGATACTCAGCTACGTAGCTACTCACCTACTCAGCTGCACAGCTACTCACCTACTCAGCTACTCAGCTTCTCAGCTACACAACTACTCAGCTATTCAGCTACTCAGCTACTCAGCTACTCTGCTACTCAGCTACTCAGCTACTCAGCTACTCTGCTACTCAGCTACTCAGGTACTCAGCTACTCATCTACTCACCTACTCATATACTCAGCTACACAGCTGCTCAGATACTCAGCTACTCACCTACTCTGCTACTCAGCTACTCAGGTACTCAGCTACTCATCTACTCACCTACTCATATACTCAGCTACACAGCTGCTCAGATACTCAGCTACTCAGCTACTCAGCTACACAGCTACTCAGCTACTAATCTACTCAGCCACTCAAACAATCTTCTACTCAGCTACTCAGCTACTCAGCTACACAGCTACTCAGCTACTAATCTACTCAGCCACTCAAACAATCTTCTACTCAGCTACTCAGCCACTCAGCTACTCAGCTACTCAGCTACTCAGCTACTCAGCAACTCAGCTACACAACTACTCAGCTACTCAGCTTCTCAGCTACACAACTACTCAGCTATTCAGCTACTCAGCTACTCAGCTACTCTGCTACTCAGCTACTCAGCTACTCAGCTACTCTGCTACTCAGCTACTCAGGTACTCAGCTACTCATCTACTCACCTACTCATATACTCAGCTACACAGCTGCTCAGATACTCAGCTACACAGCTACTCAGCTACTCAGCTACACAGCTACTCAGCTACTCAGCTACTCAGTTACTCAGTTACTCAGCTACTCAGCAACTCAGCTACTCAGCTACTCAGCTAATCAGCTACACCGCTACTCAGCTACTCAGCGACACAGCTACTCTGCTACACAACTACTCATCTACTCAGCTACTCAGCCACTCAGCTACTCATCTAATCAGCTACTCAGATTCTCAGCCACTCAGCATCTCAGCCACTCAGCCACTCAGCTTCTGAGCTACTCAGATACTCAGCTACGTAGCTACTCACCTACTCAGCTACACAGCTACTCAGCTATTAAGCTACTCAGCTAGTCAGCTACTCACCTACTCACCTACTCAGCTACTCAGCTACTCAGCTACACAACTACTCAGCTATTCAGCTACTCTGCTACTCAGCTACTCAGCTACTCAGCTACTCAGCTACTCTGCTACTCAGCTACTCAGCTACTCAGCTACTCATCTACTCAGCTACTCAGCCACTGAGCCACACAGCCACTCAGCTACACAGCTATTCAGCTACTCAGCTAGTCAGGTACTCAGCTACTCATCCACTCAGCCATTCAGATACTCAGCTACTCAGCTACTCAGGTACTCAGCTACTCATCTACTCACCTACTCAGCTACTCAGCTACTCAGCCACTCAGCCACTCAGCTACTCATCTACACATCCACTCAGCCACTCAGCCACTCAGCTACTCAGCTACTCAGCTACACAACTACTCATCTACTCAGCTACTCAGCCACTCAGCTACTCATCTACTCAGCTACTCAGATACTCAGCCACTCAGCATCTCAGCCACTCAGCCACTCAGCTTCTGAGCTGCTCAGATACTCAGCTACGTAGCTACTCACCTACTCAGCTGCACAGCTACTCACCTACTCAGCTACTCAGCTTCTCAGCTACACAACTACTCAGCTATTCAGCTACTCAGCTACTCAGCTACTCTGCTACTCAGCTACTCAGCTACTCAGCTACTCTGCTACTCAGCTACTCAGCTACTCATCTACTCAGCTACTCAGCCACTGAGCCACACAGCCACTCAGCTACACAGCTATTCAGCTACTCAGCTAGTCAGGTACTCAGCTACTCATCCACTCAGCCATTCAGATACTCAGCTACTCAGCTACTCAGGTACTCAGCTACTCATCTACTCACCTACTCAGCTACTCAGCTACTCAGCCACTCAGCCACTCAGCTACTCATCTACACATCCACTCAGCCACTCAGCCACTCAGCTACTCAGCTACTCAGCTACACAACTACTCATCTACTCAGCTACTCAGCCACTCAGCTACTCATCTACTCAGCTACTCAGATACTCAGCCACTCAGCATCTCAGCCACTCAGCCACTCAGCTTCTGAGCTGCTCAGATACTCAGCTACGTAGCTACTCACCTACTCAGCTGCACAGCTACTCACCTACTCAGCTACTCAGCTTCTCAGCTACACAACTACTCAGCTATTCAGCTACTCAGCTACTCAGCTACTCTGCTACTCAGCTACTCAGCTACTCAGCTACTCTGCTACTCAGCTACTCAGCCACTGAGCCACACAGCCACTCAGCTACACAGCTATTCAGCTACTCAGCTAGTCAGGTACTCAGCTACTCATCCACTCAGCCAATCAGATACTCAGCTACTCAGCTACTCAGGTACTCAGCTACTCATCTACTCACCTACTCTTATACTCAGCTACACAGCTACTCAGATACTCAGCTACTCAGCTACTCAGCCACACAGCTACACAGCTACTAATCTACTCAGCCACTCAACCAATCATCTACTCATCTACTCAGCCACTTAGCTACTCAGCTACTCAGCTACTCAGCCACTCAGCTACTCAGCCACTCAGCTACTGAGCGACACAGCTACTCAGCTACACAGCTACTCAGCTACTCAGCTACTCAGCTACACAACTACTCAGCTACTCAGCGATTCTGCCAATCAGCCAATCAACCAATCATCTACACAACTACTCAGCTACTCAGCTACTCAGCCACTCAGCTACTTAGCTAGTCAGCTACTCAGCTAGTCTACACAACTACTCAGCTATTCAGCTACTCAGCTACTCAGCTACTCTGCAACTCAGCTACTCAGCTACTCAGCTACTCAGCTACTCATCTACTCAGCTACTCATCTACTCAGCTACTCATCCACTCAGCCACACAGCCACTCAGCTACACAGCTACTCAGCTACTCAGGTACTCAGGTACTCAGGTACTCAGCTACTCATCCACTCAGCCAATCAGATACTCAGCTACACAGCTACTCAGCTACTCAGCTACTCAGCTACACAACTACTCAGCTACTCAGCTACTCAGCTACTCAGCTACTCAGCTACTCAGCAACTCAGCTACTCAGCTACACAGCTACTCAGCTACTCATCTACTCAGCTACTCAGATACTCAGCCACTCAGCATCTCAGCCACTCAGCCACTCAGCTTCTGAGCTACTCAGATACTCAGGTACTCAGCTACTCATCTACTCACCTACTCATATACTCAGCTACACAGCTGCTCAGATACTCAGCTACTCAGCTACTCAGCTACACAGCTACTCAGCTACTAATCTACTCAGCCACTCAAACAATCTTCTACTCAGCTACTCAGCTACTCAGCTACTCAGCTACTCAGCTACTCAGCAACTCAGCTACACAACTACTCAGCTACTCAGCTACTCAGCCACTCAGCCACTCAGCTACTCATCTACACATCCACTCAGCCACTCAGCCACTCAGCTACTCAGCTACTCAGCTACACAACTACTCATCTACTCAGCTACTCAGCCACTCAGCTACTCATCTACTCAGCTACTCAGATACTCAGCCACTCAGCATCTCAGCCACTCAGCCACTCAGCTTCTGAGCTGCTCAGATACTCAGCTACGTAGCTACTCACCTACTCAGCTGCACAGCTACTCACCTACTCAGCTACTCAGCTTCTCAGCTACACAACTACTCAGCTATTCAGCTACTCAGCTACTCAGCTACTCAGCTACTCAGCTACTCTGCTACTCAGCTACTCAGGTACTCAGCTACTCATCTACTCACCTACTCATATACTCAGCTACACAGCTGCTCAGATACTCAGCTACTCAGCTACTCTGCTACTCAGCTACTCAGGTACTCAGCTACTCATCTACTCACCTACTCATATACTCAGCTACACAGCTGCTCAGATACTCAGCTACTCAGCTACTCAGCTACACAGCTACTCAGCTACTAATCTACTCAGCCACTCAAACAATCTTCTACTCAGCTACTCAGCTACTCAGCTACACAGCTACTCAGCTACTAATCTACTCAGCCACTCAAACAATCTTCTACTCAGCTACTCAGCCACTCAGCTACTCAGCTACTCAGCTACTCAGCTACTCAGCAACTCAGCTACACAACTACTCAGCTACTCAGCTTCTCAGCTACACAACTACTCAGCTATTCAGCTACTCAGCTACTCAGCTACTCTGCTACTCAGCTACTCAGCTACTCAGCTACTCTGCTACTCAGCTACTCAGGTACTCAGCTACTCATCTACTCACCTACTCATATACTCAGCTACACAGCTGCTCAGATACTCAGCTACACAGCTACTCAGCTACTCAGCTACACAGCTACTCAGCTACTCAGCTACTCAGTTACTCAGTTACTCAGCTACTCAGCAACTCAGCTACTCAGCTACTCAGCTAATCAGCTACACCGCTACTCAGCTACTCAGCGACACAGCTACTCTGCTACACAACTACTCATCTACTCAGCTACTCAGCCACTCAGCTACTCATCTAATCAGCTACTCAGATTCTCAGCCACTCAGCATCTCAGCCACTCAGCCACTCAGCTTCTGAGCTACTCAGATACTCAGCTACGTAGCTACTCACCTACTCAGCTACACAGCTACTCAGCTATTAAGCTACTCAGCTAGTCAGCTACACAGCTAGTCAGCTACTCACCTACTCACCTACTCAGCTACTCAGCTACTCAGCTACACAACTACTCAGCTATTCAGCTACTCAGCTACTCAGCTACTCAGCTACTCAGCTACTCAGCTACTCTGCTACTCAGCTACTCAGCTACTCAGCTACTCATCTACTCAGCTACTCCGCCACTGAGCCACACAGCCACTCAGCTACACAGCTATTCAGCTACTCAGCTAGTCAGGTACTCAGCTACTCATCCACTCAGCCATTCAGATACTCAGCTACTCAGCTACTCAGGTACTCAGCTACTCATCTACTCACCTACTCTTATACTCAGCTACACAGCTACTCAGATACTCAGCTACTCAGCTACTCAGCCACACAGCTACACAGCTACTAATCTACTCAGCCACTCAACCAATCATCTACTCATCTACTCAGCCACATAGCTACTCAGCTACTCAGCTACTTAGCCACTCAGCTACTCAGCCACTCAGCTACTGAGCGACTCAGCTACTCAGCTACACAGCTACTCAGCTACTCAGCTACTCAGCCACTCAGCTACTCAGCCACTCAGCTACTGAGCGACTCAGCTACTCAGCTACACAGCTACTCAGCTACTCAGCTACTCAGCTACACAACTACTCAGCTACTCAGCTACTCAGCTACTCAGCTACTCAGCTACTCAGCAACTCAGCTACTCAGCGATTCTGCCAATCAGCCAATCAACCAATCATCTACACAACTACTCAGCTACTCAGCTACTCAGCCACTCAGCTACTTAGCTAGTCAGCTACTCATCTAGTCAGCTACACAGCAACTCAGCTACACAACTACTCAGCTACTCAGATACTCAGCTACTCAGCTACACAGCTACTAAGCTACTAATCTACTCAGCCACTCAGTCACTCAACCATTCATCTACACAGCTTCTCAGCTACTCAGCCACTCAGCCACTCAGCTACTCAGCTACTCTGCTACTCAGCTACTCAGGTACTCAGCTACTCATCTACTCACCTACTCATATACTCAGCTACACAGCTGCTCAGATACTCAGCTACACAGCTACTCAGCTACACAGCTACTCAGCTACTCAGCTACTCAGCTACTCAGCTACTCAGCTACTCTGCTACTCAGCTACTCAGCTACTCAGCTACTCATCTACTCAGCTACTCATCTACTCAGCTACTCAGCCACTGAGCCACACAGCCACTCAGCTACACAGCTATTCAGCTACTCAGCTAGTCAGGTACTCAGCTACTCATCCACTCAGCCAATCAGATACTCAGCTACTCAGCTACTCAGGTACTCAGCTACTCATCTACTCACCTACTCTTATACTCAGCTACACAGCTACTCAGATACTCAGCTACTCAGCTACTCAGCCACACAGCTACACAGCTACTAATCTACTCAGCCACTCAACCAATCATCTACTCATCTACTCAGCCACTTAGCTACTCAGCTACTCAGCTACTCAGCCACTCAGCTACACAACTACTCAGCTACTCAGCTACTCAGCTACTCAGCTACTCAGCTACTCAGCAACTCAGCTACTCAGCTACACAGCTACTCAGCTACTCATCTACTCAGCTACTCAGATACTCAGCCACTCAGCATCTCAGCCACTCAGCCACTCAGCTTCTGAGCTACTCAGATACTCAGGTACTCAGCTACTCATCTACTCACCTACTCATATACTCAGCTACACAGCTGCTCAGATACTCAGCTACTCAGCTACTCAGCTACACAGCTACTCAGCTAATCAGCTACACCGCTACTCAGCTACTCAGCGACACAGCTACTCTGCTACACAACTACTCATCTACTCAGCTACTCAGCCACTCAGCTACTCATCTAATCAGCTACTCAGATTCTCAGCCACTCAGCATCTCAGCCACTCAGCCACTCAGCTTCTGAGCTACTCAGATACTCAGCTACGTAGCTACTCACCTACTCAGCTACACAGCTACTCAGCTATTAAGCTACTCAGCTAGTCAGCTACACAGCTAGTCAGCTACTCACCTACTCACCTACTCAGCTACTCAGCTACTCAGCTACACAACTACTCAGCTATTCAGCTACTCAGCTACTCAGCTACTCAGCTACTCAGCTACTCAGCTACTCTGCTACTCAGCTACTCAGCTACTCAGCTACTCAGCTACTCAGCTACACAACTACTCATCTACTCAGCTACTCAGCCACTCAGCTACTCATCTACTCAGCTACTCAGATACTCAGCCACTCAGCATCTCAGCCACTCAGCCACTCAGCTTCTGAGCTGCTCAGATACTCAGCTACGTAGCTACTCACCTACTCAGCTGCACAGCTACTCACCTACTCAGCTACTCAGCTTCTCAGCTACACAACTACTCAGCTATTCAGCTACTCAGCTACTCAGCTACTCTGCTACTCAGCTACTCAGCTACTCAGCTACTCTGCTACTCAGCTACTCAGGTACTCAGTTACTCAGTTACTCAGTTACTCAGCTACTCAGCAACTCAGCTACTCAGCTACTCAGCTAATCAGCTACTCCGCTACTCAGCTACTCAGCGACACAGCTACTCTGCTACACAACTACTCATCTACTCAGCTACTCAGCCACTCAGCTACTCATCTAATCAGCTACTCAGATTCTCAGCCACTCAGCATCTCAGCCACTCAGCCACTCAGCTTCTGAGCTACTCAGATACTCAGCTACGTAGCTACTCACCTACTCAGCTACACAGCTACTCAGCTATTAAGCTACTCAGCTAGTCAGCTACACAGCTAGTCAGCTACTCACCTACTCACCTACTCAGCTACTCAGCTACTCAGCTACACAACTACTCAGCTATTCAGCTACTCAGCTACTCAGCTACTCAGCTACTCAGCTACTCAGCTACTCTGCTACTCAGCTACTCAGCTACTCAGCTACTCATCTACTCAGCTACTCAGCCACTGAGCCACACAGCCACTCAGCTACACAGCTATTCAGCTACTCAGCTAGTCAGGTACTCAGCTACTCATCCACTCAGCCATTCAGATACTCAGCTACTCAGCTACTCAGGTACTCAGCTACTCATCTACTCACCTACTCTTATACTCAGCTACACAGCTACTCAGATACTCAGCTACTCAGCTACTCAGCCACACAGCTACACAGCTACTAATCTACTCAGCCACTCAACCAATCATCTACTCATCTACTCAGCCACTTAGCTACTCAGCTACTCAGCTACTCAGCCACTCAGCTACTCAGCCACTCAGCTACTGAGCGACTCAGCTACTCAGCTACACAGCTACTCAGCTACTCAGCTACTCAGCCACTCAGCTACTCAGCCACTCAGCTACTGAGCGACTCAGCTACTCAGCTACACAGCTACTCAGCTACTCAGCTACTCAGCTACACAACTACTCAGCTACTCAGCTACTCAGCTACTCAGCTACTCAGCTACTCAGCAACTCAGCTACTCAGCTACACAGCTACTCAGCTACTCAGATACTCAGCCACTCAGCATCTCAGCCACTCAGCCACTCAGCTTCTGAGCTACTCAGATACTCAGGTACTCAGCTACTCATCTACTCACCTACTCATATACTCAGCTACACAGCTGCTCAGATACTCAGCTACTCAGCTACTCAGCTACACAGCTACTCAGCTACTAATCGACTCAGCCACTCAAACAATCTTCTACTCAGCTACTCAGCCACTCAGCTACTCAGCTACTCTGCTACTCAGCTACTCAGCTACTCAGCTACTCTGCTACTCAGCTACTCAGGTACTCAGCTACTCATCTACTCACCTACTCATATACTCAGCTACACAGCTGCTCAGATACTCAGCTACACAGCTACTCAGCTACTCAGCTACTCAGCTACTCTGCTACTCAGCTACTCAGCTACTCAGCTACTCATCTACTCAGCTACTCATCTACTCAGCTACTCAGCCACTGAGCCACACAGCCACTCAGCTACACAGCTATTCAGCTACTCAGCTAGTCAGGTACTCAGCTACTCATCCACTCAGCCAATCAGATACTCAGCTACTCAGCTACTCAGGTACTCAGCTACTCATCTACTCACCTACTCTTATACTCAGCTACACAGCTACTCAGATACTCAGCTACTCAGCTACTCAGCCACACAGCTACACAGCTACTAATCTACTCAGCCACTCAACCAATCATCTACTCATCTATTCAGCCACTTAGCTACTCAGCTACTCAGCTACTCAGCCACTCAGCTACTCAGCCACTCAGCTACTGAGCGACTCAGCTACTCAGCTACACAGCTACTCAGCTACTCAGCTACTCAGCTACACAACTACTCAGCTACTCAGCGATTCTGCCAATCAGCCAATCAACCAATCATCTACACAACTACTCAGCTACTCAGCTACTCAGCCACTCAGCTACTTAGCTAGTCAGCTACTCAGCTAGTCTACACAACTACTCAACTATTCAGCTACTCAGCTACTCAGCTACTCTGCTACTCAGCTACTCAGCTACTCTGCTACTCAGCTACTCAGGTACTCAGCTACTCATCTACTCACCTACTCATATACTCAGCTACACAGCTGCTCAGATACTCAGCTACACAGCTACTCAGCTACACAGCTACTCAGCTACTCAGCTACTCAGCTACTCAGCTACTCAGCTACTCTGCTACTCAGCTACTCAGCTACTCAGCTACTCATCTACTCAGCTACTCATCTACTCAGCTACTCAGCCACTGAGCCACCCAGCCACTCAGCTACACAGCTATTCAGCTACTCAGCTAGTCAGGTACTCAGCTACTCATCCACTCAGCCAATCAGATACTCAGCTACTCAGCTACTCAGGTACTCAGCTACTCATCTACTCACCTACTCTTATACTCAGCTACACAGCTACTCAGATACTCAGCTACTCAGCTACTCAGCCACACAGCTACACAGCTACTAATCTACTCAGCCACTCAACCAATCATCTACTCATCTACTCAGCCACTTAGCTACTCAGCTACTCAGCTACTTAGCCAATCAGCTACTCAGCCACTCAGCTACTGAGCGACTCAGCTACTCAGCTACTCATCTACTCAGCTACTCATCTACTCAGCTACTCAGCCACTGAGCCACACAGCCACTCAGCTACACAGCTATTCAGCTACTCAGCTAGTCAGGTACTCAGCTACTCATCCACTCAGCCAATCAGATACTCAGCTACTCAGCTACTCAGGTACTCAGCTACTCATCTACTCACCTACTCTTATACTCAGCTACACAGCTACTCAGATACTCAGCTACTCAGCTACTCAGCCATACAGCTACACAGCTACTAATCTACTCAGCCACTCAACCAATCATCTACTCATCTACTCAGCCACTTAGCTACTCAGCTACTCAGCTACTCAGCCACTCAGCTACTCAGCCACTCAGCTACTGAGCGACTCAGCTACTCAGCTACACAGCTACTCAGCTACTCAGCTACTCAGCTACACAACTACTCAGCTACTCAGCGATTCTGCCAATCAGCCAATCAACCAATCATCTACACAACTACTCAGCTACTCAGCTACTCAGCCACTCAGCTACTTAGCTAGTCAGCTACTCAGCTAGTCTACACAACTACTCAGCTATTCAGCTACTCAGCTACTCAGCTACTCTGCTACTCAGCTACTCAGCTACTCAGCTACTCAGCTACTCATCTACTCAGCTACTCATCTACTCAGCTACTCATCCACTCAGCCACACAGCCACTCAGCTACACAGCTACTCAGCTACTCAGGTACTCAGGTACTCAGCTACTCATCCACTCAGCCAATCAGATACTCAGCTACTCAGCTACTCATCTACTCAGCTACTCAGCTACACAACTACTCAGCTACTCAGCCTCTCAGCCACTCAGCCACTCAGCTACTTAGCTAGTCAGCTACTCAGCTAGTCAGCTACTCATCTAGACAGCTACACAGCAACTCAGCTACACAACTACTCAGCTACTCAGATACTCAGCTACTCAGCTACACAGCTACTAAGCTACTAATCTACTCAGCCACTCAGTCACTCAACCAATCATCTACACAGCTTCTCAGCTACTCAGCCACTCAGCCACTCAGCTACTCAGCTACTCTGCTACTCAGCTACTCAGGTACTCAGCTACTCATCTACTCACCTACTCATATACTCAGCTACACAGCTGCTCAGATACTCAGCTACACAGCTACTCAGCTACTCAGCTACTCAGCTACTCAGCTACTCAGCTACTCTGCTACTCAGCTACTCAGCTACTCAGCTACTCATCTACTCAGCTACTCATCTACTCAGCTACTCAGCCACTGAGCCACACAGCCACTCAGCTACACAGCTATTCAGCTACTCAGCTAGTCAGGTACTCAGCTACTCATCCACTCAGCCAATCAGATACTCAGCTACTCAGCTACTCAGCTACTCAGCTACTCAGCTACTCTGCTACTCAGCTACTCAGGTACTCAGCTACTCATCTACTCACCTACTCATATACTCAGCTACACAGCTGCTCAGATACTCAGCTACTCAGCTACTCTGCTACTCAGCTACTCAGGTACTCAGCTACTCATCTACTCACCTACTCATATACTCAGCTACACAGCTGCTCAGATACTCAGCTACTCAGCTACTCAGCTACACAGCTACTCAGCTACTAATCTACTCAGCCACTCAAACAATCTTCTACTCAGCTACTCAGCTACTCAGCTACACAGCTACTCAGCTACTAATCTACTCAGCCACTCAAACAATCTTCTACTCAGCTACTCAGCCACTCAGCTACTCAGCTACTCAGCTACTCAGCTACTCAGCAATTCAGCTACACAACTACTCAGCTACTCAGCTTCTCAGCTACACAACTACTCAGCTATTCAGCTACTCAGCTACTCAGCTACTCTGCTACTCAGCTACTCAGCTACTCAGCTACTCTGCTACTCAGCTACTCAGGTACTCAGCTACTCATCTACTCACCTACTCATATACTCAGCTACACAGCTGCTCAGATACTCAGCTACACAGCTACTCAGCTACTCAGCTACACAGCTACTCAGCTACTCAGCTACTCAGTTACTCAGTTACTCAGCTACTCAGCAACTCAGCTACTCAGCTACTCAGCTAATCAGCTACACCGCTACTCAGCTACTCAGCGACACAGCTACTCTGCTACACAACTACTCATCTACTCAGCTACTCAGCCACTCAGCTACTCATCTAATCAGCTACTCAGATTCTCAGCCACTCAGCATCTCAGCCACTCAGCCACTCAGCTTCTGAGCTACTCAGATACTCAGCTACGTAGCTACTCACCTACTCAGCTACACAGCTACTCAGCTATTAAGCTACTCAGCTAGTCAGCTACACAGCTAGTCAGCTACTCACCTACTCACCTACTCAGCTACTCAGCTACTCAGCTACACAACTACTCAGCTATTCAGCTACTCAGCTACTCAGCTACTCAGCTACTCAGCTACTCAGCTACTCTGCTACTCAGCTACTCAGCTACTCAGCTACTCATCTACTCAGCTACTCAGCCACTGAGCCACACAGCCACTCAGCTACACAGCTATTCAGCTACTCAGCTAGTCAGGTACTCAGCTACTCATCCACTCAGCCATTCAGATACTCAGCTACTCAGCTACTCAGGTACTCAGCTGCTCATCTACTCACCTACTCTTATACTCAGCTACACAGCTACTCAGATACTCAGCTACTCAGCTACTCAGCCACACAGCTACACAGCTACTAATCTACTCAGCCACTCAACCAATCATCTACTCATCTACTCAGCCACTTAGCTACTCAGCTACTCAGCTACTCAGCCACTCAGCTACTCAGCCACTCAGCTACTGAGCGACTCAGCTACTCAGCTACACAGCTACTCAGCTACTCAGCTACTCAGCTACTCAGCTACTCAGCCACTCAGCTACTGAGCGACTCAGCTACTCAGCTACACAGCTACTCAGCTACTCAGCTACTCAGCTACACAACTACTCAGCTACTCAGCTACTCAGCTACTCAGCTACTCAGCTACTCAGCAACTCAGCTACTCAGCTACACAGCTACTCAGCTACTCAGCTACACAACTACTCAGCTACTCAGCGATTCTGCCAATCAGCCAATCAACCAATCATCTACACAACTACTCAGCTACTCAGCTACTCAGCCACTCAGCTACTTAGCTAGTCAGCTACTCAGCTAGTCTACACAACTACTCAGCTATTCAGCTACTCAGCTACTCAGCTACTCTGCTACTCAGCTACTCAGCTACTCAGCTACTCAGCTACTCATCTACTCAGCTACTCATCTACTCAGCTACTCACCCACTCAGCCACACAGCCACTCAGCTACACAGCTACTCAGCTACTCAGGTACTCAGGTACTCAGCTACTCATCCACTCAGCCAATCAGATACTCAGCTACACAGCTACTCAGCTACTCAGCTACTCAGCTACACAACTACTCAGCTACTCAGCTACTCAGCTACTCAGCTACTCAGCTACTCAGCAACTCAGCTACTCAGCTACACAGCTACTCAGCTACTCATCTACTCAGCTACTCAGATACTCAGCCACTCAGCATCTCAGCCACTCAGCCACTCAGCTTCTTAGCTACTCAGATACTCAGGTACTCAGCTACTCATCTACTCACCTACTCATATACTCAGCTACACAGCTGCTCAGATACTCAGCTACTCAGCTACTCAGCTACACAGCTACTCAGCTACTAATCTACTCAGCCACTCAAACAATCTTCTACTCAGCTACTCAGCTACTCAGCTACTCAGCTACTCAGCTACTCAGCAACTCAGCTACACAACTACTCAGCTACTCAGCTACTCAGCCACTCAGCCACTCAGCTACTCATCTACACATCCACTCAGCCACTCAGCCACTCAGCTACTCAGCTACTCAGCTACACAACTACTCATCTACTCAGCTACTTAGCCACTCAGCTACTCATCTACTCAGCTACTCAGATACTCAGCCACTCAGCATCTCAGCCACTCAGCCACTCAGCTTCTGAGCTGCTCAGATACTCAGCTACGTAGCTACTCACCTACTCAGCTGCACAACTACTCACCTACTCAGCTACTCAGCTTCTCAGCTACACAACTACTCAGCTATTCAGCTACTCAGCTACTCAGCTACTCTGCTACTCAGCTACTCAGCTACTCAGCTACTCTGCTACTCAGCTACTCAGGTACTCAGCTACTCATCTACTCACCTACTCATATACTCAGCTACACAGCTGCTCAGATACTCAGCTACTCAGCTACTCAGCTACACAGCTACTCAGCTACTAATCTACTCAGCCACTCAAACAATCTTCTACTCAGCTACTCAGCTACTCAGCTACACAGCTACTCAGCTACTAATCTACTCAGCCACTCAAACAATCTTCTACTCAGCTACTCAGCCACTCAGCTACTCAGCTACTCAGCTACTCAGCTACTCAGCAACTCAGCTACACAACTACTCAGCTACTCAGCTTCTCAGCTACACAACTACTCAGCTATTCAGCTACTCAGCTACTCAGCTACTCTGCTACTCAGCTACTCAGCTACTCAGCTACTCTGCTACTCAGCTACTCAGGTACTCAGCTACTCATCTACTCACCTACTCATATACTCAGCTACACAGCTGCTCAGATACTCAGCTACACAGCTACTCAGCTACTCAGCTACACAGCTACTCAGCTACTCAGCTACTCAGTTACTCAGTTACTCAGCTACTCAGCAACTCAGCTACTCAGCTACTCAGCTAATCAGCTACACCGCTACTCAGCTACTCAGCGACACAGCTACTCTGCTACACAACTACTCATCTACTCAGCTACTCAGCCACTCAGCTACTCATCTAATCAGCTACTCAGATTCTCAGCCACTCAGCATCTCAGCCACTCAGCCACTCAGCTTCTGAGCTACTCAGATACTCAGCTACGTAGCTACTCACCTACTCAGCTACACAGCTACTCAGCTATTAAGCTACTCAGCTAGTCAGCTACTCACCTACTCACCTACTCAGCTACTCAGCTACTCAGCTACACAACTACTCAGCTATTCAGCTACTCAGCTACTCAGCTACTCAGCTACTCAGCTACTCAGCTACTCTGCTACTCAGCTACTCAGCTACTCAGCTACTCATCTACTCAGCTACTCAGCCACTGAGCCACACAGCCACTCAGCTACACAGCTATTCAGCTACTCAGCTAGTCAGGTACTCAGCTACTCATCCACTCAGCCATTCAGATACTCAGCTACTCAGCTACTCAGGTACTCAGCTACTCATCTACTCACCTACTCTTATACTCAGCTACACAGCTACTCAGATACTCAGCTACTCAGCTACTCAGCCACACAGCTACACAGCTACTAATCTACTCAGCCACTCAACCAATCATCTACTCATCTACTCAGCCACTTAGCTACTCAGCTACTCAGCTACTCAGCCACTCAGCTACTCAGCCACTCAGCTACTGAGCGACTCAGCTACTCAGCTACACAGCTACTCAGCTACTCAGCTACTCAGCCACTCAGCTACTCAGCCACTCAGCTACTGAGCGACTCAGCTACTCATCTACTCACCTACTCATATACTCAGCTACACAGCTGCTCAGATACTCAGCTACACAGCTACTCAGCTACACAGCTACTCAGCTACTCAGCTACTCAGCTACTCAGCTACTCAGCTACTCTGCTACTCAGCTACTCAGCTACTCAGCTACTCATCTACTCAGCTACTCATCTACTCAGCTACTCAGCCACTGAGCCACACAGCCACTCAGCTACACAGCTATTCAGCTACTCAGCTAGTCAGGTACTCAGCTACTCATCCACTCAGCCAATCAGATACTCAGCTACTCAGCTACTCAGGTACTCAGCTACTCATCTACTCACCTACTCTTATACTCAGCTACACAGCTACTCAGATACTCAGCTACTCAGCTACTCAGCCACACAGCTACACAGCTACTAATCTACTCAGCCACTCAACCAATCATCTACTCATCTACTCAGCCACTTAGCTACTCAGCTACTCAGCTACTCAGCCACTCAGCTACTCAGCCACTCAGCTACTGAGCGACTCAGCTACTCAGCTACTCATCTACTCAGCTACTCATCTACTCAGCTACTCAGCCACTGAGCCACACAGCCACTCAGCTACACAGCTATTCAGCTACTCAGCTAGTCAGGTACTCAGCTACTCATCCACTCAGCCAATCAGATACTCAGCTACTCAGCTACTCAGGTACTCAGCTACTCATCTACTCACCTACTCTTATACTCAGCTACACAGCTACTCAGATACTCAGCTACTCAGCTACTCAGCCACACAGCTACACAGCTACTAATCTACTCAGCCACTCAACCAATCATCTACTCATCTACTCAGCCACTTAGCTACTCAGCTACTCAGCTACTCAGCCACTCAACTACTCAGCCAGTCAGCTACTGAGCGACTCAGCTACTCAGCTACACAGCTACTCAGCTACTCAGCTACTCAGCTACACAACTACTCAGCTACTCAGCGATTCTGCCAATCAGCCAATCAACCAATCATCTACACAACTACTCAGCTGCTCAGATACTCAGCTACTCAGCTACTCAGCTACATAGCTACTCAGCTACTAATCTACTCAGCCACTCAAACAATCTTCTACTCAGCTACTCAGCTACTCAGCTACTCAGCTACACAGCTACTCAGCTACTCAGCTACTCAGTTACTCAGTTACTCAGCTACTCAGCAACTCAGCTATTCAGCTACTCAGCTAATCAGCTACTCCGCTACTCAGCTACTCAGCGACACAGCTACTCTGCTACACAACTACTCATCTACTCAGCTACTCAGCCACTCAGCTACTCATCTAATCAGCTACTCAGATTCTCAGCCACTCAGCATCTCAGCCACTCAGCCACTCAGCTTCTGAGCTACTCAGATACTCAGCTACGTAGCTACTCACCTACTCAGCTACACAGCTACTCAGCTATTAAGCTACTCAGCTAGTCAGCTACACAGCTAGTCAGCTACTCACCTACTCACCTACTCAGCTACTCAGCTACTCAGCTACACAACTACTCAGCTATTCAGCTACTCAGCTACTCAGCTACTCTGCTACTCAGCTACTCAGCTACTCTGCTACTCAGCTACTCAGCTACTCAGCTACTCATCTACTCAGCTACTCATCTACTCAGCTACTCAGCCACTGAGCCACACAGCCACTCAGCTACACAGCTATTCAGCTACTCAGCTAGTCAGGTACTCAGCTACTCATCCACTCAGCCAATCAGATACTCAGCTTCTCAGCTACTCAGGTACTCAGCTACTCATCTACTCACCTACTCTTATACTCAGCTACACAGCTACTCAGATACTCAGCTACTCAGCTACTCAGCCACACAGCTACACAGCTACTAATCTACTCAGCCACTCAACCAATCATCTACTCATCTACTCAGCCACTTAGCTACTCAGCTACTCAGCTACTCATCTACTCAGCTACTCATCTACTCAGCTACTCAGCCACTGAGCCACACAGCCACTCAGCTACACAGCTATTCAGCTACTCAGCTAGTCAGGTACTCAGCTACTCATCCACTCAGCCAATCAGATACTCAGCTACTCAGCTACTCAGGTACTCAGCTACTCATCTACTCACCTACTCTTATACTCAGTTACACAGCTACTCAGCTACTCAGCTACTCAGCCACTCAGCTACTCAGCCACTCAGCTACTGAGCGACTCAGCTACTCAGCTACACAGCTACTCAGCTACTCAGCTACTCAGCTACACAACTACTCAGCTACTCAGCGATTCTGCCAATCAGCCAATCAACCAATCATCTACACAACTACTCAGCTATTCAGCTACTCAGCCACTCAGCTACTTAGCTAGTCAGCTACTCAGCTAGTCTACACAACTACTCAGCTATTCAGCTACTCAGCTACTCAGCTACTCTGCTACTCAGCTACTCAGCTACTCAGCTACTCAGCTACTCATCTACTCAGCTACTCATCTACTCAGCTACTCATCCACTCAGCCACACAGCCACTCAGCTACACAGCTACTCAGCTACTCAGCTACTCAGCTACTCAGCTACTCTGCTACTCAGCTACTCAGCTACTCAGCTACTCATCTACTCAGCTACTCAGCCACTGAGCCACACAGCCACTCAGCTACACAGCTATTCAGCTACACAGCTAGTCAGGTACTCAGCTACTCATCCACTCAGCCATTCAGATACTCAGCTACTCAGCTACTCAGGTACTCAGCTGCTCATCTACTCACCTACTCTTATACTCAGCTACACAGCTACTCAGATACTCAGCTACTCAGCTACTCAGCCACACAGCTACACAGCTACTAATCTACTCAGCCACTCAACCAATCATCTACTCATCTACTCAGCCACTTAGCTACTCAGCTACTCAGCTACTCAGCCACTCAGCTACTCAGCCACTCAGCTACTGAGCGACTCAGCTACTCAGCTACACAGCTACTCAGCTACTCAGCTACTCAGCTACTCAGCTACTCAGCCACTCAGCTACTGAGCGACTCAGCTACTCAGCTACACAGCTACTCAGCTACTCAGCTACTCAGCTACACAACTACTCAGCTACTCAGCTACTCAGCTACTCAGCTACTCAGCTACTCAGCAACTCAGCTACTCAGCTACACAGCTACTCAGCTACTCAGCTACACAACTACTCAGCTACTCAGCGATTCTGCCAATCAGCCAATCAACCAATCATCTACACAACTACTCAGCTACTCAGCTACTCAGCCACTCAGCTACTTAGCTAGTCAGCTACTCAGCTAGTCTACACAACTACTCAGCTATTCAGCTACTCAGCTACTCAGCTACTCTGCTACTCAGCTACTCAGCTACTCAGCTACTCAGCTACTCATCTACTCAGCTACTCATCTACTCAGCTACTCACCCACTCAGCCACACAGCCACTCAGCTACACAGCTACTCAGCTACTCAGGTACTCAGGTACTCAGCTACTCATCCACTCAGCCAATCAGATACTCAGCTACACAGCTACTCAGCTACTCAGCTACTCAGCTACACAACTACTCAGCTACTCAGCTACTCAGCTACTCAGCTACTCAGCTACTCAGCAACTCAGCTACTCAGCTACACAGCTACTCAGCTACTCATCTACTCAGCTACTCAGATACTCAGCCACTCAGCATCTCAGCCACTCAGCCACTCAGCTTCTTAGCTACTCAGATACTCAGGTACTCAGCTACTCATCTACTCACCTACTCATATACTCAGCTACACAGCTGCTCAGATACTCAGCTACTCAGCTACTCAGCTACACAGCTACTCAGCTACTAATCTACTCAGCCACTCAAACAATCTTCTACTCAGCTACTCAGCTACTCAGCTACTCAGCTACTCAGCTACTCAGCAACTCAGCTACACAACTACTCAGCTACTCAGCTACTCAGCCACTCAGCCACTCAGCTACTCATCTACACATCCACTCAGCCACTCAGCCACTCAGCTACTCAGCTACTCAGCTACACAACTACTCATCTACTCAGCTACTTAGCCACTCAGCTACTCATCTACTCAGCTACTCAGATACTCAGCCACTCAGCATCTCAGCCACTCAGCCACTCAGCTTCTGAGCTGCTCAGATACTCAGCTACGTAGCTACTCACCTACTCAGCTGCACAACTACTCACCTACTCAGCTACTCAGCTTCTCAGCTACACAACTACTCAGCTATTCAGCTACTCAGCTACTCAGCTACTCTGCTACTCAGCTACTCAGCTACTCAGCTACTCTGCTACTCAGCTACTCAGGTACTCAGCTACTCATCTACTCACCTACTCATATACTCAGCTACACAGCTGCTCAGATACTCAGCTACTCAGCTACTCAGCTACACAGCTACTCAGCTACTAATCTACTCAGCCACTCAAACAATCTTCTACTCAGCTACTCAGCTACTCAGCTACACAGCTACTCAGCTACTAATCTACTCAGCCACTCAAACAATCTTCTACTCAGCTACTCAGCCACTCAGCTACTCAGCTACTCAGCTACTCAGCTACTCAGCAACTCAGCTACACAACTACTCAGCTACTCAGCTTCTCAGCTACACAACTACTCAGCTATTCAGCTACTCAGCTACACAGCTAGTCAGCTACTCACCTACTCACCTACTCAGCTACTCAGCTACTCAGCTACACAACTACTCAGCTATTCAGCTACTCAGCTACTCAGCTACTCAGCCACTCAGCTACTCAGCCACTCAGCTACTGAGCGACTCAGCTACTCAGCTACACAGCTACTCAGCTACTCAGCTACTCAGCCACTCAGCTACTCAGCCACTCAGCTACTGAGCGACTCAGCTACTCATCTACTCACCTACTCATATACTCAGCTACACAGCTGCTCAGATACTCAGCTACACAGCTACTCAGCTACACAGCTACTCAGCTACTCAGCTACTCAGCTACTCAGCTACTCAGCTACTCTGCTACTCAGCTACTCAGCTACTCAGCTACTCATCTACTCAGCTACTCATCTACTCAGCTACTCAGCCACTGAGCCACACAGCCACTCAGCTACACAGCTATTCAGCTACTCAGCTAGTCAGGTACTCAGCTACTCATCCACTCAGCCAATCAGATACTCAACTACTCAGCTACTCAGGTACTCAGCTACTCATCTACTCACCTACTCTTATACTCAGCTACACAGCTACTCAGATACTCAGCTACTCAGCTACTCAGCCACACAGCTACACAGCTACTAATCTACTCAGCCACTCAACCAATCATCTACTCATCTACTCAGCCACTTAGCTACTCAGCTACTCAGCTACTCAGCCACTCAGCTACTCAGCCACTCAGCTACTGAGCGACTCAGCTACTCAGCTACTCATCTACTCAGCTACTCATCTACTCAGCTACGCAGCCACTGAGCCACACAGCCACTCAGCTACACAGCTATTCAGCTACTCAGCTAGTCAGGTACTCAGCTACTCATCCACTCAGCCAATCAGATACTCAGCTACTCAGCTACTCAGGTACTCAGCTACTCATCTACTCACCTACTCTTATACTCAGCTACACAGCTACTCAGATACTCAGCTACTCAGCTACTCAGCCACACAGCTACACAGCTACTAATCTACTCAGCCACTCAACCAATCATCTACTCATCTACTCAGCCACTTAGCTACTCAGCTACTCAGCTACTCAGCCACTCAACTACTCAGCCAGTCAGCTACTGAGCGACTCAGCTACTCAGCTACACAGCTACTCAGCTACTCAGCTACTCAGCTACACAACTACTCAGCTACTCAGCGATTCTGCCAATCAGCCAATCAACCAATCATCTACACAACTACTCAGCTGCTCAGATACTCAGCTACTCAGCTACTCAGCTACATAGCTACTCAGCTACTAATCTACTCAGCCACTCAAACAATCTTCTACTCAGCTACTCAGCTACTCAGCTACTCAGCTACACAGCTACTCAGCTACTCAGCTACTCAGTTACTCAGTTACTCAGCTACTCAGCAACTCAGCTATTCAGCTACTCAGCTAATCAGCTACTCCGCTACTCAGCTACTCAGCGACACAGCTACTCTGCTACACAACTACTCATCTACTCAGCTACTCAGCCACTCAGCTACTCATCTAATCAGCTACTCAGATTCTCAGCCACTCAGCATCTCAGCCACTCAGCCACTCAGCTTCTGAGCTACTCAGATACTCAGTTACGTAGCTACTCACCTACTCAGCTACACAGCTACTCAGCTATTAAGCTACTCAGCTAGTCAGCTACACAGCTAGTCAGCTACTCACCTACTCACCTACTCAGCTACTCAGCTACTCAGCTACACAACTACTCAGCTATTCAGCTACTCAGCTACTCAGCTACTCTGCTACTCAGCTACTCAGCTACTCTGCTACTCAGCTACTCAGCTACTCAGCTACTCATCTACTCAGCTACTCATCTACTCAGCTACTCAGCCACTGAGCCACACAGCCACTCAGCTACACAGCTATTCAGCTACTCAGCTAGTCAGGTACTCAGCTACTCATCCACTCAGCCAATCAGATACTCAGCTTCTCAGCTACTCAGGTACTCAGCTACTCATCTACTCACCTACTCTTATACTCAGCTACACAGCTACTCAGATACTCAGCTACTCAGCTACTCAGCCACACAGCTACACAGCTACTAATCTACTCAGCCACTCAACCAATCATCTACTCATCTACTCAGCCACTTAGCTACTCAGCTACTCAGCTACTCATCTACTCAGCTACTCATCTACTCAGCTACTCAGCCACTGAGCCACACAGCCACTCAGCTACACAGCTATTCAGCTACTCAGCTAGTCAGGTACTCAGCTACTCATCCACTCAGCCAATCAGATACTCAGCTACTCAGCTACTCAGGTACTCAGCTACTCATCTACTCACCTACTCTTATACTCAGTTACACAGCTACTCAGCTACTCAGCTACTCAGCCACTCAGCTACTCAGCCACTCAGCTACTGAGCGACTCAGCTACTCAGCTACACAGCTACTCAGCTACTCAGCTACTCAGCTACACAACTACTCAGCTACTCAGCGATTCTGCCAATCAGCCAATCAACCAATCATCTACACAACTACTCAGCTATTCAGCTACTCAGCCACTCAGCTACTTAGCTAGTCAGCTACTCAGCTAGTCTACACAACTACTCAGCTATTCAGCTACTCAGCTACTCAGCTACTCTGCTACTCAGCTACTCAGCTACTCAGCTACTCAGCTACTCATCTCCTCAGCTACTCATCTACTCAGCTACTCATCCACTCAGCCACACAGCCACTCAGCTACACAGCTACTCAGCTACTCAGGTACTCAGGTACTCAGCTACTCATCCACTCAGCCAATCAGATACTCAGCTACTCAGCTACTCATCTACTCAGCTACTCAGCTACACAACTACTCAGCTACTCAGCCTCTCAGCCACTCAGCCACTCAGCTACTTAGCTAGTCAGCTACTCAGCTAGTCAGCTACTCATCTAGTCAGCTACACAGCAACTCAGCTACACAACTACTCAGCTACTCAGATACTCAGCTACTCAGCTACACAGCTACTAAGCTACTAATCTACTCAGCCACTCAGTCACTCAACCAATCATCTACACAGCTTCTCAGCTACTCAGCCACTCAGCCACTCAGCTACTCAGCTACTCTGCTACTCAGCTACTCAGGTACTCAGCTACTCATCTACTCACCTACTCATATACTCAGCTACACAGCTGCTCAGATACTCAGCTACACAGCTACTCAGCTACTCAGCTACTCAGCTACTCAGCTACTCAGCTACTCTGCTACTCAGCTACTCAGCTACTCATCTACTCAGCTACTCATCTACTCAGCTACTCAGCCACTGAGCCACACAGCCACTCAGCTACACAGCTATTCAGCTACTCAGCTAGTCAGGTACTCAGCTACTCATCCACTCAGCCAATCAGATACTCAGCTACTCAGCTACTCAGCTACTCAGCTACTCAGCTACTCTGCTACTCAGCTACTCAGGTACTCAGCTACTCATCTACTCACCTACTCATATACTCAGCTACACAGCTGCTCAGATACTCAGCTACTCAGCTACTCTGCTACTCAGCTACTCAGGTACTCAGCTACTCATCTACTCACCTACTCATATACTCAGCTACACAGCTGCTCAGATACTCAGCTACTCAGCTACTCAGCTACACAGCTACTCAGCTACTAATCTACTCAGCCACTCAAACAATCTTCTACTCAGCTACTCAGCTACTCAGCTACACAGCTACTCAGCTACTAATCTACTCAGCCACTCAAACAATCTTCTACTCAGCTACTCAGCCACTCAGCTACTCAGCTACTCAGCTACTCAGCTACTCAGCAATTCAGCTACACAACTACTCAGCTACTCAGCTTCTCAGCTACACAACTACTCAGCTATTCAGCTACTCAGCTACTCAGCTACTCTGCTACTCAGCTACTCAGCTACTCAGCTACTCTGCTACTCAGCTACTCAGGTACTCAGCTACTCATCTACTCACCTACTCATATACTCAGCTACACAGCTGCTCAGATACTCAGCTACACAGCTACTCAGCTACTCAGCTACACAGCTACTCAGCTACTCAGCTACTCAGTTACTCAGTTACTCAGCTACTCAGCAACTCAGCTACTCAGCTACTCAGCTAATCAGCTACACCGCTACTCAGCTACTCAGCGACACAGCTACTCTGCTACACAACTACTCATCTACTCAGCTACTCAGCCACTCAGCTACTCATCTAATCAGCTACTCAGATTCTCAGCCACTCAGCATCTCAGCCACTCAGCCACTCAGCTTCTGAGCTACTCAGATACTCAGCTACGTAGCTACACACCTACTCAGCTACACAGCTACTCAGCTATTAAGCTACTCAGCTAGTCAGCTACACAGCTAGTCAGCTACTCACCTACTCACCTACTCAGCTACTCAGCTACTCAGCTACACAACTACTCAGCTATTCAGCTACTCAGCTACTCAGCTACTCAGCTACTCAGCTACTCAGCTACTCTGCTACTCAGCTACTCAGCTACTCAGCTACTCATCTACTCAGCTACTCAGCCACTGAGCCACACAGCCACTCAGCTACACAGCTATTCAGCTACTCAGCTAGTCAGGTACTCAGCTACTCATCCACTCAGCCATTCAGATACTCAGCTACTCAGCTACTCAGGTACTCAGCTGCTCATCTACTCACCTACTCTTATACTCAGCTACACAGCTACTCAGATACTCAGCTACTCAGCTACTCAGCCACACAGCTACACAGCTACTAATCTACTCAGCCACTCAACCAATCATCTACTCATCTACTCAGCCACTTAGCTACTCAGCTACTCAGCTACTCAGCCACTCAGCTACTCAGCCACTCAGCTACTGAGCGACTCAGCTACTCAGCTACACAGCTACTCAGCTACTCAGCTACTCAGCCACTCAGCTACTCAGCCACTCAGCTACTGAGCGACTCAGCTACTCAGCTACACAGCTACTCAGCTACTCAGCTACTCAGCTACACAACTACTCAGCTACTCAGCTACTCAGCTACTCAGCTACTCAGCTACTCAGCAACTCAGCTACTCAGCTACACAGCTACTCAGCTACTCAGCTACACAACTACTCAGCTACTCAGCGATTCTGCCAATCAGCCAATCAACCAATCATCTACACAACTACTCAGCTACTCAGCTACTCAGCCACTCAGCTACTTAGCTAGTCAGCTACTCAGCTAGTCTACACAACTACTCAGCTATTCAGCTACTCAGCTACTCAGCTACTCTGCTACTCAGCTACTCAGCTACTCAGCTACTCAGCTACTCATCTACTCAGCTACTCATCTACTCAGCTACTCACCCACTCAGCCACACAGCCACTCAGCTACACAGCTACTCAGCTACTCAGGTACTCAGGTACTCAGCTACTCATCCACTCAGCCAATCAGATACTCAGCTACACAGCTACTCAGCTACTCAGCTACTCAGCTACACAACTACTCAGCTACTCAGCTACTCAGCTACTCAGCTACTCAGCTACTCAGCTACTCAGCAACTCAGCTACTCAGCTACACAGCTACTCAGCTACTCATCTACTCAGCTACTCAGATACTCAGCCACTCAGCATCTCAGCCACTCAGCCACTCAGCTTCTGAGCTACTCAGATACTCAGGTACTCAGCTACTCATCTACTCACCTACTCATATACTCAGCTACACAGCTGCTCAGATACTCAGCTACTCAGCTACTCAGCTACACAGCTACTCAGCTACTAATCTACTCAGCCACTCAAACAATCTTCTACTCAGCTACTCAGCTACTCAGCTACTCAGCTACTCAGCTACTCAGCAACTCAGCTACACAACTACTCAGCTACTCAGCTACTCAGCCACTCAGCCACTCAGCTACTCATCTACACATCCACTCAGCCACTCAGCCACTCAGCTACTCAGCTACTCAGCTACACAACTACTCATCTACTCAGCTACTCAGCCACTCAGCTACTCATCTACTCAGCTACTCAGATACTCAGCCACTCAGCATCTCAGCCACTCAGCCACTCAGCTTCTGAGCTGCTCAGATACTCAGCTACGTAGCTACTCACCTACTCAGCTGCACAGCTACTCACCTACTCAGCTACTCAGCTTCTCAGCTACACAACTACTCAGCTATTCAGCTACTCAGCTACTCAGCTACTCTGCTACTCAGCTACTCAGCTACTCAGCTACTCTGCTACTCAGCTACTCAGGTACTCAGCTACTCATCTACTCACCTACTCATATACTCAGCTACACAGCTGCTCCGATACTCAGCTACTCAGCTACTCTGCTACTCAGCTACTCAGGTACTCAGCTACTCATCTACTCACCTACTCATATACTCAGCTACACAGCTGCTCAGATACTCAGCTACTCAGCTACTCAGCTACACAGCTACTCAGCTACTAATCTACTCAGCCACTCAAACAATCTTCTACTCAGCTACTCAGCTACTCAGCTACACAGCTACTCAGCTACTAATCTACTCAGCCACTCAAACAATCTTCTACTCAGCTACTCAGCCACTCAGCTACTCAGCTACTCAGCTACTCAGCTACTCAGCAACTCAGCTACACAACTACTCAGCTACTCAGCTTCTCAGCTACACAACTACTCAGCTATTCAGCTACTCAGCTACTCAGCTACTCTGCTACTCAGCTACTCAGCTACTCAGCTACTCTGCTACTCAGATACTCAGCTACACAGCTACTCAGCTACACAGCTACTCAGCTACTCAGCTACTCAGCTACTCAGCTACTCAGCTACTCTGCTACTCAGCTACTCAGCTACTCAGCTACTCATCTACTCAGCTACTCAGCTACTCAGCTACTCAGCCACTGAGCCACACAGCCACTCAGCTACACAGCTATTCAGCTACTCAGCTAGTCAGGTACTCAGCTACTCATCCACTCAGCCAATCAGATACTCAGCTACTCAGCTACTCAGGTACTCAGCTACTCATCTACTCACCTACTCTTATACTCAGCTACACAGCTACTCAGATACTCAGCTACTCAGCTACTCAGCCACACAGCTACACAGCTACTAATCTACTCAGCCACTCAACCAATCATCTACTCATCTACTCAGCCACTTAGCTACTCAGCTACTCAGCTACTCAGCCACTCAGCTACTCAGCCACTCAGCTACTGAGCGACTCAGCTACTCAGCTACACAGCTACTCAGCTACTCAGCTACTCAGCTACACAACTACTCAGCTACTCAGCGATTCTGCCAATCAGACAATCAACCAATCATCTACACAACTACTCAGCTACTCAGCTACTCAGCCACTCAGCTACTTAGCTAGTCAGCTACTCAGCTAGTCTACACAACTACACAGCTATTCAGCTACTCAGCTACTCAGCTACTCTGCTACTCAGCTACTCAGCTACTCAGCTACTCAGCTACTCATCTACTCAGCTACTCATCTACTCAGCTACTCATCCACTCAGCCACACAGCCACTCAGCTACACAGCTACTCAGCTACTCAGGTACTCAGGTACTCTGGTACTCAGCTACTCATCCACTCAGCCAATCAGATACTCAGCTACACAGCTACTCAGCTACTCAGCTACTCAGCTACACAACTACTCAGCTACTCAGCTACTCAGCTACTCAGCTACTCAGCTACTCAGCAACTCAGCTACTCAGCTACACAGCTACTCAGCTACTCATCTACTCAGCTACTCAGATACTCAGCCACTCAGCATCTCAGCCACTCAGCCACTCAGCTTCTGAGCTACTCAGATACTCAGGTACTCAGCTACTCATCTACTCACCTACTCATATACTCAGCTACACAGCTGCTCAGATACTCAGCTACTCAGCTACTCAGCTACACAGCTACTCAGCTACTAATCTACTCAGCCACTCAAACAATCTTCTACTCAGCTACTCAGCTACTCAGCTACTCAGCTACTCAGCTACTCAGCAACTCAGCTACACAACTACTCAGCTACTCAGCTACTTAGCCACTCAGCCACTCAGCTACTCATCTACACATCCACTCAGCCACTCAGCCACTCAGCTACTCAGCTACTCAGCTACACAACTACTCATCTACTCAGCTACTCAGCCACTCAGCTACTCATCTACTCAGCTACTCAGATACTCAGCCACTCAGCATCTCAGCCACTCAGCCACTCAGCTTCTGAGCTGCTCAGATACTCAGCTACGTAGCTACTCACCTACTCAGCTGCACAGCTACTCACCTACTCAGCTACTCAGCTTCTCAGCTACACAACTACTCAGCTATTCAGCTACTCAGCTACTCAGCTACTCTGCTACTCAGCTACTCAGCTACTCAGCTACTCTGCTACTCAGCTACTCAGCCACTGAGCCACACAGCCACTCAGCTACACAGCTATTCAGCTACTCAGCTAGTCAGGTACTCAGCTACTCATCCACTCAGCCAATCAGATACTCAGCTACTCAACTACTCAGGTACTCAGCTACTCATCTACTCACCTACTCTTATACTCAGCTACACAGCTACTCAGATACTCAGCTACTCAGCTACTCAGCCACACAGCTACACAGCTACTAATCTACTCAGCCACTCAACCAATCATCTACTCATCTACTCAGCCACTTAGCTACTCAGCTACTCAGCTACTCAGCCACTCAGCTACTCAGCCACTCAGCTACTGAGCGACTCAGCTACTCAGCTACACAGCTACTCAGCTACTCAGCTACTCAGCTACACAACTACTCAGCTACTCAGCGATTCTGCCAATCAGCCAATCAACCAATCATCTACACAACTACTCAGCTACTCAGCTACTCAGCCACTCAGCTACTTAGCTAGTCAGCTACTCAGCTAGTCTACACAACTACTCAGCTATTCAGCTACTCAGCTACTCAGCTACTCTGCTACTCAGCTACTCAGCTACTCAGCTACTCAGCTACTCATCTACTCAGCTACTCATCAACTCAGCTACTCATCCACTCAGCCACACAGCCACTCAGCTACACAGCTACTCAGCTACTCAGGTACTCAGGTACTCAGGTACTCAGCTACTCATCCACTCAGCCAATCAGATACTCAGCTACACAGCTACTCAGCTACTCAGCTACTCAGCTACACAACTACTCAGCTACTCAGCTACTCAGCTACTCAGCTACTCAGCTACTCAGCAACTCAGCTACTCAGCTACACAGCTACTCAGCTACTCATCTACTCAGCTACTCAGATACTCAGCCACTCAGCATCTCAGCCACTCAGCCACTCAGCTTCTGAGCTACTCAGATACTCAGGTACTCAGCTACTCATCTACTCACCTACTCATATACTCAGCTACACAGCTGCTCAGATACTCAGCTACTCAGCTACTCAGCTACACAGCTACTCAGCTACTAATCTACTCAGCCACTCAAACAATCTTCTACTCAGCTACTCAGCTACTCAGCTACTCAGCTACTCAGCTACTCAGCAACTCAGCTACACAACTACTCAGCTACTCAGCTACTCAGCCACTCAGCCACTCAGCTACTCATCTACACATCCACTCAGCCACTCAGCCACTCAGCTACTCAGCTACTCAGCTACACAACTACTCATCTACTCAGCTACTCAGCCACTCAGCTACTCATCTACTCAGCTACTCAGATACTCAGCCACTCAGCATCTCAGCCACTCAGCCACTCAGCTTCTGAGCTGCTCAGATACTCAGCTACGTAGCTACTCACCTACTCAGCTGCACAGCTACTCACCTACTCAGCTACTCAGCTTCTCAGCTACACAACTACTCAGCTATTCAGCTACTCAGCTACTCAGCTACTCTGCTACTCAGCTACTCAGCTACTCAGCTACTCTGCTACTCAGCTACTCAGGTACTCAGCTACTCATCTACTCACCTACTCATATACTCAGCTACACAGCTGCTCAGATACTCAGCTACTCAGCTACTCTGCTACTCAGCTACTCAGGTACTCAGCTACTCATCTACTCACCTACTCATATACTCAGCTACACAGCTGCTCAGATACTCAGCTACTCAGCTACTCAGCTACACAGCTACTCAGCTACTAATCTACTCAGCCACTCAAACAATCTTCTACTCAGCTACTCAGCTACTCAGCTACACAGCTACTCAGCTACTAATCTACTCAGCCACTCAAACAATCTTCTACTCAGCTACTCAGCCACTCAGCTACTCAGCTACTCAGCTACTCATCTACTCAGCTACTCATCTACTCAGCTACTCAGCCACTGAGCCACACAGCCACTCAGCTACACAGCTATTCAGCTACTCAGCTAGTCAGGTACTCAGCTACTCATCCACTCAGCCAATCAGATACTCAGCTACTCAGCTACTCAGGTACTCAGCTACTCATCTACTCACCTACTCTTATACTCAGCTACACAGCTACTCAGATACTCAGCTACTCAGCTACTCAGCCACACAGCTACTCTGCTACTCAGCTACTCAGGTACTCAGCTACTCATCTACTCACCTACTCATATACTCAGCTACACAGCTGCTCAGATACTCAGCTACTCAGCTACTCAGCAACTCAGCTACACAACTACTCAGCTACTCAGCTACTCAGCCACTCAGCCAATCAGCTACTCATCTACACATCCACTCAGCCACTCAGCCACTCAGCTACTCAGCTACTCAGCTACTCAGCTACTCAGCTACTCAGCTACTCAGCAACTCAGCTACACAACTACTCAGCTATTCAGCTACTCAGCTACTCAGCTACTCTGCTACTCAGCTACTCAGGTACTCAGCTACTCATCTACTCACCTACTCATATACTCAGCTACACAGCTGCTCAGATACTCAGCTACTCAGCTACTCAGCTACACAGCTACTCAGCTACTAATCTACTCAGCCACTCAAACAATCTTCTACTCAGCTACTCAGCTACTCAGCTACACAGCTACTCAGCTACTAATCTACTCAGCCACTCAAACAATCTTCTACTCAGCTACTCAGCCGCTCAGCTACTCAGCTACTCAGCTACTCAGCTACTCAGCAACTCAGCTACACAACTACTCAGCTACTCAGCTTCTCAGCTACACAACTACTCAGCTATTCAGCTACTCAGCTACTCAGCTACTCTGCTACTCAGCTACTCAGCTACTCAGCTACTCTGCTACTCAGCTACTCAGGTACTCAGCTACTCATCTACTCACCTACTCATATACTCAGCTACACAGCTGCTCAGATACTCAGCTACACAGCTACTCAGCTACTCAGCTACACAGCTACTCAGCTACTCAGCTACTCAGTTACTCAGTTACTCAGCTACTCAGCAACTCAGCTACTCAGCTACTCAGCTAATCAGCTACACCGCTACTCAGCTACTCAGCGACACAGCTACTCTGCTACACAACTACTCATCTACTCAGCTACTCAGCCACTCAGCTACTCATCTAATCAGCTACTCAGATTCTCAGCCACTCAGCATCTCAGCCACTCAGCCACTCAGCTTCTGAGCTACTCAGATACTCAGCTACGTAGCTACTCACCTACTCAGCTACACAGCTACTCAGCTATTAAGCTACTCAGCTAGTCAGCTACTCACCTACTCACCTACTCAGCTACTCAGCTACTCAGCTACACAACTACTCAGCTATTCAGCTACTCAGCTACTCAGCTACTCAGCTACTCAGCTACTCTGCTACTCAGCTACTCAGCTACTCAGCTACTCATCTACTCAGCTACTCAGCCACTGAGCCACACAGCCACTCAGCTACACAGCTATTCAGCTACTCAGCTAGTCAGGTACTCAGCTACTCATCCACTCAGCCATTCAGATACTCAGCTACTCAGCTACTCAGGTACTCAGCTACTCATCTACTCACCTACTCTTATACTCAGCTACACAGCTACTCAGATACTCAGCTACTCAGCTACTCAGCCACACAGCTACACAGCTACTAATCTACTCAGCCACTCAACCAATCATCTACTCATCTACTCAGCCACTTAGCTACTCAGCTACTCAGCTACTCAGCCACTCAGCTACTCAGCCACTCAGCTACTGAGCGACTCAGCTACTCAGCTACACAGCTACTCAGCTACTCAGCTACTCAGCCACTCAGCTACTCAGCCACTCAGCTACTGAGCGACTCAGCTACTCAGCTACACAGCTACTCAGCTACTCAGCTACTCAGCTACACAACTACTCAGCTACTCAGCTACTCAGCTACTCAGCTACTCAGCTACTCAGCAACTCAGCTACTCAGCTACACAGCTACTCAGCTACTCATCTACTCAGCTACTCAGATACTCAGCCACTCAGCATCTCAGCCACTCAGCCACTCAGCTTCTGAGCTACTCAGATACTCAGGTACTCAGCTACTCATCTACTCACCTACTCATATACTCAGCTACACAGCTGCTCAGATACTCAGCTACTCAGCTACTCAGCTACACAGCTACTCAGCTACTAATCTACTCAGCCACTCAAACAATCTTCTACTCAGCTACTCAGCCACTCAGCTACTCAGCTACTCAGCTACTCAGCTACTCAGCAACTCAGCTACACAACTACTCAGCTACTCAGCTACTCAGCCACTCAGCCACTCAGCTACTCATCTACACATCCACTCAGCCACTCAGCCACTCAGCTACTCAGCTACTCAGCTACACAACTACTCATCTACTCAGCTACTCAGCCACTCAGCTACTCATCTACTCAGCTACTCAGATACTCAGCCACTCAGCATCTCAGCCACTCAGCCACTCAGCTTCTGAGCTGCTCAGATACTCAGCTACGTAGCTACTCACCTACTCAGCTACACAGCTACTGACCTACTCAGCTACTCAGCTTCTCAGCTACACAACTACTCAGCTATTCAGCTACTCAGCTACTCAGCTACTCTGCTACTCAGCTACTCAGCTACTCAGCTACTCTGCTACTCAGCTACTCAGGTACTCAGCTACTCATCTACTCACCTACTCATATACTCAGCTACACAGCTGCTCAGATACTCAGCTACACAGCTACTCAGCTACTCAGCTACACAGCTACTCAGCTACTCAGCTACTCAGTTACTCAGTTACTCAGCTACTCAGCAACTCAGCTACTCAGCTACTCAGCTAATCAGCTACTCCGCTACTCAGCTACTCAGCGACACAGCTACTCTGCTACACAACTACTCATCTACTCAGCTACTCAGCCACTCAGCTACTCATCTAATCAGCTACTCAGATTCTCAGACACTCAGCATCTCAGCCACTCAGCCACTCAGCTTCTGAGCTACTCAGATACTCAGCTACGTAGCTACTCACCTACTCAGCTACACAGCTACTCAGCTATTAAGCTACTCAGCTAGTCAGCTACACAGCTAGTCAGCTGCTCACCTACTCACCTACTCAGCTACTCAGCTACTCAGCTACACAACTACTCAGCTATTCAGCTACTCAGCTACTCAGCTACTCAGCTACTCAGCTACTCAGCTACTCTGCTACTCAGCTACTCAGCTACTCAGCTACTCATCTACTCAGCTACTCAGCCACTGAGCCACACAGCCACTCAGCTACACAGCTATTCAGCTACTCAGCTAGTCAGGTACTCAGCTACTCATCCACTCAGCCATTCAGATACTCAGCTACTCAGCTACTCAGGAACTCAGCTACTCATCTACTCACCTACTCTTATACTCAGCTACACAGCTACTCAGATACTCAGCTACTCAGCTACTCAGCCACACAGCTACACAGCTACTAATCTACTCAGCCACTCAACCAATCATCTACTCATCTACTCAGCCACTTAGCTACTCAGCTACTCAGCTACTCAGCCACTCAGCTACTCAGCCACTCAGCTACTGAGCGACTCAGCTACTCAGCTACACAGCTACTCAGCTACTCAGCTACTCAGCCACTCAGCTACTCAGCCACTCAGCTACTGAGCGACTCAGCTACTCAGCTACACAGCTACTCAGCTACTCAGCTACTCAGCTACACAACTACTCAGCTACTCAGCTACTCAGCTACTCAGCTACTCAGCTACTAAGCAACTCAGCTACTCAGCTACACAGCTACTCAGCTACTCAGATACTCAGCCAGTCAGCATCTCAGCCACTCAGCCACTCAGCTTCTGAGCTACTCAGATACTCAGGTACTCAGCTACTCATCTACTCACCTACTCATATACTCAGCTACACAGCTGCTCAGATACTCAGCTACTCAGCTACTCAGCTACACAGCTACTCAGCTACTAATCTACTCAGCCACTCAAACAATCTTCTACTCAGCTACTCAGCCACTCAGCTACTCAGCTACTCAGCTACTCAGCTACTCAGCAACTCAGCTACACAACTACTCAGCTACTCAGCTACTCAGCCACTCAGCCACTCAGCTACTCATCTACACATCCACTCAGCCACTCAGCCACTCAGCTACTCAGCTACCCAGCTACACAACTACTCATCTACTCAGCTACTCAGCCACTCAGCTACTCATCTACTCAGCTACTCAGGTACTCAGCCACTCAGCCACTCAGCTTCTGAGCTGCTCAGATACTCAGCTACGTAGCTACTCACCTACTCAGCTACACAGCTACTGACCTACTCAGCTACTCAGCTTCTCAGCTACACAACTACTCAGCTATTCAGCTACTCAGCTACTCAGCTACTCTGCTACTCAGCTACTCAGCTACTCAGCTACTCTGCTACTCAGCTACTCAGGTACTCAGCTACTCATCTACTCACCTACTCATATACCCAGCTACACAGCTGCTCAGATACTCAGCTACACAGCTACTCAGCTACTCAGCTACTCAGCTACTCTGCTACTCAGCTACTCAGCTACTCAGCTACTCATCTACTCAGCTACTCATCTACTCAGCTACTCAGCCACTGAGCCACACAGCCACTCAGCTACACAGCTATTCAGCTACTCAGCTAGTCAGGTACTCAGCTACTCATCCACTCAGCCAATCAGATACTCAGCTACTCAGCTACTCAGGTACTCAGCTACTCATCTACTCACCTACTCTTATACTCAGCTACACAGCTACTCAGATACTCAGCTACTCAGCTACTCAGCCACACAGCTACACAGCTACTAATCTACTCAGCCACTCAACCAATCATCTACTCATCTATTCAGCCACTTAGCTACTCAGCTACTCAGCTACTCAGCCACTCAGCTACTCAGCCACTCAGCTACTGAGCGACTCAGCTACTCAGCTACACAGCTACTCAGCTACTCAGCTACTCAGCTACACAACTACTCAGCTACTCAGCGATTCTGCCAATCAGCCAATCAACCAATCATCTACACAACTACTCAGCTACTCAGCTACTCAGCCACTCAGCTACTTAGCTAGTCAGCTACTCAGCTAGTCTACACAACTACTCAACTATTCAGCTACTCAGCTACTCAGCTACTCTGCTACTCAGCTACTCAGCTACTCAGCTACTCAGCTACTCATCTACTCAGCTACTCATCTACTCAGCTACTCATCCACTCAGCCACACAGCCACTCAGCTACACAGCTACTCAGCTACTCAGGTACTCAGGTACTCAGCTACTCATCCACTCAGCCAATCAGATACTCAGCTACTCAGCTACTCACCTACTCAGCTACTCAGCTACACAACTACTCAGCTACTCAGCCTCTCAGCCACTCAGCCACTCAGCTACTTAGCTAGTCAGCTACTCAGCTAGTCAGCTACTCATCTAGTCAGCTACACAGCAACTCAGCTACACAACTACTCAGCTACTCAGATACTCAGCTACTCAGCTACACAGCTACTAAGCTACTAATCTACTCAGCCACTCAGTCACTCAACCAATCATCTACACAGCTTCTCAGCTACTCAGCCACTCAGCCACTCAGCTACTCAGCTACTCTGCTACTCAGCTACTCAGGAACTCAGCTACTCATCTACTCACCTACTCATATACTCAGCTACACAGCTGCTCAGATACTCAGCTACACAGCTACTCAGCTACACAGCTACTCAGCTACTCAGCTACTCAGCTACTCAGCTACTCAGCTACTCTGCTACTCAGCTACTCAGCTACTCAGCTACTCATCTACTCAGCTACTCATCTACTCAGCTACTCAGCCACTGAGCCACCCAGCCACTCAGCTACACAGCTATTCAGCTACTCAGCTAGTCAGGTACTCAGCTACTCATCCACTCAGCCAATCAGATACTCTGCTACTCAGCTACTCAGGTACTCAGCTACTCATCTACTCACCTACTCTTATACTCAGCTACACAGCTACTCAGATACTCAGCTACTCAGCTACTCAGCCACACAGCTACACAGCTACTAATCTACTCAGCCACTCAACCAATCATCTACTCATCTACTCAGCCACTTAGCTACTCAGCTACTCAGCTACTCAGCCACTCAGCTACTCAGCCACTCAGCTACTGAGCGACTCAGCTACTCAGCTACTCATCTACTCAGCTACTCATCTACTCAGCTACTCAGCCACTGAGCCACACAGCCACTCAGCTACACAGCTATTCAGCTACTCAGCTAGTCAGGTACTCAGCTACTCATCCACTCAGCCAATCAGATACTCAGCTACTCAGCTACTCAGGTACTCAGCTACTCATCTACTCACCTACTCTTATACTCAGCTACACAGCTACTCAGATACTCAGCTACTCAGCTACTCAGCCACACAGCTACACAGCTACTAATCTACTCAGCCACTCAACCAATCATCTACTCATCTACTCAGCCACTTAGCTACTCAGCTACTCAGCTACTCAGCCACTCAGCTACTCAGCCACTCAGCTACTGAGCGACTCAGCTACTCAGCTACACAGCTACTCAGCTACTCAGCTACTCAGCTACACAACTACTCAGCTACTCAGCGATTCTGCCAATCAGCCAATCAACCAATCATCTACACAACTACTCAGCTACTCAGCTACTCAGCCACTCAGCTACTCAGCCACTCAGCTACTGAGCGACTCAGCTACTCAGCTACTCATCTACTCAGCTACTCATCTACTCAGCTACTCAGCCACTGAGCCACACAGCCACTCAGCTACACAGCTATTCAGCTACTCAGCTAGTCAGGTACTCAGCTACTCATCCACTCAGCCAATCAGATACTCAGCTACTCAGCTACTCAGGTACTCAGCTACTCATCTACTCACCTACTCTTATACTCAGCTACACAGCTACTCAGATACTCAGCTACTCAGCTACTCAGCCACACAGCTACACAGCTACTAATCTACTCAGCCACTCAACCAATCATCTACTCATCTACTCAGCCACTTAACTACTCAGCTACTCAGCTACTCAGCCACTCAGCTACTCAGCCACTCAGCTACTGAGCGACTCAGCTACTCAGCTACACAGCTACTCAGCTACTCAGCTACACAACTACTCAGCTACTCAGCGATTCTGCCAATCAGCCAATCAACCAATCATCTACACAACTACTCAGCTACTCAGCTACTCAGCCACTCAGCTACTTAGCTAGTCAGCTACTCAGCTAGTCTACACAACTACTCAGCTATTCAGCTACTCAGCTACTCAGCTACTCTGCTACTCAGCTACTCAGCTACTCAGCTACTCAGCTACTCATCTACTCAGCTACTCATCTACTCAGCTACTCATCCACTCAGCCACACAGCCACTCAGCTACACAGCTACTCAGCTACTCAGGTACTCAGGTACTCAGCTACTCATCCACTCAGCCAATCAGATACTCAGCTACTCAGCTACTCATCTACTCAGCTACTCAGCTACACAACTACTCAGCTACTCAGCCTCTCAGCCACTCAGCCACTCATCTACTTAGCTAGTCAGCTACTCAGCTAGTCAGCTACTCATCTAGTCAGCTACACAGCAACTCAGCTACACAACTACTCAGCTACTCAGATACTCAGCTACTCAGCTACACAGCTACTAAGCTACTAATCTACTCAGCCACTCAGTCACTCAACCAATCATCTACACAGCTTCTCAGCTACTCAGCCACTCAGCCACTCAGCTACTCAGCTACTCTGCTACTCAGCTACTCAGGTACTCAGCTACTCATCTACTCACCTACTCATATACTCAGCTACACAGCTGCTCAGCTACTCAGCTACTCAGCTACTCAGCTACTCAGCTACTCTGCTACTCAGCTACTCAGCTACTCAGCTACTCATCTACTCAGCTACTCATCTACTCAGCTACTCAGCCACTGAGCCACACAGCCACTCAGCTACACAGCTATTCAGCTACTCAGCTAGTCAGGTACTCAGCTACTCATCCACTCAGCCAATCAGATACTCAGCTACTCAGCTACTCAGGTACTCAGCTACTCATCTACTCACCTACTCTTATACTCAGCTGCACAGCTACTCACCTACTCAGCTACTCAGCTTCTCAGCTACACAACTACTCAGCTATTCAGCTACTCAGCTACTCAGCTACTCTGCTACTCAGCTACTCAGCTACTCAGCTACTCTGCTACTCAGCTACTCAGGTACTCAGCTACTCATCTACTCACCTACTCATATACTCAGCTACACAGCTGCTCAGATACTCAGCTACACAGCTACTCAGCTACTCAGCTACACAGCTACTCAGCTACTCAGCTACTCTGCTACTCAGCTACTCAGCTACTCAGCTACTCTGCTACTCAGCTACTCAGGTACTCAGCTACTCATCTACTCACCTACTCATATACTCAGCTACACAGCTGCTCAGATACTCAGCTACACAGCTACTCAGCTACTCAGCTACACAATTACTCAGCTACTCAGCTACTCAGTTACTCAGTTACTCAGCTACTCAGCAACTCAGCTACTCAGCTACTCAGCTAATCAGCTACTCCGCTACTCAGCTAATCAGCGACATAGCTACTCTGCTACACAACTACTCATCTACTCAGCTACTCAGCCACTCAGCTACTCATCTAATCAGCTACTCAGATTCTCAGCCACTCAGCATCTCAGCCACTCAGCCACTCAGCTTCTGAGCTACTCAGATACTCAGCTACGTAGCTACTCACCTACTCAGCTACACAGCTACTCAGCTATTAAGCTACTCAGCTAGTCAGCTACACAGCTAGTCAGCTACTCACCTACTCACCTACTCAGCTACTCAGCTACTCAGCTACACAACTACTCAGCTATTCAGCTACTCAGCTACTCAGCTACTCAGCTACTCAGCTACTCAGCTACTCTGCTACTCAGCTACTCAGCTACTCAGCTACTCATCTACTCAGCTACTCATCTACTCAGCTACTCAGCCACTGAGCCACACAGCCACTCAGCTACACAGCTATTCAGCTACTCAGCTAGTCAGGTACTCAGCTACTCATCCACTCAGCCAATCAGATACTCAGCTACTCAGCTACTCAGGTACTCAGCTACTCATCTACTCACCTACTCTTATACTCAGCTACACAGCTACTCAGATACTTAGCTACTCAGCTACTCAGCCACACAGCTACACAGCTACTAATCTACTCAGCCACTCAACCAATCATCTACTCATCTACTCAGCCACTTAGCTACTCAGCTACTCAGCTACTCAGCCACGCAGCTACTCAGCCACTCAGCTACTGAGCGACTCAGCTACTCAGCTACACAGCTACTCAGCTACTCAGCTACTCAGCTACACAACTACTCAGCTACTCAGCGATTCTGCCAATCAGCCAATCAACCAATCATCTACACAACTACTCAGCTACTCAGCTACTCAGCCACTCAGCTACTTAGCTAGTCAGCTACTCAGCTAGTCTACACAACTACTCAACTATTCAGCTACTCAGCTACTCAGCTACTCTGCTACTCAGCTACTCAGCTACTCAGCTACTCATCCACTCAGCCACACAGCCACTCAGCTACACAGCTACTCAGCTACTCAGGTACTCAGGTACTCAGCTACTCATCCACTCAGCCAATCAGATACTCAGCTACTCAGCTACTCATCTACTCAGCTACTCAGCTACACAACTACTCAGCTACTCAGCCTCTCAGCCACTCAGCTACTCAGCTACTTAGCTAGTCAGCTACTCAGCTAGTCAGCTACTCATCTAGTCAGCTACACAGCAACTCAGCTACACAACTACTCAGCTACTCAGATACTCAGCTACTCAGCTACACATCTACTAAGCTACTAATCTACTCAGCCACTCAGTCACTCAACCAATCATCTACACAGCTTCTCAGCTACTCAGCCACTCAGCCACTCAGCTACTCAGCTACTCTGCTACTCAGCTACTCAGGTACACAGCTACTCATCTACTCACCTACTCATATACTCAGCTACACAGCTGCTCAGATACTCAGCTACACAGCTACTCAGCTACACAGCTACTCAGCTACTCAGCTACTCAGCTACTCAGCTACTCAGCTACTCTGCTACTCAGCTACTCAGCTACTCAGCTACTCATCTACTCAGCTACTCATCTACTCAGCTACTCAGCCACTGAGCCACACAGCCACTCAGCTACACAGCTATTCAGCTACTCAGCTAGTCAGGTACTCAGCTACTCATCCACTCAGCCAATCAGATACTCAGCTACTCTGCTACTCAGGTACTCAGCTACTCATCTACTCACCTACTCTTATACTCAGCTACACAGCTACTCAGATACTCAGCTACTCAGCTACTCAGCCACACAGCTACACAGCTACTAATCTACTCAGCCACTCAACCAATCATCTACTCATCTACTCAGCCACTTAGCTACTCAGCTACTCAGCTACTCAGCCACTCAGCTACTCAGCCACTCAGCTACTGAGCGACTCAGCTACTCAGCTACTCATCTACTCAGCTACTCATCTACTCAGCTACTCAGCCACTGAGCCACACAGCCACTCAGCTACACAGCTATTCAGCTACTCAGCTAGTCAGGTACTCAGCTACTCATCCACTCAGCCAATCAGATACTCAGCTACTCAGCTACTCAGGTACTCAGCTACTCATCTACACACCTACTCTTATACTCAGCTACACAGCTACTCAGATACTCAGCTACTCAGCTACTCAGCCACACAGCTACACAGCTACTAATCTACTCAGCCACTCAACCAATCATCTACTCATCTACTCAGCCACTTAGCTACTCAGCTACTCAGCTACTCAGCCACTCAGCTACTCAGCCACTCAGCTACTGAGCGACTCAGCTACTCAGCTACACAGCTACTCAGCTACTCAGCTACTCAGCTACACAACTACTCAGCTACTCAGCGATTCTGCCAATCAGCCAATCAACCAATCATCTACACAACTACTCAGCTACTCAGCTACTCAGCCACTCAGCTACTCAGCCACTCAGCTACTGAGCGACTCAGCTACTCAGCTACTCATCTACTCAGCTACTCATCTACTCAGCTACTCAGCCACTGAGCCACACAGCCACTCAGCTACACAGCTATTCAGCTACTCAGCTAGTCAGGTACTCAGCTACTCATCCACTCAGCCAATCAGATACTCAGCTACTCAGCTACTCAGGTACTCAGCTACTCATCTACTCACCTACTCTTATACTCAGCTACACAGCTACTCAGATACTCAGCTACTCAGCTACTCAGCCACACAGCTACACAGCTACTAATCTACTCAGCCACTCAACCAATCATCTACTCATTTACTCAGCCACTTAGCTACTCAGCTACTCAGCTACTCAGCCACTCAGCTACTCAGCCACTCAGCTACTGAGCGACTCAGCTACTCAGCTACACAGCTACTCAGCTACTCAGCTACTCAGCTACACAACTACTCAGCTACTCAGCGATTCTGCCAATCAGCCAATCAACCAATCATCTACACAACTACTCAGCTACTCAGCTACTCAGCCACTCAGCTACTTAGCTAGTCAGCTACTCAGCTAGTCTACACAACTACTCAGCTATTCAGCTACTCAGCTACTCAGCTACTCTGCTACTCAGCTACTCAGCTACTCAGCTACTCAGCTACTCATCTACTCAGCAACTCATCTACTCAGCTACTCATCCACTCAGCCACACAGCCACTCAGCTACACAGCTACTCAGCTACTCAGGTACTCAGGTACTCAGCTACTCATCCACTCAGCCAATCAGATACTCAGCTACTCAGCTACTCATCTACTCAGCTACTCAGCTACACAACTACTCAGCTACTCAGCCTCTCAGCCACTCAGCCACTCAGCTACTTAGCTAGTCAGCTACTCAGCTAGTCAGCTACTCATCTAGTCAGCTACACAGCAACTCAGCTACACAACTACTCAGCTACTCAGATACTCAGCTACTCAGCTACACAGCTACTAAGCTACTAATCTACTCAGCCACTCAGTCACTCAACCAATCATCTACACAGCTTCTCAGCTACTCAGCCACTCAGCCACTCAGCTACTCAGCTACTCTGCTACTCAGCTACTCAGGTACTCAGCTACTCATCTACTCACCTACTCATATACTCAGCTACACAGCTGCTCAGCTACTCAGCTACTCAGCTACTCAGCTACTCAGCTACTCTGCTACTCAGCTACTCAGCTACTCAGCTACTCATCTACTCAGCTACTCATCTACTCAGCTACTCAGCCACTGAGCCACACAGCCACTCAGCTACACAGCTATTCAGCTACTCAGCTAGTCAGGTACTCAGCTACTCATCCACTCAGCCAATCAGATACTCAGCTACTCAGCTACTCAGGTACTCAGCTACTCATCTACTCACCTACTCTTATACTCAGCTGCACAGCTACTCACCTACTCAGCTACTCAGCTTCTCAGCTACACAACTACTCAGCTATTCAGCTACTCAGCTACTCAGCTACTCTGCTACTCAGCTACTCAGCTACTCAGCTACTCTGCTACTCAGCTACTCAGGTACTCAGCTACTCATCTACTCACCTACTCATATACTCAGCTACACAGCTGCTCAGATACTCAGCTACACAGCTACTCAGCTACACAGCTACTCAGCTACTCAGCTACTCAGTTACTCAGTTACTCAGCTACTCAGCAACTCAGCTACTCAGCTACTCAGCTAATCAGCTACTCCGCTACTCAGCTACTCAGCGACACAGCTACTCTGCTACACAACTACTCATCTACTCAGCTACTCAGCCACTCAGCTACTCATCTAATCAGCTACTCAGATTCTCAGCCACTCAGCATCTCAGCCACTCAGCCACTCAGCTTCTGAGCTACTCAGATACTCAGCTACGTAGCTACTCACCTACTCAGCTACACAGCTACTCAGCTATTAAGCTACTCAGCTAGTCAGCTACACAGCTAGTCAGCTACTCACCTACTCACCTACTCAGCTACTCAGCTACTCAGCTACACAACTACTCAGCTATTCAGCTACTCAGCTACTCAGCTTCTCAGCTACTTAGCTACTCAGCTACTCAGCTAGTCAGGTACTCAGCTACTCATACACTCAGCCAATCAGATACTCAGCTACTCAGCTACTCAGGTACTCAGCTACTCATCTACTCACCTACTCTTATACTCAGCTACACAGCTACTCAGATACTCAGCTACTCAGCTACTCAGCCACACAGCTACACAGCTACTAATCTACTCAGCCACTCAACCAATCATCTACTCATCTACTCAGCCACTTAGCTACTCAGCTACTCAGCTACTCAGCCACTCAGCTACTCAGCTACTCTGCTACTCAGCTACTCAGCTACTCAGCTACTCAGCTACTCATCTACTCAGCTACTCATCTACTCAGCTACTCATCCACTCAGCCACACAGCCACTCAGCTACACAGCTACTCAGCTACTCAGGTACTCAGGTACTCAGCTACTCATCCACTCTGCCAATCAGATACTCAGCTACTCAGCTACTCAGCTACTCAGCTACTCAGCTACACAACTACTCAGCTACTCAGCCACTCAGCCACTCAGCCACTCAGCTACTTAGCTAGTCAGCTACTCAGCTAGTCAGCTACTCAGCTACTCAGCCACTCAGCCACTCAGCTACTCATCTACACATCCACTCAGCCACTCAGCCACTCAGCTACTCAGCTACTCAGCTACACAACTACTCATCTACTCAGCTACTCAGCCACTCAGCTACTCATCTACTCAGCTACTCAGATACTCAACCACTCAGCATCTCAGCCACTCAGCCACTCAGCTTCTGAGCTGCTCAGATACTCAGCTACGTAGCTACTCACCTACTCAGCTACACAGCTACTCAGCTATTAAGCTACTCAGCTAGTCAGCTACACAGCTAGTCAGCTACTCACCTACTCAGCTACTCAGCTTCTCAGCTACACAACTACTCAGCTATTCAGCTACTCAGCTACTCAGCTACTCTGCTACTCAGCTACTCAGCTACTCAGCTACTCTGCTACTCAGCTACTCAGGTACTCAGCTACTCATCTACTCACCTACTCATATACTCAGCTACACAGCTGCTCAGATACTCAGCTACACAGCTACTCAGCTACTCAGCTACACAGCTACTCAGCTACTCAGCTACTCAGTTACTCAGTTATTCAGCTACTCAGCAACTCAGCTACTCAGCTACTCAGCTAATCAGCTACTCCGCTACTCAGCTACTCAGCGACACAGCTACTCAGCTACACAACTACTCATCTACTCAGCTACTCAGGTACTCAGCTACTCATCTACTCACCTACTCTTATACTCAGCTACACAGCTACTCAGATACTCAGCTACTCAGCTACTCAGCTACACAACTACTCAGCTACTCAGCCACTCAGCCACTCAGCCACTCAGCTACTTAGCTAGTCAGCTACTCAGCTAGTCAGCTACTCATCTAGTCAGCTACACAGCAACTCAGCTACACAACTACTCAGCTACTCAGATACTCAGCTACTCAGCTACACAGCTACTAAGCTACTAATCTACTCAGCCACTCAGTCACTCAACCAATCATCTACACAGCTTCTCAGCTACTCAGCCACTCAGCCACTCAGCTACTCAGCTACTCTGCTACTCAGCTACTCAGGTACTCAGCTACTCATCTACTCACCTACTCATATACTCAGCTACACAGCTGCTCAGATACTCAGCTACACAGCTACTCAGCTATACAGCTACTCAGCTACTCAGCTACTCAGTTACTCAGTTACTCAGCTACTCAGCAACTCAGCTACTCAGCTACTTAGCTAATCAGCTACTCCGCTACTCAGCCACTCAGCGACACAGCTACTCAGCTACACAGCTACACAGCTACACAGCTACTCAGCTACTAATCTACTCAGCCAATCAGCTACTCAGCTACTCAGCCACTCAGCTACTCAGCCACTCAGCTACTGAGCGACTCAGCTACTCAGCTACACAGCTACTCAGCTACTCAGCTACTCAGCTACACAGCTACTCAGCTACTCATCTACTCAGCTACTCAGATACTCAGCCACTCAGCATCTCAGCCACTCAGCCACTCAGCTTCTGAGCTACTCAGATACTCAGGTACTCAGCTACTCATCTACTCACCTACTCATATACTCAGCTACACAGCTGCTCAGATACTCAGCTACTCAGCTACTCAGCTACACAGCTACTCAGCTACTAATCTACTCAGCCACTCAACCAATCTTCTACTCAGCTACTCAGCCACTCAGCTACTCAGCTACTCAGCTACTCAACTACTCAGCAACTCAGCTACACAACTACTCAGCTACTCAGCTACTCAGCCACTCAGCCACTCAGCTACTCATCTACACATCCACTCAGCCACTCAGCCACTCAGCTACTCAGCTACTCAGCTACACAACTACTCATCTACTCAGCTACTCAGCCACTCAGCTACTCATCTACTCAGCTATTAAGCTACTCAGCTAGTCAGCTACACAGCTAGTCAGCTACTCACCTACTCACCTACTCACCTGCTCAGCTACTCAGCTACTCAGCTACACAACTACTCAGCTATTCAGCTACTCAGCTACTCAGCTACTCAGCTACTCAGCTACTCAGCTACTCTGCTACTCAGCTACTCAGCTACTCAACTACTCATCTACTCAGCTACTCATCTACTCAGCTACTCAGCCACTGAGCCACACAGCCACTCAGCTACAAAGCTATTCAGCTACTCAGCTAGTCAGGTACTCACCTACTCATCCACTCAGCCAATCAGATATTTAGCTACTCAGCTACTCAGCTACTCAGGTACTCAGCTACTCATCTACTCACCTACTCTTATACTCTGCTACACAGCTACTCAGATACTCAGCTACTCAGCTACTCAGCCACACAGCTACTCAGCTATTAAGCTACTCAGCTAGTCAGCTACACAGCTAGTCAGCTACTCACCTACTCAGCTACTCAGCTAGTCAGGTACTCACCTACTCATCCACTCAGCCAATCAGATATTTAGCTACTCAGCTACTCAGCTACTCAGGTACTCAGCTACTCATCTACTCACCTACTCTTATACTCTGCTACACAGCTACTCAGATACTCAGCTACTCAGCTACTCAGCCACACAGCTACTCAGCTATTAAGCTACTCAGCTAGTCAGCTACACAGCTAGTCAGCTACTCACCTACTCAGCTACTCAGCTACTCAGCTACACAACTACTCAGCTACTCAGCTACTCAGTTACTCAGTTACTCAGCTACTCAGCAACTCAGCTACTCAGCTACTTAGCTAATCAGCTACTCCGCTACTCAGCTACTCAGCGACACAGCTACTCAGCTACACAACTACTCATCTACTCAGCTACTCAGGTACTCAGCTACTCTGCTACTCAGCTACTCAGCTACTCAGCTACTCATCTACTCAGCTACTCATCTACTCAGCTACTCAGCCACTGAGCCACACAGCCACTCAGCTTCACAGCTATTCAGCTACTCAGCTAGTCAGGTACTCAGCTACTCATCCACTCAGCCAATCAGATACTCAGCTACTCAGCTACTCAGGTACTCAGCTACTCATCTACTCACCTACTCTTATACTCAGCTACACAGCTACTCAGATACTCAGCTACTCAGCTACTCAGCCACACAGCTACTCAGATACTCAGCTACTCAGCTACTCAGCCACACAGCTACTCAGCTATTAAGCTACTCAGCTAGTCAGCTACACAGCTAGTCAGCTACTCACCTACTCAGCTACTCAGCTACTCAGCTACACAACTACTCAGCTACACAGCTACTCAGCTACTCAGCTACTCAGCTACACAACTACTCAGCTACTCAGCGATTCTGCCAATCAGCCAATCAACCAATCATCTTCACAACTACTTCAGCTACTCAGCTACTCAGCCACTCAGCTACTTAGCTAGTCAGCTACTCAGCTAGTCTACACAACTACTCAGCTATTCAGCTACTCAGCTACTCAGCTACTCTGCTACTCAGCTACTCAGCTACTCAGCTACTCAGCTACTCATCTACTCAGCTACTCATCTACTCAGCTACTCATCCACTCAGCCACACAGCCACTCAGCTACACAGCTACTCAGCTACTCTGGTACTCAGGTACTCAGCTACTCATCCACTCAGCCAATCAGATACTCAGCTACTCAGCTACTCATCTACTCAGCTACTCAGCTACACAACTACTCAGCTACTCAGCCACTCAGCCACTCAGCCACTCAGCTACTTAGCTAGTCAGCTACTCAGCTAGTCAGCTACTCATCTAGTCAGCTACACAGCAACTCAGCTACACAACTACTCAGCTACTCAGATACTCAGCTACTCAGCTACACAGCTACTAAGCTACTAATCTACTCAGCCACTCAGTCACTCAACCAATCATCTACACAGCTTCTCAGCTACTCAGCCACTCAGCCACTCAGCTACTCAGCTACTCAGCTACTCTGCTACTCAGCTACTCAGGTACTCAGCTACTCATCTACTCACCTACTCATATACTCAGCTACACAGCTGCTCAGATACTCAGCTACACAGCTACTCAGCTACACAGCTACTCAGCTACTCAGCTACTCAGCTACTTAGCTAATCAGCTACTCCGCTACTCAGCTACTCAGCGACACAGCTACTCAGCTACACAGCTACACAGCTACACAGCTACTCAGCTACTAATCTACTCAGCCAATCAGCTACTCAGCTACTCAGCCACTCAGCTACTCAGCCACTCAGCTACTGAGCGACTCAGCTACTCAGCTACACAGCTACTAAGCTACTAATCTACTCAGCCACTCAGTCACTCAACCAATCATCTACACAGCTTCTCAGCTACTCAGCCACTCAGCCACTCAGCTACTCAGCTACTCAGCTACTCTGCTACTCAGCTACTCAGGTACTCAGCTACTCATCTACTCACCTACTCATATACTCAGCTACACAGCTGCTCAGATACTCAGCTACACAGCTACTCAGCTACACAGCTACTCAGCTACTCAGCTACTCAGCTACTTAGCTAATCAGCTACTCAGCTACACAGCTACTAAGCTACTAATCTACTCAGCCACTCAGTCACTCAACCAATCATCTACACAGCTTCTCAGCTACTCAGCCACTCAGCCACTCAGCTACTCAGCTACTCAGCTACTCTGCTACTCAGCTACTCAGGTACTCAGCTACTCATCTACTCACCTACTCATATACTCAGCTACACAGCTGCTCAGATACTCAGCTACACAGCTACTCAGCTACACAGCTACTCAGCTACTCAGCTACTCAGCTACTTAGCTAATCAGCTACTCCGCTACTCAGCTACTCAGCGACACAGCTACTCAGCTACACAGCTACACAGCTACACAGCTACTCAGCTACTAATCTACTCAGCCAATCAGCTACTCAGCTACTCAGCCACTCAGCTACTCAGCCACTCAGCTACTGAGCGACTCAGCTACTCAGCTACACAGCTACTCACCTACTCAGCTACACAGCTACTCAGCTATTAAGCTACTCAGCTAGTCAGCTACACAGCTAGTCAGCTACTCACCTACTCAGCTACTCAGCTTCTCAGCTACACAACTACTCAGCTATTCAGCTACTCAGCTACTCAGCTACTCTGCTACTCAGCTACTCAGCTACTCAGCTACTCTGCTACTCAGCTACTCAGGTACTCAGCTACTCATCTACTCACCTACTCATATACTCAGCTACACAGCTGCTCAGATACTCAGCTACACAGCTACTCAGCTACTCAGCTACACAGCTACTCAGCTACTCAGCTACTCAGTTACTCAGTTATTCAGCTACTCAGCAACTCAGCTACTCAGCTACTCAGCTAATCAGCTACTCCGCTACTCAGCTACTCAGCGACACAGCTACTCAGCTACACAACTACTCATCTACTCAGCTACTCAGCCACTCAGCTACTCATCTAATCAGCTACTCAGATTCTCAGCCACTCAGCATCTCAGCCACTCAGCCACTCAGCTTCTGAGCTACTCAGATACTCAGCTACGTAGCTACTCACCTACTCAGCTACACAGCTACTCAGATATTAAGCTACTCAGCTAGTCAGCTACACAGCTAGTCAGCTACTCACCTACTCACCTACTCAGCTACTCAGCTACTCAGCTACACAACTACTCAGCTATTCAGCTACTCAGCTACTCAGCTACTCAGCTACTCAGCTACTCAGCTACTCTGCTACTCAGCTACTCAGCTACTCAGCTACTCATCTACTCAGCTACTCATCTACTCAGCTACTCAGCCACTGAGCCACACAGCCACTCAGCTACAAAGCTATTCAGCTACTCAGCTAGTCAGGTACTCAGCTACACAACTACTCAGCTACTCAGCCACTCAGCCACTCAGCCACTCAGCTACTTAGCTAGTCAGCTACTCAGCTAGTCAGCTACTCATCTAGTCAGCTACACAGCAACTCAGCTACACAACTACTCAGCTACTCAGATACTCAGCTACTCAGCTACACAGCTACTAAGCTACTAATCTACTCAGCCACTCAGTCACTCAACCAATCATCTACACAGCTTCTCAGCTACTCAGCCACTCAGCCACTCAGCTACTCAGCTACTCTGCTACTCAGCTACTCAGGTACTCAGCTACTCATCTACTCACCTACTCATATACTCAGCTACACAGCTGCTCAGATACTCAGCTACACAGCTACTCAGCTACACAGCTACTCAGCTACTCAGCTACTCAGTTACTCAGTTACTCAGCTACTCAGCAACTCAGCTACTCAGCTACTTAGCTAATCAGCTACTCCGCTACTCAGCTACTCAGCGACACAGCTACTCAGCTACACAGCTACACAGCTACACAGCTACTCAGCTACTAATCTACTCAGCCAATCAGCTACTCAGCTACTCAGCCACTCAGCTACTCAGCCACTCAGCTACTGAGCGACTCAGCTACTCAGCTACACAGCTACTCAGCTACTCAGCTACTCAGCTACACAGCTACTCAGCTACTCATCTACTCAGCTACTCAGATACTCAGCCACTCAGCATCTCAGCCACTCAGCCACTCAGCTTCTGAGCTACTCAGATACTCAGGTACTCAGCTACTCATCTACTCACCTACTCATATACTCAGCTACACAGCTGCTCAGATACTCAGCTACTCAGCTACTCAGCTACACAGCTACTCAGCTACTAATCTACTCAGCCACTCAACCAATCTTCTACTCAGGTACTCAGCTACTCATCTACTCACCTACTCTTATACTCAGCTACACAGCTACTCAGATACTCAGCTACTCAGCTACTCAGCCACACAGCTACACAGCTACTAATCTACTCAGCCACTCAACCAATCATCTACTCATCTACTCAGCCACTTAGCTACTCAGCTACTCAGCTACTCAGCCACTCAGCTACTCAGCCACTCAGCTACTGAGCGACTCAGCTACTCAGCTACTCATCTACTCAGCTACTCATCTACTCAGCTACTCAGCCACTGAGCCACACAGCCACTCAGCTACACAGCTATTCAGCTACTCAGCTAGTCAGGTACTCAGCTACTCATCCACTCAGCCAATCAGATACTCAGCTACTCAGCTACTCAGGTACTCAGCTACTCATCTACTCACCTACTCTTATACTCAGCTACACAGCTACTCAGATACTCAGCTACTCAGCTACTCAGCCACACAGCTACACAGCTACTAATCTACTCAGCCACTCAACCAATCATCTACTCATCTACTCAGCCACTTAGCTACTCAGCTACTCAGCTACTCAGCCACTCAGCTACTCAGCCACTCAGCTACTGAGCGACTCAGCTACTCAGCTACACAGCTACTCAGCTACTCAGCTACTCAGCTACACAACTACTCAGCTACTCAGCGATTCTGCCAATCAGCCAATCAACCAATCATCTACACAACTACTCAGCTACTCAGCTACTCAGCCACTCAGCTACTCAGCCACTCAGCTACTGAGCGACTCAGCTACTCAGCTACTCATCTACTCAGCTACTCATCTACTCAGCTACTCAGCCACTGAGCCACACAGCCACTCAGCTACACAGCTATTCAGCTACTCAGCTAGTCAGGTACTCAGCTACTCATCCACTCAGCCAATCAGATACTCAGCTACTCAGCTACTCAGGTACTCAGCTACTCATCTACTCACCTACTCTTATACTCAGCTACACAGCTACTCAGATACTCAGCTACTCAGCTACTCAGCCACACAGCTACACAGCTACTAATCTACTCAGCCACTCAACCAATCATCTACTCATCTACTCAGCCACTTAGCTACTCAGCTACTCAGCTACTCAGCCACTCAGCTACTCAGCCACTCAGCTACTGAGCGACTCAGCTACTCAGCTACACAGCTACTCAGCTACTCAGCTACACAACTACTCAGCTACTCAGCGATTCTGCCAATCAGCCAATCAACCAATCATCTACACAACTACTCAGCTACTCAGCTACTCAGCCACTCAGCTACTTAGCTAGTCAGCTACTCAGCTAGTCTACACAACTACTCAGCTATTCAGCTACTCAGCTACTCAGCTACTCTGCTACTCAGCTACTCAGCTACTCAGCTACTCAGCTACTCATCTACTCAGCTACTCATCTACTCAGCTACTCATCCACTCAGCCACACAGCCACTCAGCTACACAGCTACTCAGCTACTCAGGTACTCAGGTACTCAGCTACTCATCCACTCAGCCAATCAGATACTCAGCTACTCAGCTACTCATCTACTCAGCTACTCAGCTACACAACTACTCAGCTACTCAGCCTCTCAGCCACTCAGCCACTCAGCTACTTAGCTAGTCAGCTACTCAGCTAGTCAGCTACTCATCTAGTCAGCTACACAGCAACTCAGCTACACAACTACTCAGCTACTCAGATACTCAGCTACTCAGCTACACAGCTACTAAGCTACTAATCTACTCAGCCACTCAGTCACTCAACCAATCATCTACACAGCTTCTCAGCTACTCAGCCACTCAGCCACTCAGCTACTCAGCTACTCTGCTACTCAGCTACTCAGGTACTCAGCTACTCATCTACTCACCTACTCATATACTCAGCTACACAGCTGCTCAGCTACTCAGCTACTCAGCTACTCAGCTACTCAGCTACTCTGCTACTCAGCTACTCAGCTACTCAGCTACTCATCTACTCAGCTACTCATCTACTCAGCTACTCAGCCACTGAGCCACACAGCCACTCAGCTACACAGCTATTCAGCTACTCAGCTAGTCAGGTACTCAGCTACTCATCCACTCAGCCAATCAGATACTCAGCTACTCAGCTACTCAGGTACTCAGCTACTCATCTACTCACCTACTCTTATACTCAGCTGCACAGCTACTCACCTACTCAGCTACTCAGCTTCTCAGCTACACAACTACTCAGCTATTCAGCTACTCAGCTACTCAGCTACTCTGCTACTCAGCTACTCAGCTACTCAGCTACTCTGCTACTCAGCTACTCAGGTACTCAGCTACTCATCTACTCACCTACTCATATACTCAGCTACACAGCTGCTCAGATACTCAGCTACACAGCTACTCAGCTACTCAGCTACACAGCTACTCAGCTACTCAGCTACTCTGCTACTCAGCTACTCAGCTACTCAGCTACTCTGCTACTCAGCTACTCAGGTACTCAGCTACTCATCTACTCACCTACTCATATACTCAGCTACACAGCTGCTCAGATACTCAGCTACACAGCTACTCAGCTACTCAGCTACACAATTACTCAGCTACTCAGCTACTCAGTTACTCAGTTACTCAGCTACTCAGCAACTCAGCTACTCAGCTACTCAGCTAATCAGCTACTCCGCTACTCAGCTAATCAGCGACATAGCTACTCTGCTACACAACTACTCATCTACTCAGCTACTCAGCCACTCAGCTACTCATCTAATCAGCTACTCAGATTCTCAGCCACTCAGCATCTCAGCCACTCAGCCACTCAGCTTCTGAGCTACTCAGATACTCAGCTACGTAGCTACTCACCTACTCAGCTACACAGCTACTCAGCTATTAAGCTACTCAGCTAGTCAGCTACACAGCTAGTCAGCTACTCACCTACTCACCTACTCAGCTACTCAGCTACTCAGCTACACAACTACTCAGCTATTCAGCTACTCAGCTACTCAGCTACTCAGCTACTCAGCTACTCAGCTACTCTGCTACTCAGCTACTCAGCTACTCAGCTACTCATCTACTCAGCTACTCATCTACTCAGCTACTCAGCCACTGAGCCACACAGCCACTCAGCTACACAGCTATTCAGCTACTCAGCTAGTCAGGTACTCAGCTACTCATCCACTCAGCCAATCAGATACTCAGCTACTCAGCTACTCAGGTACTCAGCTACTCATCTACTCACCTACTCTTATACTCAGCTACACAGCTACTCAGATACTCAGCTACTCAGCTACTCAGCCACACAGCTACACAGCTACTAATCTACTCAGCCACTCAACCAATCATCTACTCATCTACTCAGCCACTTAGCTACTCAGCTACTCAGCTACTCAGCCACGCAGCTACTCAGCCACTCAGCTACTGAGCGACTCAGCTACTCAGCTACACAGCTACTCAGCTACTCAGCTACTCAGCTACACAACTACTCAGCTACTCAGCGATTCTGCCAATCAGCCAATCAACCAATCATCTACACAACTACTCAGCTACTCAGCTACTCAGCCACTCAGCTACTTAGCTAGTCAGCTACTCAGCTAGTCTACACAACTACTCAACTATTCAGCTACTCAGCTACTCAGCTACTCTGCTACTCAGCTACTCAGCTACTCAGCTACTCATCCACTCAGCCACACAGCCACTCAGCTACACAGCTACTCAGCTACTCAGGTACTCAGGTACTCAGCTACTCATCCACTCAGCCAATCAGATACTCAGCTACTCAGCTACTCATCTACTCAGCTACTCAGCTACACAACTACTCAGCTACTCAGCCTCTCAGCCACTCAGCTACTCAGCTACTTAGCTAGTCAGCTACTCAGCTAGTCAGCTACTCATCTAGTCAGCTACACAGCAACTCAGCTACACAACTACTCAGCTACTCAGATACTCAGCTACTCAGCTACACATCTACTAAGCTACTAATCTACTCAGCCACTCAGTCACTCAACCAATCATCTACACAGCTTCTCAGCTACTCAGCCACTCAGCCACTCAGCTACTCAGCTACTCTGCTACTCAGCTACTCAGGTACACAGCTACTCATCTACTCACCTACTCATATACTCAGCTACACAGCTGCTCAGATACTCAGCTACACAGCTACTCAGCTACACAGCTACTCAGCTACTCAGCTACTCAGCTACTCAGCTACTCAGCTACTCTGCTACTCAGCTACTCAGCTACTCAGCTACTCATCTACTCAGCTACTCATCTACTCAGCTACTCAGCCACTGAGCCACACAGCCACTCAGCTACACAGCTATTCAGCTACTCAGCTAGTCAGGTACTCAGCTACTCATCCACTCAGCCAATCAGATACTCAGCTACTCTGCTACTCAGGTACTCAGCTACTCATCTACTCACCTACTCTTATACTCAGCTACACAGCTACTCAGATACTCAGCTACTCAGCTACTCAGCCACACAGCTACACAGCTACTAATCTACTCAGCCACTCAACCAATCATCTACTCATCTACTCAGCCACTTAGCTACTCAGCTACTCAGCTACTCAGCCACTCAGCTACTCAGCCACTCAGCTACTGAGCGACTCAGCTACTCAGCTACTCATCTACTCAGCTACTCATCTACTCAGCTACTCAGCCACTGAGCCACACAGCCACTCAGCTACACAGCTATTCAGCTACTCAGCTAGTCAGGTACTCAGCTACTCATCCACTCAGCCAATCAGATACTCAGCTACTCAGCTACTCAGGTACTCAGCTACTCATCTACACACCTACTCTTATACTCAGCTACACAGCTACTCAGATACTCAGCTACTCAGCTACTCAGCCACACAGCTACACAGCTACTAATCTACTCAGCCACTCAACCAATCATCTACTCATCTACTCAGCCACTTAGCTACTCAGCTACTCAGCTACTCAGCCACTCAGCTACTCAGCCACTCAGCTACTGAGCGACTCAGCTACTCAGCTACACAGCTACTCAGCTACTCAGCTACTCAGCTACACAACTACTCAGCTACTCAGCGATTCTGCCAATCAGCCAATCAACCAATCATCTACACAACTACTCAGCTACTCAGCTACTCAGCCACTCAGCTACTCAGCCACTCAGCTACTGAGCGACTCAGCTACTCAGCTACTCATCTACTCAGCTACTCATCTACTCAGCTACTCAGCCACTGAGCCACACAGCCACTCAGCTACACAGCTATTCAGCTACTCAGCTAGTCAGGTACTCAGCTACTCATCCACTCAGCCAATCAGATACTCAGCTACTCAGCTACTCAGGTACTCAGCTACTCATCTACTCACCTACTCTTATACTCAGCTACACAGCTACTCAGATACTCAGCTACTCAGCTACTCAGCCACACAGCTACACAGCTACTAATCTACTCAGCCACTCAACCAATCATCTACTCATTTACTCAGCCACTTAGCTACTCAGCTACTCAGCTACTCAGCCACTCAGCTACTCAGCCACTCAGCTACTGAGCGACTCAGCTACTCAGCTACACAGCTACTCAGCTACTCAGCTACTCAGCTACACAACTACTCAGCTACTCAGCGATTCTGCCAATCAGCCAATCAACCAATCATCTACACAACTACTCAGCTACTCAGCTACTCAGCCACTCAGCTACTTAGCTAGTCAGCTACTCAGCTAGTCTACACAACTACTCAGCTATTCAGCTACTCAGCTACTCAGCTACTCTGCTACTCAGCTACTCAGCTACTCAGCTACTCAGCTACTCATCTACTCAGCTACTCATCTACTCAGCTACTCATCCACTCAGCCACACAGCCACTCAGCTACACAGCTACTCAGCTACTCAGGTACTCAGGTACTCAGCTACTCATCCACTCAGCCAATCAGATACTCAGCTACTCAGCTACTCATCTACTCAGCTACTCAGCTACACAACTACTCAGCTACTCAGCCTCTCAGCCACTCAGCCACTCAGCTACTTAGCTAGTCAGCTACTCAGCTAGTCAGCTACTCATCTAGTCAGCTACACAGCAACTCAGCTACACAACTACTCAGCTACTCAGATACTCAGCTACTCAGCTACACAGCTACTAAGCTACTAATCTACTCAGCCACTCAGTCACTCAACCAATCATCTACACAGCTTCTCAGCTACTCAGCCACTCAGCCACTCAGCTACTCAGCTACTCTGCTACTCAGCTACTCAGGTACTCAGCTACTCATCTACTCACCTACTCATATACTCAGCTACACAGCTGCTCAGCTACTCAGCTACTCAGCTACTCAGCTACTCAGCTACTCTGCTACTCAGCTACTCAGCTACTCAGCTACTCATCTACTCAGCTACTCATCTACTCAGCTACTCAGCCACTGAGCCACACAGCCACTCAGCTACACAGCTATTCAGCTACTCAGCTAGTCAGGTACTCAGCTACTCATCCACTCAGCCAATCAGATACTCAGCTACTCAGCTACTCAGGTACTCAGCTACTCATCTACTCACCTACTCTTATACTCAGCTGCACAGCTACTCACCTACTCAGCTACTCAGCTTCTCAGCTACACAACTACTCAGCTATTCAGCTACTCAGCTACTCAGCTACTCTGCTACTCAGCTACTCAGCTACTCAGCTACTCTGCTACTCAGCTACTCAGGTACTCAGCTACTCATCTACTCACCTACTCATATACTCAGCTACACAGCTGCTCAGATACTCAGCTACACAGCTACTCAGCTACACAGCTACTCAGCTACTCAGCTACTCAGTTACTCAGTTACTCAGCTACTCAGCAACTCAGCTACTCAGCTACTCAGCTAATCAGCTACTCCGCTACTCAGCTACTCAGCGACACAGCTACTCTGCTACACAACTACTCATCTACTCAGCTACTCAGCCACTCAGCTACTCATCTAATCAGCTACTCAGATTCTCAGCCACTCAGCATCTCAGCCACTCAGCCACTCAGCTTCTGAGCTACTCAGATACTCAGCTACGTAGCTACTCACCTACTCAGCTACACAGCTACTCAGCTATTAAGCTACTCAGCTAGTCAGCTACACAGCTAGTCAGCTACTCACCTACTCACCTACTCAGCTACTCAGCTACTCAGCTACACAACTACTCAGCTATTCAGCTACTCAGCTACTCAGCTTCTCAGCTACTTAGCTACTCAGCTACTCAGCTAGTCAGGTACTCAGCTACTCATACACTCAGCCAATCAGATACTCAGCTACTCAGCTACTCAGGTACTCAGCTACTCATCTACTCACCTACTCTTATACTCAGCTACACAGCTACTCAGATACTCAGCTACTCAGCTACTCAGCCACACAGCTACACAGCTACTAATCTACTCAGCCACTCAACCAATCATCTACTCATCTACTCAGCCACTTAGCTACTCAGCTACTCAGCTACTCAGCCACTCAGCTACTCAGCTACTCTGCTACTCAGCTACTCAGCTACTCAGCTACTCAGCTACTCATCTACTCAGCTACTCATCTACTCAGCTACTCATCCACTCAGCCACACAGCCACTCAGCTACACAGCTACTCAGCTACTCAGGTACTCAGGTACTCAGCTACTCATCCACTCTGCCAATCAGATACTCAGCTACTCAGCTACTCAGCTACTCAGCTACTCAGCTACACAACTACTCAGCTACTCAGCCACTCAGCCACTCAGCCACTCAGCTACTTAGCTAGTCAGCTACTCAGCTAGTCAGCTACTCAGCTACTCAGCCACTCAGCCACTCAGCTACTCATCTACACATCCACTCAGCCACTCAGCCACTCAGCTACTCAGCTACTCAGCTACACAACTACTCATCTACTCAGCTACTCAGCCACTCAGCTACTCATCTACTCAGCTACTCAGATACTCAACCACTCAGCATCTCAGCCACTCAGCCACTCAGCTTCTGAGCTGCTCAGATACTCAGCTACGTAGCTACTCACCTACTCAGCTACACAGCTACTCAGCTATTAAGCTACTCAGCTAGTCAGCTACACAGCTAGTCAGCTACTCACCTACTCAGCTACTCAGCTTCTCAGCTACACAACTACTCAGCTATTCAGCTACTCAGCTACTCAGCTACTCTGCTACTCAGCTACTCAGCTACTCAGCTACTCTGCTACTCAGCTACTCAGGTACTCAGCTACTCATCTACTCACCTACTCATATACTCAGCTACACAGCTGCTCAGATACTCAGCTACACAGCTACTCAGCTACTCAGCTACACAGCTACTCAGCTACTCAGCTACTCAGTTACTCAGTTATTCAGCTACTCAGCAACTCAGCTACTCAGCTACTCAGCTAATCAGCTACTCCGCTACTCAGCTACTCAGCGACACAGCTACTCAGCTACACAACTACTCATCTACTCAGCTACTCAGGTACTCAGCTACTCATCTACTCACCTACTCTTATACTCAGCTACACAGCTACTCAGATACTCAGCTACTCAGCTACTCAGCTACACAACTACTCAGCTACTCAGCCACTCAGCCACTCAGCCACTCAGCTACTTAGCTAGTCAGCTACTCAGCTAGTCAGCTACTCATCTAGTCAGCTACACAGCAACTCAGCTACACAACTACTCAGCTACTCAGATACTCAGCTACTCAGCTACACAGCTACTAAGCTACTAATCTACTCAGCCACTCAGTCACTCAACCAATCATCTACACAGCTTCTCAGCTACTCAGCCACTCAGCCACTCAGCTACTCAGCTACTCTGCTACTCAGCTACTCAGGTACTCAGCTACTCATCTACTCACCTACTCATATACTCAGCTACACAGCTGCTCAGATACTCAGCTACACAGCTACTCAGCTACACAGCTACTCAGCTACTCAGCTACTCAGTTACTCAGTTACTCAGCTACTCAGCAACTCAGCTACTCAGCTACTTAGCTAATCAGCTACTCCGCTACTCAGCCACTCAGCGACACAGCTACTCAGCTACACAGCTACACAGCTACACAGCTACTCAGCTACTAATCTACTCAGCCAATCAGCTACTCAGCTACTCAGCCACTCAGCTACTCAGCCACTCAGCTACTGAGCGACTCAGCTACTCAGCTACACAGCTACTCAGCTACTCAGCTACTCAGCTACACAGCTACTCAGCTACTCATCTACTCAGCTACTCAGATACTCAGCCACTCAGCATCTCAGCCACTCAGCCACTCAGCTTCTGAGCTACTCAGATACTCAGGTACTCAGCTACTCATCTACTCACCTACTCATATACTCAGCTACACAGCTGCTCAGATACTCAGCTACTCAGCTACTCAGCTACACAGCTACTCAGCTACTAATCTACTCAGCCACTCAACCAATCTTCTACTCAGCTACTCAGCCACTCAGCTACTCAGCTACTCAGCTACTCAGCTACTCAGCAACTCAGCTACACAACTACTCAGCTACTCAGCTACTCAGCCACTCAGCCACTCAGCTACTCATCTACACATCCACTCAGCCACTCAGCCACTCAGCTACTCAGCTACTCAGCTACACAACTACTCATCTACTCAGCTACTCAGCCACTCAGCTACTCATCTACTCAGCTATTAAGCTACTCAGCTAGTCAGCTACACAGCTAGTCAGCTACTCACCTACTCACCTACTCACCTGCTCAGCTACTCAGCTACTCAGCTACACAACTACTCAGCTATTCAGCTACTCAGCTACTCAGCTACTCAGCTACTCAGCTACTCAGCTACTCTGCTACTCAGCTACTCAGCTACTCAACTACTCATCTACTCAGCTACTCATCTACTCAGCTACTCAGCCACTGAGCCACACAGCCACTCAGCTACAAAGCTATTCAGCTACTCAGCTAGTCAGGTACTCACCTACTCATCCACTCAGCCAATCAGATATTTAGCTACTCAGCTACTCAGCTACTCAGGTACTCAGCTACTCATCTACTCACCTACTCTTATACTCTGCTACACAGCTACTCAGATACTCAGCTACTCAGCTACTCAGCCACACAGCTACTCAGCTATTAAGCTACTCAGCTAGTCAGCTACACAGCTAGTCAGCTACTCACCTACTCAGCTACTCAGCTAGTCAGGTACTCACCTACTCATCCACTCAGCCAATCAGATATTTAGCTACTCAGCTACTCAGCTACTCAGGTACTCAGCTACTCATCTACTCACCTACTCTTATACTCTGCTACACAGCTACTCAGATACTCAGCTACTCAGCTACTCAGCCACACAGCTACTCAGCTATTAAGCTACTCAGCTAGTCAGCTACACAGCTAGTCAGCTACTCACCTACTCAGCTACTCAGCTACTCAGCTACACAACTACTCAGCTACTCAGCTACTCAGTTACTCAGTTACTCAGCTACTCAGCAACTCAGCTACTCAGCTACTTAGCTAATCAGCTACTCCGCTACTCAGCTACTCAGCGACACAGCTACTCAGCTACACAACTACTCATCTACTCAGCTACTCAGGTACTCAGCTACTCTGCTACTCAGCTACTCAGCTACTCAGCTACTCATCTACTCAGCTACTCATCTACTCAGCTACTCAGCCACTGAGCCACACAGCCACTCAGCTTCACAGCTATTCAGCTACTCAGCTAGTCAGGTACTCAGCTACTCATCCACTCAGCCAATCAGATACTCAGTTACTCAGCTACTCAGGTACTCAGCTACTCATCTACTCACCTACTCTTATACTCAGCTACACAGCTACTCAGATACTCAGCTACTCAGCTACTCAGCCACACAGCTACTCAGATACTCAGCTACTCAGCTACTCAGCCACACAGCTACTCAGCTATTAAGCTACTCAGCTAGTCAGCTACACAGCTAGTCAGCTACTCACCTACTCAGCTACTCAGCTACTCAGCTACACAACTACTCAGCTACACAGCTACTCAGCTACTCAGCTACTCAGCTACACAACTACTCAGCTACTCAGCGATTCTGCCAATCAGCCAATCAACCAATCATCTTCACAACTACTTCAGCTACTCAGCTACTCAGCCACTCAGCTACTTAGCTAGTCAGCTACTCAGCTAGTCTACACAACTACTCAGCTATTCAGCTACTCAGCTACTCAGCTACTCTGCTACTCAGCTACTCAGCTACTCAGCTACTCAGCTACTCATCTACTCAGCTACTCATCTACTCAGCTACTCATCCACTCAGCCACACAGCCACTCAGCTACACAGCTACTCAGCTACTCTGGTACTCAGGTACTCAGCTACTCATCCACTCAGCCAATCAGATACTCAGCTACTCAGCTACTCATCTACTCAGCTACTCAGCTACACAACTACTCAGCTACTCAGCCACTCAGCCACTCAGCCACTCAGCTACTTAGCTAGTCAGCTACTCAGCTAGTCAGCTACTCATCTAGTCAGCTACACAGCAACTCAGCTACACAACTACTCAGCTACTCAGATACTCAGCTACTCAGCTACACAGCTACTAAGCTACTAATCTACTCAGCCACTCAGTCACTCAACCAATCATCTACACAGCTTCTCAGCTACTCAGCCACTCAGCCACTCAGCTACTCAGCTACTCAGCTACTCTGCTACTCAGCTACTCAGGTACTCAGCTACTCATCTACTCACCTACTCATATACTCAGCTACACAGCTGCTCAGATACTCAGCTACACAGCTACTCAGCTACACAGCTACTCAGCTACTCAGCTACTCAGCTACTTAGCTAATCAGCTACTCCGCTACTCAGCTACTCAGCGACACAGCTACTCAGCTACACAGCTACACAGCTACACAGCTACTCAGCTACTAATCTACTCAGCCAATCAGCTACTCAGCTACTCAGCCACTCAGCTACTCAGCCACTCAGCTACTGAGCGACTCAGCTACTCAGCTACACAGCTACTAAGCTACTAATCTACTCAGCCACTCAGTCACTCAACCAATCATCTACACAGCTTCTCAGCTACTCAGCCACTCAGCCACTCAGCTACTCAGCTACTCAGCTACTCTGCTACTCAGCTACTCAGGTACTCAGCTACTCATCTACTCACCTACTCATATACTCAGCTACACAGCTGCTCAGATACTCAGCTACACAGCTACTCAGCTACACAGCTACTCAGCTACTCAGCTACTCAGCTACTTAGCTAATCAGCTACTCAGCTACACAGCTACTAAGCTACTAATCTACTCAGCCACTCAGTCACTCAACCAATCATCTACACAGCTTCTCAGCTACTCAGCCACTCAGCCACTCAGCTACTCAGCTACTCAGCTACTCTGCTACTCAGCTACTCAGGTACTCAGCTACTCATCTACTCACCTACTCATATACTCAGCTACACAGCTGCTCAGATACTCAGCTACACAGCTACTCAGCTACACAGCTACTCAGCTACTCAGCTACTCAGCTACTTAGCTAATCAGCTACTCCGCTACTCAGCTACTCAGCGACACAGCTACTCAGCTACACAGCTACACAGCTACACAGCTACTCAGCTACTAATCTACTCAGCCAATCAGCTACTCAGCTACTCAGCCACTCAGCTACTCAGCCACTCAGCTACTGAGCGACTCAGCTACTCAGCTACACAGCTACTCACCTACTCAGCTACACAGCTACTCAGCTATTAAGCTACTCAGCTAGTCAGCTACACAGCTAGTCAGCTACTCACCTACTCAGCTACTCAGCTTCTCAGCTACACAACTACTCAGCTATTCAGCTACTCAGCTACTCAGCTACTCTGCTACTCAGCTACTCAGCTACTCAGCTACTCTGCTACTCAGCTACTCAGGTACTCAGCTACTCATCTACTCACCTACTCATATACTCAGCTACACAGCTGCTCAGATACTCAGCTACACAGCTACTCAGCTACTCAGCTACACAGCTACTCAGCTACTCAGCTACTCAGTTACTCAGTTATTCAGCTACTCAGCAACTCAGCTACTCAGCTACTCAGCTAATCAGCTACTCCGCTACTCAGCTACTCAGCGACACAGCTACTCAGCTACACAACTACTCATCTACTCAGCTACTCAGCCACTCAGCTACTCATCTAATCAGCTACTCAGATTCTCAGCCACTCAGCATCTCAGCCACTCAGCCACTCAGCTTCTGAGCTACTCAGATACTCAGCTACGTAGCTACTCACCTACTCAGCTACACAGCTACTCAGATATTAAGCTACTCAGCTAGTCAGCTACACAGCTAGTCAGCTACTCACCTACTCACCTACTCAGCTACTCAGCTACTCAGCTACACAACTACTCAGCTATTCAGCTACTCAGCTACTCAGCTACTCAGCTACTCAGCTACTCAGCTACTCTGCTACTCAGCTACTCAGCTACTCAGCTACTCATCTACTCAGCTACTCATCTACTCAGCTACTCAGCCACTGAGCCACACAGCCACTCAGCTACAAAGCTATTCAGCTACTCAGCTAGTCAGGTACTCAGCTACACAACTACTCAGCTACTCAGCCACTCAGCCACTCAGCCACTCAGCTACTTAGCTAGTCAGCTACTCAGCTAGTCAGCTACTCATCTAGTCAGCTACACAGCAACTCAGCTACACAACTACTCAGCTACTCAGATACTCAGCTACTCAGCTACACAGCTACTAAGCTACTAATCTACTCAGCCACTCAGTCACTCAACCAATCATCTACACAGCTTCTCAGCTACTCAGCCACTCAGCCACTCAGCTACTCAGCTACTCTGCTACTCAGCTACTCAGGTACTCAGCTACTCATCTACTCACCTACTCATATACTCAGCTACACAGCTGCTCAGATACTCAGCTACACAGCTACTCAGCTACACAGCTACTCAGCTACTCAGCTACTCAGTTACTCAGTTACTCAGCTACTCAGCAACTCAGCTACTCAGCTACTTAGCTAATCAGCTACTCCGCTACTCAGCTACTCAGCGACACAGCTACTCAGCTACACAGCTACACAGCTACACAGCTACTCAGCTACTAATCTACTCAGCCAATCAGCTACTCAGCTACTCAGCCACTCAGCTACTCAGCCACTCAGCTACTGAGCGACTCAGCTACTCAGCTACACAGCTACTCAGCTACTCAGCTACTCAGCTACACAGCTACTCAGCTACTCATCTACTCAGCTACTCAGATACTCAGCCACTCAGCATCTCAGCCACTCAGCCACTCAGCTTCTGAGCTACTCAGATACTCAGGTACTCAGCTACTCATCTACTCACCTACTCATATACTCAGCTACACAGCTGCTCAGATACTCAGCTACTCAGCTACTCAGCTACACAGCTACTCAGCTACTAATCTACTCAGCCACTCAACCAATCTTCTACTCAGCTACTCAGCCACTCAGCTACTCAGCTACTCAGCTACTCAGCTACTCAGCAACTCAGCTACACAACTACTCAGCTACTCAGCTACTCAGCCACTCAGCCACTCAGCTACTCATCTACACATCCACTCAGCCACTCAGCCACTCAGCTACTCAGCTACTCAGCTACACAACTACTCATCTACTCAGCTACTCAGCCACTCAGCTACTCATCTACTCAGCTACTCAGATACTCAACCACTCAGCATCTCAGCCACTCAGCCACTCAGCTTCTGAGCTGCTCAGATACTCAGCTACGTAGCTACTCACCTACTCAGCTACACAGCTACTCAGCTATTAAGCTACTCAGCTAGTCAGCTACACAGCTAGTCAGCTACTCACCTACTCAGCTACTCAGCTTCTCAGCTACACAACTACTCAGCTATTCAGCTACTCAGCTACTCAGCTACTCTGCTACTCAGCTACTCAGCTACTCAGCTACTCTGCTACTCAGCTACTCAGGTACTCAGCTACTCATCTACTCACCTACTCATATACTCAGCTACACAGCTGCTCAGATACTCAGCTACACAGCTACTCAGCTACTCAGCTACACAGCTACTCAGCTACTCAGCTACTCAGTTACTCAGTTATTCAGCTACTCAGCAACTCAGCTACTCAGCTACTCAGCTAATCAGCTACTCCGCTACTCAGCTACTCAGCGACACAGCTACTCAGCTACACAACTACTCATCTACTCAGCTACTCAGCCACTCAGCTACTCATCTAATCAGCTACTCAGATTCTCAGCCACTCAGCATCTCAGACACTCAGCCACTCAGCTTCTGAGCTACTCAGATACTCAGCTACGTAGCTACTCACCTACTCAGCTACACAGCTACTCAGATATTAAGCTACTCAGCTAGTCAGCTACACAGCTAGTCAGCTACTCACCTACTCACCTACTCAGCTACTCAGCTACTCAGCTACACAACTACTCAGCTATTCAGCTACTCAGCTACTCAGCTACTCAGCTACTCAGCTACTCTGCTACTCAGCTACTCAGCTACTCAGCTACTCATCTACTCAGCTACTCATCTACTCAGCTACTCAGCCACTGAGCCACACAGCCACTCAGCTACAAAGCTATTCAGCTACTCAGCTAGTCAGGTACTCAGCTACACATCTACTCAGCTACTCAGCCACTCAGCCACTCAGCCACTCAGCTACTTAGCTAGTCAGCTAATCAGCTAGTCAGCTACTCATCTAGTCAGCTACACAGCAACTCAGCTACACAACTACTCAGCTACTCAGATACTCAGCTACTCAGCTACACAGCTACTAAGCTACTAATCTACTCAGCCACTCAGTCACTCAACCAATCATCTACACAGCTTCTCAGCTACTCAGCCACTCAGCCACTCAGCTACTCAGCTACTCTGCTACTCAGCTACTCAGGTACTCAGCTACTCATCTACTCACCTACTCATATACTCAGCTACACAGCTGCTCAGATACTCAGCTACACAGCTACTCAGCTACACAGCTACTCAGCTACTCAGCTACTCAGTTACTCAGTTACTCAGCTACTCAGCAACTCAGCTACTCAGCTACTTAGCTAATCAGCTACTCCGCTACTCAGCTACTCAGCGACACAGCTACTCAGCTACACAGCTACACAGCTACACAGCTACTCAGCTACTAATCTACTCAGCCAATCAGCTACTCAGCTACTCAGCCACTCAGCTACTCAGCCACTCAGCTACTGAGCGACTCAGCTACTCAGCTACACAGCTACTCAGCTACTCAGCTACTCAGCTACACAGCTACTCAGCTACTCATCTACTCAGCTACTCAGATACTCAGCCACTCAGCATCTCAGCCACTCAGCCACTCAGCTTCTGAGCTACTCAGATACTCAGGTACTCAGCTACTCATCTACTCACCTACTCATATACTCAGCTACACAGCTGCTCAGATACTCAGCTACTCAGCTACTCAGCTACACAGCTACTCAGCTACTAATCTACTCAGCCACTCAACCAATCTTCTACTCAGCTACTCAGCCACTCAGCTACTCAGCTACTCAGCTACTCAGCTACTCAGCAACTCAGCTACACAACTACTCAGCTACTCAGCTACTCAGCCACTCAGCCACTCAGCTACTCATCTACACATCCACTCAGCCACTCAGCCACTCAGCTACTCAGCTACTCAGCTACACAACTACTCATCTACTCAGCTACTCTGCCACTCAGCTACTCATCTACTCAGCTACTCAGATACTCAACCACTCAGCATCTCAGCCACTCAGCCACTCAGCTTCTGAGCTGCTCAGATACTCAGCTACGTAGCTACTCACCTACTCAGCTACACAGCTACTCAGCTATTAAGCTACTCAGCTAGTCAGCTACACAGCTAGTCAGCTACTCACCTACTCAGCTACTCAGCTTCTCAGCTACACAACTACTCAGCTATTCAGCTACTCAGCTACTCAGCTACTCTGCTACTCAGCTACTCAGCTACTCAGCTACTCTGCTACTCAGCTACTCAGGTACTCAGCTACTCATCTACTCACCTACTCATATACTCAGCTACACAGCTGCTCAGATACTCAGCTACACAGCTACTCAGCTACTCAGCTACACAGCTACTCAGCTACTCAGCTACTCAGTTACTCAGTTACTCAGCTACTCAGCAACTCAGCTACTCAGCTAATCAGCTACTCCGCTACTCAGCTACTCAGCGACACAGCTACTCAGCTACACAACTACTCATCTACTCAGCTACTCAGCCACTCAGCTACTCATCTAATCAGCTACTCAGATTCTCAGCCACTCAGCATCTCAGCCACTCAGCCACTCAGCTTCTGAGCTACTCAGATACTCAGCTACGTAGCTACTCACCTACTCAGCTACACAGCTACTCAGCTATTAAGCTACTCAGCTAGTCAGCTACACAGCTAGTCAGCTACTCACCTACTCACCTACTCAGCTACTCAGCTACTCAGCTACACAACTACTCAGCTATTCAGCTACTCAGCTACTCAGCTACTCAGCTACTCAGCTACTCAGCTACTCTGCTACTCAGCTACTCAGCTACTCAACTACTCATCTACTCAGCTACTCATCTACTCAGCTACTCAGCCACTGAGCCACACAGCCACTCAGCTACAAAGATACTCAGCTACTCAGCTACTCAGCTACTCAGGTACTCAGCTACTCATCTACTCACCTACTCTTATACTCAGCTACACAGCTACTCAGATACTCAGCTACTCAGCTACTCAGCCACACAGCTACTCAGCTATTAAGCTACTCAGCTAGTCAGCTACACAGCTAGTCAGCTACTCACCTACTCAGCTACTCAGCTACTCAGCTACACAACTACTCAGCTACTCAGCTACTCAGTTACTCAGTTACTCAGCTACTCAGCAACTCAGCTACTCAGCTACTTAGCTAATCAGCTACTAATCTACTCAGCCACTCAGCTACTCAGCTACTCTGCTACTCAGCTACTCAGCTACTCAGCTACTCAGCTACTCATCTACTCAGCTACTCATCTACTCAGCTACTCATCTACTCACCTACTCATATACTCAGCTACACAGCTGCTCAGATACTCAGCTACACAGCTACTCAGCTACACAGCTACTCAGCTACTCAGCTACTCAGGTACTCAGCTACTCATCCACTCAGCCAATCAGATACTCAGCTACTCAGCTACTCAGGTACTCAGCTACTCATCTACTCAGCTACTCAGAATCTCGGCCGCTCAGCTACTCAGCTACTCAGCACCTCTGCACCTCAGCCACTCAGCTACTCAGCGTCTCTGCCAATCAGCCACTCAGCCAATCATCTACACAGCTACTCAGCTACTCAGCTACACAGCTACTCAGCTACTCAGCTACTCAGTTACTCAGTTACTCAGCTGCTCAGCAACTCAGCTACTCAGCTACTCAGCTAACCAGCTACTCCGCTACTCAGCTACTCAGCCACTCAGCTACTCAGCTACTCAGCTACACAACTACTCAGCTACTCAGCTACTCAGCCACTCAGCCACTCAGCCTCTCAGCCACTCAGGAACTCAGCTTCTCAGCTACTCAGATACTCAGATACGCAGCTACTCAGCTACTCAGCTACTCAGCTACTCAGCTACACAGCTACACAGCTACTCAGCTACTAATCTACTCAGCCAATCAGCTACTCAGCTACTCAGCCACTCAGCTATTCAGCTACTCAGCTACTCAGCTACTCTGCTACTCAGCTACTCAGCTACTCAGCTACTCAGCGACACAGCTACTCAGCTACACAACTACTCAGCTACTCAGCTACTCAGCTACACAGCTACTCAGCTACTCATCTACTCAGCTACTCAGATACTCAGCCACTCAGCATCTCAGCCACTCAGCCACTCAGCTTCTGAGCTACTCAGATACTCAGGTACTCAGCTACTCATCTACTCACCTACTCATATACTCAGCTACACAGCTGCTCAGATACTCAGCTACTCAGCTACTCAGCTACACAGCTACTCAGCTACTAATCTACTCAGCCACTCAACCAATCTTCTACTCAGCTACTCAGCCACTCAGCTACTCAGCTACTCAGCTACTCAGCTACTCAGCAACTCAGCTACACAACTACTCAGCTACTCAGCTACTCAGCCACTCAGCCACTCAGCTACTCATCTACACATCCACTCAGCCACTCAGCCACTCAGCTACTCAGCTACTCAGCTACACAACTACTCATCTACTCAGCTACTCAGCCACTCAGCTACTCATCTACTCAGCTACTCAGATACTCAACCACTCAGCATCTCAGCCACTCAGCCACTCAGCTTCTGAGCTGCTCAGATACTCAGCTACGTAGCTACTCACCTACTCAGCTACACAGCTACTCAGCTATTAAGCTACTCAGCTAGTCAGCTACACAGCTAGTCAGCTACTCACCTACTCAGCTACTCAGCTTCTCAGCTACACAACTACTCAGCTATTCAGCTACTCAGCTACTCAGCTACTCTGCTACTCAGCTACTCAGCTACTCAGCTACTCTGCTACTCAGCTACTCAGGTACTCAGCTACTCATCTACTCACCTACTCATATACTCAGCTACACAGCTGCTCAGATACTCAGCTACACAGCTACTCAGCTACTCAGCTACACAGCTACTCAGCTACTCAACTACTCAGTTACTCAGTTATTCAGCTACTCAGCAACTCAGCTACTCAGCTACTCAGCTAATCAGCTACTCCGCTACTCAGCTACTCAGCGACACAGCTACTCAGCTACACAACTACTCATCTACTCAGCTACTCAGCCACTCAGCTACTCATCTAATCAGCTACTCAGATTCTCAGCCACTCAGCATCTCAGCCACTCAGCCACTCAGCTTCTGAGCTACTCAGATACTCAGCTACGTAGCTACTCACCTACTCAGCTACACAGCTACTCAGATATTAAGCTACTCAGCTAGTCAGCTACACAGCTAGTCAGCTACTCACCTACTCACCTACTCAGCTACTCAGCTACTCAGCTACACAACTACTCAGCTATTCAGCTACTCAGCTACTCAGCTACTCAGCTACTCAGCTACTCTGCTACTCAGCTACTCAGCTACTCAGCTACTCATCTACTCAGCTACTCATCTACTCAGCTACTCAGCCACTGAGCCACACAGCCACTCAGCTACAAAGCTATTCAGCTACTCAGATAGTCAGGTACTCAGCTACACAACTACTCGGCTACTCAGCCACTCAGCCACTCAGCCACTCAGCTACTTAGCTAGTCAGCTAATCAGCTAGTCAGCTACTCATCTAGTCAGCTACACAGCAACTCAGCTACACAACTACTCAGCTACTCAGATACTCAGCTACTCAGCTACACAGCTACTAAGCTACTAATCTACTCAGCCACTCAGTCACTCAACCAATCATCTACACAGCTTCTCAGCTACTCAGCCACTCAGCCACTCAGCTACTCAGCTACTCTGCTACTCAGCTACTCAGGTACTCAGCTACTCATCTACTCACCTACTCATATACTCAGCTACACAGCTGCTCAGATACTCAGCTACACAGCTACACAGCTACTCAGCTACTCAGCTACTCAGTTACTCAGTTACTCAGCTACTCAGCAACTCAGCTACTCAGCTACTTAGCTAATCAGCTACTCCGCTACTCAGCTACTCAGCGACACAGCTACTCAGCTACAAGCTACACAGCTACACAGCTACTCAGCTACTAATCTACTCAGCCAATCAGCTACTCAGCTACTCAGCCACTCAGCTACTCAGCCACTCAGCTACTGAGCGACTCAGCTACTCAGCTACACAGCTACTCAGCTACTCAGCTACTCAGCTACACAGCTACTCAGCTACTCATCTACTCAGCTACTCAGATACTCAGCCACTCAGCATCTCAGCCACTCAGCCACTCAGCTTCTGAGCTACTCAGATACTCAGGTACTCAGCTACTCATCTACTCACCTACTCATATACTCAGCTACACAGCTGCTCAGATACTCAGCTACTCAGCTACTCAGCTACACAGCTACTCAGCTACTAATCTACTCAGCCACTCAACCAATCTTCTACTCAGCTACTCAGCCACTCAGCTACTCAGCTACTCAGCTACTCAGCTACTCAGCAACTCAGCTACACAACTACTCAGCTACTCAGCTACTCAGCCACTCAGCCACTCAGCTACTCATCTACACATCCACTCAGCCACTCAGCCACTCAGCTACTCAGCTACTCAGCTACACAACTACTCATCTACTCAGCTACTCTGCCACTCAGCTACTCATCTACTCAGCTACTCAGATACTCAACCACTCAGCATCTCAGCCACTCAGCCACTCAGCTTCTGAGCTGCTCAGATACTCAGCTACGTAGCTACTCACCTACTCAGCTACACAGCTACTCAGCTATTAAGCTACTCAGCTAGTCAGCTACACAGCTAGTCAGCTACTCACCTACTCAGCTACTCAGCTTCTCAGCTACACAACTACTCAGCTATTCAGCTACTCAGCTACTCAGCTACTCTGCTACTCAGCTACTCAGCTACTCAGCTACTCTGCTACTCAGCTACTCAGGTACTCAGCTACTCATCTACTCACCTACTCATATACTCAGCTACACAGCTGCTCAGATACTCAGCTACACAGCTACTCAGCTACTCAGCTACACAGCTGCTCAGCTACTCAGCTACTCAGTTACTCAGTTACTCAGCTACTCAGCAACTCAGCTACTCAGCTACTCAGCTAATCAGCTACTCCGCTACTCAGCTACTCAGCGACACAGCTACTCAGCTACACAACTACTCATCTACTCAGCTACTCAGCCACTCAGCTACTCATCTAATCAGCTACTCAGATTCTCAGCCACTCAGCATCTCAGCCACTCAGCCACTCAGCTTCTGAGCTACTCAGATACTCAGCTACGTAGCTACTCACCTACTCAGCTACACAGCTACTCAGCTATTAAGCTACTCAGCTAGTCAGCTACACAGCTAGTCAGCTACTCACCTACTCACCTACTCAGCTACTCAGCTACTCAGCTACACAACTACTCAGCTATTCAGCTACTCAGCTACTCAGCTACTCAGCTACTCAGCTACTCAGCTACTCTGCTACTCAGCTACTCAGCTACTCAACTACTCATCTACTCAGCTACTCATCTACTCAGCTACTCAGCCACTGAGCCACACAGCCACTCAGCTACAAAGATATTCAGCTACTCAGCTAGTCAGGTACTCAGCTACTCATCCACTCAGCCAATCAGATATTTAGCTACTCAGCTACTCAGCTACTCAGGTACTCAGCTACTCATCTACTCACCTACTCTTATACTCAGCTACACAGCTACTCAGATACTCAGCTACTCAGCTACTCAGCCACACAGCTACTCAGCTATTAAGCTACTCAGCTAGTCAGCTACATAGCTAGTCAGCTACTCACCTACTCAGCTACTCAGCTACTCAGCTACACAACTACTCAGCTACTCAGCTACTCAGTTACTCAGTTACTCAGCTACTCAGCAACTCAGCTACTCAGCTACTTAGCTAATCAGCTACTCCGCTACTCAGCTACTCAGCGACACAGCTACTCAGCTACACAACTACTCATCTACTCAGCTACTCAGGTACTCAGCTACTCTGCTACTCAGCTACTCAGCTACTCAGCTACTCATCTACTCAGCTACTCATCTACTCAGCTACTCATCCACTCAGCCACACAGCCACTCAGCTACACAGCTACTCAGCTACTCAGGTACTCAGGTACTCAGCTACTCATCCACTCAGCCAATCAGATACTCAGCTACTCAGCTACTCAGGTACTCAGCTACTCATCTACTCAGCTACTCAGAATCTCGGCCGCTCAGCTACTCAGCTACTCAGCACCTCTGCACTTCAGCCACTCAGCTACTCAGCGTCTCTGCCAATCAGCCACTCAGCCAATCATCTACACAGCTACTCAGCTACTCAGCTACACAGCTACTCAGCTACTCAGCTACTCAGTTACTCAGTTACTCAGCTGCTCAGCAACTCAGCTACTCAGCTACTCAGCTAACCAGCTACTCCGCTACTCAGCTACTCAGCCACTCAGCTACTCAGCTACTCAGCTACACAACTACTCAGCTACTCAGCTACTCAGCCACTCAGCCACTCAGCCTCTCAGCCACTCAGGAACTCAGCTTCTCAGCCACTCAGATACTCAGATACGCAGCTACTCAGCTACTCAGCTACTCAGCTACTCAGCTACACAGCTACACAGCTACTCAGCTACTAATCTACTCAGCCAATCAGCTACTCAGCTACTCAGCCACTCAGCTACTCAGCCACTCAGCTACTGAGCGACTCAGCTACTCAGCTACACAGCTACTCAGCTACTCAGCCACTCAGCCACTCAGCCACTCAGCCTCTCAGCCACTCAGGAACTCAGCTTCTCAGCTACTCAGATACTCAGATACGCAGCTACTCAGCTACTCAGCTACTCAGCTACTCAGCTACACAGCTACACAGCTACTCAGCTACTAATCTACTCAGCCAATCAGCTACTCAGCTACTCAGCCACTCAGCTATTCAGCTACTCAGCTACTCAGCTACTCTGCTACTCAGCTACTCAGCTACTCAGCTACTCAGCGACACAGCTACTCAGCTACACAACTACTCAGCTACTCAGCTACTCAGCTGCTCAGCTACTCTGCTACTCAGCTACTCAGCTACTCAGCTACTCATCTACTCAGCTACTCATCTACTCAGCTACTCAGCCACTGAGCCACACAGCCACTCAGCTACACAGCTATTCAGCTACTCAGCTAGTCAGGTACTCAGCTACTCATCCACTCAGCCAATCAGATACTCAGCTACTCAGCTACTCAGGTACTCAGCTACTCATCTACTCACCTACTCTTATACTCAGCTACACAGCTACTCAGCTACTCAGCTACTCAGTTACTCAGTTACTCAGCTGCTCAGCAACTCAGCTACTCAGCTACTCAGCTAACCAGCTAGACAGCTACTAATCTACTCAGCCACTCAACCAATCATCTACTCATCTACTCAGCCACTCAGCTACTCAGCTACTCAGCTACACAGCTACTCAGCTACTCAGCAAGTCAGCTACTCAGATAGTCAGCTACTCATCTACTCAGCTACTCAGCTACACAACTACTCAGCTACTCAGCCACTCAGCCACTCAGCTACACATCTACTGAGCTACTCTGCTACTCAGCTACTCAGGTACTCAGCTACTCATCTACTCATCTACTCACCTACTCATATACTCAGCTACACAGCTGCTCAGATACTCAGCTACACAGCTACTCAGCTACTCAGCTACACAGCTACTCAGCTACTCAGCTACTCAGTTACTCAGTTACTCAGCTGCTCAGCAACTCAGCTCACTCAGCTACTCAGCTAACCAGCTACTCCGCTACTCAGCTACTCAGCCACTCAGCTACTCAGCTACTCAGCTACACAACTACTCAGCTACTCAGCTACTCAGCCACTCAGCCACTCAGCCTCTCAGCCACTCAGGAACTCAGCTTCTCAGCTACTCAGATACTCAGATACGCAGCTACTCAGCTACTCAGCTACACAACTACTCAGCTATTCAGCTACTCAGCTACTCAGCTACTCAGCTACTCAGCTACTCAGCTACTCAGCTAGTCAGGTACTCAGCTACTCATCCACTCAGCCAATCAGATACTCAGCTACTCAGCTACTCAGGTACTCAGCTACTCATCTACTCACCTACTCTTATACTCAGCTACACAGCTACTCAGATACTCAGCTACTCAGCTACTCAGCCACACAGCTACACAGCTACTAATCTACTCAGCCACTCAACCAATCATCTACTCATCTACTCAGCCACTTAGCTACTCAGCTACTCAGCTACTCAGCTACTCAGCCACTCAGCTACTCAGCCACTCAGCTACTGAGCGACTCAGCTACTCAGCTACACAGCTACTCAGCTACTCAGCTACTCAGCTACACAACTACTCAGCTACTCAGCGATTCTGCCAATCAGCCAATCAACCAATCATCAACACAACTACTCAGCTACTCAGCTACTCAGCCACTCAGCTACTTAGCTAGTCAGCTACTCAGCTAGTCTACACAACTACTCAGCTATTCAGCTACTCAGCTACTCAGCTACTCTGCTACTCAGCTACTCAGCTACTCAGCTACTCAGCTACTCATCTACTCAGCTACTCATCTACTCAGCTACTCATCCACTCAGCCACACAGCCACTCAGCTACACAGCTACTCAGCTACTCAGGTACTCAGGTACTCAGCTACTCATCCACTCAGCCAATCAGATACTCAGCTACTCAGCTACTCATCTACTCAGCTACTCAGCTACACAACTACTCAGCTACTCAGCCTCTCAGCCACTCAGCCACTCAGCTACTTAGCTAGTCAGCTACTCAGCTAGTCAGCTACTCATCTAGTCAGCTACACAGCAACTCAGCTACACAACTACTCAGCTACTCAGAAACTCAGCTACTCAGCTACACAGCTACTAAGCTACTAATCTACTCAGCCACTCAGCTACTCAGCTACTCTGCTACTCAGCTACTCAGCTACTCAGCTACTCAGCTACTCATCTACTCAGCTACTCATCTACTCAGCTACTCATCTACTCACCTACTCATATACTCAGCTACACAGCTGCTCAGATACTCAGCTACACAGCTACTCAGCTACACAGCTACTCAGCTACTCAGCTACTCAGCTACTCAGCTACTCAGCTACTCAGCTACTCTGCTACTCAGCTACTCAGCTACTCAGCTACTCAGCTACTCATCTACTCAGCTACTCATCTACTCAGCTACTCAGCCACTGAGCCACACAGCCACTCAGCTACACAGCTATTCAGCTACTCAGCTAGTCAGGTACTCAGCTACTCATCCACTCAGCCAATCAGATACTCAGCTACTCAGCTACTCAGGTACTCAGCTACTCATCTACTCACCTACTCTTATACTCAGCTACACAGCTACTCAGATACTCAGCTACTCAGCTACTCAGCCACACAGCTACACAGCTACTAATCTACTCAGCCACTCAACCAATCATCTACTCATCTACTCAGCCACTTAGCTACTCAGCTACTCAGCTACTCAGCCACTCAGCTACACAACTACTCAGCTACTCAGCGATTCTGCCAATCAGCCAATCAACCAATCATCTACTCATCTACTCAGCCACTTAGCTACTCAGCTACTCAGCTACTCAGCCACTCAGCATCTCAGCCACTCAGCCACTCAGCTTCTGAGCTGCTCAGATACTCAGCTACGTAGCTACTCACCTACTCAGCTACACAGCTACTCAGCTATTAAGCTACTCAGCTAGTCAGCTACACAGCTAGTCAGCTACTCACCTACTCAGCTACTCAGCTTCTCAGCTACACAACTACTCAGCTATTCAGCTACTCAGCTACTCAGCTACTCTGCTACTCAGCTACTCAGCTACTCAGCTACTCTGCTACTCAGCTACTCAGCTACTCAGGTACTCAGCTACTCATCTACTCACCTGCTCATATACTCAGCTACACAGCTGCTCAGATACTCAGCTACACAGCTACTCAGCTACTCAGCTACACAGCTACTCAGCTACTCAGCTACTCAGTTACTCAGTTATTCAGCTACTCAGAAACTCAGCTACTCAGCTACTCAGCTAATCAGCTACTCAACTACTCATCTACTCAGCTACTCATCTACTCAGCTACTCAGCCACTGAGCCACACAGCCACTCAGCTACAAAGATATTCAGCTACTCAGCTAGTCAGGTACTCAGCTACTCATCCACTCAGCCAATCAGATATTTAGCTACTCAGCTACTCAGCTACTCAGGTACTCAGCTACTCATCTACTCACCTACTCTTATACTCAGCTACACAGCTACTCAGATACTCAGCTACTCAGCTACTCAGCCACACAGCTACTCAGCTATTAAGCTACTCAGCTAGTCAGCTACACAGCTAGTCAACTACTCACCTACTCAGCTACTCAGCTACTCAGCTACACAACTACTCAGCTACTCAGCTACTCAGTTACTCAGTTACTCAGCTACTCAGCAACTCAGCTACTCAGCTACTTAGCTAATCAGCTACTCCGCTACTCAGCTACTCAGCGACACAGCTACTCAGCTACACAACTACTCATCTACTCAGCTACTCAGGTACTCAGCTACTCTGCTACTCAGCTACTCAGCTACTCAGCTACTCATCTACTCAGCTACTCATCTACTCAGCTACTCATCCACTCAGCCACACAGCCACTCAGCTACACAGCTACTCAGCTACTCAGGTACTCAGGTACTCAGCTACTCATCCACTCAGCCAATCAGATACTCAGCTACTCAGCTACTCAGGTACTCAGCTACTCATCTACTCAGCTACTCAGAATCTCGGCCGCTCAGCTACTCAGCTACTCAGCACCTCTGCACCTCAGCCACTCAGCTACTCAGCGTCTCTGCCAATCAGCCACTCAGCCAATCATCTACACAGCTACTCAGCTACTCAGCTACACAGCTACTCAGCTACTCAGCTACTCAGTTACTCAGTTACTCAGCTGCTCAGCTACTCAGCTACTCAGCTACTCAGCTAACCAGCTACTCCGCTACTCAGCTACTCAGCCACTCAGCTACTCAGCTACTCAGCTACACAACTACTCAGCTACTCAGCTACTCAGCCACTCAGCCACTCAGCCTCTCAGCCACTCAGGAACTCAGCTTCTCAGCTACTCAGATACTCAGATACGCAGCTACTCAGCTACTCAGCTACTCAGCTACTCAGCTACACAGCTACACAGCTACTCAGCTACTAATCTACTCAGCCAATCAGCTACTCAGCTACTCAGCCACTCAGCTACTCAGCCACTCAGCTACTGAGCGACTCAGCTACTCAGCTACACAGCTACTCAGCTACTCAGCTACTCAGCTACACAGCTACTCAGCTACTCATCTACTCAGCTACTCAGATACTCAGCCACTCAGCATCTCAGCCACTCAGCCACTCAGCTTCTGAGCTACTCAGATACTCAGGTACTCAGCTACTCATCTACTCACCTACTCATATACTCAGCTACACAGCTGCTCAGATACTCAGCTACTCAGCTACTCAGCTACACAGCTACTCAGCTACTAATCTACTCAGCCACTCAACCAATCTTCTACTCAGCTACTCAGCCACTCAGCTACTCAGCTACTCAGCTACTCAGCTACTCAGCAACTCAGCTACACAACTACTCAGCTACTCAGCTACTCAGCCACTCAGCCACTCAGCTACTCATCTACACATCCACTCAGCCACTCAGCCACTCAGCTACTCAGCTACTCAGCTACACAACTACTCATCTACTCAGCTACTCAGCCACTCAGCTACTCATCTACTCAGCTACTCAGATACTCAACCACTCAGCATCTCAGCCACTCAGCCACTCAGCTTCTGAGCTGCTCAGATACTCAGCTACGTAGCTACTCACCTACTCAGCTACACAGCTACTCAGCTATTAAGCTACTCAGCTAGTCAGCTACACAGCTAGTCAGCTACTCACCTACTCAGCTACTCAGCTTCTCAGCTACACAACTACTCAGCTATTCAGCTACTCAGCTACTCAGCTACTCTGCTACTCAGCTACTCAGCTACTCAGCTACTCTGCTACTCAGCTACTCAGGTACTCAGCTACTCATCTACTCACCTACTCATATACTCAGCTACACAGCTGCTCAGATACTCAGCTACACAGCTACTCAGCTACTCAGCTACACAGCTACTCAGCTACTCAGCTACTCAGTTACTCAGTTATTCAGCTACTCAGCAACTCAGCTACTCAGCTACTCAGCTAATCAGCTACTCCGCTACTCAGCTACTCAGCGACACAGCTACTCAGCTACACAACTACTCATCTACTCAGCTACTCAGCCACTCAGCTACTCATCTAATCAGCTACTCAGATTCTCAGCCACTCAGCATCTCAGCCACTCAGCCACTCAGCTTCTGAGCTACTCAGATACTCAGCTACGTAGCTACTCACCTACTCAGCTACACAGCTACTCAGATATTAAGCTACTCAGCTAGTCAGCTACACAGCTAGTCAGCTACTCACCTACTCACCTACTCAGCTACTCAGCTACTCAGCTACACAACTACTCAGCTATTCAGCTACTCAGCTACTCAGCTACTCAGCTACTCAGCTACTCTGCTACTCAGCTACTCAGCTACTCAGCTACTCATCTACTCAGCTACTCATCTACTCAGCTACTCAGCCACTGAGCCACACAGCCACTCAGCTACAAAGCTATTCAGCTACTCAGCTAGTCAGGTACTCAGCTACACATCTACTCAGCTACTCAGCCACTCAGCCACTCAGCCACTCAGCTACTTAGCTAGTCAGCTAATCAGCTAGTCAGCTACTCATCTAGTCAGCTACACAGCAACTCAGCTACACAACTACTCAGCTACTCAGATACTCAGCTACTCAGCTACACAGCTACTAAGCTACTAATCTACTCAGCCACTCAGTCACTCAACCAATCATCTACACAGCTTCTCAGCTACTCAGCCACTCAGCCACTCAGCTACTCAGCTACTCTGCTACTCAGCTACTCAGGTACTCAGCTACTCATCTACTCACCTACTCATATACTCAGCTACACAGCTGCTCAGATACTCAGCTACACAGCTACTCAGCTACACAGCTACTCAGCTACTCAGCTACTCAGTTACTCAGTTACTCAGCTACTCAGCAACTCAGCTACTCAGCTACTTAGCTAATCAGCTACTCCGCTACTCAGCTACTCAGCGACACAGCTACTCAGCTACACAGCTACACAGCTACACAGCTACTCAGCTACTAATCTACTCAGCCAATCAGCTACTCAGCTACTCAGCCACTCAGCTACTCAGCCACTCAGCTACTGAGCGACTCAGCTACTCAGCTACACAGCTACTCAGCTACTCAGCTACTCAGCTACACAGCTACTCAGCTACTCATCTACTCAGCTACTCAGATACTCAGCCACTCAGCATCTCAGCCACTCAGCCACTCAGCTTCTGAGCTACTCAGATACTCAGGTACTCAGCTACTCATCTACTCACCTACTCATATACTCAGCTACACAGCTGCTCAGATACTCAGCTACTCAGCTACTCAGCTACACAGCTACTCAGCTACTAATCTACTCAGCCACTCAACCAATCTTCTACTCAGCTACTCAGCCACTCAGCTACTCAGCTACTCAGCTACTCAGCTACTCAGCAACTCAGCTACACAACTACTCAGCTACTCAGCTACTCAGCCACTCAGCCACTCAGCTACTCATCTACACATCCACTCAGCCACTCAGCCACTCAGCTACTCAGCTACTCAGCTACACAACTACTCATCTACTCAGCTACTCTGCCACTCAGCTACTCATCTACTCAGCTACTCAGATACTCAACCACTCAGCATCTCAGCCACTCAGCCACTCAGCTTCTGAGCTGCTCAGATACTCAGCTACGTAGCTACTCACCTACTCAGCTACACAGCTACTCAGCTATTAAGCTACTCAGCTAGTCAGCTACACAGCTAGTCAGCTACTCACCTACTCAGCTACTCAGCTTCTCAGCTACACAACTACTCAGCTATTCAGCTACTCAGCTACTCAGCTACTCTGCTACTCAGCTACTCAGCTACTCAGCTACTCTGCTACTCAGCTACTCAGGTACTCAGCTACTCATCTACTCACCTACTCATATACTCAGCTACACAGCTGCTCAGATACTCAGCTACACAGCTACTCAGCTACTCAGCTACACAGCTACTCAGCTACTCAGCTACTCAGTTACTCAGTTACTCAGCTACTCAGCAACTCAGCTACTCAGCTAATCAGCTACTCCGCTACTCAGCTACTCAGCGACACAGCTACTCAGCTACACAACTACTCATCTACTCAGCTACTCAGCCACTCAGCTACTCATCTAATCAGCTACTCAGATTCTCAGCCACTCAGCATCTCAGCCACTCAGCCACTCAGCTTCTGAGCTACTCAGATACTCAGCTACGTAGCTACTCACCTACTCAGCTACACAGCTACTCAGCTATTAAGCTACTCAGCTAGTCAGCTACACAGCTAGTCAGCTACTCACCTACTCACCTACTCAGCTACTCAGCTACTCAGCTACACAACTACTCAGCTATTCAGCTACTCAGCTACTCAGCTACTCAGCTACTCAGCTACTCAGCTACTCTGCTACTCAGCTACTCAGCTACTCAACTACTCATCTACTCAGCTACTCATCTACTCAGCTACTCAGCCACTGAGCCACACAGCCACTCAGCTACAAAGATACTCAGCTACTCAGCTACTCAGCTACTCAGGTACTCAGCTACTCATCTACTCACCTACTCTTATACTCAGCTACACAGCTACTCAGATACTCAGCTACTCAGCTACTCAGCCACACAGCTACTCAGCTATTAAGCTACTCAGCTAGTCAGCTACACAGCTAGTCAGCTACTCACCTACTCAGCTACTCAGCTACTCAGCTACACAACTACTCAGCTACTCAGCTACTCAGTTACTCAGTTACTCAGCTACTCAGCAACTCAGCTACTCAGCTACTTAGCTAATCAGCTACTAATCTACTCAGCCACTCAGCTACTCAGCTACTCTGCTACTCAGCTACTCAGCTACTCAGCTACTCAGCTACTCATCTACTCAGCTACTCATCTACTCAGCTACTCATCTACTCACCTACTCATATACTCAGCTACACAGCTGCTCAGATACTCAGCTACACAGCTACTCAGCTACACAGCTACTCAGCTACTCAGCTACTCAGGTACTCAGCTACTCATCCACTCAGCCAATCAGATACTCAGCTACTCAGCTACTCAGGTACTCAGCTACTCATCTACTCAGCTACTCAGAATCTCGGCCGCTCAGCTACTCAGCTACTCAGCACCTCTGCACCTCAGCCACTCAGCTACTCAGCGTCTCTGCCAATCAGCCACTCAGCCAATCATCTACACAGCTACTCAGCTACTCAGCTACACAGCTACTCAGCTACTCAGCTACTCAGTTACTCAGTTACTCAGCTGCTCAGCAACTCAGCTACTCAGCTACTCAGCTAACCAGCTACTCCGCTACTCAGCTACTCAGCCACTCAGCTACTCAGCTACTCAGCTACACAACTACTCAGCTACTCAGCTACTCAGCCACTCAGCCACTCAGCCTCTCAGCCACTCAGGAACTCAGCTTCTCAGCTACTCAGATACTCAGATACGCAGCTACTCAGCTACTCAGCTACTCAGCTACTCAGCTACACAGCTACACAGCTACTCAGCTACTAATCTACTCAGCCAATCAGCTACTCAGCTACTCAGCCACTCAGCTATTCAGCTACTCAGCTACTCAGCTACTCTGCTACTCAGCTACTCAGCTACTCAGCTACTCAGCGACACAGCTACTCAGCTACACAACTACTCAGCTACTCAGCTACTCAGCTACACAGCTACTCAGCTACTCATCTACTCAGCTACTCAGATACTCAGCCACTCAGCATCTCAGCCACTCAGCCACTCAGCTTCTGAGCTACTCAGATACTCAGGTACTCAGCTACTCATCTACTCACCTACTCATATACTCAGCTACACAGCTGCTCAGATACTCAGCTACTCAGCTACTCAGCTACACAGCTACTCAGCTACTAATCTACTCAGCCACTCAACCAATCTTCTACTCAGCTACTCAGCCACTCAGCTACTCAGCTACTCAGCTACTCAGCTACTCAGCAACTCAGCTACACAACTACTCAGCTACTCAGCTACTCAGCCACTCAGCCACTCAGCTACTCATCTACACATCCACTCAGCCACTCAGCCACTCAGCTACTCAGCTACTCAGCTACACAACTACTCATCTACTCAGCTACTCAGCCACTCAGCTACTCATCTACTCAGCTACTCAGATACTCAACCACTCAGCATCTCAGCCACTCAGCCACTCAGCTTCTGAGCTGCTCAGATACTCAGCTACGTAGCTACTCACCTACTCAGCTACACAGCTACTCAGCTATTAAGCTACTCAGCTAGTCAGCTACACAGCTAGTCAGCTACTCACCTACTCAGCTACTCAGCTTCTCAGCTACACAACTACTCAGCTATTCAGCTACTCAGCTACTCAGCTACTCTGCTACTCAGCTACTCAGCTACTCAGCTACTCTGCTACTCAGCTACTCAGGTACTCAGCTACTCATCTACTCACCTACTCATATACTCAGCTACACAGCTGCTCAGATACTCAGCTACACAGCTACTCAGCTACTCAGCTACACAGCTACTCAGCTACTCAACTACTCAGTTACTCAGTTATTCAGCTACTCAGCAACTCAGCTACTCAGCTACTCAGCTAATCAGCTACTCCGCTACTCAGCTACTCAGCGACACAGCTACTCAGCTACACAACTACTCATCTACTCAGCTACTCAGCCACTCAGCTACTCATCTAATCAGCTACTCAGATTCTCAGCCACTCAGCATCTCAGCCACTCAGCCACTCAGCTTCTGAGCTACTCAGATACTCAGCTACGTAGCTACTCACCTACTCAGCTACACAGCTACTCAGATATTAAGCTACTCAGCTAGTCAGCTACACAGCTAGTCAGCTACTCACCTACTCACCTACTCAGCTACTCAGCTACTCAGCTACACAACTACTCAGCTATTCAGCTACTCAGCTACTCAGCTACTCAGCTACTCAGCTACTCTGCTACTCAGCTACTCAGCTACTCAGCTACTCATCTACTCAGCTACTCATCTACTCAGCTACTCAGCCACTGAGCCACACAGCCACTCAGCTACAAAGCTATTCAGCTACTCAGATAGTCAGGTACTCAGCTACACAACTACTCGGCTACTCAGCCACTCAGCCACTCAGCCACTCAGCTACTTAGCTAGTCAGCTAATCAGCTAGTCAGCTACTCATCTAGTCAGCTACACAGCAACTCAGCTACACAACTACTCAGCTACTCAGATACTCAGCTACTCAGCTACACAGCTACTAAGCTACTAATCTACTCAGCCACTCAGTCACTCAACCAATCATCTACACAGCTTCTCAGCTACTCAGCCACTCAGCCACTCAGCTACTCAGCTACTCTGCTACTCAGCTACTCAGGTACTCAGCTACTCATCTACTCACCTACTCATATACTCAGCTACACAGCTGCTCAGATACTCAGCTACACAGCTACACAGCTACTCAGCTACTCAGCTACTCAGTTACTCAGTTACTCAGCTACTCAGCAACTCAGCTACTCAGCTACTTAGCTAATCAGCTACTCCGCTACTCAGCTACTCAGCGACACAGCTACTCAGCTACAAGCTACACAGCTACACAGCTACTCAGCTACTAATCTACTCAGCCAATCAGCTACTCAGCTACTCAGCCACTCAGCTACTCAGCCACTCAGCTACTGAGCGACTCAGCTACTCAGCTACACAGCTACTCAGCTACTCAGCTACTCAGCTACACAGCTACTCAGCTACTCATCTACTCAGCTACTCAGATACTCAGCCACTCAGCATCTCAGCCACTCAGCCACTCAGCTTCTGAGCTACTCAGATACTCAGGTACTCAGCTACTCATCTACTCACCTACTCATATACTCAGCTACACAGCTGCTCAGATACTCAGCTACTCAGCTACTCAGCTACACAGCTACTCAGCTACTAATCTACTCAGCCACTCAACCAATCTTCTACTCAGCTACTCAGCCACTCAGCTACTCAGCTACTCAGCTACTCAGCTACTCAGCAACTCAGCTACACAACTACTCAGCTACTCAGCTACTCAGCCACTCAGCCACTCAGCTACTCATCTACACATCCACTCAGCCACTCAGCCACTCAGCTACTCAGCTACTCAGCTACACAACTACTCATCTACTCAGCTACTCTGCCACTCAGCTACTCATCTACTCAGCTACTCAGATACTCAACCACTCAGCATCTCAGCCACTCAGCCACTCAGCTTCTGAGCTGCTCAGATACTCAGCTACGTAGCTACTCACCTACTCAGCTACACAGCTACTCAGCTATTAAGCTACTCAGCTAGTCAGCTACACAGCTAGTCAGCTACTCACCTACTCAGCTACTCAGCTTCTCAGCTACACAACTACTCAGCTATTCAGCTACTCAGCTACTCAGCTACTCTGCTACTCAGCTACTCAGCTACTCAGCTACTCTGCTACTCAGCTACTCAGGTACTCAGCTACTCATCTACTCACCTACTCATATACTCAGCTACACAGCTGCTCAGATACTCAGCTACACAGCTACTCAGCTACTCAGCTACACAGCTGCTCAGCTACTCAGCTACTCAGTTACTCAGTTACTCAGCTACTCAGCAACTCAGCTACTCAGCTACTCAGCTAATCAGCTACTCCGCTACTCAGCTACTCAGCGACACAGCTACTCAGCTACACAACTACTCATCTACTCAGCTACTCAGCCACTCAGCTACTCATCTAATCAGCTACTCAGATTCTCAGCCACTCAGCATCTCAGCCACTCAGCCACTCAGCTTCTGAGCTACTCAGATACTCAGCTACGTAGCTACTCACCTACTCAGCTACACAGCTACTCAGCTATTAAGCTACTCAGCTAGTCAGCTACACAGCTAGTCAGCTACTCACCTACTCACCTACTCAGCTACTCAGCTACTCAGCTACACAACTACTCAGCTATTCAGCTACTCAGCTACTCAGCTACTCAGCTACTCAGCTACTCAGCTACTCTGCTACTCAGCTACTCAGCTACTCAACTACTCATCTACTCAGCTACTCATCTACTCAGCTACTCAGCCACTGAGCCACACAGCCACTCAGCTACAAAGATATTCAGCTACTCAGCTAGTCAGGTACTCAGCTACTCATCCACTCAGCCAATCAGATATTTAGCTACTCAGCTACTCAGCTACTCAGGTACTCAGCTACTCATCTACTCACCTACTCTTATACTCAGCTACACAGCTACTCAGATACTCAGCTACTCAGCTACTCAGCCACACAGCTACTCAGCTATTAAGCTACTCAGCTAGTCAGCTACATAGCTAGTCAGCTACTCACCTACTCAGCTACTCAGCTACTCAGCTACACAACTACTCAGCTACTCAGCTACTCAGTTACTCAGTTACTCAGCTACTCAGCAACTCAGCTACTCAGCTACTTAGCTAATCAGCTACTCCGCTACTCAGCTACTCAGCGACACAGCTACTCAGCTACACAACTACTCATCTACTCAGCTACTCAGGTACTCAGCTACTCTGCTACTCAGCTACTCAGCTACTCAGCTACTCATCTACTCAGCTACTCATCTACTCAGCTACTCATCCACTCAGCCACACAGCCACTCAGCTACACAGCTACTCAGCTACTCAGGTACTCAGGTACTCAGCTACTCATCCACTCAGCCAATCAGATACTCAGCTACTCAGCTACTCAGGTACTCAGCTACTCATCTACTCAGCTACTCAGAATCTCGGCCGCTCAGCTACTCAGCTACTCAGCACCTCTGCACTTCAGCCACTCAGCTACTCAGCGTCTCTGCCAATCAGCCACTCAGCCAATCATCTACACAGCTACTCAGCTACTCAGCTACACAGCTACTCAGCTACTCAGCTACTCAGTTACTCAGTTACTCAGCTGCTCAGCAACTCAGCTACTCAGCTACTCAGCTAACCAGCTACTCCGCTACTCAGCTACTCAGCCACTCAGCTACTCAGCTACTCAGCTACACAACTACTCAGCTACTCAGCTACTCAGCCACTCAGCCACTCAGCCTCTCAGCCACTCAGGAACTCAGCTTCTCAGCCACTCAGATACTCAGATACGCAGCTACTCAGCTACTCAGCTACTCAGCTACTCAGCTACACAGCTACACAGCTACTCAGCTACTAATCTACTCAGCCAATCAGCTACTCAGCTACTCAGCCACTCAGCTACTCAGCCACTCAGCTACTGAGCGACTCAGCTACTCAGCTACACAGCTACTCAGCTACTCAGCCACTCAGCCACTCAGCCACTCAGCCTCTCAGCCACTCAGGAACTCAGCTTCTCAGCTACTCAGATACTCAGATACGCAGCTACTCAGCTACTCAGCTACTCAGCTACTCAGCTACACAGCTACACAGCTACTCAGCTACTAATCTACTCAGCCAATCAGCTACTCAGCTACTCAGCCACTCAGCTATTCAGCTACTCAGCTACTCAGCTACTCTGCTACTCAGCTACTCAGCTACTCAGCTACTCAGCGACACAGCTACTCAGCTACACAACTACTCAGCTACTCAGCTACTCAGCTGCTCAGCTACTCTGCTACTCAGCTACTCAGCTACTCAGCTACTCATCTACTCAGCTACTCATCTACTCAGCTACTCAGCCACTGAGCCACACAGCCACTCAGCTACACAGCTATTCAGCTACTCAGCTAGTCAGGTACTCAGCTACTCATCCACTCAGCCAATCAGATACTCAGCTACTCAGCTACTCAGGTACTCAGCTACTCATCTACTCACCTACTCTTATACTCAGCTACACAGCTACTCAGCTACTCAGCTACTCAGTTACTCAGTTACTCAGCTGCTCAGCAACTCAGCTACTCAGCTACTCAGCTAACCAGCTAGACAGCTACTAATCTACTCAGCCACTCAACCAATCATCTACTCATCTACTCAGCCACTCAGCTACTCAGCTACTCAGCTACACAGCTACTCAGCTACTCAGCAAGTCAGCTACTCAGATAGTCAGCTACTCATCTACTCAGCTACTCAGCTACACAACTACTCAGCTACTCAGCCACTCAGCCACTCAGCTACACATCTACTGAGCTACTCTGCTACTCAGCTACTCAGGTACTCAGCTACTCATCTACTCATCTACTCACCTACTCATATACTCAGCTACACAGCTGCTCAGATACTCAGCTACACAGCTACTCAGCTACTCAGCTACACAGCTACTCAGCTACTCAGCTACTCAGTTACTCAGTTACTCAGCTGCTCAGCAACTCAGCTCACTCAGCTACTCAGCTAACCAGCTACTCCGCTACTCAGCTACTCAGCCACTCAGCTACTCAGCTACTCAGCTACACAACTACTCAGCTACTCAGCTACTCAGCCACTCAGCCACTCAGCCTCTCAGCCACTCAGGAACTCAGCTTCTCAGCTACTCAGATACTCAGATACGCAGCTACTCAGCTACTCAGCTACACAACTACTCAGCTATTCAGCTACTCAGCTACTCAGCTACTCAGCTACTCAGCTACTCAGCTACTCAGCTAGTCAGGTACTCAGCTACTCATCCACTCAGCCAATCAGATACTCAGCTACTCAGCTACTCAGGTACTCAGCTACTCATCTACTCACCTACTCTTATACTCAGCTACACAGCTACTCAGATACTCAGCTACTCAGCTACTCAGCCACACAGCTACACAGCTACTAATCTACTCAGCCACTCAACCAATCATCTACTCATCTACTCAGCCACTTAGCTACTCAGCTACTCAGCTACTCAGCTACTCAGCCACTCAGCTACTCAGCCACTCAGCTACTGAGCGACTCAGCTACTCAGCTACACAGCTACTCAGCTACTCAGCTACTCAGCTACACAACTACTCAGCTACTCAGCGATTCTGCCAATCAGCCAATCAACCAATCATCAACACAACTACTCAGCTACTCAGCTACTCAGCCACTCAGCTACTTAGCTAGTCAGCTACTCAGCTAGTCTACACAACTACTCAGCTATTCAGCTACTCAGCTACTCAGCTACTCTGCTACTCAGCTACTCAGCTACTCAGCTACTCAGCTACTCATCTACTCAGCTACTCATCTACTCAGCTACTCATCCACTCAGCCACACAGCCACTCAGCTACACAGCTACTCAGCTACTCAGGTACTCAGGTACTCAGCTACTCATCCACTCAGCCAATCAGATACTCAGCTACTCAGCTACTCATCTACTCAGCTACTCAGCTACACAACTACTCAGCTACTCAGCCTCTCAGCCACTCAGCCACTCAGCTACTTAGCTAGTCAGCTACTCAGCTAGTCAGCTACTCATCTAGTCAGCTACACAGCAACTCAGCTACACAACTACTCAGCTACTCAGAAACTCAGCTACTCAGCTACACAGCTACTAAGCTACTAATCTACTCAGCCACTCAGCTACTCAGCTACTCTGCTACTCAGCTACTCAGCTACTCAGCTACTCAGCTACTCATCTACTCAGCTACTCATCTACTCAGCTACTCATCTACTCACCTACTCATATACTCAGCTACACAGCTGCTCAGATACTCAGCTACACAGCTACTCAGCTACACAGCTACTCAGCTACTCAGCTACTCAGCTACTCAGCTACTCAGCTACTCAGCTACTCTGCTACTCAGCTACTCAGCTACTCAGCTACTCAGCTACTCATCTACTCAGCTACTCATCTACTCAGCTACTCAGCCACTGAGCCACACAGCCACTCAGCTACACAGCTATTCAGCTACTCAGCTAGTCAGGTACTCAGCTACTCATCCACTCAGCCAATCAGATACTCAGCTACTCAGCTACTCAGGTACTCAGCTACTCATCTACTCACCTACTCTTATACTCAGCTACACAGCTACTCAGATACTCAGCTACTCAGCTACTCAGCCACACAGCTACACAGCTACTAATCTACTCAGCCACTCAACCAATCATCTACTCATCTACTCAGCCACTTAGCTACTCAGCTACTCAGCTACTCAGCCACTCAGCTACACAACTACTCAGCTACTCAGCGATTCTGCCAATCAGCCAATCAACCAATCATCTACTCATCTACTCAGCCACTTAGCTACTCAGCTACTCAGCTACTCAGCCACTCAGCATCTCAGCCACTCAGCCACTCAGCTTCTGAGCTGCTCAGATACTCAGCTACGTAGCTACTCACCTACTCAGCTACACAGCTACTCAGCTATTAAGCTACTCAGCTAGTCAGCTACACAGCTAGTCAGCTACTCACCTACTCAGCTACTCAGCTTCTCAGCTACACAACTACTCAGCTATTCAGCTACTCAGCTACTCAGCTACTCTGCTACTCAGCTACTCAGCTACTCAGCTACTCTGCTACTCAGCTACTCAGCTACTCAGGTACTCAGCTACTCATCTACTCACCTGCTCATATACTCAGCTACACAGCTGCTCAGATACTCAGCTACACAGCTACTCAGCTACTCAGCTACACAGCTACTCAGCTACTCAGCTACTCAGTTACTCAGTTATTCAGCTACTCAGAAACTCAGCTACTCAGCTACTCAGCTAATCAGCTACTCAACTACTCATCTACTCAGCTACTCATCTACTCAGCTACTCAGCCACTGAGCCACACAGCCACTCAGCTACAAAGATATTCAGCTACTCAGCTAGTCAGGTACTCAGCTACTCATCCACTCAGCCAATCAGATATTTAGCTACTCAGCTACTCAGCTACTCAGGTACTCAGCTACTCATCTACTCACCTACTCTTATACTCAGCTACACAGCTACTCAGATACTCAGCTACTCAGCTACTCAGCCACACAGCTACTCAGCTATTAAGCTACTCAGCTAGTCAGCTACACAGCTAGTCAACTACTCACCTACTCAGCTACTCAGCTACTCAGCTACACAACTACTCAGCTACTCAGCTACTCAGTTACTCAGTTACTCAGCTACTCAGCAACTCAGCTACTCAGCTACTTAGCTAATCAGCTACTCCGCTACTCAGCTACTCAGCGACACAGCTACTCAGCTACACAACTACTCATCTACTCAGCTACTCAGGTACTCAGCTACTCTGCTACTCAGCTACTCAGCTACTCAGCTACTCATCTACTCAGCTACTCATCTACTCAGCTACTCATCCACTCAGCCACACAGCCACTCAGCTACACAGCTACTCAGCTACTCAGGTACTCAGGTACTCAGCTACTCATCCACTCAGCCAATCAGATACTCAGCTACTCAGCTACTCAGGTACTCAGCTACTCATCTACTCAGCTACTCAGAATCTCGGCCGCTCAGCTACTCAGCTACTCAGCACCTCTGCACCTCAGCCACTCAGCTACTCAGCGTCTCTGCCAATCAGCCACTCAGCCAATCATCTACACAGCTACTCAGCTACTCAGCTACACAGCTACTCAGCTACTCAGCTACTCAGTTACTCAGTTACTCAGCTGCTCAGCTACTCAGCTACTCAGCTACTCAGCTAACCAGCTACTCCGCTACTCAGCTACTCAGCCACTCAGCTACTCAGCTACTCAGCTACACAACTACTCAGCTACTCAGCTACTCAGCCACTCAGCCACTCAGCCTCTCAGCCACTCAGGAACTCAGCTTCTCAGCTACTCAGATACTCAGATACGCAGCTACTCAGCTACTCAGCTACTCAGCTACTCAGCTACACAGCTACACAGCTACTCAGCTACTAATCTACTCAGCCAATCAGCTACTCAGCTACTCAGCCACTCAGCTACTCAGCCACTCAGCTACTGAGCGACTCAGCTACTCAGCTACACAGCTACTCAGCTACTCAGCTACTCAGCCACTCAGCCACTCAGCCTCTCAGCCACTCAGGAACTCAGCTTCTCAGCTACTCAGATACTCAGATACGCAGCTACTCAGCTACTCAGCTACTCAGCTACTCAGCTACACAGCTACACAGCTACTCAGCTACTAATCTACTCAGCCAATCAGCTACTCAGCTACTCAGCCACTGAGCTATTCAGCTACTCAGCTACTCAGCTACTCTGCTACTCAGCTACTCAGCTACTCAGCTACTCAGCGACACAGCTACTCAGCTACACAACTACTCAGCTACTCAGCTACTCAGCTGCTCAGCTACTCTGCTACTCAGCTACTCAGCTACTCAGCTACTCATCTACTCAGCTACTCATCTACTCAGCTACTCAGCCACTGAGCCACACAGCCACTCAGCTACACAGCTATTCAGCTACTCAGCTAGTCAGGTACTCAGCTACTCATCCACTCAGCCAATCAGCTACTCAGATACTCAGCTACTCAGCTACTCAGCCACACAGCTAGACAGCTACTAATCTACTCAGCCACTCAACCAATCATCTACTCATCTACTCAGCCACTCAGCTACTCAGCTACTCAGCTACACAGCTACTCAGCTACTCAGCAAGTCAGCTACTCAGATAGTCAGCTACTCATCTACTCAGCTACTCAGCTACACAACTACTCAGCTACTCAGCCACTCAGCCACTCAGCTACACATCTACTGAGCTACTCTGCTACTCAGCTACTCAGGTACTCAGCTACTCATCTACTCATCTACTCACCTACTCATATACTCAGCTACGCAGCTGCTCAGATACTCAGCTACACAGCTACTCAGCTACTCAGCTACACAGCTACTCAGCTACTCAGCTACTCAGTTACTCAGTTACTCAGCTGCTCAGCAACTCAGCTACTCAGCTACTCAGCTAACCAGCTACTCCGCTACTCAGCTACTCAGCCACTCAGCTACTCAGCTACTCAGCTACACAACTACTCAGCTACTCAGCTACTCAGCCACTCAGCCACTCAGCCTCTCAGCCACTCAGGAACTCAGCTTCTCAGCTACTCAGATACTCAGATACGCAGCTACTCAGCTACTCAGCTACACAACTACTCAGCTATTCAGCTACTCAGCTACTCAGCTACTCAGCTACTCAGCTACTCAGCTACTCAGCTAGTCAGGTACTCAGCTACTCATCCACTCAGCCAATCAGATACTCAGCTACTCAGCTACTCAGGTACTCAGCTACTCATCTACTCACCTACTCTTATACTCAGCTACACAGCTACTCAGATACTCAGCTACTCAGCTACTCAGCCACACAGCTACACAGCTACTAATCTACTCAGCCACTCAACCAATCATCTACTCATCTACTCAGCCACTTAGCTACTCAGCTACTCAGCTACTCAGCTACTCAGCCACTCAGCTACTCAGCCACTCAGCTACTGAGCGACTCAGCTACTCAGCTACACAGCTACTCAGCTACTCAGCTACTCAGCTACACAACTACTCAGCTACTCAGCGATTCTGCCAATCAGCCAATCAACCAATCATCTACACAACTACTCAGCTACTCAGCTACTCAGCCACTCAGCTACTTAGCTAGTCAGCTACTCAGCTAGTCTACACAACTACTCAGCTATTCAGCTACTCAGCTACTCAGCTACTCTGCTACTCAGCTACTCAGCTACTCAGCTACTCAGCTACTCATCTACTCAGCTACTCATCTACTCAGCTACTCATCCACTCAGCCACACAGCCACTCATCTACACAGCTACTCAGCTACTCAGGTACTCAGGTACTCAGCTACTCATCCACTCAGCCAATCAGATACTCAGCTACTCAGCTACTCATCTACTCAGCTACTCAGCTACACAACTACTCAGCTACTCAGCCTCTCAGCCACTCAGCCACTCAGCTACTTAGCTAGTCAGCTACTCAGCTAGTCAGCTACTCATCTAGTCAGCTACACAGCAACTCAGCTACACAACTACTCAGCTACTCAGAAACTCAGCTACTCAGCTACACAGCTACTAAGCTACTAATCTACTCAGCCACTCAGCTACTCAGCTACTCTGCTACTCAGCTACTCAGCTACTCAGCTACTCAGTTACTCATCTACTCAGCTACTCATCTACTCAGCTACTCATCTACTCACCTACTCATATACTCAGCTACACAGCTGCTCAGATACTCAGCTACACAGCTACTCAGCTACACAGCTACTCAGCTACTCAGCTACTCAGCTACTCAGCTACTCAGCTACTCTGCTACTCAGCTACTCAGCTACTCAGCTACTCAGCTACTCATCTACTCAGCTACTCATCTACTCAGCTACTCAGCCACTGAGCCACACAGCCACTCAGCTACACAGCTATTCAGCTACTCAGCTAGTCAGGTACTCAGCTACTCATCCACTCAGCCAATCAGATACTCAGCTACTCAGCTACTCAGGTACTCAGCTACTCATCTACTCACCTACTCTTATACTCAGCTACACAGCTACTCAGATACTCAGCTACTCAGCTACTCAGCCACACAGCTACACAGCTACTAATCTACTCAGCCACTCAACCAATCATCTACTCATCTACTCAGCCACTTAGCTACTCAGCTACTCAGCTACTCAGCCACTCAGCTACACAACTACTCAGCTACTCAGCGATTCTGCCAATCAGCCAATCAACCAATCATCTACTCATCTACTCAGCCACTTAGCTACTCAGCTACTCAGCTACTCAGCCACTCAGCATCTCAGCCTCTCAGCCACTCAGCTTCTGAGCTGCTCAGATACTCAGCTACGTAGCTACTCACCTACTCAGCTACACAGCTACTCAGCTATTAAGCTACTCAGCTAGTCAGCTACACAGCTAGTCAGCTACTCACCTACTCAGCTACTCAGCTTCTCAGCTACACAACTACTCAGCTATTCAGCTACTCAGCTACTCAGCTACTCTGCTACTCAGCTACTCAGCTACTCAGCTACTCAGCTACTCTGCTACTCAGCTACTCAGGTACTCAGCTACTCATCTACTCACCTACTCATATACTCAGCTACACAGCTGCTCAGATACTCAGCTACACAGCTACTCAGCTACTCAGCTACACAGCTGCTCAGCTACTCAGCTACTCAGTTACTCAGTTACTCAGCTACTCAGCAACTCAGCTACTCAGCTACTCAGCTAATCAGCTACTCCGCTACTCAGCTACTCAGCGACACAGCTACTCAGCTACACAACTACTCATCTACTCAGCTACTCAGCCACTCAGCTACTCATCTAATCAGCTACTCAGATTCTCAGCCACTCAGCATCTCAGCCACTCAGCCACTCAGCTTCTGAGCTACTCAGATACTCAGCTACGTAGCTACTCACCTACTCAGCTACACAGCTACTCAGCTATTAAGCTACTCAGCTAGTCAGCTACACAGCTAGTCAGCTACTCACCTACTCACCTACTCAGCTACTCAGCTACTCAGCTACACAACTACTCAGCTATTCAGCTACTCAGCTACTCAGCTACTCAGCTACTCAGCTACTCAGCTACTCTGCTACTCAGCTACTCAGCTACTCAACTACTCATCTACTCAGCTACTCATCTACTCAGCTACTCAGCCACTGAGCCACACAGCCACTCAGCTACAAAGATATTCAGCTACTCAGCTAGTCAGGTACTCAGCTACTCATCCACTCAGCCAATCAGATATTTAGCTACTCAGCTACTCAGCTACTCAGGTACTCAGCTACTCATCTACTCACCTACTCTTATACTCAGCTACACAGCTACTCAGATACTCAGCTACTCAGCTACTCAGCCACACAGCTACTCAGCTATTAAGCTACTCAGCTAGTCAGCTACATAGCTAGTCAGCTACTCACCTACTCAGCTACTCAGCTACTCAGCTACACAACTACTCAGCTACTCAGCTACTCAGTTACTCAGTTACTCAGCTACTCAGCAACTCAGCTACTCAGCTACTTAGCTAATCAGCTACTCCGCTACTCAGCTACTCAGCGACACAGCTACTCAGCTACACAACTACTCATCTACTCAGCTACTCAGGTACTCAGCTACTCTGCTACTCAGCTACTCAGCTACTCAGCTACTCATCTACTCAGCTACTCATCTACTCAGCTACTCATCCACTCAGCCACACAGCCACTCAGCTACACAGCTACTCAGCTACTCAGGTACTCAGGTACTCAGCTACTCATCCACTCAGCCAATCAGATACTCAGCTACTCAGCTACTCAGGTACTCAGCTACTCATCTACTCAGCTACTCAGAATCTCGGCCGCTCAGCTACTCAGCTACTCAGCACCTCTGCACTTCAGCCACTCAGCTACTCAGCGTCTCTGCCAATCAGCCACTCAGCCAATCATCTACACAGCTACTCAGCTACTCAGCTACACAGCTACTCAGCTACTCAGCTACTCAGTTACTCAGTTACTCAGCTGCTCAGCAACTCAGCTACTCAGCTACTCAGCTAACCAGCTACTCCGCTACTCAGCTACTCAGCCACTCAGCTACTCAGCTACTCAGCTACACAACTACTCAGCTACTCAGCTACTCAGCCACTCAGCCACTCAGCCTCTCAGCCACTCAGGAACTCAGCTTCTCAGCCACTCAGATACTCAGATACGCAGCTACTCAGCTACTCAGCTACTCAGCTACTCAGCTACACAGCTACACAGCTACTCAGCTACTAATCTACTCAGCCAATCAGCTACTCAGCTACTCAGCCACTCAGCTACTCAGCCACTCAGCTACTGAGCGACTCAGCTACTCAGCTACACAGCTACTCAGCTACTCAGCTACTCAGCCACTCAGCCACTCAGCCTCTCAGCCACTCAGGAACTCAGCTTCTCAGCTACTCAGATACTCAGATACGCAGCTACTCAGCTACTCAGCTACTCAGCTACTCAGCTACACAGCTACACAGCTACTCAGCTACTAATCTACTCAGCCAATCAGCTACTCAGCTACTCAGCCACTCAGCTATTCAGCTACTCAGCTACTCAGCTACTCTGCTACTCAGCTACTCAGCTACTCAGCTACTCAGCGACACAGCTACTCAGCTACACAACTACTCAGCTACTCAGCTACTCAGCTGCTCAGCTACTCTGCTACTCAGCTACTCAGCTACTCAGCTACTCATCTACTCAGCTACTCATCTACTCAGCTACTCAGCCACTGAGCCACACAGCCACTCAGCTACACAGCTATTCAGCTACTCAGCTAGTCAGGTACTCAGCTACTCATCCACTCAGCCAATCAGATACTCAGCTACTCAGCTACTCAGGTACTCAGCTACTCATCTACTCACCTACTCTTATACTCAGCTACACAGCTACTCAGCTACTCAGCTACTCAGTTACTCAGTTACTCAGCTGCTCAGCAACTCAGCTACTCAGCTACTCAGCTAACCAGCTAGACAGCTACTAATCTACTCAGCCACTCAACCAATCATCTACTCATCTACTCAGCCACTCAGCTACTCAGCTACTCAGCTACACAGCTACTCAGCTACTCAGCAAGTCAGCTACTCAGATAGTCAGCTACTCATCTACTCAGCTACTCAGCTACACAACTACTCAGCTACTCAGCCACTCAGCCACTCAGCTACACATCTACTGAGCTACTCTGCTACTCAGCTACTCAGGTACTCAGCTACTCATCTACTCATCTACTCACCTACTCATATACTCAGCTACACAGCTGCTCAGATACTCAGCTACACAGCTACTCAGCTACTCAGCTACACAGCTACTCAGCTACTCAGCTACTCAGTTACTCAGTTACTCAGCTGCTCAGCAACTCAGCTACTCAGCTACTCAGCTAACCAGCTACTCCGCTACTCAGCTACTCAGCCACTCAGCTACTCAGCTACTCAGCTACACAACTACTCAGCTACTCAGCTACTCAGCCACTCAGCCACTCAGCCTCTCAGCCACTCAGGAACTCAGCTTCTCAGCTACTCAGATACTCAGATACGCAGCTACTCAGCTACTCAGCTACACAACTACTCAGCTATTCAGCTACTCAGCTACTCAGCTACTCAGCTACTCAGCTACTCAGCTACTCAGCTAGTCAGGTACTCAGCTACTCATCCACTCAGCCAATCAGATACTCAGCTACTCAGCTACTCAGGTACTCAGCTACTCATCTACTCACCTACTCTTATACTCAGCTACACAGCTACTCAGATACTCAGCTACTCAGCTACTCAGCCACACAGCTACACAGCTACTAATCTACTCAGCCACTCAACCAATCATCTACTCATCTACTCAGCCACTTAGCTACTCAGCTACTCAGCTACTCAGCTACTCAGCCACTCAGCTACTCAGCCACTCAGCTACTGAGCGACTCAGCTACTCAGCTACACAGCTACTCAGCTACTCAGCTACTCAGCTACACAACTACTCAGCTACTCAGCGATTCTGCCAATCAGCCAATCAACCAATCATCAACACAACTACTCAGCTACTCAGCTACTCAGCCACTCAGCTACTTAGCTAGTCAGCTACTCAGCTAGTCTACACAACTACTCAGCTATTCAGCTACTCAGCTACTCAGCTACTCTGCTACTCAGCTACTCAGCTACTCAGCTACTCAGCTACTCATCTACTCAGCTACTCATCTACTCAGCTACTCATCCACTCAGCCACACAGCCACTCAGCTACACAGCTACTCAGCTACTCAGGTACTCAGCTACTCAGCTACTCATCCACTCAGCCAATCAGATACTCAGCTACTCAGCTACTCATCTACTCAGCTACTCAGCTACACAACTACTCAGCTACTCAGCCTCTCAGCCACTCAGCCACTCAGCTACTTAGCTAGTCAGCTACTCAGCTAGTCAGCTACTCATCTAGTCAGCTACACAGCAACTCAGCTACACAACTACTCAGCTACTCAGAAACTCAGCTACTCAGCTACACAGCTACTAAGCTACTAATCTACTCAGCCACTCAGCTACTCAGCTACTCTGCTACTCAGCTACTCAGCTACTCAGCTACTCAGCTACTCATCTACTCAGCTACTCATCTACTCAGCTACTCATCTACTCACCTACTCATATACTCAGCTACACAGCTGCTCAGATACTCAGCTACACAGCTACTCAGCTACACAGCTACTCAGCTACTCAGCTACTCAGCTACTCAGCTACTCAGCTACTCAGCTACTCTGCTACTCAGCTACTCAGCTACTCAGCTACTCAGCTACTCATCTACTCAGCTACTCATCTACTCAGCTACTCAGCCACTGAGCCACACAGCCACTCAGCTACACAGCTATTCAGCTACTCAGCTAGTCAGGTACTCAGCTACTCATCCACTCAGCCAATCAGATACTCAGCTACTCAGCTACTCAGGTACTCAGCTACTCATCTACTCACCTACTCTTATACTCAGCTACACAGCTACTCAGATACTCAGCTACTCAGCTACTCAGCCACACAGCTACACAGCTACTAATCTACTCAGCCACTCAACCAATCATCTACTCATCTACTCAGCCACTTAGCTACTCAGCTACTCAGCTACTCAGCCACTCAGCTACACAACTACTCAGCTACTCAGCGATTCTGCCAATCAGCCAATCAACCAATCATCTACTCATCTACTCAGCCACTTAGCTACTCAGCTACTCAGCTACTCAGCCACTCAGCATCTCAGCCACTCAGCCACTCAGCTTCTGAGCTGCTCAGATACTCAGCTACGTAGCTACTCACCTACTCAGCTACACAGCTACTCAGCTATTAAGCTACTCAGCTAGTCAGCTACACAGCTAGTCAGCTACTCACCTACTCAGCTACTCAGCTTCTCAGCTACACAACTACTCAGCTATTCAGCTACTCAGCTACTCAGCTACTCTGCTACTCAGCTACTCAGCTACTCAGCTACTCTGCTACTCAGCTACTCAGCTACTCAGGTACTCAGCTACTCATCTACTCACCTACTCATATACTCAGCTACACAGCTGCTCAGATACTCAGCTACACAGCTACTCAGCTACTCAGCTACACAGCTACTCAGCTACTCAGCTACTCAGTTACTCAGTTATTCAGCTACTCAGAAACTCAGCTACTCAGCTACTCAGCTAATCAGCTACTCAACTACTCATCTACTCAGCTACTCATCTACTCAGCTACTCAGCCACTGAGCCACACAGCCACTCAGCTACAAAGATATTCAGCTACTCAGCTAGTCAGGTACTCAGCTACTCATCCACTCAGCCAATCAGATATTTAGCTACTCAGCTACTCAGCTACTCAGGTACTCAGCTACTCATCTACTCACCTACTCTTATACTCAGCTACACAGCTACTCAGATACTCAGCTACTCAGCTACTCAGCCACACAGCTACTCAGCTATTAAGCTACTCAGCTAGTCAGCTACACAGCTAGTCAGCTACTCACCTACTCAGCTACTCAGCTACTCAGCTACACAACTACTCAGCTACTCAGCTACTCAGTTACTCAGTTACTCAGCTACTCAGCAACTCAGCTACTCAGCTACTTAGCTAATCAGCTACTCCGCTACTCAGCTACTCAGCGACACAGCTACTCAGCTACACAACTACTCATCTACTCAGCTACTCAGGTACTCAGCTACTCTGCTACTCAGCTACTCAGCTACTCAGCTACTCATCTACTCAGCTACTCATCTACTCAGCTACTCATCCACTCAGCCACACAGCCACTCAGCTACACAGCTACTCAGCTACTCAGGTACTCAGGTACTCAGCTACTCATCCACTCAGCCAATCAGATACTCAGCTACTCAGCTACTCAGGTACTCAGCTACTCATCTACTCAGCTACTCAGAATCTCGGCCGCTCAGCTACTCAGCTACTCAGCACCTCTGCACCTCAGCCACTCAGCTACTCAGCGTCTCTGCCAATCAGCCACTCAGCCAATCATCTACACAGCTACTCAGCTACTCAGCTACACAGCTACTCAGCTACTCAGCTACTCAGTTACTCAGTTACTCAGCTGCTCAGCTACTCAGCTACTCAGCTACTCAGCTAACCAGCTACTCCGCTACTCAGCTACTCAGCCACTCAGCTACTCAGCTACTCAGCTACACAACTACTCAGCTACTCAGCTACTCAGCCACTCAGCCACTCAGCCTCTCAGCCACTCAGGAACTCAGCTTCTCAGCTACTCAGATACTCAGATACGCAGCTACTCAGCTACTCAGCTACTCAGCTACTCAGCTACACAGCTACACAGCTACTCAGCTACTAATCTACTCAGCCAATCAGCTACTCAGCTACTCAGCCACTCAGCTACTCAGCCACTCAGCTACTGAGCGACTCAGCTACTCAGCTACACAGCTACTCAGCTACTCAGCTACTCAGCCACTCAGCCACTCTGCCTCTCAGCCACTCAGGAACTCAGCTTCTCAGCTACTCAGATACTCAGATACGCAGCTACTCAGCTACTCAGCTACTCAGCCACTCAGCTACTCATCTAATCAGCTACTCAGATTCTCAGCCACTCAGCATCTCAGCCACTCAGCTACTCATCTACTCAGCTACTCATCTACTCAGCTACTCAGCCACTGAGCCACACAGCCACTCAGCTACACAGCTATTCAGCTACTCAGCTAGTCAGGTACTCAGCTACTCATCCACTCAGCCAATCAGATACTCAGCTACTCAGCTACTCAGCTACTCAGGTACTCAGCTACTCATCTACTCACCTACTCTTATACTCAGCTACACAGCTACTCAGATACTCAGCTACTCAGCTACACAACTACTCAGCTACTCAGCTACTCAGCTACTTAGCTTGTCAGCTACTCAGCTAGTCTACACAACTACTCAGCTATTCAGCTACTCAGCTACTCAGCTACTCTGCTACTCAGCTACTCAGCTACTCAGCTACTCAGCTACTCATCTACTCAGCTACTCATCTACTCAGCCACTGAGCCACACAGCCACTCAGCTACACAGCTATTCAGCTACTCAGCTAGTCAGGTACTCAGCTACTCATCCACTCAGCCAATCAGATACTCAGCTACTCAGCTACTCAGCTACTCAGCTACTCAGCTACTCATTTACTCAGCTACTCATCTACTCAGCTACTCATCCACTCAGCCACACAGCCACTCAGCTACACAGCTACTCAGCTACTCATCCACTCAGCCAATCAGATACTCAGCTACTCAGCTACTCAGCTACTCAGGTACTCAGCTACTCATCTACTCAGCTACTCAGACTCTCAGCCGCTCAGCTAATCAGCTACTCAGCACCTCAGCACCTCAGCCACTCAGCTACTCGGCTACTCAGCTACACAGCTACTCAGCGACTCTGCCAATCAGCCACTCAGCTACTCAGCTACACAGATACTCAGCTACTCAGCTACACAGCTACTCAGCTACTCAGCAAGTCAGCTACTCAGCTAGTCAGCTACTCATCTACTCAGCTACTCAGCTACACAACTACTCAGCTACTCAGCCACTCAGCCACTCAGCTACACATCTACTCAGCTACTCTTATACTCAGCTACTCAGGTACTCAGCTACTCATCTACTCATCTACTCACCTACTCATATACTCAGCTACACAGCTGCTCAGATACTCAGCTACACAGCTACTCAGCTACTCAGCTACACAGCTACTCAGCTACTCAGCTACTCAGTTACTCAGTTACTCAGCTGCTCAGCAACTCAGCTACTCAGCTACTCAGCTAACCAGCTACTCCGCTACTCAGCTACTCAGCCACTCAGCTACTCAGCTACTCAGCTACACAACTACTCAGCTACTCAGCTACTCAGCCACTCAGCCACTCAGCCTCTCAGCCACTCAGGAACTCAGCTCCTCAGCTACTCAGATACTCAGATACGCAGCTACTCAGCTACTCAGCTACTCAGCTACTCAGCTACACAGCTACACAGCTACTCAGCTACTAATCTACTCAGCCAATCAGCTACTCAGCTACTCAGCCACTCAGCTACTCAGCCACTCAGCTACTGAGCGACTCAGCTACTCAGCTACACAGCTACTCAGCTACTCAGCTACTCAGCTACACAACTACTCAGCTACTCAGCTACTCAGCTACTCAGCTACTCAGCTACTCAGCTACTCAGCTACTCATCTACTCAGCTACTCAGATACTCAGCCACTCAGCATCTCAGCCACTCAAACACTCAGCTTCTGAGCTACTCAGATACTCAGGTACTCAGCTACTCATCTACTCACCTACTCATATACTCAGCTACACAGCTACTCAGCTACTCAGCCACTCAGCCACTCAGCTACTCATCTACACATCCACTCAGCCACTCAGCCACTCAGCTACTCAGCTACTCAGCTACACAACTACTCATCTACTCAGCTACTCAGCCACTCAGCTACTCATCTACTCAGCTACTCAGATACTCAGCCACTCAGCATCTCAGCCACTCAGCCACTCAGCTTCTGAGCTACTCAGATACTCAGCTACGTAGCTACTCACCTACTCAGCTACACAGCTACTCAGCTATTAAGCTACTCAGCTAGTCAGCTACACAGCTAGTCAGCTACTCACCTACTCAGCTACTCAGCTACTCAACTACACAACTACTCAGCTATTCAGCTACTCAGCTACTCAGCTACTCAGCTACTCAGCTACTCAGCTACTCTGCTACTCAGCTACTCAGCTACTCAGCTACTCATCTACTCAGCTACTCATCTACTCAGCTACTCAGCCACTGAGCCACACAGCCACTCAGCTACACAGCTATTCAGCTACTCAGCTAGTCAGGTACTCAGCTACTCATCCACTCGGCCAATCAGATACTCAGCTACTCAGCTACTCAGCTACTCAGGTACTCAGCTACTCATCTACTCACCTACTCTTATACTCAGCTACACAGCTACTCAGATACTCAGCTACTCAGCTACTCAGCCACACAGCTACACAGCTACTCAGCTACTCAGTTACTCAGTTACTCAGCTACTCAGCAACTCAGCTACTCAGCTACTTAGCTAATCAGCTACTCCGCTACTCAGCTACTCAACGACACAGCTACTCAGCTACACAACTACTCATCTACTCAGCTACTCAGCCACTCAGCTACTCATCTAATCAGCTACTCAGATACTCAGCCACTCAGCATCTCAGCCACTCAGCCACTCAGCTTCTGAGCAACTCAGATACTCAGCTACGTAGCTACTCACCTACTCAGCTACACAGCTACTCAGCTATTAAGCTACTCAGCTAGTCAGCTACACAGCTAGTCAGCTACTCACCTACTCAGCTACTCAGCTACTCAGGTACTCAGCTACTCATCTACTCACCTACTCTTATACTCAGCTACACAGCTACTCAGATACTCAGCTACTCAGCTACTCAGCCACACAGCTACACAGCTACTAATCTACTCAGCCACTCAACCAATCATCTACTCATCTACTCAGCCACTCAGCTACTCAGCTACTCAGCTACTCAGCCACTCAGCTACTCAGCCACTCAGCTACTGAGCGACTCAGCTACTCAGCTACACAGCTACTCAGCTACTCAGCTACTCAGCTACACAACTACTCAGCTACTCAGCGATTCTGCCAATCCGCCAATCAACCAATCATCTACACAACTACTCAGCTACTCAGCTACTCAGCCACTCAGCTACTTAGCTAGTCAGCTACTCAGCTAGTCTACACAACTACTCAGCTATTCAGCTACTCAGCTACTCAGCTACTCTGCTACTCAGCTACTCAGCTACTCAGCTACTCAGCTACTCATCTACTCAGCTACTCATCTACTCAGCCACTGAGCCACACAGCCACTCAGCTACACAGCTATTCAGCTACTCAGGTACTCAGCTACTCATCTACTCACCTACTCTTATACTCAGCTACACAGCTACTCAGATACTCAGCTACTCAGCTACACAACTACTCAGCTACTCAGCTACTCAGCTACTTAGCTAGTCAGCTACTCAGCTAGTCTACACAACTACTCAGCTATTCAGCTACTCAGCTACTCAGCTACTCTGCTACTCAGCTACTCAGCTACTCAGCTACTCAGCTACTCATCTACTCAGCTACTCATCTACTCAGCCACTGAGCCACACAGCCACTCATATACACAGCTATTCAGCTACTCAGCTAGTCAGGTACTCAGCTACTCATCCACTCAGCCAATCAGATACTCAGCTACTCAGCTACTCAGCTACTCAGGTACTCAGCTACTCATCTACTCACCTACTCTTATACTCAGCTACACAGCTACTCAGATACTCAGCTACTCAGCTACTCAGCCACACAGCTACTCAGCTATTAAGCTACTCAGCTAGTCAGCTACACAGCTAGTCAGCTACTCACCTACTCAGCTACTCAGCTACACAACTACTCAGCTACTCAGCTACTCAGCTACTCAGCTACTCAGCTACTCAGCTACTCAGCTACTCTGCTACTCAGCTACTCAGCTACTCAGCTACTCATCTACTCAGCTACTCATCTACTCAGCTACTCAGCCACTGAGCCACACAGCCACTCAGCTACACAGCTATTCAGCTACTCAGCTAGTCAGGTACTCAGCTACTCATCCACTCGGCCAATCAGATACTCAGCTACTCAGCTACTCAGCTACTCAGGTACTCAGCTACTCATCTACTCACCTACTCTTATACTCAGCTACACAGCTACTCAGATACTCAGCTACTCAGCTACTCAGCCACACAGCTACACAGCTACTCAGCTACTCAGTTACTCAGTTACTCAGCTACTCAGCAACTCAGCTACTCAGCTACTTAGCTAATCAGCTACTCCGCTACTCAGCTACTCAACGACACAGCTACTCAGCTACACAACTACTCATCTACTCAGCTACTCAGCCACTCAGCTACTCATCTAATCAGCTACTCAGATACTCAGCCACTCAGCATCTCAGCCACTCAGCCACTCAGCTTCTGAGCAACTCAGATACTCAGCTACGTAGCTACTCACCTACTCAGCTACACAGCTACTCAGCTATTAAGCTACTCAGCTAGTCAGCTACACAGCTAGTCAGCTACTCACCTACTCAGCTACTCAGCTACTCAGGTACTCAGCTACTCATCTACTCACCTACTCTTATACTCAGCTACACAGCTACTCAGATACTCAGCTACTCAGCTACTCAGCCACACAGCTACACAGCTACTAATCTACTCAGCCACTCAACCAATCATCTACTCATCTACTCAGCCACTCAGCTACTCAGCTACTCAGCTACTCAGCCACTCAGCTACTCAGCCACTCAGCTACTGAGCGACTCAGCTACTCAGCTACACAGCTACTCAGCTACTCAGCTACTCAGCTACACAACTACTCAGCTACTCAGCGATTCTGCCAATCCGCCAATCAACCAATCATCTACACAACTACTCAGCTACTCAGCTACTCAGCCACTCAGCTACTTAGCTAGTCAGCTACTCAGCTAGTCTACACAACTACTCAGCTATTCAGCTACTCAGCTACTCAGCTACTCTGCTACTCAGCTACTCAGCTACTCAGCTACTCAGCTACTCATCTACTCAGCTACTCATCTACTCAGCCACTGAGCCACACAGCCACTCAGCTACACAGCTATTCAGCTACTCAGGTACTCAGCTACTCATCTACTCACCTACTCTTATACTCAGCTACACAGCTACTCAGATACTCAGCTACTCAGCTACACAACTACTCAGCTACTCAGCTACTCAGCTACTTAGCTAGTCAGCTACTCAGCTAGTCTACACAACTACTCAGCTATTCAGCTACTCAGCTACTCAGCTACTCTGCTACTCAGCTACTCAGCTACTCAGCTACTCAGCTACTCATCTACTCAGCTACTCATCTACTCAGCCACTGAGCCACACAGCCACTCATATACACAGCTATTCAGCTACTCAGCTAGTCAGGTACTCAGCTACTCATCCACTCAGCCAATCAGATACTCAGCTACTCAGCTACTCAGCTACTCAGGTACTCAGCTACTCATCTACTCACCTACTCTTATACTCAGCTACACAGCTACTCAGATACTCAGCTACTCAGCTACTCAGCCACACAGCTACTCAGCTATTAAGCTACTCAGCTAGTCAGCTACACAGCTAGTCAGCTACTCACCTACTCAGCTACTCAGCTACACAACTACTCAGCTACTCAGCTACTCAGCTACTCAGCTACTCAGCTACTCAGCAACTCAGCTAGTCAGCTACTCACCTACTCAGCTACTCAGCTACACAGCTACTCAGCTACTCAGCTACTCAGTTACTCAGTTACTCAGCTGCTCAGCAACTCAGCTACTCAGCTACTCAGCTAACCAGCTACTCCGCTACTCAGCTACTCAGCCACTCAGCTACTCAGCTACTCAGCTACACAACTACTCAGCTACTCAGCTACTCAGCCACTCAGCCACTCAGCCTCTCAGCCACTCAGGAACTCAGCTTCTCAGCTACTCAGATACTCAGATACGCAGCTACTCAGCTACTCAGCTACTCAGCTACTCAGCTACACAGCTACACAGCTACTCAGCTACTAATCTACTCAGCCAATCAGCTACTCAGCTACTCAGCCACTCAGCTACTCAGCCACTCAGCTACTCAGCCACTCAGCTACTGAGTGACTCAGCTACTCAGCTACACAGCTACTCAGCTACTCAGCTACACAACTACTCAGCTACTCAGCTACTCAGCTACTCAGCTACTCAGCTACTCAGCAACTCAGCTACTCAGCTACACAGCTACTCAGCTACTCATCTACTCAGCTACTCAGATACTCAGCCACTCAGCATCTCAGCCACTCAGCCACTCAGCTTGTGAGCTACTCAGATACTCAGGTACTCAGCTACTCATCTACTCACCTACTCATATACTCAGCTACACAGCTGCTCAGATACTCAGCTACTCAGCTACTCAGCTACACAGCTACTCAGCTACTAATCTACTCAGCCACTCAACCAATCTTCTACTCAGCTACTCAGCCACTCAGCTACTCAGCTACTCAGCTACTCAGCAACTCAGCAACTCAGCTACACAACTACTCTGCTACTCAGCTACTCAGCCACTCAGCCACTCAGCTACTCATCTACACATCCACTCAGCCACTCAGCCACTCAGCTACTCAGCTACTCAGCTACACAACTACTCATCTACTCAGCTACTCAGCCACTCAGCTACTCATCTACTCAGCTACTCAGATACTCAGCCACTCAGCATCTCAGCCACTCTGCCACTCAGCTTCTGAGCTGCTCAGATACTCAGCTACGTAGCTACTCACCTACTCAGCTACACAGCTACTGAGCTATTAAGCTACTCAGCTAGTCAGCTACACAGCTAGTCAGCTACTCACCTACTCAGCTACTCAGCTTCTCAGCTACACAACTACTCAGCTATTCAGCTTCTCAGCTACTCAGCTACTCTGCTACTCAGCTACTCAGCTACTCAGCTACTCTGCTACTCAGCTACTCAGGTACTCAGCTACTCATCTACTCACCTACTCATATACTCAGCTACACAGCTGCTCAGATACTCAGCTACACAGGTACTCAGCTACTCAGCTACACAGCTACTCAGCTACTCAGCTACTCAGTTACTCAGTTACTCAGCTACTTAGCAACTCAGCTACTCAGCTACTCAGCTAATCAGCTACTCCGCTACTCAGCTACTCAGCGACACAGCTACTCAGCTACACAACTACTCATCTACTCAGCTACTCAGCTACGTAGCTACTCACCTACTCAGCTACACAGCTACTCAGCTATTAAGCTACTCAGCTAGTCAGCTACACAGCTAGTCAGCTACTCACCTACTCACCTACTCAGCTACTCAGCTACTCAGATACACAACTACTCAGCTATTCAGCTACTCAGCTACTCAGCTACTCAGCTACTCAGCTACTCTGCTACTCAGCTACTCAGCTACTCAGCTACTCATCTACTCAGCTACTCATCTACTCAGCTACTCAGCCACTGAGCCACACAGCCACTCAGCTACACAGCTATTCAGCTACTCAGCTAGTCAGGTACTCAGCTACTCATCCACTCAGCCAATCAGATACTCAGCTACTCAGCTACTCAGCTACTCAGGTACTCAGCTACTCATCTACTCACCTACTCTTATACTCAGCTACACAGCTACTCAGATACTCAGCTACTCAGCTACTCAGCCACACAGCTACACAGCTACTAATCTACTCAGCCACTCAACCAATCATCTACTCATCTACTCAGCCACTCAGCTACTCAGCTACTCAGCTACACAGCTACTCAGCTACTCAGCAAGTCAGCTACTCAGCTAGTCAGCTACTCATCTACTCAGCTACTCAGCTACACAACTACTCAGCTACTCAGCCACTCAGCCACTCAGCTACACATCTACTCAGCTACTCTGCTACTCAGCTACTCAGGTACTCAGCTACTCATCTACTCATCTACTCACCTACTCATATACTCAGCTACACAGCTGCTCAGATACTCAGCTACACAGCTACTCAGCTACTCAGCTACACAGCTACTCAGCTACTCAGCTACACAACTACTCATCTACTCAGCTACTCAGTTACTCAGATACTCAGCTACTCAGCAACTCAGCTACTCAGCTACTTAGCTAATCAGCTACTCCGCTACTCAGCTACTCAGCGACACAGCTACTCAGCTACACAACTACTCATCTACTCAGCTACTCAGGTACTCAGCTACTCTGCTACTCAGCTACTCAGCTACTCAGCTACTCATCTACTCAGCTACTCAACTACTCAGCTACTCATCCACTCAGCCACACAGCCACTCAGCTACACAGCTACTCAGCTACTCAGGTACTCAGGTACTCAGCTACTCATCCACTCAGCCAATCAGATACTCAGCTACTCAGCTACTCAGGTACTCAGCTACTCATCTACTCAGCTACTCAGAATCTCGGCCGCTCAGCTACTCAGCTACTCAGCACCTCTGCACCTCAGCCACTCAGCTACTCAGCGTCTCTGCCAATCAGCCACTCAGCCAATCATCTACACAGCTACTCAGCTACTCAGCTACACAGCTACTCAGCTACTCAGCTACTCAGTTACTCAGTTACTCAGCTGCTCAGCAACTCAGCTACTCAGCTACTCAGCTAACCAGCTACTCCGCTACTCAGCTACTCAGCCACTCAGCTACTCAGCTACTCAGCTACACAACTACTCAGCTACTCAGCTACTCAGCCACTCAGCCACTCAGCCTCTCAGCCACTCCGGAACTCAGCTTCTCAGCTACTCAGATACTCAGATACCCAGCTACTCAGCTACTCAGCTACTCAGCTACTCAGCTACACAGCTACACAGCTACTCAGCTACTAATCTACTCAGCCAATCAGCTACTCAGCTACTCAGCCACTCAGCTACTCAGCCACTCAGCTACTCAGCCACTCAGCTACTGAGTGACTCAGCTACTCAGCTACACAGCTACTCAGCTACTCAGCTACTCAGCTACACAACTACTCAGCTACTCAGCTACTCAGCTACTCAGCTACTCAGCTACTCAGCAACTCAGCTACTCAGCTACACAGCTACTCAGCTACTCATCTACTCAGCTACTCAGATACTCAGCCACTCAGCATCTCAGCCACTCAGCCACTCAGCTTGTGAGCTACTCAGATACTCAGGTACTCAGCTACTCATCTACTCACCTACTCATATACTCAGCTACACAGCTGCTCAGATACTCAGCTACTCAGCTACTCAGCTACACAGCTACTCAGCTCCTAATCTACTCAGCCACTCAAACAATCTTCTACTCAGCTACTCAGCTACTCAGCTACACAGCTACTCAGCTACTAATCTACTCAGCCACTCAAACAATCTTCTACTCAGCTACTCAGCCACTCAGCTACTCAGCTACTCAGCTACTCAGTTACTCAGCAACTCAGCTACACAACTACTCAGCTACTCAGCTTCTCAGCTACACAACTACTCAGCTATTCAGCTACTCAGCTACTCAGCAACTCAGCTACTCAGCTACACAGCTACTCAGCTACTCATCTACTCAGCTACTCAGATACTCAGCCACTCAGCCACTCAGCTTCTGAGCTACTCAGATACTCAGGTACTCAGCTACTCATCTACTCACCTACTCATATACTCAGCTACACAGCTGCTCAGATACTCAGCTACTCAGCTACTCAGCTACACAGCTACTCAGCTACTAATCTACTCAGCCACTCAAACAATCTTCTACTCAGCTACTCAGCTACACAGCTATTCAGCTACTCAGCTAGTCAGGTACTCAACTACTCATCCACTCAGCCAATCAGATACTCAGCTACTCAGCTACTCAGCTACTCAGGTACTCAGCTACTCATCTACTCACCTACTCTTATACTCAGCTACACAGCTACTCAGATACTCAGCTACTCAGCTACTCAGCCACACAGCCACACAGCTACACAGCTACTAATCTACTCAGCCACTCAACCAATCATCTACTCATCTACTCAGCCACTCAGCTACTCAGCTACTCAGCTACACAGCTACTCAGCTACTCAGCAAGTCAGCTACTCAGCTAGTCAGCTACTCATCTACTCAGCTACTCAGCTACACAACTACTCAGCTACTCAGCCACTCAGCCACTCAGCTACACATCTACTCAGCTACTCTGCTACTCAGCTACTCAGGTACTCAGCTACTCATCTACTCATCTACTCACCTACTCATATACTCAGCTACACAGCTGCTCAGATACTCAGCTACACAGCTACTCAGCTACTCAGCTACACAGCTACTCAGCTACTCAGCTACTCAGTTACTCAGTTATTCAGCTGCTCAGCAACTCAGCTACTCAGCTACTCAGCTAACCAGCTACGCCGCTACTCAGCCACTCAGCTACTCAGCTACTCAGCTACACAACTACTCAGCTACTCAGCTACTCAGCCACTCAGCCACTCAGCCTCTCAGCCAAACAGGAACTCAGCTTCTCAGCTACTCAGATACTCAGATACGCAGCTACTCAGCTACTCAGCTACTCAGCTACTCAGCTACACAGCTACACAGCTACTCAGCTACTTATCTACTCAGCCAATCAGCTACTCAGCTACTCAGCCACTCAGCTACTCAGCCACTCAGCTACTGAGCGACTCAGCTACTCAGCTACACAGCTACTCAGCTACTCAGCTACTCAGCTACACAACTACTCAGCTACTCAGCTACTCAGCTACTCAGCTACTCAGCTACTCAGCAACTCAGCTACTCAGCTACACAGCTACTCAGCTACTCATCTACTCAGCTACTCAGATACTCAGCCACTCAGCCACTCAGCTTCTGAGCTACTCAGATACTCAGGTACTCAGCTACTCATCTACTCACCTACTCATATACTCAGCTACACAGCTGCTCAGATACTCAGCTACTCAGCTACTCAGCTACACAGCTACTCAGCTACTAATCTACTCAGCCACTCAAACAATCTTCTACTCAGCTACTCAGCTACTCAGCTACACAGCTACTCAGCTACTAATCTACTCAGCCACTCAAACAATCTTCTACTCAGCTACTCAGCCACTCAGCTACTCAGCTACTCAGCTACTCAGTTACTCAGCAACTCAGCTACACAACTACTCAGCTACTCAGCTTCTCAGCTACACAACTACTCAGCTATTCAGCTACTCAGCTACTCTGCTACTCAGCTACTCAGCTACTCAGCTACTCTGCTACTCAGCTACTCAGGTACTCAGCTACTCAGCTACACAGCTGCTCAGATACTCAGCTACACAGCTACTCAGCTACTCAGCTACACAGCTACTCAGCTACTCAGCTACTCAGTTACTCAGTTACTCAGCTACTTAGCAACTCAGCTACTCAGCTACTCAGCTAATCAGCTACTCCGCTACTCAGCTACTCAGCGACACAGCTACTCAGCTACACAACTACTCATCTACTCAGCTACTCAGCCACTCAGCTACTCATCTAATCAGCTACTCAGATTCTCAGCCACTCAGCATCTCAGCCACTCAGCCACTCAGCTTCTGAGCTACTCAGATACTCAGCTACGTAGCTACTCACCTACTCAGCTACACAGCTACTCAGCTATTAAGCTACTCAGCTAGTCAGCTACACAGCTAGTCAGCTACTCACCTACTCACCTACTCAGCTACTCAGCTACTCAGCTACACAACTACTCAGCTATTCAGCTACTCAGCTACTCAGCTACTCAGCTACTCAGCTACTCTGCTACTCAGCTACTCAGCTACTCAGCTACTCATCTACTCAGCTACTCATCTACTCAGCTACTCAGCCACTGAGCCACACAGCCACTCAGCTACACAGCTATTCAGCTACTCAGCTAGTCAGGTACTCAGCTACTCATCCACTCAGCCAATCAGATACTCAGCTACTCAGCTACTCAGCTACTCAGGTACTCAGCTACTCATCTACTCACCTACTCTTATACTCAGCTACACAGCTACTCAGATACTCAGCTACTCAGCTACTCAGCCACACAGCTACACAGCTACTAATCTACTCAGCCACTCAACCAATCATCTACTCATCTACTCAGCCACTCAGCTACTCAGCTACTCAGCTACACAGCTACTCAGCTACTCAGCAAGTCAGCTACTCAGCTAGTCAGCTACTCATCTACTCAGCTACTCAGCTACACAACTACTCAGCTACTCAGCCACTCAGCCACTCAGCTACACATCTACTCAGCTACTCTGCTACTCAGCTACTCAGGTACTCAGCTACTCATCTACTCATCTACTCACCTACTCATATACTCAGCTACACAGCTGCTCAGATACTCAGCTACACAGCTACTCAGCTACTCAGCTACACAGCTACTCAGCTACTCAGCTACACAACTACTCATCTACTCAGCTACTCAGTTACTCAGTTACTCAGCTACTCAGCAACTCAGCTACTCAGCTACTTAGCTAATCAGCTACTCCGCTACTCAGCTACTCAGCGACACAGCTACTCAGCTACACAACTACTCATCTACTCAGCTACTCAGGTACTCAGCTACTCTGCTACTCAGCTACTCAGCTACTCAGCTACTCATCTACTCAGCTACTCAACTACTCAGCTACTCATCCACTCAGCCACACAGCCACTCAGCTACACAGCTACTCAGCTACTCAGGTACTCAGGTACTCAGCTACTCATCCACTCAGCCAATCAGATACTCAGCTACTCAGCTACTCAGGTACTCAGCTACTCATCTACTCAGCTACTCAGAATCTCGGCCGCTCAGCTACTCAGCTACTCAGCACCTCTGCACCTCAGCCACTCAGCTACTCAGCGTCTCTGCCAATCAGCCACTCAGCCAATCATCTACACAGCTACTCAGCTACTCAGCTACACAGCTACTCAGCTACTCAGCTACTCAGTTACTCAGTTACTCAGCTGCTCAGCAACTCAGCTACTCAGCTACTCAGCTAACCAGCTACTCCGCTACTCAGCTACTCAGCCACTCAGCTACTCAGCTACTCAGCTACACAACTACTCAGCTACTCAGCTACTCAGCCACTCAGCCACTCAGCCTCTCAGCCACTCAGGAACTCAGCTTCTCAGCTACTCAGATACTCAGATACGCAGCTACTCAGCTACTCAGCTACTCAGCTACTCAGCTACACAGCTACACAGCTACTCAGCTACTAATCTACTCAGCCAATCAGCTACTCAGCTACTCAGCCACTCAGCTACTCAGCCACTCAGCTACTCAGCCACTCAGCTACTGAGTGACTCAGCTACTCAGCTACACAGCTACTCAGCTACTCAGCTACTCAGCTACACAACTACTCAGCTACTCAGCTACTCAGCTACTCAGCTACTCAGCTACTCAGCAACTCAGCTACTCAGCTACACAGCTACTCAGCTACTCATCTACTCAGCTACTCAGATACTCAGCCACTCAGCATCTCAGCCACTCAGCCACTCAGCTTGTGAGCTACTCAGATACTCAGGTACTCAGCTACTCATCTACTCACCTACTCATATACTCAGCTACACAGCTGCTCAGATACTCAGCTACTCAGCTACTCAGCTACACAGCTACTCAGCTACTAATCTACTCAGCCACTCAACCAATCTTCTACTCAGCTACTCAGCCACTCAGCTACTCAGCTACTCAGCTACTCAGCAACTCAGCTACACAACTACTCTGCTACTCAGCTACTCAGCCACTCAGCCACTCAGCTACTCATCTACACATCCACTCAGCCACTCAGCCACTCAGCTACTCAGCTACTCAGCTACACAACTACTCATCTACTCAGCTACTCAGCCACTCAGCTACTCATCTACTCAGCTACTCAGATACTCAGCCACTCAGCATCTCAGCCACTCAGCCACTCAGCTTCTGAGCTGCTCAGATACTCAGCTACGTAGCTACTCACCTACTCAGCTACACAGCTACTCAGCTATTAAGCTACTCAGCTAGTCAGCTACACAGCTAGTCAGCTACTCACCTACTCAGCTACTCAGCTTCTCAGCTACACAACTACTCAGCTATTCAGCTACTCAGCTACTCAGCTACTCTGCTACTCAGCTACTCAGCTACTCAGCTACTCTGCTACTCAGCTACTCAGGTACTCAGCTACTCATCTACTCACCTACTCATATACTCAGCTACACAGCTGCTCAGATACTCAGCTACACAGCTACTCAGCTACTCAGCTACACAGCTACTCAGCTACTCAGCTACTCAGTTACTCAGTTACTCAGCTACTTAGCAACTCAGCTACTCAGCTACTCAGCTAATCAGCTACTCCGCTACTCAGCTACTCAGCGACACAGCTACTCAGCTACACAACTACTCATCTACTCAGCTACTCAGCCACTCAGCTACTCATCTAATCAGCTACTCAGATTCTCAGCCACACAGCATCTCAGCCACTCAGCCACTCAGCTTCTGAGCTACTCTGCTACTCAGCTACTCAGCTACTCAGCTACTCATCTACTCAGCTACTCATCTACTCAGCTACTCAGCCACTGAGCCACACAGCCACTCAGCTACACAGCTTTTCAGCTACTCAGCTAGTCAGGTACTCAGCTACTCATCCACTCAGCCAATCAGATACTCAGCTACTCAGCTACTCAGCTACTCAGGTACTCAGCTACTCATCTACTCACCTACTCTTATACTCAGCTACACAGCTACTCAGATACTCAGCTACTCAGCTACTCAGCCACACAGCTACACAGCTACTAATCTACTCAACCACTCAACCAATCATCTACTCATCTACTCAGCCACTCAGCTACTCAGCTACTCAGCTACACAGCTACTCAGCTACTCAGCAAGTCAGCTACTCAGCTAGTCAGCTACTCATCTACTCAGCTACTCAGCTACACAACTACTCAGCTACTCAGCCACTCAGCCACTCAGCTACACATCTACTCAGCTACACTGCTACTCAGCTACTCAGGTACTCAGCTACTCATCTACTCATCTACTCACCTACTCATATACTCAGCTACACAGCTGCTCAGATACTCAGCTACACAGCTACTCAGCTACTCAGCTACACAGCTACTCAGCTACTCAGCTACTCAGTTACTCAGTTATTCAGCTGCTCAGCAACTCAGCTACTCAGCTACTCAGCTAACCAGCTACTCCGCTACTCAGCCACTCAGCTACTCAGCTACTCAGCTACACAACTACTCAGCTACTCAGCTACTCAGCCACTCAGCCACTCAGCCTCTCAGCCATACAGGAACTCAGCTTCTCAGCTACTCAGATACTCAGATACGCAGCTACTCAGCTACTCAGCTACTCAGCTACTCAGCTACACAGCTACACAGCTACTCAGCTACTAATCTACTCAGCCAATCAGCTACTCAGCTACTCAGCCACTCAGCTACTCAGCCACTCAGCTACTGAGCGACTCAGCTACTCAGCTACACAGCTACTCAGCTACTCAGCTACTCAGCTACACAACTACTCAGCTACTCAGCTACTCAGCTACTCAGCTACTCAGCTACTCAGCAACTCAGCTACTCAGCTACACAGCTACTCAGCTACTCATCTACTCAGCTACTCAGATACTCAGCCACTCAGCATCTCAGGCACTCAGCCACTCAGCTTCTGAGCTACTCAGATACTCAGGTACTCAGCTACTCATCTACTCACCTACTCATATACTCAGCTACACAGCTGCTCAGATACTCAGCTACTCAGCTACTCAGCTACACAGCTACTCAGCTACTAATCTACTCAGCCACTCAAACAATCTTCTACTCAGCTACTCAGCTACTCAGCTACACAGCTACTCAGCTACTAATCTACTCAGCCACTCAAACAATCTTCTACTCAGCTACTCAGCCACTCAGCTACTCAGCTACTCAGCTACTCAGTTACTCAGCAACTCAGCTACACAACTACTCAGCTACTCAGCTTCTCAGCTACACAACTACTCAGCTATTCAGCTACTCAGCTACTCAGCTACTCTGCTACTCAGCTACTTAGCTACTCAGCTACTCTGCTACTCAGCTACTCAGGTACTCAGCTACTCATCTACTCACCTACCTCATATACTCAGCTACACAGCTGCTCAGATACTCAGCTACACAGCTACTCAGCTACTCAGCTACACAGCTACTCAGCTACTCAGCTACTCAGTTACTCAGTTATTCAGCTACTCAGCAACTCAGCTACTCAGCTACTCAGCTAATCAGCTACACCGCTACTCAGCTACTCAGCGACACAGCTACTCTGCTACACAACTACTCATCTACTCAGCTACTCAGCCACTCAGCTACTCATCTAATCAGCTACTCAGCAACTCAGCTACTGAGCTACACAGCTACTCAGCTACTCATCTACTCAGCTACTCAGCCACTCAGCTACTCAACCACTCAGCTACTGAGCGACTCAGCTACTCAGCTACACAGCTACTCAGCTACTCAGCTACTCAGCCACTCAGCTACTCAGCCACTCAGCTACTGAGCGACTCAGCTACTCAGCTACACAGCTACTCAGCTACTCAGCTACTCAGCTACACAACTACTCAGCTACTCAGCTACTCAGCTACTCAGCTACTCAGCTACTCAGCAACTCAGCTACTGAGCTACACAGCTACTCAGCTACTCATCTACTCAGCTACTCAGATACTCAGCCACTCAGCATCTCAGCCACTCAGCCACTCAGCTTCTGAGCTACTCAGATACTCAGGTACTCAGCTACTCATCTACTCACCTACTCATATACTCAGCTACACAGCTGCTCAGATACTCAGCTACTCAGCTACTCAGCTACACTGCTACTCAGCTACTAATCTACTCAGCCACTCAAACAATCTTCTACTCAGCTACTCAGCCACTCAGCTACTCAGCTACTCAGCTACTCAGCTACTCAGCAACTCAGCTACACAACTACTCAGCTACTCAGCTACTCAGCCACTCAGCCACTCAGCTACTCATCTACACATCCACTCAGCCACTCAGCCACTCAGCTACTCAGCTACTCAGCTACACAACTACTCATCTACTCAGCTACTCAGCCACTCAGCTACTCATCTACTAAGCTACTCAGATACTCAGCCACTCAGCATCTCAGCCACTCAGCCACTCAGCTTCTGAGCTGCTCAGATACTCAGCTACGTAGCTACTCACCTACTCAGCTACACAGCTACTCACCTACTCAGCTACTCAGCTTCTCAGCTACACAACTACTCAGCTATTCAGCTACTCAGCTACTCAGCTACTCTGCTACTCAGCTACTCAGCTACTCAGCTACTCTGCTGCTCAGCTACTCAGGTACTCAGCTACTCATCTACTCACCTACTCATATACTCAGCTACACAGCTGCTCAGATACTCAGCTACACAGCTACTCAGCTACTCAGCTACACAGCTACTCAGCTACTCAGCTACTCAGTTACTCAGTTACTCAGCTACTCAGCAACTCAGCTACTCAGCTACTCAGCTAATCAGCTACTCCGCTACTCAGCTACTCAGCGACACAGCTACTCTGCTACACAACTACTCATCTACTCAGCTACTCAGCCACTCAGCTACTCATCTAATCTGCTACTCAGATTCTCAGCCACTCAGCATCTCAGCCACTCAGCCACTCAGCTTCTGAGCTACTCAGATACTCAGCTACTCAGCTACTCTGCTACTCAGCTACTCAGCTACTCAGCTACACAGCTACTCAACTACTCAGCACCTCAGCACCTCAGCTACTCAGCTACTCAGCTACTCAGCAACTCAGCTACTCAGCTACTCAGCTACTCAGCTACACAGCTACTAATCTACTCAGCCACTCAGTCACTCAACCAATCATCTACACAGATTCTCAGCTACTCAGCAACTCAGCTACTCAGCAACTCAGCTATTCAGCTACTCAGCTACTCAGCTACTCAGCTAGTCAGCTACTCAGCTAGTCAGCTACTCATCTCGTCAGCTACTCAGCTACTCAGCTACACAACTACTCAGCTACTCAGATACTCAGCTACTCAGCTACTCAGCTACACAGCTACTCAGCTGCTAATCTACTCAGCCACTCAGTCACTCAACCAATCATCTACACAGCTTCTCAGCTACTCAGCAACTCAGCTACTCAGCTACTCAGCTAACCAGCTACTCCGCTACTCAGCTACTCAGCGACACAGCCACTCAGTTACTCAGCTACTCAGCCACTCAGCCACTCAGCTACTCATCTACTCAGCTACTCAGCCACTGAGCCACACAGCCACTCAGCTACACAGCTATTCAGCTACTCAGCTAGTCAGGTACTCAGCTACTCATCCACTCAGCCAATCAGATACTCAGCTACTCAGCTACTCAGCTACTCAGGTACTCAGCTACTCATCTACTCACCTACTCTTATACTCAGCTACACAGCTACTCAGATACTCAGCTACTCAGCTACTCAGCCACACAGCTACACAGCTACTAATCTACTCAGCCACTCAACCAATCATCTACTCATCTACTCAGCCACTCAGCTACTCAGCTACTCAGCTACACAGCTACTCAGCTACTCAGCAAGTCAGCTACTCAGCTATTCAGCTACTCATCTACTCAGCTACTCAGCTACACAACTACTCAGCTACTCAGCCACTCAGCCACTCAGCTACACATCTACTGAGCTACTCTGCTACTCAGCTACTCAGGTACTCAGCTACTCATCTACTCATCTACTCACCTACTCATATACTCAGCTACACAGCTGCTCAGATACTCAGCTACACAGCTACTCAGCTACTCAGCTACACAGCTACTCAGCTACTCAGCTACTCAGCTACTCAGCTACTCATCTACTCAGCTACTCATCTACTCAGCCACTGAGCCACACAGCCACTCAGCTACACAGCTATTCAGCTACTCAGCTAGTCAGGTACTCAGCTACTCAACCACTCAGCCAATCAGATACTCAGCTACTCAGCTACTCAGCTACTCAGGTACTCAGCTACTCATCTACTCACCTACTCTTATACTCAGCTACACAGCTACTCAGATATTCAGCTACTCAGCTACACAACTACTCAGCTACTCAGCTACTCAGCTACTTAGCTTGTCAGCTACTCAGGTAGTCTACACAACTACTCAGCTATTCAGCTACTCAGCTACTCAGCTACTCTGCTACTCAGCTACTCAGCTACTCAGCTACTCAGCTACTCATCTACTCAGCTACTCATCTACTCAGCCACTGAGCCACACAGTCACTCAGCTACACAGCTATTCAGCTACTCAGCTAGTCAGGTACTCAGCTACTCATCCACTCAGCCAATCAGATACTCAGCTACTCAGGTACTCAGCTACTCAGGTACTCAGCTACTCATCTACTCACCTACTCTTATACTCAGCTACACAGCTACTCAGATACTCAGCTACTCAGCTACTCAGCCACACAGCTACTCAGCTATTAAGCTACTCAGCTAGTCAGCTACACAGCTAGTCAGCTACACAGCTAGTCAGCTACTCACCTACTCAGCTACTCAGCTACTCAGCTACACAACTACTCATCTACTCAGCTACTCAGTTACTCAGTTACTCAGCTACTCAGCAACTCAGCTACTCAGCTACTTAGCTAATCAGCTACTCCGCTACTCAGCTACTCAGCGACACAGCTACTCAGCTACACAACTACTCATCTACTCAGCTACTCAGGTACTCAGCTACTCAACTACTCAGCTACTCATCCACTCAGCCACACAGCCACTCAGCTACACAGCTACTCAGCTACTCAGGTACTCAGGTACTCAGCTACTCATCCACTCAGCCAATCAGATACTCAGCTGCTCAGCTACTCAGGTACTCAGCTACTCATCTACTCAGCTACTCAGAATCTCGGCCGCTCAGCTACTCAGCTACTCAGCACCTCTGCACCTCAGCCACTCAGCTACTCAGCGTCTCTGCCAATCAGCCACTCAGCCAATCATCTACACAGCTACTCAGCTACTCAGCTACACAGCTACTCAGCTACTCAGCTACTCAGTTACTCAGTTACTCAGCTGCTCAGCAACTCAGCTACTCAGCTACTCAGCTAACCAGCTACTCCGCTACTCAGCTACTCAGCCACTCAGCTACTCAGCTACTCAGCTACACAACTACTCAGCTACTCAGCTACTCAGCCACTCAGCCACTCAGCCTCTCAGCCACTCAGGAACTCAGCTTCTCAGCTACTCAGATACTCAGATACGCAGCTACTCAGCTACTCAGCTACTCAGCTACTCAGCTACACAGCTACACAGCTACTCAGCTACTAATCTACTCAGCCAATCAGCTACTCAGCTACTCAGCCACTCAGCTACTCAGCCACTCAGCTACTCAGCCACTCAGCTACTGAGTGACTCAGCTACTCAGCTACACAGCTACTCAGCTACTCAGCTACTCAGCTACACAACTACTCAGCTACTCAGCTACTCAGCCACTCAGCCACTCAGCTACTCATCTACACATCCACTCAGCCACTCAGCCACTCAGCTACTCAGCTACTCAGCTACACAACTACTCATCTACTCAGCTACTCAGCCACTCAGCTACTCATCTACTCAGCTACTCAGATACTCAGCCACTCAGCATCTCAGCCACTCAGCCACTCAGCTTCTGAGCTGCTCAGATACTCAGCTACGTAGCTACTCACCTACTCAGCTACACAGCTACTCAGCTATTAAGCTACTCAGCTAGTCAGCTACACAGCTAGTCAGCTACTCACCTACTCAGCTACTCAGCTTCTCAGCTACACAACTACTCAGCTATTCAGCTACTCAGCTACTCAGCTACTCTGCTACTCAGCTACTCAGCTACTCAGCTACTCTGCTACTCAGCTACTCAGGTACTCAGCTACTCATCTACTCACCTACTCATATACTCAGCTACACAGCTGCTCAGATACTCAGCTACACAGCTACTCAGCTACTCAGCTACACAGCTACTCAGCTACTCAGCTACTCAGTTACTCAGTTACTCAGCTACTTAGCAACTCAGCTACTCAGCTACTCAGCTAATCAGCTACTCCGCTACTCAGCTACTCAGCGACACAGCTACTCAGCTACACAACTACTCATCTACTCAGCTACTCAGCCACTCAGCTACTCATCTAATCAGCTACTCAGATTCTCAGCCACACAGCATCTCAGCCACTCAGCCACTCAGCTTCTGAGCTACTCTGCTACTCAGCTACTCAGCTACTCAGCTACTCATCTACTCAGCTACTCATCTACTCAGCTACTCAGCCACTGAGCCACACAGCCACTCAGCTACACAGCTTTTCAGCTACTCAGCTAGTCAGGTACTCAGCTACTCATCCACTCAGCCAATCAGATACTCAGCTACTCAGCTACTCAGCTACTCAGGTACTCAGCTACTCATCTACTCACCTACTCTTATACTCAGCTACACAGCTACTCAGATACTCAGCTACTCAGCTACTCAGCCACACAGCTACACAGCTACTAATCTACTCAACCACTCAACCAATCATCTACTCATCTACTCAGCCACTCAGCTACTCAGCTACTCAGCTACACAGCTACTCAGCTACTCAGCAAGTCAGCTACTCAGCTAGTCAGCTACTCATCTACTCAGCTACTCAGCTACACAACTACTCAGCTACTCAGCCACTCAGCCACTCAGCTACACATCTACTCAGCTACACTGCTACTCAGCTACTCAGGTACTCAGCTACTCATCTACTCATCTACTCACCTACTCATATACTCAGCTACACAGCTGCTCAGATACTCAGCTACACAGCTACTCAGCTACTCAGCTACACAGCTACTCAGCTACTCAGCTACTCAGTTACTCAGTTATTCAGCTGCTCAGCAACTCAGCTACTCAGCTACTCAGCTAACCAGCTACTCCGCTACTCAGCCACTCAGCTACTCAGCTACTCAGCTACACAACTACTCAGCTACTCAGCTACTCAGCCACTCAGCCACTCAGCCTCTCAGCCATACAGGAACTCAGCTTCTCAGCTACTCAGATACTCAGATACGCAGCTACTCAGCTACTCAGCTACTCAGCTACTCAGCTACACAGCTACACAGCTACTCAGCTACTAATCTACTCAGCCAATCAGCTACTCAGCTACTCAGCCACTCAGCTACTCAGCCACTCAGCTACTGAGCGACTCAGCTACTCAGCTACACAGCTACTCAGCTACTCAGCTACTCAGCTACACAACTACTCAGCTACTCAGCTACTCAGCTACTCAGCTACTCAGCTACTCAGCAACTCAGCTACTCAGCTACACAGCTACTCAGCTACTCATCTACTCAGCTACTCAGATACTCAGCCACTCAGCATCTCAGGCACTCAGCCACTCAGCTTCTGAGCTACTCAGATACTCAGGTACTCAGCTACTCATCTACTCACCTACTCATATACTCAGCTACACAGCTGCTCAGATACTCAGCTACTCAGCTACTCAGCTACACAGCTACTCAGCTACTAATCTACTCAGCCACTCAAACAATCTTCTACTCAGCTACTCAGCTACTCAGCTACACAGCTACTCAGCTACTAATCTACTCAGCCACTCAAACAATCTTCTACTCAGCTACTCAGCCACTCAGCTACTCAGCTACTCAGCTACTCAGTTACTCAGCAACTCAGCTACACAACTACTCAGCTACTCAGCTTCTCAGCTACACAACTACTCAGCTATTCAGCTACTCAGCTACTCAGCTACTCTGCTACTCAGCTACTTAGCTACTCAGCTACTCTGCTACTCAGCTACTCAGGTACTCAGCTACTCATCTACTCACCTACCTCATATACTCAGCTACACAGCTGCTCAGATACTCAGCTACACAGCTACTCAGCTACTCAGCTACACAGCTACTCAGCTACTCAGCTACTCAGTTACTCAGTTATTCAGCTACTCAGCAACTCAGCTACTCAGCTACTCAGCTAATCAGCTACACCGCTACTCAGCTACTCAGCGACACAGCTACTCTGCTACACAACTACTCATCTACTCAGCTACTCAGCCACTCAGCTACTCATCTAATCAGCTACTCAGCAACTCAGCTACTGAGCTACACAGCTACTCAGCTACTCATCTACTCAGCTACTCAGCCACTCAGCTACTCAACCACTCAGCTACTGAGCGACTCAGCTACTCAGCTACACAGCTACTCAGCTACTCAGCTACTCAGCCACTCAGCTACTCAGCCACTCAGCTACTGAGCGACTCAGCTACTCAGCTACACAGCTACTCAGCTACTCAGCTACTCAGCTACACAACTACTCAGCTACTCAGCTACTCAGCTACTCAGCTACTCAGCTACTCAGCAACTCAGCTACTGAGCTACACAGCTACTCAGCTACTCATCTACTCAGCTACTCAGATACTCAGCCACTCAGCATCTCAGCCACTCAGCCACTCAGCTTCTGAGCTACTCAGATACTCAGGTACTCAGCTACTCATCTACTCACCTACTCATATACTCAGCTACACAGCTGCTCAGATACTCAGCTACTCAGCTACTCAGCTACACTGCTGCTCAGCTACTAATCTACTCAGCCACTCAAACAATCTTCTACTCAGCTACTCAGCCACTCAGCTACTCAGCTACTCAGCTACTCAGCTACTCAGCAACTCAGCTACACAACTACTCAGCTACTCAGCTACTCAGCCACTCAGCCACTCAGCTACTCATCTACACATCCACTCAGCCACTCAGCCACTCAGCTACTCAGCTACTCAGCTACACAACTACTCATCTACTCAGCTACTCAGCCACTCAGCTACTCATCTACTAAGCTACTCAGATACTCAGCCACTCAGCATCTCAGCCACTCAGCCACTCAGCTTCTGAGCTGCTCAGATACTCAGCTACGTAGCTACTCACCTACTCAGCTACACAGCTACTCACCTACTCAGCTACTCAGCTTCTCAGCTACACAACTACTCAGCTATTCAGCTACTCAGCTACTCAGCTACTCTGCTACTCAGCTACTCAGCTACTCAGCTACTCTGCTGCTCAGCTACTCAGGTACTCAGCTACTCATCTACTCACCTACTCATATACTCAGCTACACAGCTGCTCAGATACTCAGCTACACAGCTACTCAGCTACTCAGCTACACAGCTACTCAGCTACTCAGCTACTCAGTTACTCAGTTACTCAGCTACTCAGCAACTCAGCTACTCAGCTACTCAGCTAATCAGCTACTCCGCTACTCAGCTACTCAGCGACACAGCTACTCTGCTACACAACTACTCATCTACTCAGCTACTCAGCCACTCAGCTACTCATCTAATCTGCTACTCAGATTCTCAGCCACTCAGCATCTCAGCCACTCAGCCACTCAGCTTCTGAGCTACTCAGATACTCAGCTACTCAGCTACTCTGCTACTCAGCTACTCAGCTACTCAGCTACACAGCTACTCAACTACTCAGCACCTCAGCACCTCAGCTACTCAGCTACTCAGCTACTCAGCAACTCAGCTACTCAGCTACTCAGCTACTCAGCTACACAGCTACTAATCTACTCAGCCACTCAGTCACTCAACCAATCATCTACACAGATTCTCAGCTACTCAGCAACTCAGCTACTCAGCAACTCAGCTATTCAGCTACTCAGCTACTCAGCTACTCAGCTAGTCAGCTACTCAGCTAGTCAGCTACTCATCTCGTCAGCTACTCAGCTACTCAGCTACACAACTACTCAGCTACTCAGATACTCAGCTACTCAGCTACTCAGCTACACAGCTACTCAGCTGCTAATCTACTCAGCCACTCAGTCACTCAACCAATCATCTACACAGCTTCTCAGCTACTCAGCAACTCAGCTACTCAGCTACTCAGCTAACCAGCTACTCCGCTACTCAGCTACTCAGCGACACAGCCACTCAGTTACTCAGCTACTCAGCCACTCAGCCACTCAGCTACTCATCTACTCAGCTACTCAGCCACTGAGCCACACAGCCACTCAGCTACACAGCTATTCAGCTACTCAGCTAGTCAGGTACTCAGCTACTCATCCACTCAGCCAATCAGATACTCAGCTACTCAGCTACTCAGCTACTCAGGTACTCAGCTACTCATCTACTCACCTACTCTTATACTCAGCTACACAGCTACTCAGATACTCAGCTACTCAGCTACTCAGCCACACAGCTACACAGCTACTAATCTACTCAGCCACTCAACCAATCATCTACTCATCTACTCAGCCACTCAGCTACTCAGCTACTCAGCTACACAGCTACTCAGCTACTCAGCAAGTCAGCTACTCAGCTATTCAGCTACTCATCTACTCAGCTACTCAGCTACACAACTACTCAGCTACTCAGCCACTCAGCCACTCAGCTACACATCTACTGAGCTACTCTGCTACTCAGCTACTCAGGTACTCAGCTACTCATCTACTCATCTACTCACCTACTCATATACTCAGCTACACAGCTGCTCAGATACTCAGCTACACAGCTACTCAGCTACTCAGCTACACAGCTACTCAGCTACTCAGCTACTCAGCTACTCAGCTACTCATCTACTCAGCTACTCATCTACTCAGCCACTGAGCCACACAGCCACTCAGCTACACAGCTATTCAGCTACTCAGCTAGTCAGGTACTCAGCTACTCAACCACTCAGCCAATCAGATACTCAGCTACTCAGCTACTCAGCTACTCAGGTACTCAGCTACTCATCTACTCACCTACTCTTATACTCAGCTACACAGCTACTCAGATATTCAGCTACTCAGCTACACAACTACTCAGCTACTCAGCTACTCAGCTACTTAGCTTGTCAGCTACTCAGGTAGTCTACACAACTACTCAGCTATTCAGCTACTCAGCTACTCAGCTACTCTGCTACTCAGCTACTCAGCTACTCAGCTACTCAGCTACTCATCTACTCAGCTACTCATCTACTCAGCCACTGAGCCACACAGTCACTCAGCTACACAGCTATTCAGCTACTCAGCTAGTCAGGTACTCAGCTACTCATCCACTCAGCCAATCAGATACTCAGCTACTCAGGTACTCAGCTACTCAGGTACTCAGCTACTCATCTACTCACCTACTCTTATACTCAGCTACACAGCTACTCAGATACTCAGCTACTCAGCTACTCAGCCACACAGCTACTCAGCTATTAAGCTACTCAGCTAGTCAGCTACACAGCTAGTCAGCTACACAGCTAGTCAGCTACTCACCTACTCAGCTACTCAGCTACTCAGCTACACAACTACTCATCTACTCAGCTACTCAGTTACTCAGTTACTCAGCTACTCAGCAACTCAGCTACTCAGCTACTTAGCTAATCAGCTACTCCGCTACTCAGCTACTCAGCGACACAGCTACTCAGCTACACAACTACTCATCTACTCAGCTACTCAGGTACTCAGCTACTCAACTACTCAGCTACTCATCCACTCAGCCACACAGCCACTCAGCTACACAGCTACTCAGCTACTCAGGTACTCAGGTACTCAGCTACTCATCCACTCAGCCAATCAGATACTCAGCTGCTCAGCTACTCAGGTACTCAGCTACTCATCTACTCAGCTACTCAGAATCTCGGCCGCTCAGCTACTCAGCTACTCAGCACCTCTGCACCTCAGCCACTCAGCTACTCAGCGTCTCTGCCAATCAGCCACTCAGCCAATCATCTACACAGCTACTCAGCTACTCAGCTACACAGCTACTCAGCTACTCAGCTACTCAGTTACTCAGTTACTCAGCTGCTCAGCAACTCAGCTACTCAGCTACTCAGCTAACCAGCTACTCCGCTACTCAGCTACTCAGCCACTCAGCTACTCAGCTACTCAGCTACACAACTACTCAGCTACTCAGCTACTCAGCCACTCAGCCACTCAGCCTCTCAGCCACTCAGGAACTCAGCTTCTCAGCTACTCAGATACTCAGATACGCAGCTACTCAGCTACTCAGCTACTCAGCTACTCAGCTACACAGCTACACAGCTACTCAGCTACTAATCTACTCAGCCAATCAGCTACTCAGCTACTCAGCCACTCAGCTACTCAGCCACTCAGCTACTCAGCCACTCAGCTACTGAGTGACTCAGCTACTCAGCTACACAGCTACTCAGCTACTCAGCTACTCAGCTACACAACTACTCAGCTACTCAGCTACTCAGCTACTCAGCTACTCAGCTACTCAGCAACTCAGCTACTCAGCTACACAGCTACTCAGCTACTCATCTACTCAGCTACTCAGATACTCAGCCACTCAGCATCTCAGCCACTCAGCCACTCAGCTTGTGAGCTACTCAGATACTCAGGTACTCAGCTACTCATCTACTCACCTACTCATATACTCAGCTACACAGCTGCTCAGATACTCAGCTACTCAGCTACTCAGCTACACAGCTACTCAGCTACTAATCTACTCAGCCACTCAACCAATCTTCTACTCAGCTACTCAGCCACTCAGCTACTCAGCTACTCAGCTACTCAGCTACTCAGCAACTCAGCTACACAACTACTCAGCTACTCAGCTACTCAGCCACTCAGCCACTCAGCTACTCATCTACACATCCACTCAGCCACTCAGCCACTCAGCTACTCAGCTACTCAGCTACACAACTACTCATCTACTCAGCTACTCAGCCACTCAGCTACTCATCTACTCAGCTACTCAGATACTCAGCCACTCAGCATCTCAGCCACTCAGCCACTCAGCTTCTGAGCTGCTCAGATACTCAGCTACGTAGCTACTCACCTACTCAGCTACACAGCTACTCAGCTATTAAGCTACTCAGCTAGTCAGCTACACAGCTAGTCAGCTACTCACCTACTCAGCTACTCAGCTTCTCAGCTACACAACTACTCAGCTATTCAGCTACTCAGCTACTCAGCTACTCTGCTACTCAGCTACTCAGCTACTCAGCTACTCTGCAACTCAGCTACTCAGGTACTCAGCTACTCATCTACTCACCTACTCATATACTCAGCTACACAGCTGCTCAGATACTCAGCTACACAGCTACTCAGCTACTCAGCTACACAGCTACTCAGCTACTCAGCTACTCAGTTACTCAGTTACTCAGCTACTCAGCAACTCAGCTACTCAGCTACTCAGCTAATCAGCTACTCCGCTACTCAGCTACTCAGCGACACAGCTACTCAGCTACACAACTACTCATCTACTCAGCTACTCAGCCACTCAGCTACTCATCTAATCAGCTACTCAGATTCTCAGCCACTCAGCATCTCAGCCACTCAGCCACTCAGCTTCTGAGCTACTCAGATACTCAGCTACGTAGCTACTCACCTACTCAGCTACACAGCTACTCAGCTATTAAGCTACTCAGCTAGTCAGCTACACAGCTAGTCAGCTACTCACCTACTCAGCTACTCAGCTACTCAGCTACACAACTACTCAGCTATTCAGCTACTCAGCTACTCAGCTACTCAGCTACTCAGCTACTCAGCTACTCAGCTACTCTGCTACTCAGCTACTCAGCTACTCAGCTACTCATCTACTCAGCTACTCATCTACTCAGCTACTCAGCCACTGAGCCACACAGCCACTCAGCTACACAGCTATTCAGCTACTCAGCTAGTAAGGTACTCAGCTACTCATCCACTCAGCCAATCAGATACTCAGCTACTCAGCTACTCAGCTACTCAGGTACTCAGCTACTCATCTACTCACCTACTCTTATACTCAGCTACACAGCTACTCAGATACACAGCTACTCAGCTACTCAGCCACACAGCTACACAGCTACTAATCTACTCAGCCACTCAACCAATCATCTACTCATCTACTCAGCCACTCAGCTACTCAGCTACTTAGCTACTCAGCCACTCAGCTACTCAGCCACTCAGCTACTGAGCGACTCAGCTACTCAGCTACACAGCTACTCAGCTACTCAGCTACTCAGCTACACAACTACTCAGCTACTCAGCGATTCTGCCAATCAGCCAATCAACCAATCATCTACACAACTACTCAGCTACTCAGCTACTCAGCCACTCAGCTACTTAGCTAGTCAGCTACTCAGCTAGTCTACACAACTACTCAGCTATTCAGCTACTCAGCTACTCAGCTACTCTGCTACTCAGCTACTCAGCTACTCAGCTACTCAGCTACTCAGCTACTCATCTACTCAGCTACTCATCTACTCAGCTACTCATCCACTCAGCCACACAGCCACTCAGCTACACAGCTACTCAGCTACTCAGGTACTCAGGTACTCAGCTACTCATCCACTCAGCCAATCAGATACTCAGCTACTCAGCTACTCATCTACTCAGCTACTCAGCTACACAACTACTCAGCTACTCAGCCACTCAGCCACTCAGCCACTCAGCTACTCTGCTACTCAGCTACTCAGGTACTCAGCTACTCATCTACTCACCTACTCATATACTCAGCTACACAGCTGCTCAGATACTCAGCTACACAGCTACTCAGCTACACAGCTACTCAGCTACTCAGCTACTCAGTTACTCAGTTACTCAGCTACTCAGCAACTCAGCTACTCAGCTACTTAGCTAATCAGCTACTCCGCTACTCAGCTACTCAACGACACAGCTACTCAGCTACACAACTACTCATCTACTCAGCTACTCAGCCACTCAGCTACTCATCTAATCAGCTACTCAGATACTCAGCCACTCAGCATCTCAGCCACTCAGCCACTCAGCTTCTGAGCAACTCAGATACTCAGCTACGTAGCTACTCACCTACTCAGCTACACAGCTACTCAGCTATTAAGCTACTCAGCTAGTCAGCTACACAGCTAGTCAGCTACTCACCTACTCAGCTACTCAGCTACTCAGGTACTCAGCTACTCATCTACTCACCTACTCTTATACTCAGCTACACAGCTACTCAGATACTCAGCTACTCAGCTACTCAGCCACACAGCTACACAGCTACTAATCTACTCAGCCACTCAACCAATCATCTACTCATCTACTCAGCCACTCAGCCTCTCAGCCACTCAGGAACTCAGCTCCTCAGCTACTCAGATACTCAGATACGCAGCTACTCAGCTACTCAGCTACTCAACTACTCAGCTACACAGCTACACAGCTACTCAGCTACTAATCTACTCAGCCAATCAGCTACTCAGCTACTCAGCCACTCAGCTACTCAGCCACTCAGCTACTGAGCGACTCAGCTACTCAGCTACACAGCTACTCAGCTACTCAGCTACTCAGCTACACAACTACTCATCTACTCAGCTACTCTGCTACTCAGCTACTCAGCTACTCAGCAACTCAGCTACTCAGCTACACAGCTACTCAGCTACTCATCTACTCAGCCACTCAAACAATCTTCTACTCAGCTACTCAGCCACTCAGCTACTCAGCTACTCAGCTACTCAGTTACTCAGCAACTCAGCTACACAACTACTCAGCTACTCAGCTTCTCAGCTACACAACTACTCAGCTATTCAGCTACTCAGCTACTCAGCTACTCTGCTACTCAGCTACTTAGCTACTCAGCTACTCTGCTACTCAGCTACTCAGGTACTCAGCTACTCATCTACTCACCTACCTCATATACTCAGCTACACAGCTGCTCAGATACTCAGCTACACAGCTACTCAGCTACTCAGCTACACAGCTACTCAGCTACTCAGCTACTCAGTTACTCAGTTATTCAGCTACTCAGCAACTCAGCTACTCAGCTACTCAGCTAATCAGCTACACCGCTACTCAGCTACTCAGCGACACAGCTACTCTGCTACACAACTACTCATCTACTCAGCTACTCAGCCACTCAGCTACTCATCTAATCAGCTACTCAGCAACTCAGCTACTGAGCTACACAGCTACTCAGCTACTCATCTACTCAGCTACTCAGCCACTCAGCTACTCAACCACTCAGCTACTGAGCGACTCAGCTACTCAGCTACACAGCTACTCAGCTACTCAGCTACTCAGCCACTCAGCTACTCAGCCACTCAGCTACTGAGCGACTCAGCTACTCAGCTACACAGCTACTCAGCTACTCAGCTACTCAGCTACACAACTACTCAGCTACTCAGCTACTCAGCTACTCAGCTACTCAGCTACTCAGCAACTCAGCTACTGAGCTACACAGCTACTCAGCTACTCATCTACTCAGCTACTCAGATACTCAGCCACTCAGCATCTCAGCCACTCAGCCACTCAGCTTCTGAGCTACTCAGATACTCAGGTACTCAGCTACTCATCTACTCACCTACTCATATACTCAGCTACACAGCTGCTCAGATACTCAGCTACTCAGCTACTCAGCTACACTGCTACTCAGCTACTAATCTACTCAGCCACTCAAACAATCTTCTACTCAGCTACTCAGCCACTCAGCTACTCAGCTACTCAGCTACTCAGCTACTCAGCAACTCAGCTACACAACTACTCAGCTACTCAGCTACTCAGCCACTCAGCCACTCAGCTACTCATCTACACATCCACTCAGCCACTCAGCCACTCAGCTACTCAGCTACTCAGCTACACAACTACTCATCTACTCAGCTACTCAGCCACTCAGCTACTCATCTACTAAGCTACTCAGATACTCAGCCACTCAGCATCTCAGCCACTCAGCCACTCAGCTTCTGAGCTGCTCAGATACTCAGCTACGTAGCTACTCACCTACTCAGCTACACAGCTACTCACCTACTCAGCTACTCAGCTTCTCAGCTACACAACTACTCAGCTATTCAGCTACTCAGCTACTCAGCTACTCTGCTACTCAGCTACTCAGCTACTCAGCTACTCTGCTGCTCAGCTACTCAGGTACTCAGCTACTCATCTACTCACCTACTCATATACTCAGCTACACAGCTGCTCAGATACTCAGCTACACAGCTACTCAGCTACTCAGCTACACAGCTACTCAGCTACTCAGCTACTCAGTTACTCAGTTACTCAGCTACTCAGCAACTCAGCTACTCAGCTACTCAGCTAATCAGCTACTCCGCTACTCAGCTACTCAGCGACACAGCTACTCTGCTACACAACTACTCATCTACTCAGCTACTCAGCCACTCAGCTACTCATCTAATCTGCTACTCAGATTCTCAGCCACTCAGCATCTCAGCCACTCAGCCACTCAGCTTCTGAGCTACTCAGATACTCAGCTACTCAGCTACTCTGCTACTCAGCTACTCAGCTACTCAGCTACACAGCTACTCAACTACTCAGCACCTCAGCACCTCAGCTACTCAGCTACTCAGCTACTCAGCAACTCAGCTACTCAGCTACTCAGCTACTCAGCTACACAGCTACTAATCTACTCAGCCACTCAGTCACTCAACCAATCATCTACACAGATTCTCAGCTACTCAGCAACTCAGCTACTCAGCAACTCAGCTATTCAGCTACTCAGCTACTCAGCTACTCAGCTAGTCAGCTACTCAGCTAGTCAGCTACTCATCTCGTCAGCTACTCAGCTACTCAGCTACACAACTACTCAGCTACTCAGATACTCAGCTACTCAGCTACTCAGCTACACAGCTACTCAGCTGCTAATCTACTCAGCCACTCAGTCACTCAACCAATCATCTACACAGCTTCTCAGCTACTCAGCAACTCAGCTACTCAGCTACTCAGCTAACCAGCTACTCCGCTACTCAGCTACTCAGCGACACAGCCACTCAGTTACTCAGCTACTCAGCCACTCAGCCACTCAGCTACTCATCTACTCAGCTACTCAGCCACTGAGCCACACAGCCACTCAGCTACACAGCTATTCAGCTACTCAGCTAGTCAGGTACTCAGCTACTCATCCACTCAGCCAATCAGATACTCAGCTACTCAGCTACTCAGCTACTCAGGTACTCAGCTACTCATCTACTCACCTACTCTTATACTCAGCTACACAGCTACTCAGATACTCAGCTACTCAGCTACTCAGCCACACAGCTACACAGCTACTAATCTACTCAGCCACTCAACCAATCATCTACTCATCTACTCAGCCACTCAGCTACTCAGCTACTCAGCTACACAGCTACTCAGCTACTCAGCAAGTCAGCTACTCAGCTATTCAGCTACTCATCTACTCAGCTACTCAGCTACACAACTACTCAGCTACTCAGCCACTCAGCCACTCAGCTACACATCTACTGAGCTACTCTGCTACTCAGCTACTCAGGTACTCAGCTACTCATCTACTCATCTACTCACCTACTCATATACTCAGCTACACAGCTGCTCAGATACTCAGCTACACAGCTACTCAGCTACTCAGCTACACAGCTACTCAGCTACTCAGCTACTCAGCTACTCAGCTACTCATCTACTCAGCTACTCATCTACTCAGCCACTGAGCCACACAGCCACTCAGCTACACAGCTATTCAGCTACTCAGCTAGTCAGGTACTCAGCTACTCAACCACTCAGCCAATCAGATACTCAGCTACTCAGCTACTCAGCTACTCAGGTACTCAGCTACTCATCTACTCACCTACTCTTATACTCAGCTACACAGCTACTCAGATATTCAGCTACTCAGCTACACAACTACTCAGCTACTCAGCTACTCAGCTACTTAGCTTGTCAGCTACTCAGGTAGTCTACACAACTACTCAGCTATTCAGCTACTCAGCTACTCAGCTACTCTGCTACTCAGCTACTCAGCTACTCAGCTACTCAGCTACTCATCTACTCAGCTACTCATCTACTCAGCCACTGAGCCACACAGTCACTCAGCTACACAGCTATTCAGCTACTCAGCTAGTCAGGTACTCAGCTACTCATCCACTCAGCCAATCAGATACTCAGCTACTCAGGTACTCAGCTACTCAGGTACTCAGCTACTCATCTACTCACCTACTCTTATACTCAGCTACACAGCTACTCAGATACTCAGCTACTCAGCTACTCAGCCACACAGCTACTCAGCTATTAAGCTACTCAGCTAGTCAGCTACACAGCTAGTCAGCTACACAGCTAGTCAGCTACTCACCTACTCAGCTACTCAGCTACTCAGCTACACAACTACTCATCTACTCAGCTACTCAGTTACTCAGTTACTCAGCTACTCAGCAACTCAGCTACTCAGCTACTTAGCTAATCAGCTACTCCGCTACTCAGCTACTCAGCGACACAGCTACTCAGCTACACAACTACTCATCTACTCAGCTACTCAGGTACTCAGCTACTCAACTACTCAGCTACTCATCCACTCAGCCACACAGCCACTCAGCTACACAGCTACTCAGCTACTCAGGTACTCAGGTACTCAGCTACTCATCCACTCAGCCAATCAGATACTCAGCTGCTCAGCTACTCAGGTACTCAGCTACTCATCTACTCAGCTACTCAGAATCTCGGCCGCTCAGCTACTCAGCTACTCAGCACCTCTGCACCTCAGCCACTCAGCTACTCAGCGTCTCTGCCAATCAGCCACTCAGCCAATCATCTACACAGCTACTCAGCTACTCAGCTACACAGCTACTCAGCTACTCAGCTACTCAGTTACTCAGTTACTCAGCTGCTCAGCAACTCAGCTACTCAGCTACTCAGCTAACCAGCTACTCCGCTACTCAGCTACTCAGCCACTCAGCTACTCAGCTACTCAGCTACACAACTACTCAGCTACTCAGCTACTCAGCCACTCAGCCACTCAGCCTCTCAGCCACTCAGGAACTCAGCTTCTCAGCTACTCAGATACTCAGATACGCAGCTACTCAGCTACTCAGCTACTCAGCTACTCAGCTACACAGCTACACAGCTACTCAGCTACTAATCTACTCAGCCAATCAGCTACTCAGCTACTCAGCCACTCAGCTACTCAGCCACTCAGCTACTCAGCCACTCAGCTACTGAGTGACTCAGCTACTCAGCTACACAGCTACTCAGCTACTCAGCTACTCAGCTACACAACTACTCAGCTACTCAGCTACTCAGCCACTCAGCCACTCAGCTACTCATCTACACATCCACTCAGCCACTCAGCCACTCAGCTACTCAGCTACTCAGCTACACAACTACTCATCTACTCAGCTACTCAGCCACTCAGCTACTCATCTACTCAGCTACTCAGATACTCAGCCACTCAGCATCTCAGCCACTCAGCCACTCAGCTTCTGAGCTGCTCAGATACTCAGCTACGTAGCTACTCACCTACTCAGCTACACAGCTACTCAGCTATTAAGCTACTCAGCTAGTCAGCTACACAGCTAGTCAGCTACTCACCTACTCAGCTACTCAGCTTCTCAGCTACACAACTACTCAGCTATTCAGCTACTCAGCTACTCAGCTACTCTGCTACTCAGCTACTCAGCTACTCAGCTACTCTGCTACTCAGCTACTCAGGTACTCAGCTACTCATCTACTCACCTACTCATATACTCAGCTACACAGCTGCTCAGATACTCAGCTACACAGCTACTCAGCTACTCAGCTACACAGCTACTCAGCTACTCAGCTACTCAGTTACTCAGTTACTCAGCTACTTAGCAACTCAGCTACTCAGCTACTCAGCTAATCAGCTACTCCGCTACTCAGCTACTCAGCGACACAGCTACTCAGCTACACAACTACTCATCTACTCAGCTACTCAGCCACTCAGCTACTCATCTAATCAGCTACTCAGATTCTCAGCCACACAGCATCTCAGCCACTCAGCCACTCAGCTTCTGAGCTACTCTGCTACTCAGCTACTCAGCTACTCAGCTACTCATCTACTCAGCTACTCATCTACTCAGCTACTCAGCCACTGAGCCACACAGCCACTCAGCTACACAGCTTTTCAGCTACTCAGCTAGTCAGGTACTCAGCTACTCATCCACTCAGCCAATCAGATACTCAGCTACTCAGCTACTCAGCTACTCAGGTACTCAGCTACTCATCTACTCACCTACTCTTATACTCAGCTACACAGCTACTCAGATACTCAGCTACTCAGCTACTCAGCCACACAGCTACACAGCTACTAATCTACTCAACCACTCAACCAATCATCTACTCATCTACTCAGCCACTCAGCTACTCAGCTACTCAGCTACACAGCTACTCAGCTACTCAGCAAGTCAGCTACTCAGCTAGTCAGCTACTCATCTACTCAGCTACTCAGCTACACAACTACTCAGCTACTCAGCCACTCAGCCACTCAGCTACACATCTACTCAGCTACACTGCTACTCAGCTACTCAGGTACTCAGCTACTCATCTACTCATCTACTCACCTACTCATATACTCAGCTACACAGCTGCTCAGATACTCAGCTACACAGCTACTCAGCTACTCAGCTACACAGCTACTCAGCTACTCAGCTACTCAGTTACTCAGTTATTCAGCTGCTCAGCAACTCAGCTACTCAGCTACTCAGCTAACCAGCTACTCCGCTACTCAGCCACTCAGCTACTCAGCTACTCAGCTACACAACTACTCAGCTACTCAGCTACTCAGCCACTCAGCCACTCAGCCTCTCAGCCATACAGGAACTCAGCTTCTCAGCTACTCAGATACTCAGATACGCAGCTACTCAGCTACTCAGCTACTCAGCTACTCAGCTACACAGCTACACAGCTACTCAGCTACTAATCTACTCAGCCAATCAGCTACTCAGCTACTCAGCCACTCAGCTACTCAGCCACTCAGCTACTGAGCGACTCAGCTACTCAGCTACACAGCTACTCAGCTACTCAGCTACTCAGCTACACAACTACTCAGCTACTCAGCTACTCAGCTACTCAGCTACTCAGCTACTCAGCAACTCAGCTACTCAGCTACACAGCTACTCAGCTACTCATCTACTCAGCTACTCAGATACTCAGCCACTCAGCATCTCAGGCACTCAGCCACTCAGCTTCTGAGCTACTCAGATACTCAGGTACTCAGCTACTCATCTACTCACCTACTCATATACTCAGCTACACAGCTGCTCAGATACTCAGCTACTCAGCTACTCAGCTACACAGCTACTCAGCTACTAATCTACTCAGCCACTCAAACAATCTTCTACTCAGCTACTCAGCTACTCAGCTACACAGCTACTCAGCTACTAATCTACTCAGCCACTCAAACAATCTTCTACTCAGCTACTCAGCCACTCAGCTACTCAGCTACTCAGCTACTCAGTTACTCAGCAACTCAGCTACACAACTACTCAGCTACTCAGCTTCTCAGCTACACAACTACTCAGCTATTCAGCTACTCAGCTACTCAGCTACTCTGCTACTCAGCTACTTAGCTACTCAGCTACTCTGCTACTCAGCTACTCAGGTACTCAGCTACTCATCTACTCACCTACCTCATATACTCAGCTACACAGCTGCTCAGATACTCAGCTACACAGCTACTCAGCTACTCAGCTACACAGCTACTCAGCTACTCAGCTACTCAGTTACTCAGTTATTCAGCTACTCAGCAACTCAGCTACTCAGCTACTCAGCTAATCAGCTACACCGCTACTCAGCTACTCAGCGACACAGCTACTCTGCTACACAACTACTCATCTACTCAGCTACTCAGCCACTCAGCTACTCATCTAATCAGCTACTCAGCAACTCAGCTACTGAGCTACACAGCTACTCAGCTACTCATCTACTCAGCTACTCAGCCACTCAGCTACTCAACCACTCAGCTACTGAGCGACTCAGCTACTCAGCTACACAGCTACTCAGCTACTCAGCTACTCAGCCACTCAGCTACTCAGCCACTCAGCTACTGAGCGACTCAGCTACTCAGCTACACAGCTACTCAGCTACTCAGCTACTCAGCTACACAACTACTCAGCTACTCAGCTACTCAGCTACTCAGCTACTCAGCTACTCAGCAACTCAGCTACTGAGCTACACAGCTACTCAGCTACTCATCTACTCAGCTACTCAGATACTCAGCCACTCAGCATCTCAGCCACTCAGCCACTCAGCTTCTGAGCTACTCAGATACTCAGGTACTCAGCTACTCATCTACTCACCTACTCATATACTCAGCTACACAGCTGCTCAGATACTCAGCTACTCAGCTACTCAGCTACACTGCTACTCAGCTACTAATCTACTCAGCCACTCAAACAATCTTCTACTCAGCTACTCAGCCACTCAGCTACTCAGCTACTCAGCTACTCAGCTACTCAGCAACTCAGCTACACAACTACTCAGCTACTCAGCTACTCAGCCACTCAGCCACTCAGCTACTCATCTACACATCCACTCAGCCACTCAGCCACTCAGCTACTCAGCTACTCAGCTACACAACTACTCATCTACTCAGCTACTCAGCCACTCAGCTACTCATCTACTAAGCTACTCAGATACTCAGCCACTCAGCATCTCAGCCACTCAGCCACTCAGCTTCTGAGCTGCTCAGATACTCAGCTACGTAGCTACTCACCTACTCAGCTACACAGCTACTCACCTACTCAGCTACTCAGCTTCTCAGCTACACAACTACTCAGCTATTCAGCTACTCAGCTACTCAGCTACTCTGCTACTCAGCTACTCAGCTACTCAGCTACTCTGCTGCTCAGCTACTCAGGTACTCAGCTACTCATCTACTCACCTACTCATATACTCAGCTACACAGCTGCTCAGATACTCAGCTACACAGCTACTCAGCTACTCAGCTACACAGCTACTCAGCTACTCAGCTACTCAGTTACTCAGTTACTCAGCTACTCAGCAACTCAGCTACTCAGCTACTCAGCTAATCAGCTACTCCGCTACTCAGCTACTCAGCGACACAGCTACTCTGCTACACAACTACTCATCTACTCAGCTACTCAGCCACTCAGCTACTCATCTAATCTGCTACTCAGATTCTCAGCCACTCAGCATCTCAGCCACTCAGCCACTCAGCTTCTGAGCTACTCAGATACTCAGCTACTCAGCTACTCTGCTACTCAGCTACTCAGCTACTCAGCTACACAGCTACTCAACTACTCAGCACCTCAGCACCTCAGCTACTCAGCTACTCAGCTACTCAGCAACTCAGCTACTCAGCTACTCAGCTACTCAGCTACACAGCTACTAATCTACTCAGCCACTCAGTCACTCAACCAATCATCTACACAGATTCTCAGCTACTCAGCAACTCAGCTACTCAGCAACTCAGCTATTCAGCTACTCAGCTACTCAGCTACTCAGCTAGTCAGCTACTCAGCTAGTCAGCTACTCATCTCGTCAGCTACTCAGCTACTCAGCTACACAACTACTCAGCTACTCAGATACTCAGCTACTCAGCTACTCAGCTACACAGCTACTCAGCTGCTAATCTACTCAGCCACTCAGTCACTCAACCAATCATCTACACAGCTTCTCAGCTACTCAGCAACTCAGCTACTCAGCTACTCAGCTAACCAGCTACTCCGCTACTCAGCTACTCAGCGACACAGCCACTCAGTTACTCAGCTACTCAGCCACTCAGCCACTCAGCTACTCATCTACTCAGCTACTCAGCCACTGAGCCACACAGCCACTCAGCTACACAGCTATTCAGCTACTCAGCTAGTCAGGTACTCAGCTACTCATCCACTCAGCCAATCAGATACTCAGCTACTCAGCTACTCAGCTACTCAGGTACTCAGCTACTCATCTACTCACCTACTCTTATACTCAGCTACACAGCTACTCAGATACTCAGCTACTCAGCTACTCAGCCACACAGCTACACAGCTACTAATCTACTCAGCCACTCAACCAATCATCTACTCATCTACTCAGCCACTCAGCTACTCAGCTACTCAGCTACACAGCTACTCAGCTACTCAGCAAGTCAGCTACTCAGCTATTCAGCTACTCATCTACTCAGCTACTCAGCTACACAACTACTCAGCTACTCAGCCACTCAGCCACTCAGCTACACATCTACTGAGCTACTCTGCTACTCAGCTACTCAGGTACTCAGCTACTCATCTACTCATCTACTCACCTACTCATATACTCAGCTACACAGCTGCTCAGATACTCAGCTACACAGCTACTCAGCTACTCAGCTACACAGCTACTCAGCTACTCAGCTACTCAGCTACTCAGCTACTCATCTACTCAGCTACTCATCTACTCAGCCACTGAGCCACACAGCCACTCAGCTACACAGCTATTCAGCTACTCAGCTAGTCAGGTACTCAGCTACTCAACCACTCAGCCAATCAGATACTCAGCTACTCAGCTACTCAGCTACTCAGGTACTCAGCTACTCATCTACTCACCTACTCTTATACTCAGCTACACAGCTACTCAGATATTCAGCTACTCAGCTACACAACTACTCAGCTACTCAGCTACTCAGCTACTTAGCTTGTCAGCTACTCAGGTAGTCTACACAACTACTCAGCTATTCAGCTACTCAGCTACTCAGCTACTCTGCTACTCAGCTACTCAGCTACTCAGCTACTCAGCTACTCATCTACTCAGCTACTCATCTACTCAGCCACTGAGCCACACAGTCACTCAGCTACACAGCTATTCAGCTACTCAGCTAGTCAGGTACTCAGCTACTCATCCACTCAGCCAATCAGATACTCAGCTACTCAGGTACTCAGCTACTCAGGTACTCAGCTACTCATCTACTCACCTACTCTTATACTCAGCTACACAGCTACTCAGATACTCAGCTACTCAGCTACTCAGCCACACAGCTACTCAGCTATTAAGCTACTCAGCTAGTCAGCTACACAGCTAGTCAGCTACACAGCTAGTCAGCTACTCACCTACTCAGCTACTCAGCTACTCAGCTACACAACTACTCATCTACTCAGCTACTCAGTTACTCAGTTACTCAGCTACTCAGCAACTCAGCTACTCAGCTACTTAGCTAATCAGCTACTCCGCTACTCAGCTACTCAGCGACACAGCTACTCAGCTACACAACTACTCATCTACTCAGCTACTCAGGTACTCAGCTACTCAACTACTCAGCTACTCATCCACTCAGCCACACAGCCACTCAGCTACACAGCTACTCAGCTACTCAGGTACTCAGGTACTCAGCTACTCATCCACTCAGCCAATCAGATACTCAGCTGCTCAGCTACTCAGGTACTCAGCTACTCATCTACTCAGCTACTCAGAATCTCGGCCGCTCAGCTACTCAGCTACTCAGCACCTCTGCACCTCAGCCACTCAGCTACTCAGCGTCTCTGCCAATCAGCCACTCAGCCAATCATCTACACAGCTACTCAGCTACTCAGCTACACAGCTACTCAGCTACTCAGCTACTCAGTTACTCAGTTACTCAGCTGCTCAGCAACTCAGCTACTCAGCTACTCAGCTAACCAGCTACTCCGCTACTCAGCTACTCAGCCACTCAGCTACTCAGCTACTCAGCTACACAACTACTCAGCTACTCAGCTACTCAGCCACTCAGCCACTCAGCCTCTCAGCCACTCAGGAACTCAGCTTCTCAGCTACTCAGATACTCAGATACGCAGCTACTCAGCTACTCAGCTACTCAGCTACTCAGCTACACAGCTACACAGCTACTCAGCTACTAATCTACTCAGCCAATCAGCTACTCAGCTACTCAGCCACTCAGCTACTCAGCCACTCAGCTACTCAGCCACTCAGCTACTGAGTGACTCAGCTACTCAGCTACACAGCTACTCAGCTACTCAGCTACTCAGCTACACAACTACTCAGCTACTCAGCTACTCAGCTACTCAGCTACTCAGCTACTCAGCAACTCAGCTACTCAGCTACACAGCTACTCAGCTACTCATCTACTCAGCTACTCAGATACTCAGCCACTCAGCATCTCAGCCACTCAGCCACTCAGCTTGTGAGCTACTCAGATACTCAGGTACTCAGCTACTCATCTACTCACCTACTCATATACTCAGCTACACAGCTGCTCAGATACTCAGCTACTCAGCTACTCAGCTACACAGCTACTCAGCTACTAATCTACTCAGCCACTCAACCAATCTTCTACTCAGCTACTCAGCCACTCAGCTACTCAGCTACTCAGCTACTCAGCTACTCAGCAACTCAGCTACACAACTACTCAGCTACTCAGCTACTCAGCCACTCAGCCACTCAGCTACTCATCTACACATCCACTCAGCCACTCAGCCACTCAGCTACTCAGCTACTCAGCTACACAACTACTCATCTACTCAGCTACTCAGCCACTCAGCTACTCATCTACTCAGCTACTCAGATACTCAGCCACTCAGCATCTCAGCCACTCAGCCACTCAGCTTCTGAGCTGCTCAGATACTCAGCTACGTAGCTACTCACCTACTCAGCTACACAGCTACTCAGCTATTAAGCTACTCAGCTAGTCAGCTACACAGCTAGTCAGCTACTCACCTACTCAGCTACTCAGCTTCTCAGCTACACAACTACTCAGCTATTCAGCTACTCAGCTACTCAGCTACTCTGCTACTCAGCTACTCAGCTACTCAGCTACTCTGCAACTCAGCTACTCAGGTACTCAGCTACTCATCTACTCACCTACTCATATACTCAGCTACACAGCTGCTCAGATACTCAGCTACACAGCTACTCAGCTACTCAGCTACACAGCTACTCAGCTACTCAGCTACTCAGTTACTCAGTTACTCAGCTACTCAGCAACTCAGCTACTCAGCTACTCAGCTAATCAGCTACTCCGCTACTCAGCTACTCAGCGACACAGCTACTCAGCTACACAACTACTCATCTACTCAGCTACTCAGCCACTCAGCTACTCATCTAATCAGCTACTCAGATTCTCAGCCACTCAGCATCTCAGCCACTCAGCCACTCAGCTTCTGAGCTACTCAGATACTCAGCTACGTAGCTACTCACCTACTCAGCTACACAGCTACTCAGCTATTAAGCTACTCAGCTAGTCAGCTACACAGCTAGTCAGCTACTCACCTACTCAGCTACTCAGCTACTCAGCTACACAACTACTCAGCTATTCAGCTACTCAGCTACTCAGCTACTCAGCTACTCAGCTACTCAGCTACTCAGCTACTCTGCTACTCAGCTACTCAGCTACTCAGCTACTCATCTACTCAGCTACTCATCTACTCAGCTACTCAGCCACTGAGCCACACAGCCACTCAGCTACACAGCTATTCAGCTACTCAGCTAGTAAGGTACTCAGCTACTCATCCACTCAGCCAATCAGATACTCAGCTACTCAGCTACTCAGCTACTCAGGTACTCAGCTACTCATCTACTCACCTACTCTTATACTCAGCTACACAGCTACTCAGATACACAGCTACTCAGCTACTCAGCCACACAGCTACACAGCTACTAATCTACTCAGCCACTCAACCAATCATCTACTCATCTACTCAGCCACTCAGCTACTCAGCTACTTAGCTACTCAGCCACTCAGCTACTCAGCCACTCAGCTACTGAGCGACTCAGCTACTCAGCTACACAGCTACTCAGCTACTCAGCTACTCAGCTACACAACTACTCAGCTACTCAGCGATTCTGCCAATCAGCCAATCAACCAATCATCTACACAACTACTCAGCTACTCAGCTACTCAGCCACTCAGCTACTTAGCTAGTCAGCTACTCAGCTAGTCTACACAACTACTCAGCTATTCAGCTACTCAGCTACTCAGCTACTCTGCTACTCAGCTACTCAGCTACTCAGCTACTCAGCTACTCAGCTACTCATCTACTCAGCTACTCATCTACTCAGCTACTCATCCACTCAGCCACACAGCCACTCAGCTACACAGCTACTCAGCTACTCAGGTACTCAGGTACTCAGCTACTCATCCACTCAGCCAATCAGATACTCAGCTACTCAGCTACTCATCTACTCAGCTACTCAGCTACACAACTACTCAGCTACTCAGCCACTCAGCCACTCAGCCACTCAGCTACTCTGCTACTCAGCTACTCAGGTACTCAGCTACTCATCTACTCACCTACTCATATACTCAGCTACACAGCTGCTCAGATACTCAGCTACACAGCTACTCAGCTACACAGCTACTCAGCTACTCAGCTACTCAGTTACTCAGTTACTCAGCTACTCAGCAACTCAGCTACTCAGCTACTTAGCTAATCAGCTACTCCGCTACTCAGCTACTCAACGACACAGCTACTCAGCTACACAACTACTCATCTACTCAGCTACTCAGCCACTCAGCTACTCATCTAATCAGCTACTCAGATACTCAGCCACTCAGCATCTCAGCCACTCAGCCACTCAGCTTCTGAGCAACTCAGATACTCAGCTACGTAGCTACTCACCTACTCAGCTACACAGCTACTCAGCTATTAAGCTACTCAGCTAGTCAGCTACACAGCTAGTCAGCTACTCACCTACTCAGCTACTCAGCTACTCAGGTACTCAGCTACTCATCTACTCACCTACTCTTATACTCAGCTACACAGCTACTCAGATACTCAGCTACTCAGCTACTCAGCCACACAGCTACACAGCTACTAATCTACTCAGCCACTCAACCAATCATCTACTCATCTACTCAGCCACTCAGCCTCTCAGCCACTCAGGAACTCAGCTCCTCAGCTACTCAGATACTCAGATACGCAGCTACTCAGCTACTCAGCTACTCAACTACTCAGCTACACAGCTACACAGCTACTCAGCTACTAATCTACTCAGCCAATCAGCTACTCAGCTACTCAGCCACTCAGCTACTCAGCCACTCAGCTACTGAGCGACTCAGCTACTCAGCTACACAGCTACTCAGCTACTCAGCTACTCAGCTACACAACTACTCATCTACTCAGCTACTCTGCTACTCAGCTACTCAGCTACTCAGCAACTCAGCTACTCAGCTACACAGCTACTCAGCTACTCATCTACTCAGCTACTCAGATACTCAGCCACTCAGCATCTCAGCCACTCAGCCACTCAGCTTCTGAACTACTCATCTACTCAGCTACTCATCTACTCAGCTACTCAGCCACTGAGCCACACAGCCACTCAGCTACACAGCTATTCAGCTACTCAGCTAGTCAGGTACTCAGCTACTCATCCACTCAGCCAATCAGATACTCAGCTACTCAGCTACTCAGCTACTCAGGTACTCAGCTACTCATCTACTCACCTACTCTTATACTCAGCTACACAGCTACTCAGATACACAGCTACTCAGCTACTCAGCCACACAGCTACACAGCTACTAATCTACTCAGCCACTCAACCAATCATCTACTCATCTACTCAGCCACTCAGCTACTCAGCTACTTAGCTACTCAGCCACTCAGCTACTCAGCCACTCAGCTACTGAGCGACTCAGCTACTCAGCTACACAGCTACTCAGCTACTCAGCTACTCAGCTACACAACTACTCAGCTACTCAGCGATTCTGCCAATCAGCCAATCAACCAATCATCTACACAACTACTCAGCTACTCAGCTACTCAGCCACTCAGCTACTTAGCTAGTCAGCTACTCAGCTAGTCTACACAACTACTCAGCTATTCAGCTACTCAGCTACTCAGCTACTCTGCTACTCAGCTACTCAGCTACTCAGCTACTCAGCTACTCAGCTACTCATCTACTCAGCTACTCATCTACTCAGCTACTCATCCACTCAGCCACACAGCCACTCAGCTACACAGCTACTCAGCTACTCAGGTACTCAGGTACTCAGCTACTCATCCACTCAGCCAATCAGATACTCAGCTACTCAGCTACTCATCTACTCAGCTACTCAGCTACACAACTACTCAGCTACTCAGCCACTCAGCCACTCAGCCACTCAGCTACTCTGCTACTCAGCTACTCAGGTACTCAGCTACTCATCTACTCACCTACTCATATACTCAGCTACACAGCTGCTCAGATACTCAGCTACACAGCTACTCAGCTACACAGCTACTCAGCTACTCAGCTACTCAGTTACTCAGTTACTCAGCTACTCAGCAACTCAGCTACTCAGCTACTTAGCTAATCAGCTACTCCGCTACTCAGCTACTCAACGACACAGCTACTCAGCTACACAACTACTCATCTACTCAGCTACTCAGCCACTCAGCTACTCATCTAATCAGCTACTCAGATACTCAGCCACTCAGCATCTCAGCCACTCAGCCACTCAGCTTCTGAGCAACTCAGATACTCAGCTACGTAGCTACTCACCTACTCAGCTACACAGCTACTCAGCTATTAAGCTACTCAGCTAGTCAGCTACACAGCTAGTCAGCTACTCACCTACTCAGCTACTCAGCTACTCAGGTACTCAGCTACTCATCTACTCACCTACTCTTATACTCAGCTACACAGCTACTCAGATACTCAGCTACTCAGCTACTCAGCCACACAGCTACACAGCTACTAATCTACTCAGCCACTCAACCAATCATCTACTCATCTACTCAGCCACTCAGCCTCTCAGCCACTCAGGAACTCAGCTCCTCAGCTACTCAGATACTCAGATACGCAGCTACTCAGCTACTCAGCTACTCAACTACTCAGCTACACAGCTACACAGCTACTCAGCTACTAATCTACTCAGCCAATCAGCTACTCAGCTACTCAGCCACTCAGCTACTCAGCCACTCAGCTACTGAGCGACTCAGCTACTCAGCTACACAGCTACTCAGCTACTCAGCTACTCAGCTACACAACTACTCATCTACTCAGCTACTCTGCTACTCAGCTACTCAGCTACTCAGCAACTCAGCTACTCAGCTACACAGCTACTCAGCTACTCATCTACTCAGCTACTCAGATACTCAGCCACTCAGCATCTCAGCCACTCAGCCACTCAGCTTCTGAACTACTCAGATACTCAGGTACTCAGCTACTCATCTACTCACCTACTCATATACTCAGCTACACAGCTGCTCAGATACTCAGCTACTCAGCTACTCAGCTACACAGCTACTCAGCTACTAATCTACTCAGCCACTCAACCAATCTTCTACTCAGCTACTCAGCCACTCAGCTACTCAGCTACTCAGCTACTCAGCTACTCAGCAACTCAGCTACACAACTACTCAGCTACTCAGCTACTCAGCCACTCAGCCACTCAGCTACTCATCTACACATCCACTCAGCCACTCAGCCACTCAGCTACTCAGCTACTCAGCTACACAACTACTCATCTACTCAGCTACTCAGCCACTCAGCTACTCATCTACTCAGCTACTCAGATACTCAGCCACTCAGCATCTCAGCCACTCAGCCACTCAGCTTCTGAGCTGCTCAGATACTCAGCTACGTAGCTACTCACCTACTCAGCTACACAGCTACTCAGCTATTAAGCTACTCAGCTAGTCAGCTACACAGCTAGTCAGCTACTCACCTACTCAGCTACTCAGCTTCTCAGCTACACAACTACTCAGCTATTCAGCTACTCAGCTACTCAGCTACTCTGCTACTCAGCTACTCAGCCACTCAGCTACTTAGCTAGTCAGCTACTCAGCTAGTCTACACAACTACTCAGCTATTCAGCTACTCAGCTACTCAGCTACTCTGCTAATCAGCTACTCAGCTACTCAGCTACTCAGCTACTCAGCTACTCATCTACTCAGCTACTCATCTACTCAGCTACTCATCCACTCAGCCACACAGCCACTCAGCTACACAGCTACTCAGCTACTCAGGTACTCAGGTACTCAGCTACTCATCCACTCAGCCAATCAGATACTCAGCTACTCAGCTACTCATCTACTCAGCTACTCAGCTACACAACTACTCAGCTACTCAGCCACTCAGCCACTCAGCCACTCAGCTACTTAGCTAGTCAGCTACTCAGCTAGTCAGCTACTCAGCTAGTCAGCTACTCATCTAGTCAGCTACACAGCAACTCAGCTACACAACTACTCAGCTACTCAGATACTCAGCTACTCAGATACTCAGCTACTCAGATACTCAGCTACACAGCTACTAAGCTACTAATCTACTCAGCCACTCAGTCACTCAACCAATCATCTACACAGCTTCTCAGCTACTCAGCCACTCAGCCACTCAGCTACTCAGCTACTCTGCTACTCAGCTACTCAGGTACTCAGCTACTCATCTACTCACCTACTCATATACTCAGCTACACAGCTGCTCAGATACTCAGCTACACAGCTACTCAGCTACACAGCTACTCAGCTACTCAGCTACTCAGTTACTCAGTTACTCAGCTACTCAGCAACTCAGCTACTCAGCTACTTAGCTAATCAGCTACTCCGCTACTCAGCTACTCAACGGCACAGCTACTCAGCTACACAACTACTCATCTACTCAGCTACTCAGCCACTCAGCTACTCATCTAATCAGCTACTCAGATACTCAGCCACTCAGCATCTCAGCCACTCAGCCACTCAGCTTCTGAGCAACTCAGATACTCAGCTACGTAGCTACTCACCTACTCAGCTACACAGCTACTCAGCTATTAAGCTACTCAGCTAGTCAGCTACACAGCTAGTCAGCTACTCACCTACTCAGCTACTCAGCTACTCAGGTACTCAGCTACTCATCTACTCACCTACTCTTATACTCAGCTACACAGCTACTCAGATACTCAGCTACTCAGCTACTCAGCCACACAGCTACACAGCTACTAATCTACTCAGCCACTCAACCAATCATCTACTCATCTACTCAGCCACTCAGCTACTCAGCTACTCAGCTACTCAGCCACTCAGCTACTCAGCCACTCAGCTACTGAGCGACTCAGCTACTCAGCTACACAGCTACTTAGCTACTCAGCTACTCAGCTACACAACTACTCAGCTACTCAGCGATTCTGCAAATCAGCCAATCAACCAATCATCTACACAACTACTCAGCTACTCAGCTACTCAGCCACTCAGCTACTTAGCTAGTCAGCTACTCAGCTAGTCTACACAACTACTCAGCTATTCAGCTACTCAGCTACTCAGCTACTCTGCTACTCAGCTACTCAGCTACTCAGCTACTCAGCTACTCATCTACTCAGCTACTCATCTACTCAGCCACTGAGCCACACAGCCACTCAGCTACACAGCTATTCAGCTACTCAGCTAGTCAGGTACTCAGCTACTCAACCACTCAGCCAATCAGATACTCAGCTACTCAGCTACTCAGCTACTCAGGTACTCAGCTACTCATCTACTCACCTACTCTTATACTCAGCTACACAGCTACTCAGATACTCAGCTACTCAGCTACACAACTACTCAGCTACTCAGCTACTCAGCTACTTAGCTTGTCAGCTACTCAGCTAGTCTACACAACTACTCAGCTATTCAGCTACTCAGCTACTCAGCTACTCTGCTACTCAGCTACTCAGCTACTCAGCTACTCAGCTACTCATCTACTCAGCTACTCATCCACTCAGCCACACAGCCACTCAGCTACACAGCTACTCAGCTACTCAGGTACTCAGGTACTCAGCTACTCATCCACTCAGCCAATCAGATACTCAGCTGCTCAGCTACTCAGGTACTCAGCTACTCATCTACTCAGCTACTCAGAATCTCGGCCGCTCAGCTACTCAGCTACTCAGCACCTCTGCACCTCAGCCACTCAGCTACTCAGCGTCTCTGCCAATCAGCCACTCAGCCAATCATCTACACAGCTACTCAGCTACTCAGCTACACAGCTACTCAGCTACTCAGCTACTCAGTTACTCAGTTACTCAGCTGCTCAGCAACTCAGCTACTCAGCTACTCAGCTAACCAGCTACTCCGCTACTCAGCTACGCAGCCACTCAGCTACTCAGCTACTCAGCTACACAACTACTCAGCTACTCAGCTACTCAGCCACTCAGCCACTCAGCCTCTCAGCCACTCAGGAACTCAGCTTCTCAGCTACTCAGATACTCAGATACGCAGCTACTCAGCTACTCAGCTACTCAGCTACTCAGCTACACAGCTACACAGCTACTCAGCTACTAATCTACTCAGCCAATCAGCTACTCAGCTACTCAGCCACTCAGCTACTCAGCCACTCAGCTACTGAGTGACTCAGCTACTCAGCTACACAGCTACTCAGCTACTCAGCTACTCAGCTACACAACTACTCAGCTACTCAGCTACTCAGCTACTCAGCTACTCAGCAACTCAGCTACTCAGCTACACAGCTACTCAGCTACTCATCTACTCAGCTACTCAGATACTCAGCCACTCAGCATCTCAGCCACTCAGCCACTCAGCTTGTGAGCTACTCAGATACTCAGGTACTCAGCTACTCATCTACTCACCTACTCATATACTCAGCTACACAGCTGCTCACATACTCAGCTACTCAGCTACTCAGCTACACAGCTACTCAGCTACGAATCTACTCAGCCACTCAACCAATCTTCTACTCAGCTACTCAGCCACTCAGCTACTCAGCTACTCAGCTACTCAGCTACTCAGCAACTCAGCTACACAACTACTCAGCTACTCAGCTACTCAGCCACTCAGCCACTCAGCTACTCATCTACACATCCACTCAGCCACTCAGCCACTCAGCTACTCAGCTACTCAGCTACACAACTACTCATCTACTCAGCTACTCAGCCACTCAGCTACTCATCTACTCAGCTACTCAGATACTCAGCCACTCAGCATCTCAGCCACTCAGCCACTCAGCTTCTGAGCTGCTCAGATACTCAGCTACGTAGCTACTCACCTACTCAGCTACACAGCTACTCAGCTATTAAGCTACTCAGCTAGTCAACTACACAGCTAGTCAGCTACTCACCTACTCAGCTACTCAGCTTCTCAGCTACACAACTACTCAGCTATTCAGCTACTCAGCTACTCAGCTACTCTGCTACTCAGCTACTCAGCTACTCAGCTACTCTGCAACTCAGCTACTCAGGTACTCAGCTACTCATCTACTCACCTACTCATATACTCAGCTACACAGCTGCTCAGATACTCAGCTACACAGCTACTCAGCTACTCAGCTACACAGCTACTCAGCTACTCAGCTACTCAGTTACTCAGTTACTCAGCTACTCAGCAACTCAGCTACTCAGCTACTCAGCTAATCAGCTACTCCGCTACTCAGCTACTCAGCGACACAGCTACTCAGCTACACAACTACTCATCTACTCAGCTACTCAGCCACTCAGCTACTCATCTAATCAGCTACTCAGATTCTCAGCCACTCAGCATCTCAGCCACTCAGCCACTCAGCTTCTGAGCTACTCAGATACTCAGCTACGTAGCTACTCACCTACTCAGCCACACAGCTACTCAGCTATTAAGCTACTCAGCTAGTCAGCTACACAGCTAGTCAGCTACTCACCTACTCAGCTACTCAGCTACTCAGCTACACAACTACTCAGCTATTCAGCTACTCAGCTACTCAGCTACTCAGCTACTCAGCTACTCAGCTACTCTGCTACTCAGCTACTCAGCTACTCAGCTACTCATCTACTCAGCTACTCATCTACTCAGCTACTCAGCCACTGAGCCACACAGCCACTCAGCTACACAGCTATTCAGCTACTCAGCTAGTCAGGTACTCAGCTACTCATCTACTCAGCTACTCATCCACTCAGCCACACAGCCACTCAGCTACACAGCTACTCAGCTACTCAGGTACTCAGGTACTCAGCTACTCATCCACTCAGCCAATCAGATACTCAGCTACTCAGCTACTCATCTACTCAGCTACTCAGCTACACAACTACTCAGCTACTCAGCCACTCAGCCACTCAGCCACTCAGCTACTCTGCTACTCAGCTACTCAGGTACTCAGCTACTCATCTACTCACCTACTCATATACTCAGCTACACAGCTGCTCAGATACTCAGCTACATAGCTACTCAGCTACACAGCTACTCAGCTACTCAGCTACTCAGTTACTCAGTTACTCAGCTACTCAGCAACTCAGCTACTCAGCTACTTAGCTAATCAGCTACTCCGCTACTCAGCTACTCAACGACACAGCTACTCAGCTACACAACTACTCATCTACTCAGCTACTCAGCCACTCAGCTACTCATCTAATCAGCTACTCAGATACTCAGCCACTCAGCATCTCAGCCACTCAGCCACTCAGCTTCTGAGCAACTCAGATACTCAGCTACGTAGCTACTCACCTACTCAGCTACACAGCTACTCAGCTATTAAGCTACTCAGCTAGTCAGCTACACAGCTATTCAGCTACTCACCTACTCAGCTACTCAGCTACTCAGGTACTCAGCTACTCATCTACTCACCTACTCTTATACTCAGCTACACAGCTACTCAGATACTCAGCTACTCAGCTACTCAGCCACACAGCTACACAGCTACTAATCTACTCAGCCACTCAACCAATCATCTACTCATCTACTCAGCCACTCAGCCTCTCAGCCACTCAGGAACTCAGCTCCTCAGCTACTCAGATACTCAGATACGCAGCTACTCAGCTACTCAGCTACTCAACTACTCAGCTACACAGCTACACAGCTACTCAGCTACTAATCTACTCAGCCAATCAGCTACTCAGCTACTCAGCCACTCAGCTACTCAGCCACTCAGCTACTGAGCGACTCAGCTACTCAGCTACACAGCTACTCAGCTACTCAGCTACTCAGCTACACAACTACTCATCTACTCAGCTACTCTGCTACTCAGCTACTCAGCTACTCAGCAACTCAGCTACTCAGCTACACAGCTACTCAGCTACTCATCTACTCAGCTACTCAGATACTCAGCCACTCAGCATCTCAGCCACTCAGCCACTCAGCTTCTGAGCTACTCAGATACTCAGGTACTCGGCTACTCATCTACTCACCTACTCATATACTCAGCTACACAGCTGCTCAGATACTCAGCTACTCAGCTACTCAGCTACACAGCTACTCAGTTACTAATCTACTCAGCCACTCAACCAATCTTCTACTCAGCTACTCAGCCACTCAGCTACTCAGCTACTCAGCTACTCAGCTACTCAGCAACTCAGCTACACAACTACTCAGCTACTCAGCTACTCAGCCACTCAGCCACTCAGCTACTCATCTACACATCCACTCAGCCACTCAGCCACTCAGCTACTCAGCTACTCAGCTACACAACTACTCATCTACTCAGCTACTCAGCCACTCAGCTACTCATCTACTCAGCTACTCAGATACTCAGCCACTCAGCATCTCAGCCACTCAGCCACTCAGCTTCTGAGCTGCTCAGATACTCAGCTACGTAGCTACTCACCTACTCAGCTACACAGCTACTCAGCTATTAAGCTACTCAGCTAGTCAACTACACAGCTAGTCAGCTACTCACCTACTCAGCTACTCAGCTTCTCAGCTACACAACTACTCAGCTATTCAGCTACTCAGCTACTCAGCTACTCTGCTACTCAGCTACTCAGCTACTCAGCTACTCTGCAACTCAGCTACTCAGGTACTCAGCTACTCATCTACTCACCTACTCATATACTCAGCTACACAGCTGCTCAGATACTCAGCTACACAGCTACTCAGCTACTCAGCTACACAGCTACTCAGCTACTCAGCTACTCAGTTACTCAGTTACTCAGCTACTCAGCAACTCAGCTACTCAGCTACTCAGCTAATCAGCTACTCCGCTACTCAGCTACTCAGCGACACAGCTACTCAGCTACACAACTACTCATCTACTCAGCTACTCAGCCACTCAGCTACTCATCTAATCAGCTACTCAGATTCTCAGCCACTCAGCATCTCAGCCACTCAGCCACTCAGCTTCTGAGCTACTCAGATACTCAGCTACGTAGCTACTCACCTACTCAGCTACACAGCTACTCAGCTATTAAGCTACTCAGCTAGTCAGCTACACAGCTAGTCAGCTACTCACCTACTCAGCTACTCAGCTACTCAGCTACACAACTACTCAGCTATTCAGCTACTCAGCTACTCAGCTACTCAGCTACTCAGCTACTCAGCTACTCTGCTACTCAGCTACTCAGCTACTCAGCTACTCATCTACTCAGCTACTCATCTACTCAGCTACTCAGCCACTGAGCCACACAGCCACTCAGCTACACAGCTATTCAGCTACTCAGCTAGTCAGGTACTCAGCTACTCATCTACTCAGCTACTCATCCACTCAGCCACACAGCCACTCAGCTACACAGCTACTCAGCTACTCAGGTACTCAGGTACTCAGCTACTCATCCACTCAGCCAATCAGATACTCAGCTACTCAGCTACTCATCTACTCAGCTACTCAGCTACACAACTACTCAGCTACTCAGCCACTCAGCCACTCAGCCACTCAGCTACTCTGCTACTCAGCTACTCAGGTACTCAGCTACTCATCTACTCACCTACTCATATACTCAGCTACACAGCTGCTCAGATACTCAGCTACACAGCTACTCAGCTACACAGCTACTCAGCTACTCAGCTACTCAGTTACTCAGTTACTCAGCTACTCAGCAACTCAGCTACTCAGCTACTTAGCTAATCAGCTACTCCGCTACTCAGCTACTCAACGACACAGCTACTCAGCTACACAACTACTCATCTACTCAGCTACTCAGCCACTCAGCTACTCATCTAATCAGCTACTCAGATACTCAGCCACTCAGCATCTCAGCCACTCAGCCACTCAGCTTCTGAGCAACTCAGATACTCAGCTACGTAGCTACTCACCTACTCAGCTACACAGCTACTCAGCTATTAAGCTACTCAGCTAGTCAGCTACACAGCTATTCAGCTACTCACCTACTCAGCTACTCAGCTACTCAGGTACTCAGCTACTCATCTACTCACCTACTCTTATACTCAGCTACACAGCTACTCAGATACTCAGCTACTCAGCTACTCAGCCACACAGCTACACAGCTACTAATCTACTCAGCCACTCAACCAATCATCTACTCATCTACTCAGCCACTCAGCCTCTCAGCCACTCAGGAACTCAGCTCCTCAGCTACTCAGATACTCAGATACGCAGCTACTCAGCTACTCAGCTACTCAACTACTCAGCTACACAGCTACACAGCTACTCAGCTACTAATCTACTCAGCCAATCAGCTACTCAGCTACTCAGCCACTCAGCTACTCAGCCACTCAGCTACTGAGCGACTCAGCTACTCAGCTACACAGCTACTCAGCTACTCAGCTACTCAGCTACACAACTACTCATCTACTCAGCTACTCTGCTACTCAGCTACTCAGCTACTCAGCAACTCAGCTACTCAGCTACACAGCTACTCAGCTACTCATCTACTCAGCTACTCAGATACTCAGCCACTCAGCATCTCAGCCACTCAGCCACTCAGCTTCTGAGCTACTCAGATACTCAGGTACTCAGCTACTCATCTACTCACCTACTCATATACTCAGCTACACAGCTGCTCAGATACTCAGCTACTCAGCTACTCAGCTACACAGCTACTCAGTTACTAATCTACTCAGCCACTCAACCAATCTTCTACTCAGCTACTCAGCCACTCAGCTACTCAGCTACTCAGCTACTCAGCTACTCAGCAACTCAGCTACACAACTACTCAGCTACTCAGCTACTCAGCCACTCAGCCACTCAGCTACTCATCTACACATCCACTCAGCCACTCAGCCACTCAGCTACTCAGCTACTCAGCTACACAACTACTCATCTACTCAGCTACTCAGCCACTCAGCTACTCATCTACTCAGCTACTCAGATACTCAGCCACTCAGCATCTCAGCCACTCAGCCACTCAGCTTCTGAGCTGCTCAGATACTCAGCTACGTAGCTACTCACCTACTCAGCTACACAGCTACTCAGCTATTAAGCTACTCAGCTAGTCAACTACACAGCTAGTCAGCTACTCACCTACTCAGCTACTCAGCTTCTCAGCTACACAACTACTCAGCTATTCAGCTACTCAGCTACTCAGCTACTCTGCTACTCAGCTACTCAGCTACTCAGCTACTCTGCAACTCAGCTACTCAGGTACTCAGCTACTCATCTACTCACCTACTCATATACTCAGCTACACAGCTGCTCAGATACTCAGCTACACAGCTACTCAGCTACTCAGCTACACAGCTACTCAGCTACTCAGCTACTCAGTTACTCAGTTACTCAGCTACTCAGCAACTCAGCTACTCAGCTACTCAGCTAATCAGCTACTCCGCTACTCAGCTACTCAGCGACACAGCTACTCAGCTACACAACTACTCATCTACTCAGCTACTCAGCCACTCAGCTACTCATCTAATCAGCTACTCAGATTCTCAGCCACTCAGCATCTCAGCCACTCAGCCACTCAGCTTCTGAGCTACTCAGATACTCAGCTACGTAGCTACTCACCTACTCAGCTACACAGCTACTCAGCTATTAAGCTACTCAGCTAGTCAGCTACACAGCTAGTCAGCTACTCACCTACTCAGCTACTCAGCTACTCAGCTACACAACTACTCAGCTATTCAGCTACTCAGCTACTCAGCTACTCAGCTACTCAGCTACTCAGCTACTCTGCTACTCAGCTACTCAGCTACTCAGCTACTCATCTACTCAGCTACTCATCTACTCAGCTACTCAGCCACTGAGCCACACAGCCACTCAGCTACACAGCTATTCAGCTACTCAGCTAGTCAGGTACTCAGCTACTCATCTACTCAGCTACTCATCCACTCAGCCACACAGCCACTCAGCTACACAGCTACTCAGCTACTCAGGTACTCAGGTACTCAGCTACTCATCCACTCAGCCAATCAGATACTCAGCTACTCAGCTACTCATCTACTCAGCTACTCAGCTACACAACTACTCAGCTACTCAGCCACTCAGCCACTCAGCCACTCAGCTACTCTGCTACTCAGCTACTCAGGTACTCAGCTACTCATCTACTCACCTACTCATATACTCAGCTACACAGCTGCTCAGATACTCAGCTACACAGCTACTCAGCTACACAGCTACTCAGCTACTCAGCTACTCAGTTACTCAGTTACTCAGCTACTCAGCAACTCAGCTACTCAGCTACTTAGCTAATCAGCTACTCCGCTACTCAGCTACTCAACGACACAGCTACTCAGCTACACAACTACTCATCTACTCAGCTACTCAGCCACTCAGCTACTCATCTAATCAGCTACTCAGATACTCAGCCACTCAGCATCTCAGCCACTCAGCCACTCAGCTTCTGAGCAACTCAGATACTCAGCTACGTAGCTACTCACCTACTCAGCTACACAGCTACTCAGCTATTAAGCTACTCAGCTAGTCAGCTACACAGCTATTCAGCTACTCACCTACTCAGCTACTCAGCTACTCAGGTACTCAGCTACTCATCTACTCACCTACTCTTATACTCAGCTACACAGCTACTCAGATACTCAGCTACTCAGCTACTCAGCCACACAGCTACACAGCTACTAATCTACTCAGCCACTCAACCAATCATCTACTCATCTACTCAGCCACTCAGCCTCTCAGCCACTCAGGAACTCAGCTCCTCAGCTACTCAGATACTCAGATACGCAGCTACTCAGCTACTCAGCTACTCAACTACTCAGCTACACAGCTACACAGCTACTCAGCTACTAATCTACTCAGCCAATCAGCTACTCAGCTACTCAGCCACTCAGCTACTCAGCCACTCAGCTACTGAGCGACTCAGCTACTCAGCTACACAGCTACTCAGCTACTCAGCTACTCAGCTACACAACTACTCATCTACTCAGCTACTCTGCTACTCAGCTACTCAGCTACTCAGCAACTCAGCTACTCAGCTACACAGCTACTCAGCTACTCATCTACTCAGCTACTCAGATACTCAGCCACTCAGCATCTCAGCCACTCAGCCACTCAGCTTCTGAGCTACTCAGATACTCAGGTACTCAGCTACTCATCTACTCACCTACTCATATACTCAGCTACACAGCTGCTCAGATACTCAGCTACTTAGCTACTCAGCTACACAGCTACTCAGTTACTAATCTACTCAGCCACTCAACCAATCTCCTACTCAGCTACTCAGCCACTCAGCTACTCAGCTACTCAGCTACTCAGCTACTCAGCAACTCAGCTACACAACTACTCAGCTACTCAGCTACTCAGCCACTCAGCCACTCAGCTACTCATCTACACATCCACTCAGCCACTCAGCCACTCAGCTACTCAGCTACTCAGCTACACAACTACTCATCTACTCAGCTACTCAGCCACTCAGCTACTCATCTACTCAGCTACTCAGATACTCAGCCACTCAGCATCTCAGCCACTCAGCCACTCAGCTTCTGAGCTGCTCAGATACTCAGCTACGTAGCTACTCACCTACTCAGCTACACAGCTACTCAGCTATTAAGCTACTCAGCTAGTCAGCTACACAGCTAGTCAGCTACTCACCTACTCAGCTACTCAGCTTCTCAGCTACACAACTACTCAGCTATTCAGCTACTCAGCTACTCAGCTACTCTGCTACTCAGCTACTCAGCCACTCAGCTACTTAGCTAGTCAGCTACTCAGCTAGTCTACACAACTACTCAGCTATTCAGCTACTCAGCTACTCAGCTACTCTGCTACTCAGCTACTCAGCTACTCAGCTACTCAGCTACTCAGCTACTCATCTACTCAGCTACTCATCTACTCAGCTACTCATCCACTCAGACACACAGCCACTCAGCTACACAGCTACTCAGCTACTCAGGTACTCAGGTACTCAGCTACTCATCCACTCAGCCAATCAGATACTCAGCTACTCAGCTACTCATCTACTCAGCTACTCAGCTACACAACTACTCAGCTACTCAGCCACTCAGCCACTCAGCCACTCAGCTACTTAGCTAGTCAGCTACTCAGCTAGTCAGCTACTCAGCTAGTCAGCTACTCATCTAGTCAGCTACACAGCAGCTCAGCTACACAACTACTCAGCTACTCAGATACTCAGCTACTCAGATACTCAGCTACACAGCTACTAAGCTACTAATCTACTCAGCCACTCAGTCACTCAACCAATCATCTACACAGCTTCTCAGCTACTCAGCCACTCAGCCACTCAGCTACTCAGCTACTCTGCTACTCAGCTACTCAGGTACTCAGCTACTCATCTACTCACCTACTCATATACTCAGCTACACAGCTGCTCAGATACTCAGCTACACAGCTACTCAGCTACACAGCTACTCAGCTACTCAGCTACTCAGTTACTCAGTTACTCAGCTACTCAGCAACTCAGCTACTCAGCTACTTAGCTAATCAGCTACTCCGCTACTCAGCTACTCAACGGCACAGCTACTCAGCTACACAACTACTCATCTACTCAGCTACTCAGCCACTCAGCTACTCATCTAATCAGCTACTCAGATACTCAGCCACTCAGCATCTCAGCCACTCAGCCACTCAGCTTCTGAGCAACTCAGATACTCAGCTACGTAGCTACTCACCTACTCAGCTACACAGCTACTCAGGTATTAAGCTACTCAGCTAGTCAGCTACACAGCTAGTCAGCTACTCACCTACTCAGCTACTCAGCTACTCAGGTACTCAGCTACTCATCTACTCACCTACTCTTATACTCAGCTACACAGCTACTCAGATACTCAGCTACTCAGCTACTCAGCCACACAGCTACACAGCTACTAATCTACTCAGCCACTTAACCAATCATCTACTCATCTACTCAGCCACTCAGCTACTCAGCTACTCAGCTACTCAGCCACTCAGCTACTCAGCCACTCAGCTACTGAGCGACTCAGCTACTCAGCTACACAGCTACTCAGCTACTCAGCTACTCAGCTACACAACTACTCAGCTACTCAGCGATTCTGCAAATCAGCCAATCAACCAATCATCTACACAACTACTCAGCTACTCAGCTACTCAGCCACTCAGCTACTTAGCTAGTCAGCTACTCAGCTAGTCTACACAACTACTCAGCTATTCAGCTACTCAGCTACTCAGCTACTCTGCTACACAGCTACTCAGCTACTCAGCTACTCAGTTACTCAGTTACTCAGCTACTCAGCAACTCAGCTACTCAGCTACTTAGCTAATCAGCTACTCCGCTACTCAGCTACTCAACGACACAGCTACTCAGCTACACAACTACTCATCTACTCAGCTACTCAGCCACTCAGCTACTCATCTAATCAGCTACTCAGATACTCAGCCACTCAGCATCTCAGCCACTCAGCCACTCAGCTTCTGAGCAACTCAGATACTCAGCTACGTAGCTACTCACCTACTCAGCTACACAGCTACTCAGCTATTAAGCTACTCAGCTAGTCAGCTACACAGCTATTCAGCTACTCACCTACTCAGCTACTCAGCTACTCAGGTACTCAGCTACTCATCTACTCACCTACTCTTATACTCAGCTACACAGCTACTCAGATACTCAGCTACTCAGCTACTCAGCCACACAGCTACACAGCTACTAATCTACTCAGCCACTCAACCAATCATCTACTCATCTACTCAGCCACTCAGCCTCTCAGCCACTCAGGAACTCAGCTCCTCAGCTACTCAGATACTCAGATACGCAGCTACTCAGCTACTCAGCTACTCAACTACTCAGCTACACAGCTACACAGCTACTCAGCTACTAATCTACTCAGCCAATCAGCTACTCAGCTACTCAGCCACTCAGCTACTCAGCCACTCAGCTACTGAGCGACTCAGCTACTCAGCTACACAGCTACTCAGCTACTCAGCTACTCAGCTACACAACTACTCATCTACTCAGCTACTCTGCTACTCAGCTACTCAGCTACTCAGCAACTCAGCTACTCAGCTACACAGCTACTCAGCTACTCATCTACTCAGCTACTCAGATACTCAGCCACTCAGCATCTCAGCCACTCAGCCACTCAGCTTCTGAGCTACTCAGATACTCAGGTACTCAGCTACTCATCTACTCACCTACTCATATACTCAGCTACACAGCTGCTCAGATACTCAGCTACTCAGCTACTCAGCTACACAGCTACTCAGTTACTAATCTACTCAGCCACTCAACCAATCTTCTACTCAGCTACTCAGCCACTCAGCTACTCAGCTACTCAGCTACTCAGCTACTCAGCAAATCAGCTACACAACTACTCAGCTACTCAGCTACTCAGCCACTCAGCCACTCAGCTACTCATCTACACATCCACTCAGCCACTCAGCCACTCAGCTACTCAGCTACTCAGCTACACAACTACTCATCTACTCAGCTACTCAGCCACTCAGCTACTCATCTACTCAGCTACTCAGATACTCAGCCACTCAGCATCTCAGCCACTCAGCCACTCAGCTTCTGAGCTGCTCAGATACTCAGCTACGTAGCTACTCACCTACTCAGCTACACAGCTACTCAGCTATTAAGCTACTCAGCTAGTCAGCTACACAGCTAGTCAGCTACTCACCTACTCAGCTACTCAGCTTCTCAGCTACACAACTACTCAGCTATTCAGCTACTCAGCTACTCAGCTACTCTGCTACTCAGCTACTCAGCCACTCAGCTACTTAGCTAGTCAGCTACTCAGCTAGTCTACACAACTACTCAGCTATTCAGCTACTCAGCTACTCAGCTACTCTGCTACTCAGCTACTCAGCTACTCAGCTACTCAGCTACTCAGCTACTCATCTACTCAGCTACTCATCTACTCAGCTACTCATCCACTCAGCCACACAGCCACTCAGCTACACAGCTACTCAGCTACTCAGGTACTCAGGTACTCAGCTACTCATCCACTCAGCCAATCAGATACTCAGCTACTCAGCTACTCATCTACTCAGCTACTCAGCTACACAACTACTCAGCTACTCAGCCACTCAGCCACTCAGCCACTCAGCTACTTAGCTAGTCAGCTACTCAGCTAGTCAGCTACTCAGCTAGTCAGCTACTCATCTAGTCAGCTACACAGCAGCTCAGCTACACAACTACTCAGCTACTCAGATACTCAGCTACTCAGATACTCAGCTACACAGCTACTAAGCTACTAATCTACTCAGCCACTCAGTCACTCAACCAATCATCTACACAGCTTCTCAGCTACTCAGCCACTCAGCCACTCAGCTACTCAGCTACTCTGCTACTCAGCTACTCAGGTACTCAGCTACTCATCTACTCACCTACTCATATACTCAGCTACACAGCTGCTCAGATACTCAGCTACACAGCTACTCAGCTACACAGCTACTCAGCTACTCAGCTACTCAGTTACTCAGTTACTCAGCTACTCAGCAACTCAGCTACTCAGCTACTTAGCTAATCAGCTACTCCGCTACTCAGCTACTCAACGGCACAGCTACTCAGCTACACAACTACTCATCTACTCAGCTACTCAGCCACTCAGCTACTCATCTAATCAGCTACTCAGATACTCAGCCACTCAGCATCTCAGCCACTCAGCCACTCAGCTTCTGAGCAACTCAGATACTCAGCTACGTAGCTACTCACCTACTCAGCTACACAGCTACTCAGCTATTAAGCTACTCAGCTAGTCAGCTACACAGCTAGTCAGCTACTCACCTACTCAGCTACTCAGCTACTCAGGTACTCAGCTACTCATCTACTCACCTACTCTTATACTCAGCTACACAGCTACTCAGATACTCAGCTACTCAGCTACTCAGCCACACAGCTACACAGCTACTAATCTACTCAGCCACTCAACCAATCATCTACTCATCTACTCAGCCACTCAGCTACTCAGCTACTCAGCTACTCAGCCACTCAGCTACTCAGCCACTCAGCTACTGAGCGACTCAGCTACTCAGCAACACAGCTACTCAGCTACTCAGCTACTCAGCTACACAACTACTCAGCTACTCAGCGATTCTGCAAATCAGCCAATCAACCAATCATCTACACAACTACTCAGCTACTCAGCTACTCAGCCACTCAGCTACTTAGCTAGTCAGCTACTCAGCTAGTCTACACAACTACTCAGCTATTCAGCTACTCAGCTACTCAGCTACTCTGCTACTCAGCTACTCAGCTACTCAGCTACTCAGCTACTCATCTACTCAGCTACTCATCTACTCAGCCACTGAGCCACACAGCCACTCAGCTACACAGCTATTCAGCTACTCAGCTAGTCAGGTACTCAGCTTCTCAACCACTCAGCCAATCAGATACTCAGCTACTCAGCTACTCAGCTACTCAGGTACTCAGCTACTCATCTACTCACCTACTCTTATACTCAGCTACACAGCTACTCAGATACTCAGCTACTCAGCTACACAACTACTCAGCTACTCAGCTACTCAGCTACTTAGCTTGTCAGCTACTCAGCTAGTCTACACAACTACTCAGCTATTCAGCTACTCAGCTACTCAGCTACTCTGCTACTCAGCTACTCAGCTACTCAGCTACTCAGCTACTCATCTACTCAGCTACTCATCTACTCAGCCACTGAGCCACACAGCCACTCAGCTACACAGCTATTCAGCTACTCAGCTAGTCAGGTACTCAGCTACTCATCCACTCAGCCAATCAGATACTCAGCTACTCAGCTACTCAGCTACTCAGGTACTCAGCTACTCATCTACTCACCTACTCTTATACTCAGCTACACAGCTACTCAGATACTCAGCTACTCAGCTACTCAGCCACACAGCTACTCAGCTATTAAGCTACTCAGCTAGTCAGCTACACAGCTAGTCAGCTACTCACCTACTCAGCTACTCAGCTACTCAGCTACACAACTACTCATCTACTCAGCTACTCAGTTACTCAGTTACTCAGCTACTCAGCAACTCAGCTACTCAGCTACTTAGCTAATCAGCTACTCCGCTACTCAGCTACTCAGCGACACAGCTACTCAGCTACACAACTACTCATCTACTCAGCTACTCAGGTACTCAGCTACTCTGCTACTCAGCTACTCAGCTACTCAGCTACTCATCTACTCAGCTACTCAACTACTCAGCTACTCATCCACTCAGCCACACAGCCACTCAGCTACACAGCTACTCAGCTACTCAGGTACTCAGGTACTCAGCTACTCATCCACTCAGCCAATCAGATACTCAGCTGCTCAGCTACTCAGGTACTCAGCTACTCATCTACTCAGCTACTCAGAATCTCGGCCGCTCAGCTACTCAGCTACTCAGCACCTCTGCACCTCAGCCACTCAGCTACTCAGCGTCTCTGCCAATCAGCCACTCAGCCAATCATCTACACAGCTACTCAGCTACTCAGCTACACAGCTACTCAGCTACTCAGCTACTCAGTTACTCAGTTACTCAGCTGCTCAGCAACTCAGCTACTCAGCTACTCAGCTAACCAGCTACTCCGCTACTCAGCTACTCAGCCACTCAGCTACTCAGCTACTCAGCTACACAACTACTCAGCTACTCAGCTACTCAGCCACTCAGCCACTCAGCCTCTCAGCCACTCAGGAACTCAGCTTCTCAGCTACTCAGATACTCAGATACGCAGCTACTCAGCTACTCAGCTACTCAGCTACTCAGCTACACAGCTACACAGCTACTCAGCTACTAATCTACTCAGCCAATCAGCTACTCAGCTACTCAGCCACTCAGCTACTCAGCCACTCAGCTACTGAGTGACTCAGCTACTCAGCTACACAGCTACTCAGCTACTCAGCTACTCAGCTACACAACTACTCAGCTACTCAGCTACTCAGCTACTCAGCTACTCAGCTATTCAGCAACTCAGCTACTCAGCTACACAGCTACTCAGCTACTCATCTACTCAGCTACTCAGATACTCAGCCACTCAGCATCTCAGCCACTCAGCCACTCAGCTTGTGAGCTACTCAGATACTCAGGTACTCAGCTACTCATCTACTCACCTACTCATATACTCAGCTACACAGCTGCTCACATACTCAGCTACTCAGCTACTCAGCTACACAGCTACTCAGCTACTAATCTACTCAGCCACTCAACCAATCTTCTACTCAGCTACTCAGCCACTCAGCTACTCAGCTACTCAGCTACTCAGCTACTCAGCAACTCAGCTACACAACTACTCTGCTACTCAGCTACTCAGCCACTCAGCCACTCAGCTACTCATCTACACATCCACTCAGCCACTCAGCCACTCAGCTACTCAGCTACTCAGCTACACAACTACTCATCTACTCAGCTACTCAGCCACTCAGCTACTCATCTACTCAGCTACTCAGATACTCAGCCACTCAGCATCTCAGCCACTCAGCCACTCAGCTTCTGAGCTGCTCAGATACTCAGCTACGTAGCTACTCACCTACTCAGCTACACAGCTACTCAGCTATTAAGCTACTCAGCTAGTCAGCTACACAGCTAGTCAGCTACTCACCTACTCAGCTACTCAGCTTCTCAGCTACACAACTACTCAGCTATTCAGCTACTCAGCTACTCAGCTACTCTGCTACTCAGCTACTCAGCTACTCAGCTACTCTGCTACTCAGCTACTCAGGTACTCAGCTACTCATCTACTCACCTACTCATATACTCAGCTACACAGCTGCTCAGATACTCAGCTGCACAGCTACTCAGCTACTCAGCTACACAGCTACTCAGCTACTCAGCTACTCAGTTACTCAGTTACTCAGCTACTTAGCAACTCAGCTTCTCAGCTACTCAGCTAATCAGCTACTCCGCTACTCAGCTACTCAGCGACACAGCTACTCAGCTACACAACTACTCATCTACTCAGCTACTCAGCCACTCAGCTACTCATCTAATCAGCTACTCAGATTCTCTGCCACTCAGCATCTCAGCCACTCAGCCACTCAGCTTCTGAGCTACTCAGATACTCAGCTACGTAGCTACTCACCTACTCAGCTACACAGCTACTCAGCTATTAAGCTACTCAGCTAGTCAGCTACACAGCTAGTCAGCTACTCACCTACTCACCTACTCAGCTACTCAGCTACTCAGCTACACAACTACTCAGCTATTCAGCTACTCAGCTACTCAGCTACTCAGCTACTCAGCTACTCAGCTACTCTGCTACTCAGCTACTCAGCTACTCAGCTACTCAGCTACTAATCTACTCAGCCAATCAGCTGCTCAGATACTCAGCTACTCAGCTACTCAGCTACTCAGCTACACAGCTACTCAGATACTCAGCTACTCAGTTACTCAGTTACTCAGCTGCTCAGCAACTCAGCTACTCAGCTACTCAGCTAACCAGCTACTCCGCTACTCACCCACTCAGCTACTCAGCTACTCAGCTACACAACTACTCAGCTACTCAGCTACTCAGCCACTCAGCCACTCAGCCTCTCAGCCATACAGGAACTCAGCTTCTCAGCTACTCAGATACTCAGATACGCAGCTACTCAGCTACTCAGCTACTCAGCTACACAGCTACACAGCTACTCAGCTACTAATCTACTCAGCCAATCAGCTACTCAGCTACTCAGCCACTCAGCTACTCAGCCACTCAGCTACTGAGCGACTCAGCTACTCAGCTACACAGCTACTCAGCTACTCAGCTACTCAGCTACACAACTACTCAGCTACTCAGCTACTCAGCTACTCTGCTACTCAGCTACTCAGCAACTCAGCTACTCAGCTACACAGCTACTCAGCTACTCATCTACTCAGCTACTCAGATACTCAGCCACTCAGCATCTCAGCCACTCAGCCACTCAGCTTCTGAGCTACTCAGATACTCAGGTACTCAGCTACTCATCTACTCACCTACTCATATACTCAGCTACACAGCTGCTCAGATACTCAGCTACTCAGCTACTCAGCTACACAGCTACTCAGCTACTAATCTACTCAGCCACTCAAACAATCTTCTACTCAGCTACTCAGCTACTCAGCTACACAGCTACTCAGCTACTAATCTACTCAGCCACTCAAACAATCTTCTACTCAGCTACTCAGCCACTCAGCTACTCAGCTACTCAGCTACTCAGCTACTCAGCCACTCAGCCACTCAGCCTCTCAGCCACTCAGGAACTCAGCTTCTCAGCTACTCAGCTACTCAGCTACTAATCTACTCAGCCAATCAGCTGCTCAGATACTCAGCTACTCAGCTACTCAGCTACTCAGCTACACAGCTACTCAGATACTCAGCTACTCAGTTACTCAGTTACTCAGCTGCTCAGCAACTCAGCTACTCAGCTACTCAGCTAACCAGCTACTCCGCTACTCACCCACTCAGCTACTCAGCTACTCAGCTACACAACTACTCAGCTACTCAGCTACTCAGCCACTCAGCCACTCAGCCTCTCAGCCATACAGGAACTCAGCTTCTCAGCTACTCAGATACTCAGATACGTAGCTACTCACCTACTCAGCTACACAGCTACTCAGCTATTAAGCTACTCAGCTAGTCAGCTACACAGCTAGTCAGCTACTCACCTACTCAGCTACTCAGCTTCTCAGCTACACAACTACTCAGCTATTCAGCTACTCAGCTACTCAGCTACTCTGCTACTCAGCTACTCAGCTACTCAGCTACTCTGCTACTCAGCTACTCAGGTACTCAGCTACTCATCTACTCACCTACTCATATACTCAGCTACACAGCTGCTCAGATACTCAGCTGCACAGCTACTCAGCTACTCAGCTACACAGCTACTCAGCTACTCAGCTACTCAGTTACTCAGTTACTCAGCTACTCAGCCACTCAGCTACTCAGCTACTCAGCTACTCAGCTACTCAGCAACTCAGCTACACAACTACTCTGCTACTCAGCTACTCAGCCACTCAGCCACTCAGCTACTCATCTACACATCCACTCAGCCACTCAGCCACTCAGCTACTCAGCTACTCAGCTACACAACTACTCATCTACTCAGCTACTCAGCCACTCAGCTACTCATCTACTCAGCTACTCAGATACTCAGCCACTCAGCATCTCAGCCACTCAGCCACTCAGCTTCTGAGCTGCTCAGATACTCAGCTACGTAGCTACTCACCTACTCAGCTACACAGCTTCTCAGCTACACAACTACTCAGCTATTCAGCTACTCAGCTACTCAGCTACTCTGCTACTCAGCTACTCAGCTACTCAGCTACTCTGCTACTCAGCTACTCAGGTACTCAGCTACTCATCTACTCACCTACTCATATACTCAGCTACACAGCTGCTCAGATACTCAGCTGCACAGCTACTCAGCTACTCAGCTACACAGCTACTCAGCTACTCAGCTACTCAGTTACTCAGTTACTCAGCTACTTAGCAACTCAGCTACTCAGCTACTCAGCTAATCAGCTACTCCGCTACTCAGCTACTCAGCGACACAGCTACTCAGCTACACAACTACTCATCTACTCAGCTACTCAGCCACTCAGCTACTCATCTAATCAGCTACTCAGATTCTCAGCCACTCAGCATCTCAGCCACTCAGCCACTCAGCTTCTGAGCTACTCAGATACTCAGCTACGTAGCTACTCACCTACTCAGCTACACAGCTACTCAGCTATTAAGCTACTCAGCTAGTCAGCTACACAGCTAGTCAGCTACTCACCTACTCACCTACTCAGCTACTCAGCTACTCAGCTACACAACTACTCAGCTATTCAGCTACTCAGCTACTCAGCTACTCAGCTACTCAGCTACTCAGCTACTCTGCTACTCAGCTACTCAGCTACTCAGCTACTCATCTACTCAGCTACTCATCTACTCAGCTACTCAGCCACTGAGCCACACAGCCACTCAGCTACACAGCTATTCAGCTACTCAGCTAGTCAGGTACTCAGCTACTCATCCACTCAGCCAATCAGATACTCAGCTACTCAGCTACTCAGCTACTCAGGTACTCAGCTACTCATCTACTCACCTACTCTTATACTCAGCTACACAGCTACTCAGATACTCAGCTACTCAGCTACTCAGCCACACAGCTACACAGCTACTAATCTACTCAGCCACTCAACCAATCATCTACTCATCTACTCAGCCACTCAGCTACTCAGCTACTCAGCTACACAGCTACTCAGCTACTCAGCAAGTCAGCTACTCAGCTAGTCAGCTACTCATCTACTCAGCTACTCAGCTACACAACTACTCAGCTACTCAGCCACTCAGCCACTCAGCTACACATCTACTCAGCTACTCTGCTACTCAGCTACTCAGGTACTCAGCTACTCATCTACTCATCTACTCACCTACTCATATACTCAGCTACACAGCTGCTCAGATACTCAGCTACACAGCTACTCAGCTACTCAGCTACACAGCTACTCAGCTACTCAGCTACTCAGTTACTCAGTTACTCAGCTGCTCAGCAACTCAGCTACACAGCTACTCAGCTAACCAGCTACTCCGCTACTCAGCCACTCATCTACTCAGCTACTCAGCTACACAACTACTCAGCTACTCAGCTACTCATCTACTCAGCTACTCAGATACTCAGCCACTCAGCATCTCAGCCACTCAGCCACTCAGCTTCTGAGCTACTCAGATACTCAGGTACTCAGCTACTCATCTACTCACCTACTCATATACTCAGCTACACAGCTGCTCAGATACTCAGCTACTCAGCTACTCAGCTACACAGCTACTCAGCTACTAATCTACTCAGCCACTCAAACAATCTTCTACTCAGCTACTCAGCTACTCAGCTACACAGCTACTCAGCTACTAATCTACTCAGCCACTCAAACAATCTTCTACTCAGCTACTCAGCCACTCAGCTACTCAGCTACTCAGCTACTCAGCTACTCAGCAACTCAGCTACACAACTACTCAGCTACTCAGCTTCTCAGCTACACAACTACTCAGCTATTCAGCTACTCAGCTACTCAGCAACTCTGCTACTCAGCTACTCAGCTACTCAGCTACTCTGCTACTCAGCTACTCAGGTACTCAGCTACTCATCTACTCACCTACTCATATACTCAGCTACACAGCTGCTCAGATACTCAGCTACACAGCTACTCAGCTACTCAGCTACACAGCTACTCAGCTACTCAGCTACTCAGTTACTCAGTTACTCAGCTACTCAGCAACTCAGCTACTCAGCTACTCAGCTAATCAGCGACACCGCTACTCAGCTACTCAGCGACACAGCTACTCTGCTACACAACTACTCATCTACTCAGCTACTCAGCCACTCAGCTACTCATCTAATCAGCTACTCAGATACTCAGTCACTCAGCATCTCAGCCACTCAGCCACTCAGCTTCTGAGCTACTCAGATAATCAGCTACGTAGCTACTCACCTACTCAGCTACACAGCTACTCAGCTATTAAGCTACTCAGCTAGTCAGCTACACAGCTAGTCAGCTACTCACCTACTCACCTACTCAGCTACTCAGCTACTCAGCTACACAACTACTCAGCTATTCAGCTACTCAGCTACTCAGCTACTCAGCTACTCAGCTACTCAGCTACTCTGCTACTCAGCTACTCAGCTACTCAGCTACTCAGCTACTCAGCTACTCAGCTACTCAGCTACTCAGCTACTCTGCTACTCAGCTACTCAGCTACTCAGCTACTCATCTACTCAGCTACTCATCTACTCAGCTACTCAGCCACTGAGCCACACAGCCACTCAGCTACACAGCTATTCAGCTACTCAGCTAGTCAGGTACTCAGCTACTCATCCACTCAGCCAATCAGATACTCAGCTACTCAGCTACTCAGGTACTCAGCTACTCATCTACTCACCTACTCTTATACTCAGCTACACAGCTACTCAGATACTCAGCTACTCAGCTACTCAGCCACACAGCTACACAGCTACTAATCTACTCAGCCACTCAACCAATCATCTACTCATCTACTCAGCCACTTAGCTACTCAGCTACTCAGCTACTCAGCCACTCAGCTACTCAGCCACTCAGCTACTGAGCGACTCAGCTACTCAGCTACACAGCTACTCAGCTACTCAGCTACTCAGCTACACAAATACTCAGCTACTCAGCGATTCTGCCAATCAGCCAATCAACCAATCATCTACACAACTACTCAGCTACTCAGCTACTCAGCCACTCAGCTACTTAGCTAGTCAGCTACTCAGCTAGTCTACACAACTACTCAGCTATTCAGCTACTCAGCTACTCAGCTACTCTGCTACTCAGCTACTCAGCTACTCAGCTACTCAGCTACTCATCTACTCAGCTACTCTGCTACTCAGCTACTCAGCTACTCAGCTACTCAGCTACTCAGCTACTCATCTACTCAGCTACTCATCTACTCAGCTACTCATCCACTCAGCCACACAGCCACTCAGCTACACAGCTACACAGCTACTCAGCTACTCAGGTACTCAGGTACTCAGCTACTCATCCACTCAGCCAATCAGATACTCAGCTACACAGCTACTCAGCTACTCAGCTACTCAGCTACACAACTACTCAGCTACTCAGCTACTCAGCTACTCAGCTACTCAGCTACTCAGCAACTCAGCTACTCAGCTACACAGCTACTCAGCTACTCATCTACTCAGCTACTCAGATACTCAGCCACTCAGCATCTCAGCCACTCAGCCACTCAGCTCCTGAGCTACTCAGATACTCAGGTACTCAGCTACTCATCTACTCACCTACTCATATACTCAGCTACACAGCTGCTCAGATACTCAGCTACTCAGCTACTCAGCTACACATCTACTCAGCTACTAATCTACTCAGCCACTCAAACAATCTTCTACTCAGCTACTCAGCTACTCAGCTACTCAGCTACTCAGCTACTCAGCTACTCAGCAACTCAGCTACACAACTACTCAGCTACTCAGCTACTCAGCCACTCAGCCACTCAGCTACTCATCTACACATCCACTCAGCCACTCAGCCACTCAGCTACTCAGCTACTCAGCTACACAACTACTCATCTACTCAGCTACTCAGCCACTTAGCTACTCATCTACTCAGCTACTCAGATACTCAGCCACTCAGCATCTCAGCCACTCAGCCACTCAGCTTCTGAGCTGCTCAGATACTCAGCTACGTAGCTACTCACCTACTCAGCTGCACAGCTACTCACCTACTCAGCTACTCAGCTTCTCAGCTACACAACTACTCAGCTATTCAGCTACTCAGCTACTCAGCTACTCTGCTACTCAGCTACTCAGCTACTCAGCTACTCTGCTACTCAGCTACTCAGGTACTCAGCTACTCATCTACTCACCTACTCATATACTCAGCTACACAGCTGCTCAGATACTCAGCTACTCAGCTACTCTGCTACTCAGCTACTCAGGTACTCAGCTACTCATCTACTCACCTACTCATATACTCAGCTACACAGCTGCTCAGATACTCAGCTACTCAGCTACTCAGCTACACAGCTACTCAGCTACTAATCTACTCAGCCACTCAAACAATCTTCTACTCAGCTACTCAGCTACTCAGCTACACAGCTACTCAGCTACTAATCTACTCAGCCACTCAAACAATCTTCTACTCAGCTACTCAGCCACTCAGCTACTCAGCTACTCAGCTACTCAGCTACTCAGCACCTCAGCTACACAACTACTCAGCTACTCAGCTTCTCAGCTACACAACTACTCAGCTATTCAGCTACTCAGCTACTCAGCTACTCTGCTACTCAGCTACTCAGCTACTCAGCTACTCTGCTACTCAGCTACTCAGGTACTCAGCTACTCATCTACTCACCTACTCATATACTCAGCTACACAGCTGCTCAGATGCTCAGCTACACAGCTACTCAGCTACTCAGCTACACAGCTACTCAGCTACTCAGCTACTCAGTTACTCAGTTACTCAGCTACTCAGCAACTCAGCCACTCAGCTTCTGAGCTACTCAGATACTCAGCTACGTAGCTACTCACCTACTCAGCTACACAGCTACTCAGCTATTAAGCTACTCAGCTAGTCAGCTACACAGCTAGTCAGCTACACAGCTAGTCAGCTACTCACCTACTCACCTACTCAGCTACTCAGCTACTCAGCTACACAACTACTCAGCTATTCAGCTACTCAGCTACTCAGCTACTCAGCTACTCAGCTACTCAGCTACTCTGCTACTCAGCTACTCAGCTACTCAGCTATTCATCTACTCAGCTACTCAGCCACTGAGCCACACAGCCACTCAGCTACACAGCTATTCAGCTACTCAGCTAGTCAGGTACTCAGCTACTCATCCACTCAGCCATTCAGATACTCAGCTACTCAGCTACTCAGGTACTCAGCTACTCATCTACTCACCTACTCTTATACTCAGCTACACAGCTACTCAGCTACTCAGCCACTTAGCTACTCAGCTAGTCAGCCACTCAGCTACTCAGCCACTCAGCTACTGAGCGACTCAGCTACTCAGCTACACAGCTACTCAGCTACTCAGCTACTCAGCTACACAACTACTCAGCTACTCAGCTACTCAGCTACTCAGCTACTCAGCTACTCAGCAACTCAGCTACTCAGCGATTCTGCCAATCAGCCAATCAACCAATCATCTACACAACTACTCAGCTACTCAGCTACTCAGCCACTCAGCTACTTAGCTAGTCAGCTACTCAGCTAGTCTACACAACTACTCAGCTATTCAGCTACTCAGCTAATCAGCTACTCTGCTACTCAGCTACTCAGCTACTCAGCTACTCAGCTACTCATCTACTCAGCTACTCATCTACTCAGCTACTCATCCACTCAGCCACACAGCCACTCAGCTACACAGCTACTCAGCTACTCAGGTACTCAGGTACTCAGCTACTCATCCACTCAGCCAATCAGATACTCAGCTACTCAGCTACTCATCTACTCAGCTACTCAGCTACACAACTACTCAGCTACTCAGCCTCTCAGCCACTCAGCCACTCAGCTACTTAGCTAGTCAGCTTCTCAGCTAGTCAGCTACTCATCTAGTCAGCTACACAGCAACTCAGCTACACAACTACTCAGCTACTCAGATACTCAGCTACTCAGCTACACAGCTACTAAGCTACTAATCTACTCAGCCACTCAGTCACTCAACCAATCATCTACACAGCTTCTCAGCTACTCAGCCACTCAGCCACTCAGCTACTCAGCTACTCTGCTACTCAGCTACTCAGGTACTCAAATACTCATCTACTCACCTACTCATATACTCAGCTACACAGCTGCTCAGATACTCAGCTACACAGCTACTCAGCTACACAGCTACTCAGCTACTCAGCTACTCAGCTACTCAGCTACTCTGCTACTCAGCTACTCAGCTACTCAGCTACTCATCTACTCAGCTACTCATCTACTCAGCTACTCAGCCACTGAGCCACACAGCCACTCAGCTACACAGCTATTCAGCTACTCAGCTAGTCAGGTACTCAGCTACTCATCCACTCAGCCAATCAGATACTCAGCTACTCAGCTACTCAGGTACTCAGCTACTCATCTACTCACCTACTCTTATACTCAGCTACACAGCTACTCAGATACTCAGCTACTCAGCTACTCAGCCACACAGCTACACAGCTACTAATCTACTCAGCCACTCAACCAATCATCTACTCATCTACTCAGCCACTTAGCTACTCAGCTACTCAGCTACTCAGCTACTCAGCTACTCAGCCACTCAGCTACTGAGCGACTCAGCTACTCAGCTACACAGCTACTCAGCTACTCAGCTACTCAGCTACACAACTACTCAGCTACTCAGCGATTCTGCCAATCAGCCAATCAACCAATCATCTACACAACTACTCAGCTACTCAGCTACTCAGCCACTCAGCTACTTAGCTAGTCAGCTACTCAGCTAGTCTACACAACTACTCAGCTATTCAGCTACTCAGCTACTCAGCTACTCTGCTACTCAGCTACTCAGCTACTCAGCTACTCAGCTACTCATCTACTCAGCTACTCATCTACTCAGCTACTCATCCACTCAGCCACACAGCCACTCAGCTACACAGCTACTCAGCTACTCAGGTACTCAGGTACTCAGCTACTCATCCACTCAGCCAATCAGATACTCAGCTACACAGCTACTCAGCTACTCAGCTACTCAGCTACACAACTACTCAGCTACTCAGCTACTCAGCTACTCAGCTACTCAGCTACTCAGCAACTCAGCTACTCAGCTACACAGCTACTCAGCTACTCATCTACTCAGCTACTCAGATACTCAGCCACTCAGCATCTCAGCCACTCAGCCACTCAGCTTCTGAGCTACTCAGATACTCAGGTACTCAGCTACTCATCTACTCACCTACTCATATACTCAGCTACACAGCTGCTCAGATACTCAGCTACTCAGCTACTCAGCTACACAGCTACTCAGCTACTAATCTACTCAGCCACTCAAACAATCTTCTACTCAGCTACTCAGCTACTCAGCAACTCAGCTACTCAGCTACTCAGCAACTCAGCTACACAACTACTCAGCTACTCAGCTACTCAGCCACTCAGCCACTCAGCTACTCATCTACACATCCACTCAGCCACTCAGCCACTCAGCTACTCAGCTACTCAGCTACACAACTACTCATCTACTCAGCTACTCAGCCACTCAGCTACTCATCTACTCAGCTACTCAGATACTCAGCCACTCAGCATCTCAGCCACTCAGCCACTCAGCTTCTGAGCTGCTCAGATACTCAGCTACGTAGCTACTCACCTACTCAGCTGCACAGCTAATCACCTACTCAGCTACTCAGCTTCTCAGCTACACAACTACTCAGCTATTCAGCTACTCAGCTACTCAGCTACTCTGCTACTCAGCTACTCAGCTACTCAGCTACTCTGCTACTCAGCTACTCAGGTACTCAGCTACTCATCTACTCACCTACTCATATACTCAGCTACACAGCTGCTCAGATACTCAGCTACTCAGCTACTCTGCTACTCAGCTACTCAGGTACTCAGCTACTCATCTACTCACCTACTCATATACTCAGCTACACAGCTGCTCAGATACTCAGCTACTCAGCTACTCAGCTACACAGCTACTCAGCTACTAATCTACTCAGCCACTCAAACAATCTTCTACTCAGCTACTCAGCTACTCAGCTACACAGCTACTCAGCTACTAATCTACTCAGCCACTCAAACAATCTTCTACTCAGCTACTCAGCCACTCAGCTACTCAGCTACTCAGCTACTCAGCTACTCAGCAACTCAGCTACACAACTACTCAGCTACTCAGCTTCTCAGCTACACAACTACTCAGCTATTCAGCTACTCAGCTACTCAGCTACTCTGCTACTCAGCTACTCAGCTACTCAGCTACTCTGCTACTCAGCTACTCAGGTACTCAGCTACTCATCTACTCACCTACTCATATACTCAGCTACACAGCTGCTCAGATACTCAGCTACACAGCTACTCAGCTACTCAGCTACACAGCTACTCAGCTACTGACCTACTCAGTTACTCAGTTACTCAGCTACTCAGCAACTCAGCTACTCAGCTACTCAGCTAATCAGCTACACCGCTACTCAGCTACTCAGCGACACAGCTACTCTGCTACACAGCTACTCATCTACTCAGCTAGTCAGCCACTCAGCTACTCATCTAATCAGCTACTCAGATTCTCAGCCACTCAGCATCTCAGCCACTCAGCCACTCAGCTTCTGAGCTACTCAGATACTCAGCTACGTAGCTACTCACCTACTCAGCTACACAGCTACTCAGCTATTAAGCTACTCAGCTAGTCAGCTACTCACCTACTCACCTACTCAGCTACTCAGCTACTCAGCTACACAACTACTCAGCTATTCAGCTACTCAGCTACTCAGCTACTCAGCTACTCAGCTACTCAGCTACTCTGCTACTCAGCTACTCAGCTACTCAGCTACTCATCTACTCAGCTACTCAGCCACTGAGCCACACAGCCACTCAGCTACACAGCTATTCAGCTACTCAGCTAGTCAGGTACTCAGCTACTCATCCACTCAGCCATTCAGATACTCAGCTACTCAGCTACTCAGGTACTCAGCTACTCATCTACTCACCTACTCTTATACTCAGCTACACAGCTACTCAGATACTCAGCTACTCAGCTACTCAGCCACACAGCGACACAGCTACTAATCTACTCAGCCACTCAACCAATCATCTACTCATCTACTCAGCCACTTAGCTACTCAGCTACTCAGCTACTCAGCCACTCAGCTACTCAGCCACTCAGCTACTGAGCGACTCAGCTACTCAGCTACACAGCTACTCAGCTACTCAGCTACTCAGCCACTCAGCTACTCAGCCACTCAGCTACTGAGCGACTCAGCTACTCAGCTACACAGCTACTCAGCTACTCAGCTACTCAGCTACACAACTACTCAGCTACTCAGCTACTCAGCTACTCAGCTACTCAGCTACACAACTACTCAGCTACTCAGCCTCTCAGCCACTCAGCCACTCAGCTACTTAGCTAGTCAGCTTCTCAGCTAGTCAGCTACTCATCTAGTCAGCTACACAGCAACTCAGCTACACAACTACTCAGCTACTCAGATACTCAGCTACTCAGCTACACAGCTACTAAGCTACTAATCTACTCAGCCACTCAGTCACTCAACCAATCATCTACACAGCTTCTCAGCTACTCAGCCACTCAGCCACTCAGCTACTCAGCTACTCTGCTACTCAGCTACTCAGGTACTCAAATACTCATCTACTCACCTACTCATATACTCAGCTACACAGCTGCTCAGATACTCAGCTACACAGCTACTCAGCTACACAGCTACTCAGCTACTCAGCTACTCAGCTACTCAGCTACTCTGCTACTCAGCTACTCAGCTACTCAGCTACTCATCTACTCAGCTACTCATCTACTCAGCTACTCAGCCACTGAGCCACACAGCCACTCAGCTACACAGCTATTCAGCTACTCAGCTAGTCAGGTACTCAGCTACTCATCCACTCAGCCAATCAGATACTCAGCTACTCAGCTACTCAGGTACTCAGCTACTCATCTACTCACCTACTCTTATACTCAGCTACACAGCTACTCAGATACTCAGCTACTCAGCTACTCAGCCACACAGCTACACAGCTACTAATCTACTCAGCCACTCAACCAATCATCTACTCATCTACTCAGCCACTTAGCTACTCAGCTACTCAGCTACTCAGCTACTCAGCTACTCAGCCACTCAGCTACTGAGCGACTCAGCTACTCAGCTACACAGCTACTCAGCTACTCAGCTACTCAGCTACACAACTACTCAGCTACTCAGCGATTCTGCCAATCAGCCAATCAACCAATCATCTACACAACTACTCAGCTACTCAGCTACTCAGCCACTCAGCTACTTAGCTAGTCAGCTACTCAGCTAGTCTACACAACTACTCAGCTATTCAGCTACTCAGCTACTCAGCTACTCTGCTACTCAGCTACTCAGCTACTCAGCTACTCAGCTACTCATCTACTCAGCTACTCATCTACTCAGCTACTCATCCACTCAGCCACACAGCCACTCAGCTACACAGCTACTCAGCTACTCAGGTACTCAGGTACTCAGCTACTCATCCACTCAGCCAATCAGATACTCAGCTACACAGCTACTCAGCTACTCAGCTACTCAGCTACACAACTACTCAGCTACTCAGCTACTCAGCTACTCAGCTACTCAGCTACTCAGCAACTCAGCTACTCAGCTACACAGCTACTCAGCTACTCATCTACTCAGCTACTCAGATACTCAGCCACTCAGCATCTCAGCCACTCAGCCACTCAGCTTCTGAGCTACTCAGATACTCAGGTACTCAGCTACTCATCTACTCACCTACTCATATACTCAGCTACACAGCTGCTCAGATACTCAGCTACTCAGCTACTCAGCTACACAGCTACTCAGCTACTAATCTACTCAGCCACTCAAACAATCTTCTACTCAGCTACTCAGCTACTCAGCAACTCAGCTACTCAGCTACTCAGCAACTCAGCTACACAACTACTCAGCTACTCAGCTACTCAGCCACTCAGCCACTCAGCTACTCATCTACACATCCACTCAGCCACTCAGCCACTCAGCTACTCAGCTACTCAGCTACACAACTACTCATCTACTCAGCTACTCAGCCACTCAGCTACTCATCTACTCAGCTACTCAGATACTCAGCCACTCAGCATCTCAGCCACTCAGCCACTCAGCTTCTGAGCTGCTCAGATACTCAGCTACGTAGCTACTCACCTACTCAGCTGCACAGCTAATCACCTACTCAGCTACTCAGCTTCTCAGCTACACAACTACTCAGCTATTCAGCTACTCAGCTACTCAGCTACTCTGCTACTCAGCTACTCAGCTACTCAGCTACTCTGCTACTCAGCTACTCAGGTACTCAGCTACTCATCTACTCACCTACTCATATACTCAGCTACACAGCTGCTCAGATACTCAGCTACTCAGCTACTCTGCTACTCAGCTACTCAGGTACTCAGCTACTCATCTACTCACCTACTCATATACTCAGCTACACAGCTGCTCAGATACTCAGCTACTCAGCTACTCAGCTACACAGCTACTCAGCTACTAATCTACTCAGCCACTCAAACAATCTTCTACTCAGCTACTCAGCTACTCAGCTACACAGCTACTCAGCTACTAATCTACTCAGCCACTCAAACAATCTTCTACTCAGCTACTCAGCCACTCAGCTACTCAGCTACTCAGCTACTCAGCTACTCAGCAACTCAGCTACACAACTACTCAGCTACTCAGCTTCTCAGCTACACAACTACTCAGCTATTCAGCTACTCAGCTACTCAGCTACTCTGCTACTCAGCTACTCAGCTACTCAGCTACTCAGGTACTCAGCTACTCATCTACTCACCTACTCATATACTCAGCTACACAGCTGCTCAGATACTCAGCTACACAGCTACTCAGCTACTCAGCTACACAGCTACTCAGCTACTGACCTACTCAGTTACTCAGTTACTCAGCTACTCAGCAACTCAGCTACTCAGCTACTCAGCTAATCAGCTACACCGCTACTCAGCTACTCAGCGACACAGCTACTCTGCTACACAGCTACTCATCTACTCAGCTAGTCAGCCACTCAGCTACTCATCTAATCAGCTACTCAGATTCTCAGCCACTCAGCATCTCAGCCACTCAGCCACTCAGCTTCTGAGCTACTCAGATACTCAGCTACGTAGCTACTCACCTACTCAGCTACACAGCTACTCAGCTATTAAGCTACTCAGCTAGTCAGCTACTCACCTACTCACCTACTCAGCTACTCAGCTACTCAGCTACACAACTACTCAGCTATTCAGCTACTCAGCTACTCAGCTACTCAGCTACTCAGCTACTCAGCTACTCTGCTACTCAGCTACTCAGCTACTCAGCTACTCATCTACTCAGCTACTCAGCCACTGAGCCACACAGCCACTCAGCTACACAGCTATTCAGCTACTCAGCTAGTCAGGTACTCAGCTACTCATCCACTCAGCCATTCAGATACTCAGCTACTCAGCTACTCAGGTACTCAGCTACTCATCTACTCACCTACTCTTATACTCAGCTACACAGCTACTCAGATACTCAGCTACTCAGCTACTCAGCCACACAGCGACACAGCTACTAATCTACTCAGCCACTCAACCAATCATCTACTCATCTACTCAGCCACTTAGCTACTCAGCTACTCAGCTACTCAGCCACTCAGCTACTCAGCCACTCAGCTACTGAGCGACTCAGCTACTCAGCTACACAGCTACTCAGCTACTCAGCTACTCAGCCACTCAGCTACTCAGCCACTCAGCTACTGAGCGACTCAGCTACTCAGCTACACAGCTACTCAGCTACTCAGCTACTCAGCTACACAACTACTCAGCTACTCAGCTACTCAGCTACTCAGCTACTCAGCTACTCAGCAACTCAGCTACTCAGCTACACAGCTACTCAGCTACTCATCTACTCAGCTACTCAGATACTCAGCCACTCAGCATCTCAGCCACTCAGCCACTCAGCTTCTGAGCTACTCAGATACTCAGGTACTCAGCTACTCATCTACTCACCTACTCATATACTCAGCTACACAGCTGCTCAGATACTCAGCTACTCAGCTACTCAGCTACACAGCTACTCAGCTACTAATCTACTCAGCCACTCAAACAATCTTCTACTCAGCTACTCAGCCACTCAGCTACTCAGCTACTCAGCTACTCAGCTACTCAGCAACTCAGCTACACAACTACTCAGCTACTCAGCTACTCAGCCACTCAGCCACTCAGCTACTCATCTACACATCCACTCAGCCACTCAGCCACTCAGCTACTCAGCTACTCAGCTACACAACTACTCATCTACTCAGCTACTCAGCCACTCAGCTACTCATCTACTCAGCTACTCAGATACTCAGCCACTCAGCATCTCAGCCACTCAGCCACTCAGCTTCTGAGCTGCTCAGATACTCAGCTACGTAGCTACTCACCTACTCAGCTACACAGCTACTGACCTACTCAGCTACTCAGCTTCTCAGCTACACAACTACTCAGCTATTCAGCTACTCAGCTACTCAGCTACTCTGCTACTCAGCTACTCAGCTACTCAGCTACTCTGCTACTCAGCTACTCAGGTACTCAGCTACTCATCTACTCACCTACTCATATACTCAGCTACACAGCTGCTCAGATACTCAGCTACACAGCTACTCAGCTACTCAGCTACACAGCTACTCAGCTACTCAGCTACTCAGTTACTCAGTTACTCAGCTACTCAGCAACTCAGCTACTCAGCTACTCAGCTAATCAGCTACTCCGATACTCAGCTACTCAGCGACACAGCTACTCTGCTACACAACTACTCATCTACTCAGCTACTCAGCCACTCAGCTACTCATCTAATCAGCTACACAGATTCTCAGCCACTCAGCATCTCAGCCACTCAGCCACTCAGCTTCTGAGCTACTCAGATACTCAGCTACGTAGCTACTCACCTACTCAGCTACACAGCTACTCAGCTATTAATCTACTCAGCTAGTCAGCTACACAGCTAGTCAGCTACTCACCTACTCACCTACTCAGCTACTCAGCTACTCAGCTACACAACTACTCAGCTATTCAGCTACTCAGCTACTCAGCTACTCAGCTACTCAGCTACTCAGCTACTCTGCTACTCAGCTACTCAGCTACTCAGCTACTCATCTACTCAGCTGCTCAGCCACTTAGCCACACAGCCACTCAGCTACACAGCTATTCAGCTACTCAGCTAGTCAGGTACTCAGCTACTCATCCACTCAGCCATTCAGATACTCAGCTACTCAGCTACTCAGGTACTCAGCTACTCATCTACTCACCTACTCTTATACTCAGCTACACAGCTACTCAGATACTCAGCTACTCAGCTACTCAGCCACACAGCTACACAGCTACTAATCTACTCAGCCACTCAACCAATCATCTACTCATCTACTCAGCCACTTAGCTACTCAGCTACTCAGCTACTCAGCCACTCAGCTACTCAGCCACTCAGCTACAGAGCGACTCAGCTACTCAGCTACACAGCTACTCAGCTACTCAGCTACTCAGCCACTCAGCTACTCAGCCACTCAGCTACTGAGCGACTCAGCTACTCAGCTACACAGCTACTCAGCTACTCAGCTACTCAGCTACACAACTACTCAGCTACTCAGCTACTCAGCTACTCAGCTACTCAGCTACTCAGCAACTCAGCTACACAGCTACACAGCTACTCAGCTACTCATCTACTCAGCTACTCAGATACTCAGCCACTCAGCATCTCAGCCACTCAGCCACTCAGCTTCTGAGCTACTCAGATACTCAGGTACTCAGCTACTCATCTACTCACCTACTCATATACTCAGCTACACAGCTGCTCAGATACTCAGCTACTCAGCTACTCAGCTACACAGCTACTCAGCTACTAATCTACTCAGCCACTCAAACAATCTTCTACTCAGCTACTCAGCCACTCAGCTACTCAGCTACTCAGCTACTCAGCTACTCAGCAACTCAGCTACACAACTACTCAGCTACTCAGCTACTCAGCCACTCAGCCACTCAGCTACTCATCTACACATCCACTCAGCCACTCAGCCACTCAGCTACTCAGCTACTCAGCTACACAACTACTCATCTACTCAGCTACTCAGCTACACAGCTACTGACCAACTCAGCTACTCAGCTTCTCAGCTACACAACTACTCAGCTATTCAGCTACTCAGCTACTCAGCTACTCTGCTACTCAGCTACTCAGCTACTCAGCTACTCTGCTACTCAGCTACTCAGGTACTCAGCTACTCATCTACTCACCTACTCATATACTCAGCTACACAGCTGCTCAGATACTCAGCTACACAGCTACTCAGCTACTCAGCTACACAGCTACTCAGCTACTCAGCTACTCAGTTACTCAGTTACTCAGCTACTCAGCAACTCAGCTACTCAGCTACTCAGCTAATCAGCTACTCCGCTACTCCGCTACTCAGCGACACAGCTACTCTGCTACACAACTACTCATCTACTCAGCTACTCAGCCACTCAGCTACTCATCTAATCAGCTACTCAGATTCTCAGCCACTCAGCATCTCAGCCACTCAGCCACTCAGCTTCTGAGCTACTCAGATACTCAGCTACGTAGCTACTCACCTACTCAGCTACACAGCTACTCAGCTATTAAGCTACTCAGCTAGTCAGCTACACAGCTAGTCAGCTACTCACCTACTCACCTACTCAGCTACTCAGCTACTCAGCTACACAACTACTCAGCTATTCAGCTACTCAGCTACTCAGCTACTCAGCTACTCAGCTACTCAGCTACTCTGCTACTCAGCTTCTCAGCTACTCAGCTACTCATCTACTCAGCTACTCATCTACTCAGCTACTCAGCCACTGAGCCACACAGCCACTCAGCTACACAGCTATTCAGCTACTCAGCTAGTCAGGTACTCAGCTACTCATCCACTCAGCCAATCAGATACTCAGCTACTCAGCTACTCAGGTACTCAGCTACTCATCTACTCACCTACACTTATACTCAGCTACACAGCTACTCAGATACTCAGCTACTCAGCTACTCAGCCACACAGCTACACAGCTACTAATCTACTCAGCCACTCAACCAATCATCTACTCATCTATTCAGCCACTTAGCTACTCAGCTACTCAGCTACTCAGCCACTCAGCTACTCAGCCACTCAGCTACTGAGCGACTCAGCTACTCAGCTACACAGCTACTCAGCTACTCAGCTACTCAGCTACACAACTACTCAGCTACTCAGCGATTCTGCCAATCAGCCAATCAACCAATCATCTACACAACTACTCAGCTACTCAGCCACTCAGCTACTTAGCTAGTCAGCTACTCAGCTAGTCTACACAACTACTCAACTATTCAGCTACTCAGCTACTCAGCTACTCTGCTACTCAGCTACTCAGCTGCTCAGCTACTCAGCTACTCATCTACTCAGCTACTCATCTACTCAGCTACTCATCCACTCAGCCACACAGCCACTCAGCTACACAGCTACTCAGCTACTCAGGTACTCAGGTACTCAGCTACTCATCCACTCAGCCAATCAGATACTCAGCTACTCAGCTACTCATCTACTCAGCTACTCAGCTACACAAATACTCAGCTACTCAGCCTCTCAGCCACTCAGCCACTCAGCTACTTAGCTAGTCAGCTACTCAGCTAGTCAGCTACTCATCTAGTCAGCTACACAGCAACTCAGCTACACAACTACTCAGCTACTCAGATACTCAGCTACTCAGCTACACAGCTACTAAGCTACTAATCTACTCAGCCACTCAGTCACTCAACCAATCATCTACACAGCTTCTCAGCTACTCAGCCACTCAGCCACTCAGCTACTCAGCTACTCTGCTACTCAGCTACTCAGGTACTCAGCTACTCATCTACTCACCTACTCATATACTCAGCTACACAGCTGCTCAGATACTCAGCTACACAGCTACTCAGCTACACAGCTACTCAGCTACTCAGCTACTCAGCTACTCAGCTACTCAGCTACTCTGCTACTCAGCTACTCAGCTACTCAGCTACTCATCTACTCAGCTACTCATCTACTCAGCTACTCAGCCACTGAGCCACACAGCCACTCAGCTACACAGCTATTCAGCTACTCAGCTAGTCAGGTACTCAGCTACTCATCCACTCAGCCAATCAGATACTCAGCTACTCAGCTACTCAGGTACTCAGCTACTCATCTACTCACCTACTCTTATACTCAGCTACACAGCTACTCAGATACTCAGCTACTCAGCTACTCAGCCACACAGCTACACAGCTACTAATCTACTCAGCCACTCAACCAATCATCTACTCATCTACTCAGCCACTTAGCTACTCAGCTACTCAGCTACTCAGCCACTCAGCTACTCAGCCACTCAGCTACTGAGCGACTCAGCTACTCAGCTACACAGCTACTCAGCTACTCAGCTACTCAGCCACTCAGCTACTCAGCCACTCAGCTACTGAGCGACTCAGCTACTCAGCTACACAGCTACTCAGCTACTCAGCTACTCAGCTACACAACTACTCAGCTACTCAGCTACTCAGCTACTCAGCTACTCAGCTACTCAGCAACTCAGCTACTCAGCTACACAGCTACTCAGCTACTCATCTACTCAGCTACTCAGATACTCAGCCACTCAGCATCTCAGCCACTCAGCCACTCAGCTTCTGAGCTACTCAGATACTCAGGTACTCAGCTACTCATCTACTCACCTACTCATATACTCAGCTACACAGCTGCTCAGATACTCAGCTACTCAGCTACTCAGCTACACAGCTACTCAGCTACTAATCTACTCAGCCACTCAAACAATCTTCTACTCAGCTACTCAGCCACTCAGCTACTCAGCTACTCAGCTACTCAGCTACTCAGCAACTCAGCTACACAACTACTCAGCTACTCAGCTACTCAGCCACTCAGCCACTCAGCTACTCATCTACACATCCACTCAGCCACTCAGCCACTCAGCTACTCAGCTACTCAGCTACACAACTACTCATCTACTCAGCTACTCAGCCACTCAGCTACTCATCTACTCAGCTACTCAGATACTCAGCCACTCAGCATCTCAGCCACTCAGCCACTCAGCTTCTGAGCTGCTCAGATACTCAGCTACGTAGCTACTCACCTACTCAGCTACACAGCTACTGACCTACTCAGCTACTCAGCTTCTCAGCTACACAACTACTCAGCTATTCAGCTACTCAGCTACTCAGCTACTCTGCTACTCAGCTACTCAGCTACTCAGCTACTCTGCTACTCAGCTACTCAGGTACTCAGCTACTCATCTACTCACCTACTCATATACTCAGCTACACAGCTGCTCAGATACTCAGCTACACAGCTACTCAGCTACTCAGCTACACAGCTACTCAGCTACTCAGCTACTCAGTTACTCAGTTACTCAGCTACTCAGCAACTCAGCTACTCAGCTACTCAGCTAATCAGCTACTCCGCTACTCAGCTACTCAGCGACACAGCTACTCTGCTACACAACTACTCATGTACTCAGCTACTCAGCCACTCAGCTACTCATCTAATCAGCTACTCAGATTCTCAGCCACTCAGCATCTCAGCCACTCAGCCACTCAGCTTCTGAGCTACTCAGATACTCAGCTACGTAGCTACTCACCTACTCAGCTACACAGCTACTCAGCTATTAATCTACTCAGCTAGTCAGCTACACAGCTAGTCAGCTACTCACCTACTCACCTACTCAGCTACTCAGCTACTCAGCTACACAACTACTCAGCTATTCAGCTACTCAGCTACTCAGCTACTCAGCAACTCAGCTACTCAGCTACTCTGCTACTCAGCTACTCAGCTACTCAGCTACTCATCTACTCAGCTACTCAGCCACTGAGCCACACAGCCACTCAGCTACACAGCTATTCAGCTACTCAGCTAGTCAGGTACTCAGCTACTCATCCACTCAGCCATTCAGATACTCAGCTACTCAGCTACTCAGGTACTCAGCTACTTATCTACTCACCTACTCTTATACTCAGCTACACAGCTACTCAGATACTCAGCTACTCAGCTACTCAGCCACACAGCTACACAGCTACTAATCTACTCAGCCACTCAACCAATCATCTACTCATCTACTCAGCCACTTAGCTACTCAGCTACTCAGCTACTCAGGTACTCAGCTACTCATCTACTCACCTACTCATATACTCAGCTACACAGCTGCTCAGATACTCAGCTACACAGCTACTCAGCTACTCAGCTACACAGCTACTCAGCTACTCAGCTACTCAGTTACTCAGTTACTCAGCTACTCAGCAACTCAGCTACTCACCTACTCACCTACTCAGCTACTCAGCTACTCAGCTACACAACTACTCAGCTATTCAGCTACTCAGCTACTCAGCTACTCAGCAACTCAGCTACTCAGCTACTCTGCTACTCAGCTACTCAGCCACTCAGCTACTCAGCCACTCAGCTACTGAGCGACTCAGCTACTCAGCTACACAGCTACTCAGCTACTCAGCTACTCAGCCACTCAGCTACTCAGCCACTCAGCTACTGAGCGACTCAGCTACTCAGCTACACAGCTACTCAGCTACTCAGCTACTCAGCTACACAACTACTCAGCTACTCAGCTACTCAGCTACTCAGCTACTCAGCTACTCAGCAACTCAGCTACACAGCTACACAGCTACTCAGCTACTCATCTACTCAGCTACTCAGATACTCAGCCACTCAGCATCTCAGCCACTCAGCCACTCAGCTTCTGAGCTACTCAGATACTCAGGTACTCAGCTACTCATCTACTCACCTACTCATATACTCAGCTACACAGCTGCTCAGATACTCAGCTACTCAGCTACTCAGCTACACAGCTACTCAGCTACTAATCTACTCAGCCACTCAAACAATCTTCTACTCAGCTACTCAGCCACTCAGCTACTCAGCTACTCAGCTACTCAGCTACTCAGCAACTCAGCTACACAACTACTCAGCTACTCAGCTACTCAGCCACTCAGCCACTCAGCTACTCATCTACACATCCACTCAGCCACTCAGCCACTCAGCTACTCAGCTACTCAGCTACACAACTACTCATCTACTCAGCTACTCAGCCACTCAGCTACTCATCTACTCAGCTACTCAGATACTCAGCCACTCAGCATCTCAGCCACTCAGCCACTCAGCTTCTGAGCTGCTCAGATACTCAGCTACGTAGCTACTCACCTACTCAGCTACACAGCTACTGACCTACTCAGCTACTCAGCTTCTCAGCTACACAACTACTCAGCTATTCAGCTACTCAGCTACTCAGCTACTCTGCTACTCAGCTACTCAGCTACTCAGCTACTCTGCTACTCAGCTACTCAGGTACTCAGCTACTCATCTACTCACCTACTCATATACTCAGCTACACAGCTGCTCAGATACTCAGCTACACAGCTACTCAGCTACTCAGCTACACAGCTACTCAGCTACTCAGCTACTCAGTTACTCAGTTACTCAGCTACTCAGCAACTCAGCTACTCAGCTACTCAGCTAATCAGCTACTCCGCTACTCAGCTACTCAGCGACACAGCTACTCTGCTACACAACTACTCATCTACTCAGCTACTCAGCCACTCAGCTACTCATCTAATCAGCTACTCAGATTCTCAGCCACTCAGCATCTCAGCCACTCAGCCACTCAGCTTCTGAGCTACTCAGATACTCAGCTACGTAGCTACTCACCTACTCAGCTACACAGCTACTCAGCTATTAAGCTACTCAGCTAGTCAGCTACACAGCTAGTCAGCTGCTCACCTACTCACCTACTCAGCTACTCAGCTACTCAGCTACACAACTACTCAGCTATTCAGCTACTCAGCTACTCAGCTACTCAGCTACTCAGCTACTCAGCTACTCTGCTACTCAGCTTCTCAGCTACTCAGCTACTCATCTACTCAGCTACTCATCTACTCAGCTACTCAGCCACTGAGCCACACAGCCACTCAGCTACACAGCTATTCAGCTACTCAGCTAGTCAGGTACTCAGCTACTCATCCACTCAGCCAATCAGATACTCAGCTACTCAGCTACTCAGGTACTCAGCTACTCATCTACTCACCTACTCTTATACTCAGCTACACAGCTACTCAGATACTCAGCTACTCAGCTACTCAGCCACACAGCTACACAGCTACTAATCTACTCAGCCACTCAACCAATCATCTACTCATCTATTCAGCCACTTAGCTACTCAGCTACTCAGCTACTCAGCCACTCAGCTACTCAGCCACTCAGCTACTGAGCGACTCAGCTACTCAGCTACACAGCTACTCAGCTACTCAGCTACTCAGCTACTCAGCTACATAACTACTCAGCTACTCAGCGATTCTGCCAATCAGCCAATCAACCAATCATCTACACAACTACTCAGCTACTCAGCTACTCAGCCACTCAGCTACTTAGCTAGTCAGCTACTCAGCTAGTCTACACAACTACTCAACTATTCAGCTACTCAGCTACTCAGCTACTCTGCTACTCAGCTACTCAGCTACTCAGCTACTCAGCTACTCATCTACTCAGCTACTCATCTACTCAGCTACTCATCCACTCAGCCACACAGCCACTCAGCTACACAGCTACTCAGCTACTCAGGTACTCAGGTACTCAGCTACTCATCCACTCAGCCAATCAGATACTCAGCTACTCAGCTACTCATCTACTCAGCTACTCAGCTACACAACTACTCAGCTACTCAGCCTCTCAGCCACTCAGCCACTCAGCTACTTAGCTAGTCAGCTACTCAGCTAGTCAGCTACTCATCTAGTCAGCTACACAGCAACTCAGCTACACAACTACTCAGCTACTCAGATACTCAGCTACTCAGCTACACAGCTACTAAGCTACTAATCTACTCAGCCACTCAGTCACTCAACCAATCATCTACACCGCTTCTCAGCTACTCAGCCACTCAGCCACTCAGCTACTCAGCTACTCTGCTACTCAGCTACTCAGGTACTCAGCTACTCATCTACTCACCTACTCATATACTCAGCTACACAGCTGCTCAGATACTCAGCTACACAGCTACTCAGCTACACAGCTACTCAGCTACTCAGCTACTCAGCTACTCAGCTACTCTGCTACTCAGCTACTCAGCTACTCAGCTACTCATCTACTCAGCTACTCATCTACTCAGCTACTCAGCCACTGAGCCACACAGCCACTCAGCTACACAGCTATTCAGCTACTCAGCTAGTCAGGTACTCAGCTACTCATCCACTCAGCCAATCAGATACTCAGCTACTCAGCTACTCAGGTACTCAGCTACTCATCTACTCACCTACTCTTATACTCAGCTACACAACTGCTCAGATACTCAGCTACTCAGCTACTCAGCCACACAGCTACACAGCTACTAATCTACTCAGCCACTCAACCAATCATCTACTCATCTACTCAGCCACTTAGCTACTCAGCTACTCAGCTACTCAGCCACTCAGCTACTCAGCCACTCAGCTACTGAGCGACTCAGCTACTCAGCTACACAGCTACTCAGCTACTCAGCTACTCAGCCACTCAGCTACTCAGCCACTCAGCTACTGAGCGACTCAGCTACTCAGCTACACAGCTACTCAGCTACTCAGCTACTCAGCTACACAACTACTCAGCTACTCAGCTACTCAGCTACTCAGCTACTCAGCTACTCAGCAACTCAGCTACTCAGCTACACAGCTACTCAGCTACTCATCTACTCAGCTGCTCAGATACTCAGCCACTCAGCATCTCAGCCACTCAGCCACTCAGCTTCTGAGCTACTCAGATACTCAGGTACTCAGCTACTCATCTACTCACCTACTCATATACTCAGCTACACAGCTGCTCAGATACTCAGCTACTCAGCTACTCAGCTACACAGCTACTCAGCTACTAATCTACTCAGCCACTCAAACAATCTTCTACTCAGCTACTCAGCCACTCAGCTACTCAGCTACTCAGCTACTCAGCTACTCAGCAACTCAGCTACACAACTACTCAGCTACTCAGCTACTCAGCCACTCAGCCACTCAGCTACTCATCTACACATCCACTCAGCCACTCAGCCACTCAGCTACTCAGCTACTCAGCTACACAACTACTCATCTACTCAGCTACTCAGCCACTCAGCTACTCATCTACTCAGCTACTCAGATACTCAGCCACTCAGCATCTCAGCCACTCAGCCACTCAGCTTCTGAGCTGCTCAGATACTCAGCTACGTAGCTACTCACCTACTCAGCTACACAGCTACTGACCTACTCAGCTACTCAGCTTCTCAGCTACACAACTACTCAGCTATTCAGCTACTCAGCTACTCAGCTACTCTGCTACTCAGCTACTCAGCTACTCAGCTACTCTGCTACTCAGCTACTCAGGTACTCAGCTACTCATCTACTCACCTACTCATATACTCAGCTACACAGCTGCTCAGATACTCAGCTACACAGCTACTCAGCTACTCAGCTACACAGCTACTCAGCTACTCAGCTACTCAGTTACTCAGTTACTCAGCTACTCAGCAACTCAGCTACTCAGCTACTCAGCTAATCAGCTACTCCGCTACTCAGCTACTCAGCGACACAGCTACTATGCTACACAACTACTCATCTACTCAGCCACACAGCCACTCAGCTACACAGCTACTCAGCTACTCAGGTACTCAGGTACTCAGCTACTCATCCACTCAGCCAATCAGATACTCAGCTACTCAGCTACTCATCTACTCAGCTACTCAGCTACACAACTACTCAGCTACTCAGCCTCTCAGCCACTCAGCCACTCAGCTACTTAGCTAGTCAGCTACTCAGCTAGTCAGCTACTCATCTAGTCAGCTACACAGCAACTCAGCTACACAACTACTCAGCTACTCAGATACTCAGCTACTCAGCTACACAGCTACTAAGCTACTAATCTACTCAGCCACTCAGTCACTCAACCAATCATCTACACCGCTTCTCAGCTACTCAGCCACTCAGCCACTCAGCTACTCAGCTACTCTGCTACTCAGCTACTCAGGTACTCAGCTACTCATCTACTCACCTACTCATATACTCAGCTACACAGCTGCTCAGATACTCATCTACACAGCTACTCAGCTACACAGCTACTCAGCTACTCAGCTACTCAGCTACTCAGCTACTCAGCTACTCTGCTACTCAGCTACTCAGCTACTCAGCTACTCATCTACTCAGCTACTCATCTACTCAGCTACTCAGCCACTGAGCCACACAGCCACTCAGCTACACAGCTATTCAGCTACTCAGCTAGTCAGGTACTCAGCTACTCATCCACTCAGCCAATCAGATACTCAGCTACTCAGCTACTCAGGTACTCAGCTACTCATCTACTCACCTACTCTTATACTCAGCTACACAACTGCTCAGATACTCAGCTACTCAGCTACTCAGCCACACAGCTACACAGCTACTAATCTACTCAGCCACTCAACCAATCATCTACTCATCTACTCAGCCACTTAGCTACTCAGCTACTCAGCTACTCAGCCACTCAGCTACTCAGCCACTCAGCTACTGAGCGACTCAGCTACTCAGCTACACAGCTACTCAGCTACTCAGCTACTCAGCCACTCAGCTACTCAGCCACTCAGCTACTGAGCGACTCAGCTACTCAGCTACACAGCTACTCAGCTACTCAGCTACTCAGCTACACAACTACATAGCTACTCAGCTACTCAGCTACTCAGCTACTCAGCTACTCAGCAACTCAGCTACTCAGCTACACAGCTACTCAGCTACTCATCTACTCAGCTGCTCAGATACTCAGCCACTCAGCATCTCAGCCACTCAGCCACTCAGCTTCTGAGCTACTCAGATACTCAGGTACTCAGCTACTCATCTACTCACCTACTCATATACTCAGCTACACAGCTGCTCAGATACTCAGCTACTCAGCTACTCAGCTACACAGCTACTCAGCTACTAATCTACTCAGCCACTCAAACAATCTTCTACTCAGCTACTCAGCCACTCAGCTACTCAGCTACTCAGCTACTCAGCTACTCAGCAACTCAGCTACACAACTACTCAGCTACTCAGCTACTCAGCCACTCAGCCACTCAGCTACTCATCTACACATCCACTCAGCCACTCAGCCACTCAGCTACTCAGCTACTCAGCTACACAACTACTCATCTACTCAGCTACTCAGCCACTCAGCTACTCATCTACTCAGCTACTCAGATACTCAGCCACTCAGCATCTCAGCCACTCAGCCACTCAGCTTCTGAGCTGCTCAGATACTCAGCTACGTAGCTACTCACCTACTCAGCTACACAGCTACTGACCTACTCAGCTACTCAGCTTCTCAGCTACACAACTACTCAGCTATTCAGCTACTCAGCTACTCAGCTACTCTGCTACTCAGCTACTCAGCTACTCAGCTACTCTGCTACTCAGCTACTCAGGTACTCAGCTACTCATCTACTCACCTACTCATATACTCAGCTACACAGCTGCTCAGATACTCAGCTACACAGCTACTCAGCTACTCAGCTACACAGCTACTCAGCTACTCAGCTACTCAGTTACTCAGTTACTCAGCTACTCAGCAACTCAGCTACTCAGCTACTCAGCTAATCAGCTACTCCGCTACTCAGCTACTCAGCGACACAGCTACTATGCTACACAACTACTCATCTACTCAGCTACTCATCTAATCAGCTACTCAGATTCTCAGCCACTCAGCATCTCAGCCACTCAGCCACTCAGCTTCTGAGCTACTCAGATACTCAGCTACGTAGCTACTCACCTACTCAGCTACACAGCTACTCAGCTATTAATCTACTCAGCTAGTCAGCTACACAGCTAGTCAGCTACTCACCTACTCACCTACTCAGCTACTCAGCTACTCAGCTACACAACTACTCAGCTATTCAGCTACTCAGCTACTCAGCTACTCAGCTACTCAGCTACTCATCTACTCAGCTACTCAGATACTCAGCCACTCAGCATCTCAGCCACTCAGCCACTCAGCTTCTGAGCTACTCAGATACTCAGGTACTCAGCTACTCATCTACTCACCTACTCATATACTCAGCTACACAGCTGCTCAGATACTCAGCTACTCAGCTACTCAGCTACACAGCTACTCAGCTACTAATCTACTCAGCCCCTCAAACAATCTTCTACTCAGCTACTCAGCCACTCAGCTACTCAGCTACTCAGCTACTCAGCTACTCAGCAACTCAGCTACACAACTACTCAGCTACTCAGCTACTCAGCCACTCAGCCACTCAGCTACTCATCTACACATCCACTCAGCCACTCAGCCACTCAGCTACTCAGCTACTCAGCTACACAACTACTCATCTACTCAGCTACTCAGCCACTCAGCTACTCATCTACTCAGCTACTCAGATACTCAGCCACTCAGCATCTCAGCCACTCAGCCACTCAGCTTCTGAGCTGCTCAGATACTCAGCTACGTAGCTACTCACCTACTCAGCTACACAGCTACTGACCTACTCAGCTACTCAGCTTCTCAGCTACACAACTACTCAGCTATTCAGCTACTCAGCTACTCAGCTACTCTGCTACTCAGCTACTCAGCTACTCAGCTACTCTGCTACTCAGCTACTCAGGTACTCAGCTACTCATCTACTCACCTACTCATATACTCAGCTACACAGCTGCTCAGATACTCAGCTACACAGCTACTCAGCTACTCAGCTACACAGCTACTCAGCTACTCAGCTACTCAGTTACTCAGTTACTCAGCTACTCAGCAACTCAGCTACTCAGCTACTCAGCTAATCAGCTACTCCGCTACTCAGCTACTCAGCGACACAGCTACTCTGCTACACAACTACTCATCTACTCAGCTACTCAGCCACTCATCTACTCATCTAATCAGCTACTCAGATTCTCAGCCACTCAGCATCTCAGCCACTCAGCCACTCAGCTTCTGAGCTACTCAGATACTCAGCTACGTAGCTACTCACCTACTCAGCTACACAGCCACTCAGCTATTTAGCTACTCAGCTAGTCAGCTACACAGCTAGTCAGCTACTCACCTACTCACCTACTCAGCTACTCAGCTACTCAGCTACACAACTACTCAGCTATTCAGCTACTCAGCTACTCAGCTACTCAGCTACTCAGCTACTCAGCTACTCTGCTACTCAGCTTCTCAGCTACTCAGCTACTCATCTACTCAGCTACTCATCTACTCAGCTACTCAGCCACTGAGCCACACAGCCACTCAGCTACACAGCTATTCAGCTACTCAGCTAGTCAGGTACTCAGCTACTCATCCACTCAGCCAATCAGATACTCAGCTACTCAGCTACTCAGGTACTCAGCTACTCATCTACTCACCTACTCTTATACTCAGCTACACAGCTACTCAGATACTCAGCTACTCAGCTACTCAGCCACACAGCTACACAGCTACTAATCTACTCAGCCACTCAACCAATCATCTACTCATCTATTCAGCCACTTAGCTACTCAGCTACTCAGCTACTCAGCCACTCAGCTACTCAGCCACTCAGCTACTGAGCGACTCAGCTACTCAGCTACACAGCTACTCAGCTACTCAGCTACTCAGCTACACAACTACTCAGCTACTCAGCGATTCTGCCAATCAGCCAATCAACCAATCATCTACACAACTACTCAGCTACTCAGCTACTCAGCCACTCAGCTACTTAGCTAGTCAGCTACTCAGCTAGTCTACACAACTACTCAACTATTCAGCTACTCAGCTACTCAGCTACTCTGCTACTCAGCTACTCAGCTACTCAGCTACTCAGCTACTCATCTACTCAGCTACTCATCTACTCAGCTACTCATCCACTCAGCCACACAGCCACTCAGCTACACAGCTACTCAGCTACTCAGGTACTCAGGTACTCAGCTACTCATCCACTCAGCCAATCAGATACTCAGCTACTCAGCTACTCATCTACTCAGCTACTCAGCTACACAACTACTCAGCTACTCAGCCTCTCAGCCACTCAGCCACTCAGCTACTTAGCTAGTCAGCTACTCAGCTAGTCAGCTACTCATCTAGTCAGCTACACAGCAACTCAGCTACACAACTACTCAGCTACTCAGATACTCAGCTACTCAGCTACACAGCTACTAAGCTACTAATCTACTCAGCCACTCAGTCACTCAACCAATCATCTACACAGCTTCTCAGCTACTCAGCCACTCAGCCACTCAGCTACTCAGCTACTCTGCTACTCAGCTACTCAGGTACTCAGCTACTCATCTACTCACCTACTCATATACTCAGCTACACAGCTGCTCAGATACTCAGCTACACAGCTACTCAGCTACACAGCTACTCAGCTACTCAGCTACTCAGCTACTCAGCTACTCAGCTACTCTGCTACTCAGCTACTCAGCTACTCAGCTACTCATCTACTCAGCTACTCATCTACTCAGCTACTCAGCCACTGAGCCACACAGCCACTCAGCTACACAGCTATTCAGCTACTCAGCTAGTCAGGTACTCAGCTACTCATCCACTCAGCCAATCAGATACTCAGCTACTCAGCTACTCAGGTACTCAGCTACTCATCTACTCACCTACTCTTATACTCAGCTACACAGCTACTCAGATACTCAGCTACTCAGCTACTCAGCCACACAGCTACACAGCTACTAATCTACTCAGCCACTCAACCAATCATCTACTCATCTACTCAGCCACTTAGCTACTCAGCTACTCAGCTACTCAGCCACTCAGCTACTCAGCCACTCAGCTACTGAGCGACTCAGCTACTCAGCTACTCATCTACTCAGCTACTCATCTACTCAGCTACTCAGCCACTGAGCCACAAAGCCACTCAGCTACACAGCTATTCAGCTACTCAGCTAGTCAGGTACTCAGCTACTCATCCACTCAGCCAATCAGATACTCAGCTACTCAGCTACTCAGGTACTCAGCTACTCATCTACTCACCTACTCTTATACTCAGCTACACAGCTACTCAGATACTCAGCTACTCAGCCACACAGCTACACAGCTACTAATCTACTCAGCCACTCAACCAATCATCTACTCATCTACTCAGCCACTTAGCTACTCAGCCACTCAGCTACTGAGCGACTCAGCTACTCAGCTACACAGCTACTCAGCTACTCAGCTACTCAGCTACACAACTACTCAGCTACTCAGCGATTCTGCCAATCAGCCAATCAACCAATCATCTACACAACTACTCAGCTACTCAGCTACTCAGCCACTCAGCTACTTAGCTAGTCAGCTACTCAGCTAGTCTACACAACTACTCAGCTATTCAGCTACTCAGCTACTCAGCTACTCTGCTACTCAGCTACTCAGCTACTCAGCTACTCATCTACTCAGCTACTCAGCTACACAACTACTCAGCTACTCAGCCTCTCAGCCACTCAGCCACTCAGCTACTTAGCTAGTCAGCTACTCAGCTAGTCAGCTACTCATCTAGTCAGCTACACAGCAACTCAGCTACACAACTACTCAGCTACTCAGATACTCAGCTACTCAGCTACACAGCTACTAAGCTACTAATCTACTCAGCCACTCAGTCACTCAACCAATCATCTACACAGCTTCTCAGCTACTCAGCCACTCAGCCACTCAGCTACTCAGCTACTCTGCTACTCAGCTACTCAGGTACTCAGCTACTCATCTACTCACCTACTCATATACTCAGCTACACAGCTGCTCAGATACTCAGCTACACAGCTACTCAGCTACACAGCTACTCAGCTACTCAGCTACTCAGCTACTCAGCTACTCAGCTACTCTGCTACTCAGCTACTCAGCTACTCAGCTACTCATCTACTCAGCTACTCATCTACTCAGCTACTCAGCCACTGAGCCACACAGCCACTCAGCTACACAGCTATTCAGCTACTCAGCTAGTCATGTACTCAGCTACTCATCCACTCAGCCAATCAGATACTCAGCTACTCAGCTACTCAGGTACTCAGCTACTCATCTACTCACCTACTCTTATACTCAGCTACACAGCTACTCAGATACTCAGCTACTCAGCTACTCAGCCACACAGCTACTAATCTACTCAGCCACTCAACCAATCATCTACTCATCTACTCAGCCACTTAGCTACTCAGCTACTCAGCTACTCAGCCACTCAGCTACTCAGCCACTCAGCTACTGAGCGACTCAGCTACTCAGCTACTCATCTACTCAGCTACTCATCTACTCAGCTACTCAGCCACTGAGCCACACAGCCACTCAGCTACACAGCTATTCAGCTACTCAGCTAGTCAGGTACTCAGCTACTCATCCACTCAGCCAATCAGATACTCAGCTACTCAGCTACTCAGGTACTCAGCTACTCATCTACTCACCTACTCTTATACTCAGCTACACAGCTACTCAGATACTCAGCTACTCAGCTACTCAGCCACACAGCTACACAGCTACTAATCTACTCAGCCACTCAACCAATCATCTACTCATCTACTCAGCCACTTAGCTACTCAGCTACTCAGCTACTCAGCCACTCAGCTACTCAGCCACTCAGCTACTGAGCGACTCAGCTACTCAGCTACACAGCTACTCAGCTACTCAGCTACTCAGCCACTCAGCTACTCAGCCACTCAGCTACTGAGCGACTCAGCTACTCAGCTACACAGCTACTCAGCTACTCAGCTACTCAGCTACACAACTACTCAGCTACTCAGCTACTCAGCTACTCAGCTACTCAGCTACTCAGCAACTCAGCTACTCAGCTACACAGCTACTCAGCTACTCATCTACTCAGCTACTCAGATACTCAGCCACTCAGCATCTCAGCCACTCAGCCACTCAGCTTCTGAGCTACTCAGATACTCAGGTACTCAGCTACTCATCTACTCACCTACTCATATACTCAGCTACACAGCTGCTCAGATACTCAGCTACTCAGCTACTCAGCTACACAGCTACTCAGCTACTAATCTACTCAGCCACTCAAACAATCTTCTACTCAGCTACTCAGCCACTCAGCTACTCAGCTACTCAGCTACTCAGCTACTCAGCAACTCAGCTACACAACTACTCAGCTACTCAGCTACTCAGCCACTCAGCCACTCAGCTACTCATCTACACATCCACTCAGCCACTCAGCCACTCAGCTACTCAGCTACTCAGCTACACAACTACTCATCTACTCAGCTACTCAGCCACTCAGCTACTCATCTACTCAGCTACTCAGATACTCAGCCACTCAGCTACTCATCTAATCAGCTACTCAGATTCTCAGCCACTCAGCATCTCAGCCACTCAGCCACTCAGCTTCTGAGCTACTCAGATACTCAGCTACGTAGCTACTCACCTACTCAGCTACACAGCTACTCAGCTATTAATCTACTCAGCTAGTCAGCTACACAGCTAGTCAGCTACTCACCTACTCACCTACTCAGCTACTCAGCTACTCAGCTACACAACTACTCAGCTATTCAGCTACTCAGCTACTCAGCTACTCAGCTACTCAGCTACTCAGCTACTCTGCTACTCAGCTACTCAGCTACTCAGCTACTCATCTACTCAGCTACTCAGCCACTGAGCCACACAGCCACTCAGCTACACAGCTATTCAGCTACTCAGCTAGTCAGGTACTCAGCTACTCATCCACTCAGCCATTCAGATACTCAGCTACTCAGCTACTCAGGTACTCAGCTACTCATCTACTCACCTACTCTTATAATCAGCTACACAGCTACTCAGATACTCAGCTACTCAGCCACACAGCTACACAGCTACTAATCTACTCAGCCACTCAACCAATCATCTACTCATCTACTCAGCCACTTAGCTACTCAGCTACTCAGCTACTCAGCCACTCAGCTACTCAGCCACTCAGCTACTGAGCGACTCAGCTACTCAGCTACACAGCTACTCAGCTACTCAGCTACTCAGCCACTCAGCTACTCAGCCACTCAGCTACTGAGCGACTCAGCTACTCAGCTACACAGCTACTCAGCTACTCAGCTACTCAGCTACACAACTACTCAGCTACTCAGCTACTCAGCTACTCAGCTACTCAGCTACTCAGCAACTCAGCTACACAGCTACACAGCTACTCAGCTACTCATCTACTCAGCTACTCAGATACTCAGCCACTCAGCATCTCAGCCACTCAGCCACTCAGCTTCTGAGCCACTCAGATACTCAGGTACTCAGCTACTCATCTACTCACCTACTCATATACTCAGCTACACAGCTGCTCAGATACTCAGCTACTCAGCTACTCAGCTACACAGCTACTCAGCTACTAATCTACTCAGCCACTCAAACAATCTTCTACTCAGCTACTCAGCCACTCAGCTACTCAGCTACTCAGCTACTCAGCTACTCAGCAACTCAGCTACACAACTACTCAGCTACTCAGCTACTCAGCCACTCAGCCACTCAGCTACTCATCTACACATCCACTCAGCCACTCAGCCACTCAGCTACTCAGCTACTCAGCTACACAACTACTCATCTACTCAGCTACTCAGCCACTCAGCTACTCATCTACTCAGCTACTCAGATACTCAGCCACTCAGCATCTCAGCCACTCAGCCACTCAGCTTCTGAGCTGCTCAGATACTCAGCTACGTAGCTACTCACCTACTCAGCTACACAGCTACTGACCTACTCAGCTACTCAGCTTCTCAGCTACACAACTACTCAGCTATTCAGCTACTCAGCTACTCAGCTACTCTGCTACTCAGCTACTCAGCTACTCAGCTACTCTGCTACTCAGCTACTCAGGTACTCAGCTACTCATCTACTCACCTACTCATATACTCAGCTACACAGCTGCTCAGATACTCAGCTACACAGCTACTCAGCTACTCAGCTACACAGCTACTCAGCTACTCAGCTACTCAGTTACTCAGTTACTCAGCTACTCAGCAACTCAGCTACTCAGCTACTCAGCTAATCAGCTACTCCGCTACTCAGCTACTCAGCGACACAGCTACTCTGCTACACAACTACTCATCTACTCAGCTACTCAGCCACTCAGCTACTCATCTAATCAGCTACTCAGATTCTCAGCCACTCAGCATCTCAGCCACTCAGCCACTCAGCTTCTGAGCTACTCAGATACTCAGCTACGTAGCTACTCACTTACTCAGCTACACAGCTACTCAGCTATTAAGCTACTCAGCTAGTCAGCTACACAGCTAGTCAGCTACTCACCTACTCACCTACTCAGCTACTCAGCTACTCAGCTACACAACTACTCAGCTATTCAGCTACTCAGCTACTCAGCTACTCAGCTACTCAGCTACTCAGCTACTCTGCTACTCAGCTACTCAGCTACTCAGCTACTCATCTACTCAGCTACTCATCTACTCAGCTACTCAGCCACTGAGCCACACAGCCACTCAGCTACACAGCTATTCAGCTACTCAGCTAGTCAGGTACTCAGCTACTCATCCACTCAGCCATTCAGATACTCAGCTACTCAGCTACTCAGGTACTCAGCTACTCATCTACTCACCTACTCTTATACTCAGCTACACAGCTACTCAGATACTCAGCTACTCAGCTACTCAGCCACACAGCTACACAGCTACTAATCTACTCAGCCACTCAACCAATCATCTACTCATCTATTCAGCCACTTAGCTACTCAGCTACTCAGCTACTCAGCCACTCAGCTACTCAGCCACTCAGCTACTGAGCGACTCAGCTACTCAGCTACACAGCTACTCAGCTACTCAGCTACTCAGCTACACAACTACTCAGCTACTCAGCGATTCTGCCAATCAGCCAATCAACCAATCATCTACACAACTACTCAGCTACTCAGCTACTCAGCCACTCAGCTACTTAGCTAGTCAGCTACTCAGCTAGTCTACACAACTACTCAACTATTCAGCTACTCAGCTACTCAGCTACTCTGCTACTCAGCTACTCAGCTACTCAGCTACTCAGCTACTCATCTACTCAGCTACTCATCTACTCAGCTACTCATCCACTCAGCCACACAGCCACTCAGCTACACAGCTACTCAGCTATTAAGCTACTCAGCTAGTCAGCTACACAGCTAGTCAGCTACTCACCTACTCACCTACTCAGCTACTCAGCTACTCAGCTACACAACTACTCAGCTATTCAGCTACTCAGCTACTCAGCTACTCAGCTACTCAGCTACTCAGCTACTCTGCTACTCAGCTACTCAGCTACTCAGCTACTCATCTACTCAGCTACTCATCTACTCAGCTACTCAGCCACTGAGCCACACAGCCACTCAGCTACACAGCTATTCAGCTACTCAGCTAGTCAGGTACTCAGCTACTCATCCACTCAGCCATTCAGATACTCAGCTACTCAGCTACTCAGGTACTCAGCTACTCATCTACTCACCTACTCTTATACTCAGCTACACAGCTACTCAGATACTCAGCTACTCAGCTACTCAGCCACACAGCTACACAGCTACTAATCTACTCAGCCACTCAACCAATCATCTACTCATCTATTCAGCCACTTAGCTACTCAGCTACTCAGCTACTCAGCCACTCAGCTACTCAGCCACTCAGCTACTGAGCGACTCAGCTACTCAGCTACACAGCTACTCAGCTACTCAGCTACTCAGCTACACAACTACTCAGCTACTCAGCGATTCTGCCAATCAGCCAATCAACCAATCATCTACACAACTACTCAGCTACTCAGCTACTCAGCCACTCAGCTACTTAGCTAGTCAGCTACTCAGCTAGTCTACACAACTACTCAACTATTCAGCTACTCAGCTACTCAGCTACTCTGCTACTCAGCTACTCAGCTACTCAGCTACTCATCTACTCAGCTACTCATCTACTCAGCTACTCATCCACTCAGCCACACAGCCACTCAGCTACACAGCTACTCAGCTACTCAGGTACTCAGGTACACAGCTACTCATCCACTCAGCCAATCAGATACTCAGATACTCAGCTACTCAGCTACTCATCTACTCAGCTACTCAGCTACACAACTACTCAGCTACTCAGCCTCTCAGCCACTCAGCCACTCAGCTACTTAGCTAGTCAGCTACTCAGCTAGTCAGCTACTCATCTAGTCAGCTACACAGCAACTCAGCTACACAACTACTCAGCTACTCAGATACTCAGCTACTCAGCTACACAGCTACTAAGCTACTAATCTACTCAGCCACTCAGTCACTCAACCAATCATCTACACAGCTTCTCAGCTACTCAGCCACTCAGCCACTCAGCTACTCAGCTACTCTGCTACTCAGCTACTCAGGTACTCAGCTACTCATCTACTCACCTACTCATATACTCAGCTACACAGCTGCTCAGATACTCAGCTACACAGCTACTCAGCTACACAGCTACTCAGCTACTCAGCTACTCAGCTACTCAGCTACTCAGCTACTCTGCTACTCAGCTACTCAGCTACTCAGCTACTCATCTACTCAGCTACTCATCTACTCAGCTACTCACCAACTGAGCCACACAGCCACTCAGCTACACAGCTATTCAGCTACTCAGCTAGTCAGGTACTCAGCTACTCATCCACTCAGCCAATCAGATACTCAGCTACTCAGCTACTCAGGTACTCAGCTACTCATCTACTCACCTACTCTTATACTCAGCTACACAGCTACTCAGATACTCAGCTACTCAGCTACTCAGCCACACAGCTACACAGCTACTAATCTACTCAGCCACTCAACCAATCATCTACTCATCTACTCAGCCACTTAGCTACTCAGCTACTCAGCTACTCAGCCACTCAGCTACTCAGCCACTCAGCTACTGAGCGACTCAGCTACTCAGCTACTCATCTACTCAGCTACTCATCTACTCAGCTACTCAGCCACTGAGCCACACAGCCACTCAGCTACACAGCTATTCAGCTACTCAGCTAGTCAGGTACTCAGCTACTCATCCACTCAGCCAATCAGATACTCAGCTACTCAGCTACTCAGGTACTCAGCTACTCATCTACTCACCTACTCTTATACTCAGCTACACAGCTACTCAGATACTCAGCTACTCAGCTACTCAGCCACACAGCTACACAGCTACTAATCTACTCAGCCACTCAACCAATCATCTACTCATCTACTCAGCCACTTAGCTACTCAGCCACTCAGCTACTGAGCGACTCAGCTACTCAGCTACACAGCTACTCAGCTACTCAGCTACTCAGCTACACAACTACTCAGCTACTCAGCGATTCTGCCAATCAGCCAATCAACCAATCATCTACACAACTACTCAGCTACTCAGCTACTCAGCCACTCAGCTACTTAGCTAGTCAGCTACTCAGCTAGTCTACACAACTACTCAGCTATTCAGCTACTCAGCTACTCAGCTACTCTGCTACTCAGCTACTCAGCTACTCAGCTACTCAGCTACTCATCTACTCAGCTACTCATCTACTCAGCTACTCATCCACTCAGCCACACAGCCACTCAGCTACACAGCTACTCAGCTACTCAGGTACTCAGGTACTCAGCTACTCATCCACTCAGCCAATCAGATACTCAGCTACTCAGCTACTCATCTACTCAGCTACTCAGCTACACAACTACTCAGCTACTCAGCCTCTCAGCCACTCAGCCACTCAGCTACTTAGCTAGTCAGCTACTCAGCTAGTCAGCTACTCATCTAGTCAGCTACACAGCAACTCAGCTACACAACTACTCAGCTACTCAGATACTCAGCTACTCAGCTACACAGCTACTAAGCTACTAATCTACTCAGCCACTCAGTCACTCAACCAATCATCTACACAGCTTCTCAGCTACTCAGCCACTCAGCCACTCAGCTACTCAGCTACTCTGCTACTCAGCTACTCAGGTACTCAGCTACTCATCTACTCACCTACTCATATACTCAGCTACACAGCTGCTCAGATACTCAGCTACACAGCTACTCAGCTACTCAGCTACTCAGCTACTCAGCTACTCAGCTACTCAGCTACTCTGCTACTCAGCTACTCAGCTACTCAGCTACTCATCTACTCAGCTACTCATCTACTCAGCTACTCAGCCACTGAGCCACACAGCCACTCAGCTACACAGCTATTCAGCTACTCAGCTAGTCAGGTACTCAGCTACTCATCCACTCAGCCAATCAGATACTCAGCTACTCAGCTACTCAGCTACTCAGCTACTCAGCTACTCTGCTACTCAGGTACTCAGCTACTCATCTACTCACCTACTCATATACTCAGCTACACAGCTGCTCAGATACTCAGCTACTCAGCTACTCTGCTACTCAGCTACTCAGGTACTCAGCTACTCATCTACTCACCTACTCATATACTCAGCTACACAGCTGCTCAGATACTCAGCTTCTCAGCTACTCAGCTACACAGCTACTCAGCTACTAATCTACTCAGCCACTCAAACAATCTTCTACTCAGCTACTCAGCTACTCAGCTACACAGCTACTCAGCTACTAATCTACTCAGCCACTCAAACAATCTTCTACTCAGCTACTCAGCCACTCAGCTACTCAGCTACTCAGCTACTCAGCTACTCAGCAACTCAGCTACACAACTACTCAGCTACTCAGCTTCTCAGCTACACAACTACTCAGCTATTCAGCTACTCAGCTACTCAGCTACTCTGATACTCAGCTACTCAGCTACTCAGCTACTCTGCTACTCAGCTACTCAGGTACTCAGCTACTCATCTACTCACCTACTCATATACTCAGCTACACAGCTGCTCAGATACTCAGCTACACAGCTACTCAGCTACTCAGCTACACAGCTACTCAGCTACTCAGCTACTCAGTTACTCAGTTACTCAGCTACTCAGCAACTCAGCTACTCAGCTACTCAGCTAATCAGCTACACCGCTACTCAGCTACTCAGCGACACAGCTACTCTGCTACACAACTACTCATCTACTCAGCTACTCAGCCACTCAGCTACTCATCTAATCAGCTACTCAGATTCTCAGCCACTCAGCATCTCAGCCACTCAGCCACTCAGCGTCTGAGCTACTCAGATACTCAGCTACGTAGCTACTCACCTACTCAGCTACACAGCTACTCAGCTATTAAGCTACTCAGCTAGTCAGCTACACAGCTAGTCAGCTACTCACCTACTCACCTACTCAGCTACTCAGCTACTCAGCTACACAACTACTCAGCTATTCAGCTACTCAGCTACTCAGCTACTCAGCTACGCAGATACTCAGGTACTCAGCTACTCATCTACTCACCTACTCATATACTCAGCTACACAGCTGCTCAGATACTCAGCCACTCAGCTACTGAGCGACTCAGCTACTCAGCTACACAGCTACTCAGCTACTCAGCTACTCAGCTACACAACTACTCAGCTACTCAGCTACTCAGCTACTCAGCTACTCAGCTACTCAGCAACTCAGCTACTCAGCTACACAGCTACTCAGCTACTCAGCTACACAACTACTCAGCTACTCAGCGATTCTGCCAATCAGCCAATCAACCAATCATCTACACAACTACTCAGCTACTCAGCTACTCAGCCACTCAGCTACTTAGCTAGTCAGCTACTCAGCTAGTCTACACAACTACTCAGCTATTCAGCTACTCAGCTACTCAGCTACTCTGCTACTCAGCTACTCAGCTACTCAGCTACTCAGCTACTCATCTACTCAGCTACTCATCTACTCAGCTACTCATCCACTCAGCCACACAGCCACTCAGCTACACAGCTACTCAGCTACTCAGGTACTCAGGTACTCAGCTACTCATCCACTCAGCCAATCAGATACTCAGCTACACAGCTACTCAGCTACTCAGCTACTCAGCTACACAACTACTCAGCTACTCAGCTACTCAGCTACTCAGCTACTCAGCTACTCAGCAACTCAGCTACTCAGCTACACAGCTACTCAGCTACTCATCTACTCAGCTGCTCAGATACTCAGCCACTCAGCATCTCAGCCACTCAGCCACTCAGCTTCTGAGCTACTCAGATACTCAGGTACTCAGCTACTCATCTACTCACCTACTCATATACTCAGCTACACAGCTGCTCAGATACTCGGCTACTCAGCTACTCAGCTACACAGCTACTCAGCTACTAATCTACTCAGCCACTCAAACAATCTTCTACTCAGCTACTCAGCTACTCAGCTACTCAGCTACTCAGCTACTCAGCAACTCAGCTACACAACTACTCAGCTACTCAGCTACTCAGCCACTCAGCCACTCAGCTACTCATCTACACATCCACTCAGCCACTCAGCCACTCAGCTACTCAGCTACTCAGCTACACAACTACTCATCTACTCAGCTACTCAGCCACTCAGCTACTCATCTACTCAGCTACTCAGATACTCAACCACTCAGCATCTCAGCCACTCAGCCACTCAGCTTCTGAGCTGCTCAGATACTCAGCTACGTAGCTACTCACCTACTCAGCTGCACAGCTACTCACCTACTCAGCTACTCAGCTTCTCAGCTACACAACTACTCAGCTATTCAGCTACTCAGCTACTCAGCTACTCTGCTACTCAGCTACTCAGCTACTCAGCTACTCTGCTACTCAGCTACTCAGGTACTCAGCTACTCATCTACTCACCTACTCATATACTCAGCTACACAGCTGCTCAGATACTCAGCTACTCAGCTACTCTGCTACTCAGCTACTCAGGTACTCAGCTACTCATCTACTCACCTACTCATATACTCAGCTACACAGCTGCTCAGATACTCAGCTACTCAGCTACTCAGCTACACAGCTACTCAGCTACTAATCTACTCAGCCACTCAAACAATCTTCTACTCAGCTACTCAGCTACTCAGCTACACAGCTACTCAGCTACTAATCTACTCAGCCACTCAAACAATCTTCTACTCAGCTACTCAGCCACTCAGCTACTCAGCTACTCAGCTACTCAGCTACTCAGCAACTCAGCTACACAACTACTCAGCTACTCAGCTTCTCAGCTACACAACTACTCAGCTATTCAGCTACTCAGCTACTCAGCTACTCTGCTACTCAGCTACTCAGCTACTCAGCTACTCTGCTACTCAGCTACTCAGGTACTCAGCTACTCATCTACTCACCTACTCATATACTCAGCTACACAGCTGCTCAGATACTCAGCTACACAGCTGCTCAGCTACTCAGCTACACAGCTACTCAGCTACTCAGCTACTCAGTTACTCAGCAACTCAGCTACTCAGCTACACAGCTACTCAGCTACTCAGCTACACAACTACTCAGCTACTCAGCGATTCTGCCAATCAGCCAATCAACCAATCATCTACACAACTACTCAGCTACTCAGCTACTCAGCCACTCAGCTACTTAGCTAGTCAGCTACTCAGCTAGTCTACACAACTACTCAGCTATTCAGCTACTCAGCTACTCAGCTACTCTGCTACTCAGCTACTCAGCTACTCAGCTACTCAGCTACTCATCTACTCAGCTACTCATCTACTCAGCTACTCATCCACTCAGCCACACAGCCACTCAGCTACACAGCTACTCAGCTACTCAGGTACTCAGGTACTCAGCTACTCATCCACTCAGCCAATCAGATACTCAGCTACACAGCTACTCAGCTACTCAGCTACTCAGCTACACAACTACTCAGCTACTCAGCTACTCAGCTACTCAGCTACTCAGCTACTCAGCAACTCAGCTACTCAGCTACACAGCTACTCAGCTACTCATCTACTCAGCTACTCAGATACTCAGCCACTCAGCATCTCAGCCACTCAGCCACTCAGCTTCTGAGCTACTCAGATACTCAGGTACTCAGCTACTCATCTACTCACCTACTCATATACTCAGCTACACAGCTGCTCAGATACTCGGCTACTCAGCTACTCAGCTACACAGCTACTCAGCTACTAATCTACTCAGCCACTCAAACAATCTTCTACTCAGCTACTCAGCTACTCAGCTACTCAGCTACTCAGCTACTCAGCAACTCAGCTACACAACTACTCAGCTACTCAGCTACTCAGCCACTCAGCCACTCAGCTACTCATCTACACATCCACTCAGCCACTCAGCCACTCAGCTACTCAGCTACTCAGCTACACAACTACTCATCTACTCAGCTACTCAGCCACTCAGCTACTCATCTACTCAGCTACTCAGATACTCAACCACTCAGCATCTCAGCCACTCAGCCACTCAGCTTCTGAGCTGCTCAGATACTCAGCTACGTAGCTACTCACCTACTCAGCTGCACAGCTACTCACCTACTCAGCTACTCAGCTTCTCAGCTACACAACTACTCAGCTATTCAGCTACTCAGCTACTCAGCTACTCTGCTACTCAGCTACTCAGCTACTCAGCTACTCTGCTACTCAGCTACTCAGGTACTCAGCTACTCATCTACTCACCTACTCATATACTCAGCTACACAGCTGCTCAGATACTCAGCTACTCAGCTACTCTGCTACTCAGCTACTCAGGTACTCAGCTACTCATCTACTCACCTACTCATATACTCAGCTACACAGCTGCTCAGATACTCAGCTACTCAGCTACTCAGCTACACAGCTACTCAGCTACTAATCTACTCAGCCACTCAAACAATCTTCTACTCAGCTACTCAGCTACTCAGCTACACAGCTACTCAGCTACTAATCTACTCAGCCACTCAAACAATCTTCTACTCAGCTACTCAGCCACTCAGCTACTCAGCTACTCAGCTACTCAGCTACTCAGCAACTCAGCTACACAACTACTCAGCTACTCAGCTTCTCAGCTACACAACTACTCAGCTATTCAGCTACTCAGCTACTCAGCTACTCTGCTACTCAGCTACTCAGCTACTCAGCTACTCTGCTACTCAGCTACTCAGGTACTCAGCTACTCATCTACTCACCTACTCATATACTCAGCTACACAGCTGCTCAGATACTCAGCTACACAGCTGCTCAGCTACTCAGCTACACAGCTACTCAGCTACTCAGCTACTCAGTTACTCAGTTACTCAGCTACTCAGCAACTCAGCTACTCAGCTACTCAGCTAATCAGCTACACCGCTACTCAGCTACTCAGCGACACAGCTACTCTGCTACACAACTACTCATCTACTCAGCTACTCAGCCACTCAGCTACTCATCTAATCAGCTACTCAGATTCTCAGCCACTCAGCATCTCAGCCACTCAGCCACTCAGCTTCTGAGCTACTCAGATACTCAGCTACGTAGCTACTCACCTACTCAGCTACACAGCTACTCAGCTATTAAGCTACTCAGCTAGTCAGCTACTCACCTACTCACCTACTCAGCTACTCAGCTACTCAGCTACACAACTACTCAGCTATTCAGCTACTCAGCTACTCAGCTACTCAGCTACTCAGCTACTCAGCTACTCTGCTACTCAGCTACTCAGCTACTCAGCTACTCATCTACTCAGCTACTCAGCCACTGAGCCACACAGCCACTCTGCTACACAGCTATTCAGCTACTCAGCTAGTCAGGTACTCAGCTACTCATCCACTCAGCCATTCAGATACTCAGCTACTCAGCTACTCAGGTACTCAGCTACTCATCTACTCACCTACTCTTATACTCAGCTACACAGCTACTCAGATACTCAGCTACTCAGCTACTCAGCCACACAGCTACACAGCTACTAATCTACTCAGCCACTCAACCAATCATCTACTCATCTACTCAGCCACTTAGCTACTCAGCTACTCAGCTACTCAGCCACTCAGCTACTCAGCCACTCAGCTACTGAGCGACTCAGCTACTTAGCTACTCAGTTACTCAGTTACTCAGCTACTCAGCAACTCAGCTACTCAGCTACTCAGCTAATCAGCTACACCGCTACTCAGCTACTCAGCGACACAGCTACTCTGCTACACAACTACTCATCTACTCAGCTACTCAGCCACTCAGCTACTCATCTAATCAGCTACTCAGATTCTCAGCCACTCAGCATCTCAGCCACTCAGCCACTCAGCTTCTGAGCTACTCAGATACTCAGCTACGTAGCTACTCACCTACTCAGCTACACAGCTACTCAGCTATTAAGCTACTCAGCTAGTCAGCTACTCACCTACTCACCTACTCAGCTACTCAGCTACTCAGCTACACAACTACTCAGCTATTCAGCTACTCAGCTACTCAGCTACTCAGCTACTCAGCTACTCAGCTACTCTGCTACTCAGCTACTCAGCTACTCAGCTACTCATCTACTCAGCTACTCAGCCACTGAGCCACACAGCCACTCTGCTACACAGCTATTCAGCTACTCAGCTAGTCAGGTACTCAGCTACTCATCCACTCAGCCATTCAGATACTCAGCTACTCAGCTACTCAGGTACTCAGCTACTCATCTACTCACCTACTCTTATACTCAGCTACACAGCTACTCAGATACTCAGCTACTCAGCTACTCAGCCACACAGCTACACAGCTACTAATCTACTCAGCCACTCAACCAATCATCTACTCATCTACTCAGCCACTTAGCTACTCAGCTACTCAGCTACTCAGCCACTCAGCTACTCAGCCACTCAGCTACTGAGCGACTCAGCTACTCAGCTACACAGCTACTCAGCTACTCAGCTACTCAGCCACTCAGCTACTCAGCCACTCAGCTACTGAGTGACTCAGCTACTCAGCTACACAGCTACTCAGCTACTCAGCTACTCAGCTACACAACTACTCAGCTACTCAGCTACTCAGCTACTCAGCTACTCAGCTACTCAGCAACTCAGCTACTCAGCTACACAGCTACTCAGCTACTCATCTACTCAGCTACTCAGATACTCAGCCACTCAGCATCTCAGCCACTCAGCCACTCAGCTTCTGAGCTACTCAGATACTCAGGTACTCAGCTACTCATCTACTCAGCTACTCATATACTCAGCTACACAGCTACTCTGCTACTCAGCTACTCAGCTACTCAGCTACTCATCTACTCAGCTACTCATCTACTCAGCTACTCAGCCACTGAGCCACACAGCCACTCAGCTACACAGCTATTCAGCTACTCAGCTAGTCAGGTACTCAGCTACTCATCCACTCAGCCAATCAGATACTCAGCTACTCAGCTACTCAGGTACTCAGCTACTCATCTACTCACCTACTCTTATACTCAGCTACACAGCTACTCAGATACTCAGCTACTCAGCTACTCAGCCACACAGCTACACAGCTACTAATCTACTCAGCCACTCAACCAATCATCTACTCATCTACTCAGCCACTTAGCTACTCAGCTACTCAGCTACTCAGCCACTCAGCTACTCAGCCACTCAGCTACTGAGCGTCTCAGCTACTCAGCTACACAGCTACTCAGCTACTCAGCTACTCAGCTACACAAATACTCAGCTACTCAGCGATTCTGCCAATCAGCCAATCAACCAATCATCTACACAACTACTCAGCTACTCAGCTACTCAGCCACTCAGCTACTTAGCTAGTCAGCTACTCAGCTAGTCTACACAACTACTCAACTATTCAGCTACTCAGCTACTCAGCTACTCTGCTACTCAGCTACTCAGCTACTCAGCTACTCAGCTACTCATCTACTCAGCTACTCATCTACTCAGCTACTCATCCACTCAGCCACACAGCCACTCAGCTACACAGCTACTCAGCTACTCAGGTACTCAGGTACTCAGCTACTCATCCACTCAGCCAATCAGATACTCAGCTACTCAGCTACTCATCTACTCAGCTACTCAGCTACACAACTACTCAGCTACTCAGCCTCTCAGCCACTCAGCCACTCAGCTACTTAGCTAGTCAGCTACTCAGCTAGTCAGCTACTCATCTAGTCAGCTACACAGCAACTCAGCTACACAACTACTCAGCTACTCAGATACTCAGCTACTCAGCTACACAGCTACTAAGCTACTAATCTACTCAGCCACTCAGTCACTCAACCAATCATCTACACAGCTTCTCAGCTACTCAGCCACTCAGCCACTCAGCTACTCAGCTACTCTGCTACTCAGATACTCAGGTACTCAGCTACTCATCTACTCACCTACTCATATACTCAGCTACACAGCTGCTCAGATACTCAGCTACACAGCTACTCAGCTACACAGCTACTCAGCTACTCAGCTACTCAGCTACTCAGCTACTCAGCTACTCTGCTACTCAGCTACTCAGCTACTCAGCTACTCATCTACTCAGCTACTCATCTACTCAGCTACTCAGCCACTGAGCCACACAGCCACTCAGCTACACAGCTATTCAGCTACTCAGCTAGTCAGGTACTCAGCTACTCATCCACTCAGCCAATCAGATACTCAGCTACTCAGCTACTCAGGTACTCAGCTACTCATCTACTCACCTACTCTTATACTCAGCTACACAGCTACTCAGATACTCAGCTACTCAGCTACTCAGCCACACAGCTACACAGCTACTAATCTACTCAGCCACTCAACCAATCATCTACCCATCTACTCAGCCACTTAGCTACTCAGCTACTCAGCTACTCAGCCACTCAGCTACTCAGCCACTCAGCTACTGAGCGACTCAGCTACTCAGCTACTCATCTACTCAGCTACTCATCTACTCAGCTACTCAGCCACTGAGCCACACAGCCACTCAGCTACACAGCTATTCAGCTACTCAGCTAGTCAGGTACTCAGCTACTCATCCACTCAGCCAATCAGATACTCAGCTACTCAGCTACTCAGGTACTCAGCTACTCATCTACTCACCTACTCTTATACTCAGCTACACAGCTACTCAGATACTCAGCTACTCAGCTACTCAGCCACACAGCTACACAGCTACTAATCTACTCAGCCACTCAACCAATCATCTACTCATCTACTCAGCCACTTAGCTACTCAGCTACTCAGCTACTCAGCCACTCAGCTACTCAGCCACTCAGCTACTGAGCGACTCAGCTACTCAGCTACACAGCTACTCAGCTACTCAGCTACTCAGCTACACAACTACTCAGCTACTCAGCGATTCTGCCAATCAGCCAATCAACCAATCATCTACACAACTACTCAGCTACTCAGCTACTCAGCCACTCAGCTACTTAGCTAGTCAGCTACTCAGCTAGTCTACACAACTACTCAGCTATTCAGCTACTCAGCTACTCAGCTACTCTGCTACTCAGCTACTCAGCTACTCAGCTACTCAGCTACTCATCTACTCAGCTACTCATCTACTCAGCTACTCATCCACTCAGCCACACAGCCACTCAGCTACACAGCTACTCAGCTACTCAGGTACTCAGGTACTCAGCTACTCATCCACTCAGCCAATCAGATACTCAGCTACTCAGCTACTCATCTACTCAGCTACTCAGCTACACAACTACTCAGCTACTCAGCCTCTCAGCCACTCAGCCACTCAGCTACTTAGCTAGTCAGCTACTCAGCTAGTCAGCTACTCATCTAGTCAGCTACACAGCAACTCAGCTACACAACTACTCAGCTACTCAGATACTCAGCTACTCAGCTACACAGCTACTAAGCTACTAATCTACTCAGCCACTCAGTCACTCAACCAATCATCTACACAGCTTCTCAGCTACTCAGCCACTCAGCCACTCAGCTACTCAGCTACTCTGCTACTCAGCTACTCAGGTACTCAGCTACTCATCTACTCACCTACTCATATACTCAGCTACACAGCTGCTCAGCTACTCAGCTACTCAGCTACTCAGCTACTCAGCTACTCAGCTACTCAGCTACTCAGCTACTCTGCTACTCAGCTACTCAGCTACTCAGCTACTCATCTACTCAGCTACTCATCTACTCAGCTACTCAGCCACTGAGCCACACAGCCACTCAGCTACACAGCTATTCAGCTACTCAGCTAGTCAGGTACTCAGCTACTCATCCACTCAGCCAATCAGATACTCAGCTACTCAGCTACTCAGGTACTCAGCTACTCATCTACTCACCTACTCTTATACTCAGCTACACATCTACTCAGATACTCAGCTACTCAGCTACTCAGCCACACAGCTACACAGCTACTAATCTACTCAGCCACTCAACCAATCATCTACTCATCTACTCAGCCACTTAGCTACTCAGCTACTCTGCTACTCAGCCACTCAGCTACTCAGCCACTCAGCTACTGAGCGACTCAGCTACTCAGCTACACAGCTACTCAGCTACTCAGCTACACAACTACTCAGCTACTCAGCGATTCTGCCAATCAGCCAATCAACCAATCATCTACACAACTACTCAGCTACTCAGCTACTCAGCCACTCAGCTACTTAGCTAGTCAGCTACTCAGCTAGTCTACACAACTACTCAGCTATTCAGCTACTCAGCTACTCAGCTACTCTGCTACTCAGCTAATCAGCTACTCAGCTACTCAGCTACTCATCTACTCAGCTACTCATCTACTCAGCTACTCATCCACTCAGCCACACAGCCACTCAGCTACACAGCTACTCAGCTACTCAGGTACTCAGGTACTCAGCTACTCATCCACTCAGCCAATCAGATACTCAGCTACACAGCTACTCAGCTACTCAGCTACTCAGCTACACAACTACTCAGCTACTCAGCTACTCAGCTACTCAGCTACTCAGCTACTCAGCAACTCAGCTACTCAGCTACACAGCTACTCAGCTACTCATCTACTCAGCTACTCAGATACTCAGCCACTCAGCATCTCAGCCACTCAGCCACTCAGCTTCTGAGCTACTCAGATACTCAGGTTCTCAGCTACTCATCTACTCACCTACTCATATACTCAGCTACACAGCTGCTCAGATACTCAGCTACTCAGCTACTCAGCTACACAGCTACTCAGCTACTAATCTACTCAGCCACTCAAACAATCTTCTACTCAGCTACTCAGCTACTCAGCTACTCAGCTACTCAGCTACTCAGCAACTCAGCTACACAACTACTCAGCTACTCAGCTACTCAGCCACTCAGCCACTCAGCTACTCATCTACACATCCACTCAGCCACTCAGCCACTCAGCTACTCAGCTACTCAGCTACACAACTACTCATCTACTCAGCTACTCAGCCACTCAGCTACTCATCTACTCAGCTACTCAGATACTCAGCCACTCAGCATCTCAGCCACCCAGCCACTCAGCTTCTGAGCTGCTCAGATACTCAGCTACGTAGCTACTCACCTACTCAGCTGCACAGCTACTCACCTACTCAGCTACTCAGCTTCTCAGCTACACAACTACTCAGCTACTCAGCTACTCTGCTACTCAGCTACTCAGCTACTCAGCTACTCTGCTACTCAGCTACTCAGGTACTCAGCTACTCATCTACTCACCTACTCATATACTCAGCTACACAGCTGCTCAGATACTCAGCTACACAGCTACTCAGCTACTCAGCTACACAGCTACTCAGCTACTCAGCTACTCAGTTACTCAGTTACTCAGCTACTCAGCAACTCAGCTACTCAGCTACTCAGCTAATCAGCTACTCCGCTACTCAGCTACTCAGCGACACAGCTACTCTGCTACACAACTACTCATCTACTCAGCTACTCAGCCACTCAGCTACTCATCTAATCAGCTACTCAGATTCTCAGCCACTCAGCATCTCAGCCACTCAGCCACTCAGCTTCTGAGCTACTCAGATACTCAGCTACGTAGCTACTCACCTACTCAGCTACACAGCTACTCAGCTATTAAGCTACTCAGCTAGTCAGCTACACAGCTAGTCAGCTACTCACCTACTCACCTACTCAGCTACTCAGCTACTCAGCTACACAACTACTCAGCTATTCAGCTACTCAGCTACTCAGCTACTCAGCTACTCAGCTACTCAGCTACTCAGCTAGTCAGGTACTCAGCTACTCATCCACTCAGCCAATCAGATACTCAGCTACTCAGCTACTCAGGTACTCAGCTACTCATCTACTCACCTACTCTTATACTCAGCTACACAGCTACTCAGATACTCAGCTACTCAGCTACTCAGCCACACAGCTACACAGCTACTAATCTACTCAGCCACTCAACCAATCATCTACTCATCTACTCAGCCACTTAGCTACTCAGCTACTCAGCTACTCAGCCACTCAGCTACTCAGCCACTCAGCTACTGAGCGACTCAGCTACTCAGCTACACAGCTACTCAGCTACTCAGCTACTCAGCTACACAACTACTCAGCTACTCAGCGATTCTGCCAATCAGCCAATCAACCAATCATCTACACAACTACTCAGCTACTCAGCTACTCAGCCACTCAGCTACTTAGCTAGTCAGCTACTCAGCTAGTCTACACAACTACTCAACTATTCAGCTACTCAGCTACTCAGCTACTCTGCTACTCAGCTACTCAGCTACTCAGCTACTCATCTACTCAGCTACTCATCTACTCAGCTACTCATCCACTCAGCCACACAGCCACTCAGCTACACAGCTACTCAGCTACTCAGGTACTCAGGTACACAGCTACTCATCCACTCAGCCAATCAGATACTCAGATACTCAGCTACTCAGCTACTCATCTACTCAGCTACTCAGCTACACAACTACTCAGCTACTCAGCCTCTCAGCCACTCAGCCACTCAGCTACTTAGCTAGTCAGCTACTCAGCTAGTCAGCTACTCATCTAGTCAGCTACACAGCAACTCAGCTACACAACTACTCAGCTACTCAGATACTCAGCTACTCAGCTACACAGCTACTAAGCTACTAATCTACTCAGCCACTCAGTCACTCAACCAATCATCTACACAGCTTCTCAGCTACTCAGCCACTCAGCCACTCAGCTACTCAGCTACTCTGCTACTCAGCTACTCAGGTACTCAGCTACTCATCTACTCACCTACTCATATACTCAGCTACACAGCTGCTCAGATACTCAGCTACACAGCTACTCAGCTACACAGCTACTCAGCTACTCAGCTACTCAGCTACTCAGCTACTCAGCTACTCTGCTACTCAGCTACTCAGCTACTCAGCTACTCATCTACTCAGCTACTCATCTACTCAGCTACTCACCAACTGAGCCACACAGCCACTCAGCTACACAGCTATTCAGCTACTCAGCTAGTCAGGTACTCAGCTACTCATCCACTCAGCCAATCAGATACTCAGCTACTCAGCTACTCAGGTACTCAGCTACTCATCTACTCACCTACTCTTATACTCAGCTACACAGCTACTCAGATACTCAGCTACTCAGCTACTCAGCCACACAGCTACACAGCTACTAATCTACTCAGCCACTCAACCAATCATCTACTCATCTACTCAGCCACTTAGCTACTCAGCTACTCAGCTACTCAGCCACTCAGCTACTCAGCCACTCAGCTACTGAGCGACTCAGCTACTCAGCTACTCATCTACTCAGCTACTCATCTACTCAGCTACTCAGCCACTGAGCCACACAGCCACTCAGCTACACAGCTATTCAGCTACTCAGCTAGTCAGGTACTCAGCTACTCATCCACTCAGCCAATCAGATACTCAGCTACTCAGCTACTCAGGTACTCAGCTACTCATCTACTCACCTACTCTTATACTCAGCTACACAGCTACTCAGATACTCAGCTACTCAGCTACTCAGCCACACAGCTACACAGCTACTAATCTACTCAGCCACTCAACCAATCATCTACTCATCTACTCAGCCACTTAGCTACTCAGCCACTCAGCTACTGAGCGACTCAGCTACTCAGCTACACAGCTACTCAGCTACTCAGCTACTCAGCTACACAACTACTCAGCTACTCAGCGATTCTGCCAATCAGCCAATCAACCAATCATCTACACAACTACTCAGCTACTCAGCTACTCAGCCACTCAGCTACTTAGCTAGTCAGCTACTCAGCTAGTCTACACAACTACTCAGCTATTCAGCTACTCAGCTACTCAGCTACTCTGCTACTCAGCTACTCAGCTACTCAGCTACTCAGCTACTCATCTACTCAGCTACTCATCTACTCAGCTACTCATCCACTCAGCCACACAGCCACTCAGCTACACAGCTACTCAGCTACTCAGGTACTCAGGTACTCAGCTACTCATCCACTCAGCCAATCAGATACTCAGCTACTCAGCTACTCATCTACTCAGCTACTCAGCTACACAACTACTCAGCTACTCAGCCTCTCAGCCACTCAGCCACTCAGCTACTTAGCTAGTCAGCTACTCAGCTAGTCAGCTACTCATCTAGTCAGCTACACAGCAACTCAGCTACACAACTACTCAGCTACTCAGATACTCAGCTACTCAGCTACACAGCTACTAAGCTACTCAGCTACTCAGCTACTCAGCTACTCAGCTACTCTGCTACTCAGCTACTCAGCTACTCAGCTACTCATCTACTCAGCTACTCATCTACTCAGCTACTCACCAACTGAGCCACACAGCCACTCAGCTACACAGCTATTCAGCTACTCAGCTAGTCAGGTACTCAGCTACTCATCCACTCAGCCAATCAGATACTCAGCTACTCAGCTACTCAGGTACTCAGCTACTCATCTACTCACCTACTCTTATACTCAGCTACACAGCTACTCAGATACTCAGCTACTCAGCTACTCAGCCACACAGCTACACAGCTACTAATCTACTCAGCCACTCAACCAATCATCTACTCATCTACTCAGCCACTTAGCTACTCAGCTACTCAGCTACTCAGCCACTCAGCTACTCAGCCACTCAGCTACTGAGCGACTCAGCTACTCAGCTACTCATCTACTCAGCTACTCATCTACTCAGCTACTCAGCCACTGAGCCACACAGCCACTCAGCTACACAGCTATTCAGCTACTCAGCTAGTCAGGTACTCAGCTACTCATCCACTCAGCCAATCAGATACTCAGCTACTCAGCTACTCAGGTACTCAGCTACTCATCTACTCACCTACTCTTATACTCAGCTACACAGCTACTCAGATACTCAGCTACTCAGCTACTCAGCCACACAGCTACACAGCTACTAATCTACTCAGCCACTCAACCAATCATCTACTCATCTACTCAGCCACTTAGCTACTCAGCCACTCAGCTACTGAGCGACTCAGCTACTCAGCTACACAGCTACTCAGCTACTCAGCTACTCAGCTACACAACTACTCAGCTACTCAGCGATTCTGCCAATCAGCCAATCAACCAATCATCTACACAACTACTCAGCTACTCAGCTACTCAGCCACTCAGCTACTTAGCTAGTCAGCTACTCAGCTAGTCTACACAACTACTCAGCTATTCAGCTACTCAGCTACTCAGCTACTCTGCTACTCAGCTACTCAGCTACTCAGCTACTCAGCTACTCATCTACTCAGCTACTCATCTACTCAGCTACTCATCCACTCAGCCACACAGCCACTCAGCTACACAGCTACTCAGCTACTCAGGTACTCAGGTACTCAGCTACTCATCCACTCAGCCAATCAGATACTCAGCTACTCAGCTACTCATCTACTCAGCTACTCAGCTACACAACTACTCAGCTACTCAGCCTCTCAGCCACTCAGCCACTCAGCTACTTAGCTAGTCAGCTACTCAGCTAGTCAGCTACTCATCTAGTCAGCTACACAGCAACTCAGCTACACAACTACTCAGCTACTCAGATACTCAGCTACTCAGCTACACAGCTACTAAGCTACTAATCTACTCAGCCACTCAGTCACTCAACCAATCATCTACACAGCTTCTCAGCTACTCAGCCACTCAGCCACTCAGCTACTCAGCTACTCTGCTACTCAGCTACTCAGGTACTCAGCTACTCATCTACTCACCTACTCATATACTCAGCTACACAGCTGCTCAGATACTCAGCTACACAGCTACTCAGCTACTCAGCTACTCAGCTACTCAGCTACTCAGCTACTCAGCTACTCTGCTACTCAGCTACTCAGCTACTCAGCTACTCATCTACTCAGCTACTCATCTACTCAGCTACTCAGCCACTGAGCCACACAGCCACTCAGCTACACAGCTATTCAGCTACTCAGCTAGTCAGGTACTCAGCTACTCATCCACTCAGCCAATCAGATACTCAGCTACTCAGCTACTCAGCTACTCAGCTACTCAGCTACTCTGCTACTCAGGTACTCAGCTACTCATCTACTCACCTACTCATATACTCAGCTACACAGCTGCTCAGATACTCAGCTACTCAGCTACTCTGCTACTCAGCTACTCAGGTACTCAGCTACTCATCTACTCACCTACTCATATACTCAGCTACACAGCTGCTCAGATACTCAGCTTCTCAGCTACTCAGCTACACAGCTACTCAGCTACTAATCTACTCAGCCACTCAAACAATCTTCTACTCAGCTACTCAGCTACTCAGCTACACAGCTACTCAGCTACTAATCTACTCAGCCACTCAAACAATCTTCTACTCAGCTACTCAGCCACTCAGCTACTCAGCTACTCAGCTACTCAGCTACTCAGCAACTCAGCTACACAACTACTCAGCTACTCAGCTTCTCAGCTACACAACTACTCAGCTATTCAGCTACTCAGCTACTCAGCTACTCTGCTACTCAGCTACTCAGCTACTCAGCTACTCTGCTACTCAGCTACTCAGGTACTCAGCTACTCATCTACTCACCTACTCATATACTCAGCTACACAGCTGCTCAGATACTCAGCTACTCAGCTACACAGCTACTCAGCTACTCAGCTACTCAGTTACTCAGTTACTCAGCTACTCAGCAACTCAGCTACTCAGCTACTCAGCTAATCAGCTACACCGCTACTCAGCTACTCAGCGACACAGCTACTCTGCTACACAACTACTCATCTACTCAGCTACTCAGCCACTCAGCTACTCATCTAATCAGCTACTCAGATTCTCAGCCACTCAGCATCTCAGCCACTCAGCCACTCAGCGTCTGAGCTACTCAGATACTCAGCTACGTAGCTACTCACCTACTCAGCTACACAGCTACTCAGCTATTAAGCTACTCAGCTAGTCAGCTACACAGCTAGTCAGCTACTCACCTACTCACCTACTCAGCTACTCAGCTACTCAGCTACACAACTACTCAGCTATTCAGCTACTCAGCTACTCAGCTACTCAGCTACGCAGATACTCAGGTACTCAGCTACTCATCTACTCACCTACTCATATACTCAGCTACACAGCTGCTCAGATACTCAGCCACTCAGCTACTGAGCGACTCAGCTACTCAGCTACACAGCTACTCAGCTACTCAGCTACTCAGCTACACAACTACTCAGCTACTCAGCTACTCAGCTACTCAGCTACTCAGCTACTCAGCAACTCAGCTACTCAGCTACACAGCTACTCAGCTACTCAGCTACACAACTACTCAGCTACTCAGCGATTCTGCCAATCAGCCAATCAACCAATCATCTACACAACTACTCAGCTACTCAGCTACTCAGCCACTCAGCTACTTAGCTAGTCAGCTACTCAGCTAGTCTACACAACTACTCAGCTATTCAGCTACTCAGCTACTCAGCTACTCTGCTACTCAGCTACTCAGCTACTCAGCTACTCAGCTACTCATCTACTCAGCTACTCATCTACTCAGCTACTCATCCACTCAGCCACACAGCCACTCAGCTACACAGCTACTCAGCTACTCAGGTACTCAGGTACTCAGCTACTCATCCACTCAGCCAATCAGATACTCAGCTACACAGCTACTCAGCTACTCAGCTACTCAGCTACACAACTACTCAGCTACTCAGCTACTCAGCTACTCAGCTACTCAGCTACTCAGCAACTCAGCTACTCAGCTACACAGCTACTCAGCTACTCATCTACTCAGCTACTCAGATACTCAGCCACTCAGCATCTCAGCCACTCAGCCACTCAGCTTCTGAGCTACTCAGATACTCAGGTACTCAGCTACTCATCTACTCACCTACTCATATACTCAGCTACACAGCTGCTCAGATACTCGGCTACTCAGCTACTCAGCTACACAGCTACTCAGCTACTAATCTACTCAGCCACTCAAACAATCTTCTACTCAGCTACTCAGCTACTCAGCTACTCAGCTACTCAGCTACTCAGCAACTCAGCTACACAACTACTCAGCTACTCAGCTACTCAGCCACTCAGCCACTCAGCTACTCATCTACACATCCACTCAGCCACTCAGCCACTCAGCTACTCAGCTACTCAGCTACACAACTACTCATCTACTCAGCTACTCAGCCACTCAGCTACTCATCTACTCAGCTACTCAGATACTCAACCACTCAGCATCTCAGCCACTCAGCCACTCAGCTTCTGAGCTGCTCAGATATTCAGCTACGTAGCTACTCACCTACTCAGCTGCACAGCTACTCACCTACTCAGCTACTCAGCTTCTCAGCTACACAACTACTCAGCTATTCAGCTACTCAGCTACTCAGCTACTCTGCTACTCAGCTACTCAGCTACTCAGCTACTCTGCTACTCAGCTACTCAGGTACTCAGCTACTCATCTACTCACCTACTCATATACTCAGCTACACAGCTGCTCAGATACTCAGCTACTCAGCTACTCTGCTACTCAGCTACTCAGGTACTCAGCTACTCATCTACTCACCTACTCATATACTCAGCTACACAGCTGCTCAGATACTCAGCTACTCAGCTACTCAGCTACACAGCTACTCAGCTACTAATCTACTCAGCCACTCAAACAATCTTCTACTCAGCTACTCAGCTACTCAGCTACACAGCTACTCAGCTACTAATCTACTCAGCCACTCAAACAATCTTCTACTCAGCTACTCAGCCACTCAGCTACTCAGCTACTCAGCTACTCAGCTACTCAGCAACTCAGCTACACAACTACTCAGCTACTCAGCTTCTCAGCTACACAACTACTCAGCTATTCAGCTACTCAGCTACTCAGCTACTCTGCTACTCAGCTACTCAGCTACTCAGCTACTCTGCTACTCAGCTACTCAGGTACTCAGCTACTCATCTACTCACCTACTCATATACTCAGCTACACAGCTGCTCAGATACTCAGCTACACAGCTGCTCAGCTACTCAGCTACACAGCTACTCAGCTACTCAGCTACTCAGTTACTCAGCAACTCAGCTACTCAGCTACACAGCTACTCAGCTACTCAGCTACACAACTACTCAGCTACTCAGCGATTCTGCCAATCAGCCAATCAACCAATCATCTACACAACTACTCAGCTACTCAGCTACTCAGCCACTCAGCTACTTAGCTAGTCAGCTACTCAGCTAGTCTACACAACTACTCAGCTATTCAGCTACTCAGCTACTCAGCTACTCTGCTACTCAGCTACTCAGCTACTCAGCTACTCAGCTACTCATCTACTCAGCTACTCATCTACTCAGCTACTCATCCACTCAGCCACACAGCCACTCAGCTACACAGCTACTCAGCTACTCAGGTACTCAGGTACTCAGCTACTCATCCACTCAGCCAATCAGATACTCAGCTACACAGCTACTCAGCTACTCAGCTACTCAGCTACACAACTACTCAGCTACTCAGCTACTCAGCTACTCAGCTACTCAGCTACTCAGCAACTCAGCTACTCAGCTACACAGCTACTCAGCTACTCATCTACTCAGCTACTCAGATACTCAGCCACTCAGCATCTCAGCCACTCAGCCACTCAGCTTCTGAGCTACTCAGATACTCAGGTACTCAGCTACTCATCTACTCACCTACTCATATACTCAGCTACACAGCTGCTCAGATACTCGGCTACTCAGCTACTCAGCTACACAGCTACTCAGCTACTAATCTACTCAGCCACTCAAACAATCTTCTACTCAGCTACTCAGCTACTCAGCTACTCAGCTACTCAGCTACTCAGCAACTCAGCTACACAACTACTCAGCTACTCAGCTACTCAGCCACTCAGCCACTCAGCTACTCATCTACACATCCACTCAGCCACTCAGCCACTCAGCTACTCAGCTACTCAGCTACACAACTACTCATCTACTCAGCTACTCAGCCACTCAGCTACTCATCTACTCAGCTACTCAGATACTCAACCACTCAGCATCTCAGCCACTCAGCCACTCAGCTTCTGAGCTGCTCAGATACTCAGCTACGTAGCTACTCACCTACTCAGCTGCACAGCTACTCACCTACTCAGCTACTCAGCTTCTCAGCTACACAACTACTCAGCTATTCAGCTACTCAGCTACTCAGCTACTCTGCTACTCAGCTACTCAGCTACTCAGCTACTCTGCTACTCAGCTACTCAGGTACTCAGCTACTCATCTACTCACCTACTCATATACTCAGCTACACAGCTGCTCAGATACTCAGCTACTCAGCTACTCTGCTACTCAGCTACTCAGGTACTCAGCTACTCATCTACTCACCTACTCATATACTCAGCTACACAGCTGCTCAGATACTCAGCTACTCAGCTACTCAGCTACACAGCTACTCAGCTACTAATCTACTCAGCCACTCAAACAATCTTCTACTCAGCTACTCAGCTACTCAGCTACACAGCTACTCAGCTACTAATCTACTCAGCCACTCAAACAATCTTCTACTCAGCTACTCAGCCACTCAGCTACTCAGCTACTCAGCTACTCAGCTACTCAGCAACTCAGCTACACAACTACTCAGCTACTCAGCTTCTCAGCTACACAACTACTCAGCTATTCAGCTACTCAGCTACTCAGCTACTCTGCTACTCAGCTACTCAGCTACTCAGCTACTCTGCTACTCAGCTACTCAGGTACTCAGCTACTCATCTACTCACCTACTCATATACTCAGCTACACAGCTGCTCAGATACTCAGCTACACAGCTGCTCAGCTACTCAGCTACACAGCTACTCAGCTACTCAGCTACTCAGTTACTCAGTTACTCAGCTACTCAGCAACTCAGCTACTCAGCTACTCAGCTAATCAGCTACACCGCTACTCAGCTACTCAGCGACACAGCTACTCTGCTACACAACTACTCATCTACTCAGCTACTCAGCCACTCAGCTACTCATCTAATCAGCTACTCAGATTCTCAGCCACTCAGCATCTCAGCCACTCAGCCACTCAGCTTCTGAGCTACTCAGATACTCAGGTACGTAGCTACTCACCTACTCAGCTACACAGCTACTCAGCTATTAAGCTACTCAGCTAGTCAGCTACTCACCTACTCACCTACTCAGCTACTCAGCTACTCAGCTACACAACTACTCAGCTATTCAGCTACTCAGCTACTCAGCTACTCAGCTACTCAGCTACTCAGCTACTCTGCTACTCAGCTACTCAGCTACTCAGCTACTCATCTACTCAGCTACTCAGCCACTGAGCCACACAGCCACTCTGCTACACAGCTATTCAGCTACTCAGCTAGTCAGGTACTCAGCTACTCATCCACTCAGCCATTCAGATACTCAGCTACTCAGCTACTCAGGTACTCAGCTACTCATCTACTCACCTACTCTTATACTCAGCTACACAGCTACTCAGATACTCAGCTACTCAGCTACTCAGCCACACAGCTACACAGCTACTAATCTACTCAGCCACTCAACCAATCATCTACTCATCTACTCAGCCACTTAGCTACTCAGCTACTCAGCTACTCAGCCACTCAGCTACTCAGCCACTCAGCTACTGAGCGACTCAGCTACTCAGCTACTCAGTTACTCAGTTACTCAGCTACTCAGCAACTCAGCTACTCAGCTACTCAGCTAATCAGCTACACCGCTACTCAGCTACTCAGCGACACAGCTACTCTGCTACACAACTACTCATCTACTCAGCTACTCAGCCACTCAGCTACTCATCTAATCAGCTACTCAGATTCTCAGCCACTCAGCATCTCAGCCACTCAGCCACTCAGCTTCTGAGCTACTCAGATACTCAGCTACGTAGCTACTCACCTACTCAGCTACACAGCTACTCAGCTATTAAGCTACTCAGCTAGTCAGCTACTCACCTACTCACCTACTCAGCTACTCAGCTACTCAGCTACACAACTACTCAGCTATTCAGCTACTCAGCTACTCAGCTACTCAGCTACTCAGCTACTCAGCTACTCAGCTACTCAGCCACTGAGCCACACAGCCACTCTGCTACACAGCTATTCAGCTACTCAGCTAGTCAGGTACTCAGCTACTCATCCACTCAGCCATTCAGATACTCAGCTACTCAGCTACTCAGGTACTCAGCTACTCATCTACTCACCTACTCTTATACTCAGCTACACAGCTACTCAGATACTCAGCTACTCAGCTACTCAGCCACACAGCTACACAGCTACTAATCTACTCAGCCACTCAACCAATCATCTACTCATCTACTCAGCCACTTAGCTACTCAGCTACTCAGCTACTCAGCCACTCAGCTACTCAGCCACTCAGCTACTGAGCGACTCAGCTACTCAGCTACACAGCTACTCAGCTACTCAGCTACTCAGCCACTCAGCTACTCAGCCACTCAGCTACTGAGTGACTCAGCTACTCAGCTACACAGCTACTCAGCTACTCAGCTACTCAGCTACACAACTACTCAGCTACTCAGCTACTCAGCTACTCAGCTACTCAGCTACTCAGCAACTCAGCTACTCAGCTACACAGCTACTCAGCTACTCATCTACTCAGCTACTCAGATACTCAGCCACTCAGCATCTCAGCCACTCAGCCACTCAGCTTCTGAGCTACTCAGATACTCAGGTACTCAGCTACTCATCTACTCACCTACTCATATACTCAGCTACACAGCTACTCTGCTACTCAGCTACTCAGCTACTCAGCTACTCATCTACTCAGCTACTCATCTACTCAGCTACTCAGCCACTGAGCCACACAGCCACTCAGCTACACAGCTATTCAGCTACTCAGCTAGTCAGGTACTCAGCTACTCATCCACTCAGCCAATCAGATACTCAGCTACTCAGCTACTCAGGTACTCAGCTACTCATCTACTCACCTACTCTTATACTCAGCTACACAGCTACTCAGATACTCAGCTACTCAGCTACTCAGCCACACAGCTACACAGCTACTAATCTACTCAGCCACTCAACCAATCATCTACTCATCTACTCAGCCACTTAGCTACTCAGCTACTCAGCTACTCAGCCACTCAGCTACTCAGCCACTCAGCTACTGAGCGTCTCAGCTACTCAGCTACACAGCTACTCAGCTACTCAGCTACTCAGCTACACAAATACTCAGCTACTCAGCGATTCTGCCAATCAGCCAATCAACCAATCATCTACACAACTACTCAGCTACTCAGCTACTCAGCCACTCAGCTACTTAGCTAGTCAGCTACTCAGCTAGTCTACACAACTACTCAACTATTCAGCTACTCAGCTACTCAGCTACTCTGCTACTCAGCTACTCAGCTACTCAGCTACTCAGCTACTCATCTACTCAGCTACTCATCTACTCAGCTACTCATCCACTCAGCCACACAGCCACTCAGCTACACAGCTACTCAGCTACTCAGGTACTCAGGTACTCAGCTACTCATCCACTCAGCCAATCAGATACTCAGCTACTCAGCTACTCATCTACTCAGCTACTCAGCTACACAACTACTCAGCTACTCAGCCTCTCAGCCACTCAGCCACTCAGCTACTTAGCTAGTCAGCTACTCAGCTAGTCAGCTACTCATCTAGTCAGCTACACAGCAACTCAGCTACACAACTACTCAGCTACTCAGATACTCAGCTACTCAGCTACACAGCTACTAAGCTACTAATCTACTCAGCCACTCAGTCACTCAACCAATCATCTACACAGCTTCTCAGCTACTCAGCCACTCAGCCACTCAGCTACTCAGCTACTCTGCTACTCAGATACTCAGGTACTCAGCTACTCATCTACTCACCTACTCATATACTCAGCTACACAGCTGCTCAGATACTCAGCTACACAGCTACTCAGCTACACAGCTACTCAGCTACTCAGCTACTCAGCTACTCAGCCACTGAGCCACACAGCCACTCAGCTACACAGCTATTCAGCTACTCAGCTAGTCAGGTACTCAGCTACTCATCCACTCAGCCAATCAGATACTCAGCTACTCAGCTACTCAGGTACTCAGCTACTCATCTACTCACCTACTCTTATACTCAGCTACACAGCTACTCAGATACTCAGCTACTCAGCTACTCAGCCACACAGCTACACAGCTACTAATCTACTCAGCCACTCAACCAATCATCTACCCATCTACTCAGCCACTTAGCTACTCAGCTACTCAGCTACTCAGCCACTCAGCTACTCAGCCACTCAGCTACTGAGCGACTCAGCTACTCAGCTACTCATCTACTCAGCTACTCATCTACTCAGCTACTCAGCCACTGAGCCACACAGCCACTCAGCTACACAGCTATTCAGCTACTCAGCTAGTCAGGTACTCAGCTACTCATCCACTCAGCCAATCAGATACTCAGCTACTCAGCTACTCAGGTACTCAGCTACTCATCTACTCACCTACTCTTATACTCAGCTACACAGCTACTCAGATACTCAGCTACTCAGCTACTCAGCCACACAGCTACACAGCTACTAATCTACTCAGCCACTCAACCAATCATCTACTCATCTACTCAGCCACTTAGCTACTCAGCTACTCAGCTACTCAGCCACTCAGCTACTCAGCCACTCAGCTACTGAGCGACTCAGCTACTCAGCTACACAGCTACTCAGCTACTCAGCTACTCAGCTACACAACTACTCAGCTACTCAGCGATTCTGCCAATCAGCCAATCAACCAATCATCTACACAACTACTCAGCTACTCAGCTACTCAGCCACTCAGCTACTTAGCTAGTCAGCTACTCAGCTAGTCTACACAACTACTCAGCTATTCAGCTACTCAGCTACTCAGCTACTCTGCTACTCAGCTACTCAGCTACTCAGCTACTCAGCTACTCATCTACTCAGCTACTCATCTACTCAGCTACTCATCCACTCAGCCACACAGCCACTCAGCTACACAGCTACTCAGCTACTCAGGTACTCAGGTACTCAGCTACTCATCCACTCAGCCAATCAGATACTCAGCTACTCAGCTACTCATCTACTCAGCTACTCAGCTACACAACTACTCAGCTACTCAGCCTCTCAGCCACTCAGCCACTCAGCTACTTAGCTAGTCAGCTACTCAGCTAGTCAGCTACTCATCTAGTCAGCTACACAGCAACTCAGCTACACAACTACTCAGCTACTCAGATACTCAGCTACTCAGCTACACAGCTACTAAGCTACTAATCTACTCAGCCACTCAGTCACTCAACCAATCATCTACACAGCTTCTCAGCTACTCAGCCACTCAGCCACTCAGCTACTCAGCTACTCTGCTACTCAGCTACTCAGGTACTCAGCTACTCATCTACTCACCTACTCATATACTCAGCTACACAGCTGCTCAGCTACTCAGCTACTCAGCTACTCAGCTACTCAGCTACTCAGCTACTCAGCTACTCAGCTACTCTGCTACTCAGCTACTCAGCTACTCAGCTACTCATCTACTCAGCTACTCATCTACTCAGCTACTCAGCCACTGAGCCACACAGCCACTCAGCTACACAGCTATTCAGCTACTCAGCTAGTCAGGTACTCAGCTACTCATCCACTCAGCCAATCAGATACTCAGCTACTCAGCTACTCAGGTACTCAGCTACTCATCTACTCACCTACTCTTATACTCAGCTACACATCTACTCAGATACTCAGCTACTCAGCTACTCAGCCACACAGCTACACAGCTACTAATCTACTCAGCCACTCAACCAATCATCTACTCATCTACTCAGCCACTTAGCTACTCAGCTACTCTGCTACTCAGCCACTCAGCTACTCAGCCACTCAGCTACTGAGCGACTCAGCTACTCAGCTACACAGCTACTCAGCTACTCAGCTACACAACTACTCAGCTACTCAGCGATTCTGCCAATCAGCCAATCAACCAATCATCTACACAACTACTCAGCTACTCAGCTACTCAGCCACTCAGCTACTTAGCTAGTCAGCTACTCAGCTAGTCTACACAACTACTCAGCTATTCAGCTACTCAGCTACTCAGCTACTCTGCTACTCAGCTAATCAGCTACTCAGCTACTCAGCTACTCATCTACTCAGCTACTCATCTACTCAGCTACTCATCCACTCAGCCACACAGCCACTCAGCTACACAGCTACTCAGATACTCAGGTACTCAGGTACTCAGCTACTCATCCACTCAGCCAATCAGATACTCAGCTACACAGCTACTCAGCTACTCAGCTACTCAGCTACACAACTACTCAGCTACTCAGCTACTCAGCTACTCAGCTACTCAGCTACTCAGCAACTCAGCTACTCAGCTACACAGCTACTCAGCTACTCATCTACTCAGCTACTCAGATACTCAGCCACTCAGCATCTCAGCCACTCAGCCACTCAGCTTCTGAGCTACTCAGATACTCAGGTTCTCAGCTACTCATCTACTCACCTACTCATATACTCAGCTACACAGCTGCTCAGATACTCAGCTACTCAGCTACTCAGCTACACAGCTACTCAGCTACTAATCTACTCAGCCACTCAAACAATCTTCTACTCAGCTACTCAGCTACTCAGCTACTCAGCTACTCAGCTACTCAGCAACTCAGCTACACAACTACTCAGCTACTCAGCTACTCAGCCACTCAGCCACTCAGCTACTCATCTACACATCCACTCAGCCACTCAGCCACTCAGCTACTCAGCTACTCAGCTACACAACTACTCATCTACTCAGCTACTCAGCCACTCAGCTACTCATCTACTCAGCTACTCAGATACTCAGCCACTCAGCATCTCAGCCACCCAGCCACTCAGCTTCTGAGCTGCTCAGATACTCAGCTACGTAGCTACTCACCTACTCAGCTGCACAGCTACTCACCTACTCAGCTACTCAGCTTCTCAGCTACACAACTACTCAGCTACTCAGCTACTCTGCTACTCAGCTACTCAGCTACTCAGCTACTCTGCTACTCAGCTACTCAGGTACTCAGCTACTCATCTACTCACCTACTCATATACTCAGCTACACAGCTGCTCAGATACTCAGCTACACAGCTACTCAGCTACTCAGCTACACAGCTACTCAGCTACTCAGCTACTCAGTTACTCAGTTACTCAGCTACTCAGCAACTCAGCTACTCAGCTACTCAGCTAATCAGCTACTCCGCTACTCAGCTACTCAGCGACACAGCTACTCTGCTACACAACTACTCATCTACTCAGCTACTCAGCCACTCAGCTACTCATCTAATCAGCTACTCAGATTCTCAGCCACTCAGCATCTCAGCCACTCAGCCACTCAGCTTCTGAGCTACTCAGATACTCAGCTACGTAGCTACTCACCTACTCAGCTACACAGCTACTCAGCTATTAAGCTACTCAGCTAGTCAGCTACACAGCTAGTCAGCTACTCACCTACTCACCTACTCAGCTACTCAGCTACTCAGCTACACAACTACTCAGCTATTCAGCTACTCAGCTACTCAGCTACTCAGCTACTCAGCTACTCAGCTACTCAGCTAGTCAGGTACTCAGCTACTCATCCACTCAGCCAATCAGATACTCAGCTACTCAGCTACTCAGGTACTCAGCTACTCATCTACTCACCTACTCTTATACTCAGCTACACAGCTACTCAGATACTCAGCTACTCAGCTACTCAGCCACACAGCTACACAGCTACTAATCTACTCAGCCACTCAACCAATCATCTACTCATCTACTCAGCCACTTAGCTACTCAGCTACTCAGCTACTCAGCCACTCAGCTACTCAGCCACTCAGCTACTGAGTGACTCAGCTACTCAGCTACACAGCTACTCAGCTACTCAGCTACTCAGCTACACAACTACTCAGCTACTCAGCGATTCTGCCAATCAGCCAATCAACCAATCATCTACACAACTACTCAGCTACTCAGCTACTCAGCCACTCAGCTACTTAGCTAGTCAGCTACTCAGCTAGTCTACACAACTACTCAGCTATTCAGCTACTCAGCTACTCAGCTACTCTGCTACTCAGCTACTCAGCTACTCAGCTACTCAGCTACTCATCTACTCAGCTACTCATCTACTCAGCTACTCATCCACTCAGCCACACAGCCACTCAGCTACACAGCTACTCAGCTACTCAGGTACTCAGGTACTCAGCTACTCAACCACTCAGCCAATCAGATACTCAGCTACTCAGCTACTCATCTACTCAGCTACTCAGCTACACAACTACTCAGCTACTCAGCCTCTCAGCCACTCAGCCACTCAGCTACTTAGCTAGTCAGCTACTCAGCTAGTCAGCTACTCATCTAGTCAGCTACACAGCAACTCAGCTACACAACTACTCAGCTACTCAGATACTCAGCTACTCAGCTACACAGCTACTAAGCTACTAATCTACTCAGCCACTCAGTCACTCAACCAATCATCTACACAGCTTCTCAGCTACTCAGCCACTCAGCCACTCAGCTACTCAGCTACTCTGCTACTCAGCTACTCAGGTACTCAGCTACTCATCTACTCACCTACTCATATACTCAGCTACACAGCTGCTCAGATACTCAGCTACACAGCTACTCAGCTACACAGCTACACAGCTACTCAGCTACTCAGCTACTCAGCTACTCAGCTACTCAGCTACTCTGCTACTCAGCTACTCAGCTACTCAGCTACTCAGCTACTCATCTACTCAGCTACTCATCTACTCAGCTACTCAGCCACTGAGCCACACAGCCACTCAGCTACACAGCTATTCAGCTACTCAGCTAGTCAGGTACTCAGCTACTCATCCACTCAGCCAATCAGATACTCAGCTACTCAGCTACTCAGGTACTCAGCTACTCATCTACTCACCTACTCTTATACTCAGCTACACAGCTACTCAGATACTCAGCTACTCAGCTACTCAGCCACACAGCTACACAGCTACTAATCTACTCAGCCACTCAACCAATCATCTACTCATCTACTCAGCCACTTAGCTACTCAGCTACTCAGCTACTCAGCCACTCAGCTACACAACTACTCAGCTACTCAGCGATTCTGCCAATCAGCCAATCAACCAATCATCTACTCATCTACTCAGCCACTTAGCTACTCAGCTACTCAGCTACTCAGCCACTCAGCTACTCAGCCACTCAGCTACTGAGCGACTCAGCTACTCAGCTACACAGCTACTCAGCTACTCAGCTACTCAGCTACACAACTACTCAGCTACTCAGCGATTCTGCCAATCAGCCAATCAACCAATCATCTACACAACTACTCAGCTACTCAGCTACTCAGCCACTCAGCTACTTAGCTAGTCAGCTACTCAGCTAGTCTACACAACTACTCAGCTATTCAGCTACTCAGCTACTCAGCTACTCAGCTACTCAGCTACTCAGCCACTCAGCTACTCAGCCACTCAGCTACTGAGCGACTCAGCTACTCAGCTACTCATCTACTCAGCTACTCATCTACTCAGCTACTCAGCCACTGAGCCACACAGCCACTCAGCTACACAGCTATTCAGCTACTCAGCTAGTCAGGTACTCAGCTACTCATCCACTCAGCCAATCAGATACTCAGCTACTCAGCTACTCAGGTACTCAGCTACTCATCTACTCACCTACTCTTATACTCAGCTACACAGCTACTCAGATACTCAGCTACTCAGCTACTCAGCCACACAGCTACACAGCTACTAATCTACTCAGCCACTCAACCAATCATCTACTCATCTACTCAGCCACTTAGCTACTCAGCTACTCAGCTACTCAGCCACTCAGCTACTCAGCTACTCAGCTACTCTGCTACTCAGCTACTCAGCTACTCAGCTACTCAGCTACTCATCTACTCAGCTACTCATCTACTCAGCTACTCAGCCACTGAGCCACACAGCCACTCAGCTACACAGCTATTCAGCTACTCAGCTAGTCAGGTACTCAGCTACTCATCCACTCAGCCAATCAGATACTCAGCTACTCAGCTACTCAGGTACTCAGCTACTCATCTACTCACCTACTCTTATACTCAGCTACACAGCTACTCAGATACTCAGCTACTCAGCTACTCAGCCACACAGCTACACAGCTACTAATCTACTCAGCCACTCAACCAATCATCTACTCATCTACTCAGCCACTTAGCTACTCAGCTACTCAGCTACTCAGCCACTCAGCTACACAACTACTCAGCTACTCTGCGATTCTGCCAATCAGCCAATCAACCAATCATCTACTCATCTACTCAGCCACTTAGCTACTCAGCTACTCAGCTACTCAGCCACTCAGCTACTCAGCCACTCAGCTACTGAGCGACTCAGCTACTCAGCTACACAGCTACTCAGCTACTCAGCTACTCAGCTACACAACTACTCAGCTACTCAGCGATTCTGCCAATCAGCCAATCAACCAATCATCTACACAACTACTCAGCTACTCAGCTACTCAGCCACTCAGCTACTTAGCTAGTCAGCTACTCAGCTAGTCTACACAACTACTCAGCTATTCAGCTACTCAGCTACTCAGCTACTCAGCTACTCAGCTACTCAGCCACTCAGCTACTCAGCCACTCAGCTACTGAGCGACTCAGCTACTCAGCTACTCATCTACTCAGCTACTCATCTACTCAGCTACTCAGCCACTGAGCCACACAGCCACTCAGCTACACAGCTATTCAGCTACTCAGCTAGTCAGGTACTCAGCTACTCATCCACTCAGCCAATCAGATACTCAGCTACTCAGCTACTCAGGTACTCAGCTACTCATCTACTCACCTACTCTTATACTCAGCTACACAGCTACTCAGATACTCAGCTACTCAGCTACTCAGCCACACAGCTACACAGCTACTAATCTACTCAGCCACTCAACCAATCATCTACTCATCTACTCAGCCACTTAGCTACTCAGCTACTCTGCTACTCAGCTACTCAGCTACTCAGCTACTCAGCTACTCATCTACTCAGCTACTCATCTACTCAGCTACTCATCCACTCAGCCACACAGCCACTCAGCTACACAGCTACTCAGCTACTCAGGTACTCAGGTACTCAGCTACTCATCCACTCAGCCAATCAGATACTCAGCTACTCAGCTACTCATCTACTCAGCTACTCAGCTACACAACTACTCAGCTACTCAGCCACTCAGCCACTCAGCCACTCAGCTACTTAGCTAGTCAGCTACTCAGCTAGTCAGCTACTCATCTAGTCAGCTACACAGCAACTCAGCTACACAACTACTCAGCTACTCAGATACTCAGCCACTCAGCATCTCAGCCACTCAGCCACTCAGCTTCTGAGCAACTCAGATACTCAGCTACGTAGCTACTCACCTACTCACCTACACAGCTACTCAGCTATTAAGCTACTCAGCTAGTCAGCTACACAGCTAGTCAGCTACTCACCTACTCAGCTACTCAGCTACACAACTACTCAGCTACTCAGCTACTCAGTTACTCAGTTACTCAGCTACTCAGCAACTCAGCTACTCAGCTACTTAGCTAATCAGCTACTCCGCTACTCAGCTACTCAGCGACACAGCTACTCAGCTACACAGCTACTCAGCTACTCAGCTACACAGCTACTCAGCTACTCAGCTACTCAGTTACTCAGTTACTCAGCTACTCAGCAACACAGCTACTCAGCTACTCAGCTAATCAGCTACACCGCTACTCAGCTACTCAGCGACACAGCTACTCTGCTACACAACTACTCATCTACTCAGCTACTCAGCCACTCAGCTACTCATCTAATCAGCTACTCAGATTCTCAGCCACTCAGCATCTCAGCCACTCAGCCACTCAGCTTCTGAGCTACTCAGATACTCAGCTACGTAGCTACTCACCTACTCAGCTACACAGCTACTCAGCTATTAAGCTACTCAGCTAGTCAGCTACTCACCTACTCACCTACTCAGCTACTCAGCTACTCAGCTACACAACTACTCAGCTATTCAGCTACTCAGCTACTCAGCTACTCAGCTACTCAGCTACTCAGCTACTCTGCTACTCAGCTACTCAGCTACTCAGCTACTCATCTACTCAGCTACTCAGCCACTGAGCCACACAGCCACTCTGCTACACAGCTATTCAGCTACTCAGCTAGTCAGGTACTCAGCTACTCATCCACTCAGCCATTCAGATACTCAGCTACTCAGCTACTCAGGTACTCAGCTACTCATCTACTCACCTACTCTTATACTCAGCTACACAGCTACTCAGATACTCAGCTACTCAGCTACTCAGCCACACAGCTACACAGCTACTAATCTACTCAGCCACTCAACCAATCATCTACTCATCTACTCAGCCACTTAGCTACTCAGCTAATCAGCTACACCGCTACTCTGCTACTCAGCGACACAGCTACTCTGCTACACAACTACTCATCTACTCAGCTACTCAGCCACTCAGCTACTCATCTAATCAGCTACTCAGATTCTCAGCCACTCAGCATCTCAGCCACTCAGCCACTCAGCTTCTGAGCTACTCAGATACTCAGCTACGTAGCTACTCACCTACTCAGCTACACAGCTACTCAGCTATTAAGCTACTCAGCTAGTCAGCTACTCACCTACTCACCTACTCAGCTACTCAGCTACTCAGCTACACAACTACTCAGCTATTCAGCTACTCAGCTACTCAGCTACTCAGCTACTCAGCTACTCAGCTACTCTGCTACTCAGCTACTCAGCTACTCAGCTACTCATCTACTCAGCTACTCAGCCACTGAGCCACACAGCCACTCAGCTACACAGCTATTCAGCTACTCAGCTAGTCAGGTACTCAGCTACTCATCCACTCAGCCATTCAGATACTCAGCTACTCAGCTACTCAGGTACTCAGCTACTCATCTACTCACCTACACTTATACTCAGCTACACAGCTACTCAGATACTCAGCTACTCAGCTACTCAGCCACACAGCTACACAGCTACTAATCTACTCAGCCACTCAACCAATCATCTACTCATCTACTCAGCCACTTAGCTACTCAGCTACTCAGCTACTCAGCCACTCAGCTACTCAGCCACTCAGCTACTGAGCGACTCAGCTACTCAGCTACACAGCTACTCAGCTACTCAGCTACTCAGCCAATCAGCTACTCAGCCACTCAGCTACTGAGCGACTCAGCTACTCAGCTACACAGCTACTCAGCTACTCAGCTACACAACTACTCAGCTACTCAGCTACTCAGCTACTCAGCTACTCAGCTACTCAGCAACTCAGCTACTCAGCTACACAGCTACTCAGCTACTCATCTACTCAGCTACTCAGATACTCAGCCACTCAGCATCTCAGCCACTCAGCCACTCAGCTTCTGAGCTACTCAGATACTCAGGTACTCAGCTACTCATCTACTCACCTACTCATATACTCAGCTACACAGCTGCTCAGATACTCAGCTACTCAGCTACTCAGCTACACAGCTACTCAGCTACTAATCTACTCAGCCACTCAAACAATCTTCTACTCAGCTACTCAGCCACTCAGCTACTCAGCTACTCAGCTACTCAGCTACTCAGCAACTCAGCTACACAACTACTCAGCTACTCAGCTACTCAGCCACTCAGCCACTCAGCTACTCATCTACACATCCACTCAGCCACTCAGCCACTCAGCTACTCAGCTACTCAGCTACACAACTACTCATCTACTCAGCTACTCAGCCACTCAGCTACTCATCTACTCAGCTACTCAGATACTCAGCCACTCAGCCACTCAGCTTCTGAGCTGTTCAGATACTCAGCTACGTAGCTGCTCACCTACTCAGCTACACAGCTACTGACCTACTCAGCTACTCAGCTTCTCAGCTACACAACTACTCAGCTATTCAGCTACTCAGCTACTCAGCTACTCTGCTACTCAGCTACTCAGCTACTCAGCTACTCTGCTACTCAGCTACTCAGGTACTCAGCTACTCATCTACTCACCTACTCATATACTCAGCTACATAGCTGCTCAGATACTCAGCTACACAGCTACTCAGCTACTCAGCTACACAGCTACTCAGCTACTCAGCTACTCAGTTACTCAGTTACTCAGCTACTCAGCAACTCAGCTACTCAGCTACTCAGCTAATCAGCTACTCCGCTACTCAGCTACTCAGCGACACAGCTACTCTGCTACACAACTACTCATCTACTCAGCTACTCAGCCACTCAGCTACTCATCTAATCAGCTACTCAGATTCTCAGCCACTCAGCATCTCAGCCACTCAGCCACTCAGCTTCTGAGCTACTCAGATACTCAGCTACGTAGCTACTCACCTACTCAGCTACACAGCTACTCAGCTATTAAGCTGCTCAGCTAGTCAGCTACACAGCTAGTCAGCTACTCACCTACTCACCTACTCAGCTACTCAGCTACTCAGCTACACAACTACTCAGCTATTCAGCTACTCAGCTACTCAGCTACTCAGCTACTCAGCTACTCAGCTACTCTGCTACTCAGCTACTCAGCTACTCAGCTACTCATCTACTCAGCTACTCATCTACTCAGCTACTCAGCCACTGAGACACACAGCCACTCAGCTACACAGCTATTCAGCTACCCAGCTAGTCAGGTACTCAGCTACTCATCCACTCAGACAATCAGATACTCAGCTACTCAGCTACTCAGGTACTCAGCTACTCATCTACTCACCTACTCTTATACTCAGCTACACAGCTACTCAGATACTCAGCTACTCAGCTACTCAGCCACACAGCTACACAGCTACTAATCTACTCAGCCACTCAACCAATCATCTACTCATCTACTCAGCCACTTAGCTACTCAGCTACTCATCCACTCAGCCAATCAGATACTCAGCAACTCAGCTACTCAGCTACTCAGCTAATCAGCTACACCGCTACTCAGCTACTCAGCGACACAGCTACTCTGCTACACAACTACTCATCTACTCAGCTACTCAGCCACTCAGCTACTCATCTAATCAGCTACTCAGATTCTCAGCCACTCAGCATCTCAGCCACTCAGCCACTCAGCTTCTGAGCTACTCAGATACTCAGCTACGTAGCTACTCACCTACTCAGCTACACAGCTACTCAGCTATTAAGCTACTCAGCTAGTCAGCTACTCACCTACTCACCTACTCAGCTACTCAGCTACTCAGCTACACAACTACTCAGCTATTCAGCTACTCAGCTACTCAGCTACTCAGCTACTCAGCTACTCAGCTACTCTGCTACTCAGCTACTCAGCTACTCAGCTACTCATCTACTCAGCTACTCAGCCACTGAGCCACACAGCCACTCAGCTACACAGCTATTCAGCTACTCAGCTAGTCAGGTACTCAGCTACTCATCCACTCAGCCATTCAGATACTCAGCTACTCAGCTACTCAGGTACTCAGCTACTCATCTACTCACCTACACTTATACTCAGCTACACAGCTACTCAGATACTCAGCTACTCAGCTACTCAGCCACACAGCTACACAGCTACTAATCTACTCAGCCACTCAACCAATCATCTACTCATCTACTCAGCCACTTAGCTACTCAGCTACTCAGCTACTCAGCCACTCAGCTACTCAGCCACTCAGCTACTGAGCGACTCAGCTACTCAGCTACACAGCTACTCAGCTACTCAGCTACTCAGCCAATCAGCTACTCAGCCACTCAGCTACTGAGCGACTCAGCTACTCAGCTACACAGCTACTCAGCTACTCAGCTACACAACTACTCAGCTACTCAGCTACTCAGCTACTCAGCTACTCAGCTACTCAGCAACTCAGCTACTCAGCTACACAGCTACTCAGCTACTCATCTACTCAGCTACTCAGATACTCAGCCACTCAGCATCTCAGCCACTCAGCCACTCAGCTTCTGAGCTACTCAGATACTCAGGTACTCAGCTACTCATCTACTCACCTACTCATATACTCAGCTACACAGCTGCTCAGATACTCAGCTACTCAGCTACTCAGCTACACAGCTACTCAGCTACTAATCTACTCAGCCACTCAAACAATCTTCTACTCAGCTACTCAGCCACTCAGCTACTCAGCTACTCAGCTACTCAGCTACTCAGCAACTCAGCTACACAACTACTCAGCTACTCAGCTACTCAGCCACTCAGCCACTCAGCTACTCATCTACACATCCACTCAGCCACTCAGCCACTCAGCTACTCAGCTACTCAGCTACACAACTACTCATCTACTCAGCTACTCAGCCACTCAGCTACTCATCTACTCAGCTACTCAGATACTCAGCCACTCAGCCACTCAGCTTCTGAGCTGTTGAGATACTCAGCTACGTAGCTGCTCACCTACTCAGCTACACAGCTACTGACCTACTCAGCTACTCAGCTTCTCAGCTACACAACTACTCAGCTATTCAGCTACTCAGCTACTCAGCTACTCTGCTACTCAGCTACTCAGCTACTCAGCTACTCTGCTACTCAGCTACTCAGGTACTCAGCTACTCATCTACTCACCTACTCATATACTCAGCTACATAGCTGCTCAGATACTCAGCTACACAGCTACTCAGCTACTCAGCTACACAGCTACTCAGCTACTCAGCTACTCAGTTACTCAGTTACTCAGCTACTCAGCAACTCAGCTACTCAGCTACTCAGCTAATCAGCTACTCCGCTACTCAGCTACACAGCGACACAGCTACTCTGCTACACAACTACTCATCTACTCAGCTACTCAGCCACTCAGCTACTCATCTAATCAGCTACTCAGATTCTCAGCCACTCAGCATCTCAGCCACTCAGCCACTCAGCTTCTGAGCTACTCAGATACTCAGCTACGTAGCTACTCACCTACTCAGCTACACAGCTACTCAGCTATTAAGCTACTCAGCTAGTCAGCTACACAGCTAGTCAGCTACTCACCTACTCACCTACTCAGCTACTCAGCTACTCAGCTACACAACTACTCAGCTATTCAGCTACTCAGCTACTCAGCTACTCAGCTACTCAGCTACTCAGCTACTCTGCTACTCAGCTACTCAGCTACTCAGCTACTCATCTACTCAGCTACTCATCTACTCAGCTACTCAGCCACTGAGACACACAGCCACTCAGCTACACAGCTATTCAGCTACCCAGCTAGTCAGGTACTCAGCTACTCATCCACTCAGCCAATCAGATACTCAGCTACTCAGCTACTCAGGTACTCAGCTACTCATCTACTCACCTACTCTTATACTCAGCTACACAGCTACTCAGATACTCAGCTACTCAGCTACTCAGCCACACAGCTACACAGCTACTAATCTACTCAGCCACTCAACCAATCATCTACTCATCTACTCAGCCACTTAGCTACTCAGCTACTCATCCACTCAGCCAATCAGATACTCAGCAACTCAGCTACTCAGCTACTCAGCTAATCAGCTACACCGCTACTCAGCTACTCAGCGACACAGCTACTCTGCTACACAACTACTCATCTACTCAGCTACTCAGCCACTCAGCTACTCATCTAATCAGCTACTCAGATTCTCAGCCACTCAGCATCTCAGCCACTCAGCCACTCAGCTTCTGAGCTACTCAGATACTCAGCTACGTAGCTACTCACCTACTCAGCTACACAGCTACTCAGCTATTAAGCTACTCAGCTAGTCAGCTACTCACCTACTCACCTACTCAGCTACTCAGCTACTCAGCTACACAACTACTCAGCTATTCAGCTACTCAGCTACTCAGCTACTCAGCTACTCAGCTACTCTGCTACTCAGCTACTCAGCTACTCAGCTACTCATCTACTCAGCTACTCAGCCACTGAGCCACACAGCCACTCAGCTACACAGCTATTCAGCTACTCAGCTAGTCAGGTACTCAGCTACTCATCCACTCAGCCATTCAGATACTCAGCTACTCAGCTACTCAGGTACTCAGCTACTCATCTACTCACCTACACTTATACTCAGCTACACAGCTACTCAGATACTCAGCTACTCAGCTACTCAGCCACACAGCTACACAGCTACTAATCTACTCAGCCACTCAACCAATCATCTACTCATCTACTCAGCCACTTACCTACTCAGCTACTCAGCTACTCAGCCACTCAGCTACTCAGCCACTCAGCTACTGAGCGACTCAGCTACTCAGCTACACAGCTACTCAGCTACTCAGCTACTCAGCCACTCAGCTACTCAGCCACTCAGCTACTGAGCGACTCAGCTACTCAGCTACACAGCTACTCAGCTACTCAGCTACTCAGCTACACAACTACTCAGCTACTCAGCTACTCAGCTACTCAGCTACTCAGCTACTCAGCAACTCAGCTACTCAGCTACACAGCTACTCAGCTACTCATCTACTCAGCTACTCAGATACTCAGCCACTCAGCATCTCAGCCACTCAGCCACTCAGCTTCTGAGCTACTCAGATACTCAGGTACTCAGCTACTCATCTACTCACCTACTCATATACTCAGCTACACAGCTGCTCAGATACTCAGCTACTCAGCTACTCAGCTACACAGCTACTCAGCTACTAATCTACTCAGCCACTCAAACAATCTTCTACTCAGCTACTCAGCCACTCAGCTACTCAGCTACTCAGCTACTCAGCTACTCAGCAACTCAGCTACACAACTACTCAGCTACTCAGCTACTCAGCCACTCAGCCACTCAGCTACTCATCTACACATCCACTCAGCCACTCAGCCACTCAGCTACTCAGCTACTCAGCTACACAACTACTCATCTACTCAGCTACTCAGCCACTCAGCTACTCATCTACTCAGCTACTCAGATACTCAGCCACTCAGCCACTCAGCTTCTGAGCTGTTCAGATACTCAGCTACGTAGCTGCTCACCTACTCAGCTACACAGCTACTGACCTACTCAGCTACTCAGCTTCTCAGCTACACAACTACTCAGCTATTCAGCTACTCAGCTACTCAGCTACTCTGCTACTCAGCTACTCAGCTACTCAGCTACTCTGCTACTCAGCTACTCAGGTACTCAGCTACTCATCTACTCACCTACTCATATACTCAGCTACACAGCTGCTCAGATACTCAGCTACACAGCTACTCAGCTACTCAGCTACACAGCTACTCAGCTACTCAGCTACTCAGTTACTCAGTTACTCAGCTACTCAGCAACTCAGCTACTCAGCTACTCAGCTAATCAGCTACTCCGCTACTCAGCTACTCAGCGACACAGCTACTCTGCTACACAACTACTCATCTACTCAGCTACTCAGCCACTCAGCTACTCATCTAATCAGCTACTCAGATTCTCAGCCACTCAGCATCTCAGCCACTCAGCCACTCAGCTTCTGAGCTACTCAGATACTCAGCTACGTAGCTACTCACCTACTCAGCTACACAGCTACTCAGCTATTAAGCTACTCAGCTAGTCAGCTACACAGCCAGTCAGCTACTCACCTACTCACCTACTCAGCTACTCAGCTACTCAGCTACACAACTACTCAGCTATTCAGCTACTCAGCTACTCAGCTACTCAGCTACTCAGCTACTCAGCTACTCTGCTACTCAGCTACTCAGCTACTCAGCTACTCATCTACTCAGCTACTCATCTACTCAGCTACTCAGCCACTGAGCCATACAGCCACTCAGCTACACAGCTATTCAGCTACTCAGCTAGTCAGGTACTCAGCTACTCATCCACTCAGCCAATCAGATACTCAGCTACTCAGCTACTCAGGTACTCAGCTACTCATCTACTCACCTACTCTTATACTCAGCTACACAGCTACTCAGATACTCAGCTACTCAGCTACTCAGCCACACAGCTACACAGCTACTAATCTACTCAGCCACTCAACCAATCATCTACTCATCTACTCAGCCACTTAGCTACTCAGCTACTCAGCTACTCAGCCACTCAGCTACTCAGCCACTCAGCTACTGAGCGACTCAGCTACTCAGCTACACAGCTACTCAGCTACTCAGCTACTCAGCTACACAACTACTCAGCTACTCAGCGATTCTGCCAATCAGCCAATCAACCAATCATCTACACAACTACTCAGCTACTCAGCTACTCAGCCACTCAGCTACTTAGCTAGTCAGCTACTCAGCTAGTCTACACAACTACTCAACTATTCAGCTACTCAGCTACTCAGCTACTCTGCTACTCAGCTACTCAGCTACTCAGCTACTCAGCTACTCATCTACTCAGCTACTCATCTACTCAGCTACTCATCCACTCAGCCACACAGCCACTCAGCTACACAGCTACTCAGCTACTCAGGTACTCAGGTACTCAGCTACTCATCCACTCAGCCAATCAGATACTCAGCTACTCAGCTACTCATCTACTCAGCTACTCAGCTACACAACTACTCAGCTACTCAGCCCCTCAGCCACTCAGCCACTCAGCTACTTAGCTAGTCAGCTACTCAGCTAGTCAGCTACTCATCTAGTCAGCTACACAGCAACTCAGCTACACAACTACTCAGCTACTCAGATACTCAGCTACTCAGCTACACAGCTACTAAGCTACTAATCTACTCAGCCACTCAGTCACTCAACCAATCATCTACACAGCTTCTCAGCTACTCAGCCACTCAGCCACTCAGCTACTCAGCTACTCTGCTACTCAGCTACTCAGGTACTCAGCTACTCATCTACTCACCTACTCATATACTCAGCTACACAGCTGCTCAGATACTCAGCTACACAGCTACTCAGCTACACAGCTACTCAGCTACTCAGCTACTCAGCTACTCAGCTACTCAGCTACTCTGCTACTCAGCTACTCAGCTACTCAGCTACTCATCTACTCAGCTACTCATCTACTCAGCTACTCAGCCACTGAGCCACACAGCCACTCAGCTACACAGCTATTCAGCTACTCAGCTAGTCAGGTACTCAGCTACTCATCCACTCAGCCAATCAGATACTCAGCTACTCAGCTACTCAGGTACTCAGCTACTCATCTACTCACCTACTCTTATACTCAGCTACACAGCTACTCAGATACTCAGCTACTCAGCTACTCAGCCACACAGCTACACAGCTACTAATCTACTCAGCCACTCAACCAATCATCTACCCATCTACTCAGCCACTTAGCTACTCAGCTACTCAGCTACTCAGCCACTCAGCTACTCAGCCACTCAGCTACTGAGCGACTCAGCTACTCAGCTACTCATCTACTCAGCTACTCATCTACTCAGCTACTCAGCCACTGAGCCACACAGCCACTCAGCTACACAGCTATTCAGCTACTCAGCTAGTCAGGTACTCAGCTACTCATCCACTCAGCCAATCAGATACTCAGCTACTCAGATACTCAGGTACTCAGCTACTCATCTACTCACCTACTCTTATACTCAGCTACACAGCTACTCAGATACTCAGCTACTCAGCTACTCAGCCACACAGCTACACAGCTACTAATCTACTCAGCCACTCAACCAATCATCTACTCATCTACTCAGCCACTTAGCTACTCAGCTACTCAGCTACTCAGCCACTCAGCTACTCAGCCACTCAGCTACTGAGCGACTCAGCTACTCAGCTACACAGCTACTCAGTTACTCAGCTACTCAGCTACACAACTACTCAGCTACTCAGCGATTCTGCCAATCAGCCAATCAACCAATCATCTACACAACTACTCAGCTACTCAGCTACTCAGCCACTCAGCTACTTAGCTAGTCAGCTACTCAGCTAGTCTACACAACTACTCAGCTATTCAGCTACACAGCTACTCAGCTACTCTGCTACTCAGCTACTCAGCTACTCAGCTACTCAGCTACTCATCTACTCAGCTACTCATCTACTCAGCTACTCATCCACTCAGCCACACAGCCACTCAGCTACACAGCTACTCAGCTACTCAGGTACTCAGGTACTCAGCTACTCATCCACTCAGCCAATCAGATACTCAGCTACTCAGCTACTCATCTACTCAGCTACTCAGCTACACAACTACTCAGCTACTCAGCCTCTCAGCCACTCAGCCACTCAGCTACTTAGCTAGTCAGCTACTCAGCTAGTCAGCTACTCATCTAGTCAGCTACTCAGCAACTCAGCTACACAACTACTCAGCTACTCAGATACTCAGCTACTCAGCTACACAGCTACTAAGCTACTAATCTACTCAGCCACTCAGTCACTCAACCAATCATCTACACAGCTTCTCAGCTACTCAGCCACTCAGCCACTCAGCTACTCAGCTACTCTGCTACTCAGCTACTCAGGTACTCAGCTACTCATCTACTCACCTACTCATATACTCAGCTACACAGCTGCTCAGCTACTCAGCTACTCAGCTACTCAGCTACTCAGCTACTCAGCTACTCTGCTACTCAGCTACTCAGCTACTCAGCTACTCATCTACTCAGCTACTCATCTACTCAGCTACTCAGCCACTGAGCCACACAGCCACTCAGCTACACAGCTATTCAGCTACTCAGCTAGTCAGGTACTCAGCTACTCATCCACTCAGCCAATCAGATACTCAGCTACTCAGCTACTCAGGTACTCAGCTACTCATCTACTCACCTACTCTTATACTCAGCTACACAGCTACTCAGATACTCAGCTACTCAGCTACTCAGCCACACAGCTACACAGCTACTAATCTACTCAGCCACTCAACCAATCATCTACTCATCTACTCAGCCACTTAGCTACTCAGCTACTCAGCTACTCAGCCACTCAGCTACTCAGCCACTCAGCTACTGAGCGACTCAGCTACTCAGCTACACAGCTACTCAGCTACTCAGCTACACAACTACTCAGCTACTCAGCGATTCTGCCAATCAGCCAATCAACCAATCATCTACACAACTACTCAGCTACTCAGCTACTCAGCCACTCAGCTACTTAGCTAGTCAGCTACTCAGCTAGTCTACACAACTACTCAGCTATTCAGCTACTCAGCTACTCAGCTACTCTGCTACTCAGCTAATCAGCTACTCAGCTACTCAGCTACTCATCTACTCAGCTACTCATCTACTCAGCTACTCATCCACTCAGCCACACAGCCACTCAGCTACACAGCTACTCAGCTACTCAGGTACTCAGGTACTCAGCTACTCATCCACTCAGCCAATCAGATACTCAGCTACACAGCTACTCAGCTACTCAGCTACTCAGCTACACAACTACTCAGCTACTCAGCTACTCAGCTACTCAGCTACTCAGCTACTCAGCAACTCAGCTACTCAGCTACACAGCTACTCAGCTACTCATCTACTCAGCTACTCAGATACTCAGCCACTCAGCATCTCAGCCACTCAGCCACTCAGCTTCTGAGCTACTCAGATACTCAGGTACTCAGCTACTCATCTACTCACCTACTCATATACTCAGCTACACAGCTGCTCAGATACTCAGCTACTCAGCTACTCAGCTACACAGCTACTCAGCTACTAATCTACTCAGCCACTCAAACAATCTTCTACTCAGCTACTCAGCTACTCAGCTACTCAGCTACTCAGCTACTCAGCAACTCAGCTACACAACTACTCAGCTACTCAGCTACTCAGCCACTCAGCCACTCAGCTACTCATCTACACATCCACTCAGCCACTCAGCCACTCAGCTACTCAGCTACTCAGCTACACAACTACTCATCTACTCAGCTACTCAGCCACTCAGCTACTCATCTACTCAGCTACTCAGATACTCAGCCACTCAGCATCTCAGCCACCCAGCCACTCAGCTTCTGAGCTGCTCAGATACTCAGCTACGTAGCTACTCACCTACTCAGCTGCACAGCTACTCACCTACTCAGCTACACAGCTACTCAGCTACTCAGCTACTCAGTTACTCAGTTACTCAGCTACTCAGCAACTCAGCTACTCAGCTACTCAGCTAATCAGCTACTCCGCTACTCAGCTACTCAGCGACACAGCTACTCTGCTACACAACTACTCATCTACTCAGCTACTCAGCCACTCAGCTACTCATCTAATCAGCTACTCAGATTCTCAGCCACTCAGCATCTCAGCCACTCAGCCACTCAGCTTCTGAGCTACTCAGATACTCAGCTACGTAGCTACTCACCTACTCAGCTACACAGCTACTCAGCTATTAAGCTACTCAGCTAGTCAGCTACACAGCTAGTCAGCTACTCACCTACTCACCTACTCAGCTACTCAGCTACTCAGCTACACAACTACTCAGCTATTCAGCTAATCAGCTACGCAGCTACTCAGCTACTCAGCTACTCAGCTACTCAGCTAGTCAGGTACTCAGCTACTCATCCACTCAGCCAATCAGATACTCAGCTACTCAGCTACTCAGGTACTCAGCTACTCATCTACTCACCTACTCTTATACTCAGCTACACAGCTACTCAGATACTCAGCTACTCAGCTACTCAGCCACACAGCTACACAGCTACTAATCTACTCAGCCACTCAACCAATCATCTACTCATCTACTCAGCCACTTAGCTACTCAGCTACTCAGCTACTCAGCCACTCAGCTACTCAGCCACTCAGCTACTGAGTGACTCAGCTACTCAGCTACACAGCTACTCAGCTACTCACCTACTCAGCTACACAACTACTCAGCTACTCAGCGATTCTGCCAATCAGCCAATCAACCAATCATCTACACAACTACTCAGCTACTCAGCTACTCAGACACTCAGCTACTTAGCTAGTCAGCTACTCAGCTAGTCTACACAACTACTCAGCTATTCAGCTACTCAGCTACTCAGCTACTCTGCTACTCAGCTACTCAGCTACTCAGCTACTCAGCTACTCATCTACTCAGCTACTCATCTACTCAGCTACTCATCCACTCAGCCACACAGCCACTCAGCTACACAGCTACTCAGCTACTCAGGTACTCAGGTACTCAGCTACTCATCCACTCAGCCAATCAGATACTCAGCTACTCAGCTACTCATCTACTCAGCTACTCAGCTACACAACTACTCAGCTACTCAGCCTCTCAGCCACTCAGCCACTCAGCTACTTAGCTAGTCAGCTACTCAGCTAGTCAGCTACTCATCTAGTCAGCTACACAGCAACTCAGCTACACAACTACTCAGCTACTCAGATACTCAGCTACTCAGCTACACAGCTACTAAGCTACTAATCTACTCAGCCACTCAGTCACTCAACCAATCATCTACACAGCTTCTCAGCTACTCAGCCACTCAGCCACTCAGCTACTCAGCTACTCTGCTACTCATCTACTCAGGTACTCAGCTACTCATCTACTCACCTACTCATATACTCAGCTACGCAGCTGCTCAGATACTCAGCTACACAGCTACTCAGCTACACAGCTACACAGCTACTCAGCTACTCAGCTACTCAGCTACTCAGCTACTCAGCTACTCTGCTACTCAGCTACTCAGCTACTCAGCTACTCAGCTACTCATCTACTCAGCTACTCATCTACTCAGCTACTCAGCCACTGAGCCACACAGCCACTCAGCTACACAGCTATTCAGCTACTCAGCTAGTCAGGTACTCAGCTACTCATCCACTCAGCCAATCAGATACTCAGCTACTCAGCTACTCAGGTACTCAGCTACTCATCTACTCACCTACTCTTATACTCAGCTACACAGCTACTCAGATACTCAGCTACTCAGCTACTCAGCCACACAGCTACACAGCTACTAATCTACTCAGCCACTCAACCAATCATCTACTCATCTACTCAGCCACTTAGCTACTCAGCTACTCAGCTACTCAGCCACTCAGCTACACAACTACTCAGCTACTCAGCGATTCTGCCAATCAGCCAATGAACCAATCATCTACTCATCTACTCAGCCACTTAGCTACTCAGCTACTCAGCTACTCAGCCACTCAGCTACTCAGCCACTCAGCTACTGAGCGACTCAGCTACTCAGCTACACAGCTACTCAGCTACTCAGCTACTCAGCTACACAACTACTCAGCTACTCAGCGATTCTGCCAATCAGCCAATCAACCAATCATCTACACAACTACTCAGCTACTCAGCTACTCAGCCACTCAGCTACTTAGCTAGTCAGCTACTCAGCTAGTCTACACCACTACTCAGCTATTCAGCTACTCAGCTACTCAGCTACTCAGCTACTCAGCTACTCAGCCACTCAGCTACTCAGCCACTCAGCTACTGAGCGACTCAGCTACTCAGCTACTCATCTACTCAGCTACTCATCTACTCAGCTACTCAGCCACTGAGCCACACAGCCACTCAGCTACACAGCTATTCAGCTACTCAGCTAGTCAGGTACTCAGCTACTCATCCACTCAGCCAATCAGATACTCAGCTACTCAGCTACTCAGGTACTCAGCTACTCATCTACTCACCTACTCTTATACTCAGCTACACAGCTACTCAGATACTCAGCTACTCAGCTACTCAGCCACACAGCTACACAGCTACTAATCTACTCAGCCACTCAACCAATCATCTACTCATCTACTCAGCCACTTAGCTACTCAGCTACTCAGCTACTCAGCCACTCAGCTACTCAGCTACTCAGCTACTCTGCTACTCAGCTACTCAGCTACTCAGCTACTCAGCTACTCATCTACTCAGCTACTCATCTACTCAGCTACTCAGCCACTGAGCCACACAGCCACTCAACTACACAGCTATTCAGCTACTCAGCTAGTCAGGTACTCAGCTACTCATCCACTCAGCCAATCAGATACTCAGCTACTCAGCTACTCAGGTACTCAGCTACTCATCTACTCACCTACTCTTATACTCAGCTACACAGCTACTCAGATACTCAGCTACTCAGCTACTCAGCCACACAGCTACACAGCTACTAATCTACTCAGCCACTCAACCAATCATCTACTCATCTACTCAGCCACTTAGCTACTCAGCTACTCAGCTACTCAGCCACTCAGCTACACAACTACTCAGCTACTCTGCGATTCTGCCAATCAGCCAATCAACCAATCATCTACTCATCTACTCAGCCACTTAGCTACTCAGCTACTCAGCTACTCAGCCACTCAGCTACTCAGCCACTCAGCTACTGAGCGACTCAGCTACTCAGCTACACAGCTACTCAGCTACTCAGCTACTCAGCTACACAACTACTCAGCTACTCAGCGATTCTGCCAATCAGCCAATCAACCAATCATCTACACAACTACTCAGCTACTCAGCTACTCAGCCACTCAGCTACTTAGCTAGTCAGCTACTCAGCTAGTCTACACAACTACTCAGCTATTCAGCTACTCAGCTACTCAGCTACTCAGCTACTCAGCTACTCAGCCACTCAGCTACTCAGCCACTCAGCTACTGAGCGACTCAGCTACTCAGCTACTCATCTACTCAGCTACTCATCTACTCAGCTACTCAGCCACTGAGCCACACAGCCACTCAGCTACACAGCTATTCAGCTACTCAGCTAGTCAGGTACTCAGCTACTCATCCACTCAGCCAATCAGATACTCAGCTACTCAGCTACTCAGGTACTCAGCTACTCATCTACTCACCTACTCTTATACTCAGCTACACAGCTACTCAGATACTCAGCTACTCAGCTACTCAGCCACACAGCTACACAGCTACTAATCTACTCAGCCACTCAACCAATCATCTACTCATCTACTCAGCCACTTAGCTACTCAGCTACTCAGCTACTCAGCCACTCAGCTACACAACTACTCAGCTACTCAGCGATTCTGCCAATCAGCCAATCAACCAATCATCTACTCATCTACTCAGCCACTTAGCTACTCAGCTACTCAGCTACTCAGCCACTCAGCTACTCAGCCACTCAGCTACTGAGCGACTCAGCTACTCAGCTACACAGCTACTCAGCTACTCAGCTACTCAGCTACACAACTACTCAGCTACTCAGCGATTCTGCCAATCAGCCAATCAACCAATCATCTACACAACTACTCAGCTACTCAGCTACTCAGCCACTCAGCTACTTAGCTAGTCAGCTACTCAGCTAGTCTACACAACTACTCAGCTATTCAGCTACTCAGCTACTCAGCTACTCAGCTACTCAGCTACTCAGCCACTCAGCTACTCAGCCACTCAGCTACTGAGCGACTCAGCTACTCAGCTACTCATCTACTCAGCTACTCATCTACTCAGCTACTCAGCCACTGAGCCACACAGCCACTCAGCTACACAGCTATTCAGCTACTCAGCTAGTCAGGTACTCAGCTACTCATCCACTCAGCCAATCAGATACTCAGCTACTCAGCTACTCAGGTACTCAGCTACTCATCTACTCACCTACTCTTATACTCAGCTACACAGCTACTCAGATACTCAGCTACTCAGCTACTCAGCCACACAGCTACACAGCTACTAATCTACTCAGCCACTCAACCAATCATCTACTCATCTACTCAGCCACTTAGCTACTCAGCTACTCAGCTACTCAGCCACTCAGCTACTCAGCTACTCAGCTACTCTGCTACTCAGCTACTCAGCTACTCAGCTACTCAGCTACTCATCTACTCAGCTACTCATCTACTCAGCTACTCAGCCACTGAGCCACACAGCCACTCAACTACACAGCTATTCAGCTACTCAGCTAGTCAGGTACTCAGCTACTCATCCACTCAGCCAATCAGATACTCAGCTACTCAGCTACTCAGGTACTCAGCTACTCATCTACTCACCTACTCTTATACTCAGCTACACAGCTACTCAGATACTCAGCTACTCAGCTACTCAGCCACACAGCTACACAGCTACTAATCTACTCAGCCACTCAACCAATCATCTACTCATCTACTCAGCCACTTAGCTACTCAGCTACTCAGCTACTCAGCCACTCAGCTACACAACTACTCAGCTACTCTGCGATTCTGCCAATCAGCCAATCAACCAATCATCTACTCATCTACTCAGCCACTTAGCTACTCAGCTACTCAGCTACTCAGCCACTCAGCTACTCAGCCACTCAGCTACTGAGCGACTCAGCTACTCAGCTACACAGCTACTCAGCTACTCAGCTACTCAGCTACACAACTACTCAGCTACTCAGCGATTCTGCCAATCAGCCAATCAACCAATCATCTACACAACAGCTCAGCTACTCAGCTACTCAGCCACTCAGCTACTTAGCTAGTCAGCTACTCAGCTAGTCTACACAACTACTCAGCTATTCAGCTACTCAGCTACTCAGCTACTCAGCTACTCAGCTACTCAGCCACCCAGCTACTCAGCCACTCAGCTACTGAGCGACTCAGCTACTCAGCTACTCATATACTCAGCTACTCATATACTCAGCTACTCATCTACTCAGCTACTCAGCCACTGAGCCACACAGCCACTCAGCTACACAGCTATTCAGCTACTCAGCTAGTCAGGTACTCAGCTACTCATCCACTCAGCCAATCAGATACTCAGCTACTCAGCTACTCAGGTACTCAGCTACTCATCTACTCACCTACTCTTATACTCAGCTACACAGCTACTCAGATACTCAGCTACTCAGCTACTCAGCCACACAGCTACACAGCTACTAATCTACTCAGCCACTCAACCAATCATCTACTCATCTACTCAGCCACTTAGCTACTCAGCTACTCTGCTACTCAGCTACTCAGCTACTCAGCTACTCAGCTACTCATCTACTCAGCTACTCATCTACTCAGCTACTCATCCACTCAGCCACACAGCCACTCAGCTACACAGCTACTCAGCTACTCAGGTACTCAGGTACTCAGCTACTCATCCACTCAGCCAATCAGATACTCAGCTACTCAGCTACTCATCTACTCAGCTACTCAGCTACACAACTACTCAGCTACTCAGCCACTCAGCCACTCAGCCACTCAGCTACTTAGCTAGTCAGCTACTCAGCTAGTCAGCTACTCATCTAGTCAGCTACACAGCAACTCAGCTACACAACTACTCAGCTACTCAGATACTCAGCTACTCAGCTACACAGCTACTAAGCTACTAATCTACTCAGCCACTCAGTCACTCAACCAATCATCTACACTGCTTCTCAGCTACTCAGCCACTCAGCCACTCAGCTACTCAGCTACTCTGCTACTCAGCTACTCAGGTACTCAGCTACTCATCTACTCACCTACTCATATACTCAGCTACACAGCTGCTCAGATACTCAGCTACACAGCTACTCAGCTACACAGCTACTCAGCTACTCAGCTACTCAGTTACTCAGTTACTCAGCTACTCAGCAACTCAGCTACTCAGCTACTTAGCTAATCAGCTACTCCGCTACTCAGCTACTCAGCGACACAGCTACTCAGCTACACAACTACTCATCTACTCAGCTACTCAGCCACTCAGCTACTCATCTAATCAGCTACTCAGATACTCAGCCACTCAGCATCTCAGCCACTCAGCCACTCAGCTTCTGAGCAACTCAGATACTCAGCTACGTAGCTACTCACCTACTCAGCTACACAGCTACTCAGCTATTAAGCTACTCAGCTAGTCAGCTACACAGCTAGTCAGCTACTCACCTACTCAGCTACTCAGCTACTCAGCTACACAACTACTCAGCTACTCAGCTACTCAGTTACTCAGTTACTCAGCTACTCAGCAACTCAGCTACTCAGCTACTTAGCTAATCAGCTACTCCGCTACTCAGCTACTCAGCGACACAGCTACTCAGCTACACAACTACTCATCTACTCAGCTACTCAGGTACTCAGCTATTCTGCTACTCAGCTACTCAGCTACTCAGCTACTCATCTACTCAGCTACTCATCTACTCAGCTACTCATCCACTCAGCCACACAGCCACTCAGCTACACAGCTACTCAGCTACTCAGGTACTCAGGTACTCAGCTACTCATCCACTCAGCCAATCAGATACTCAGCTACTCAGCTACTCAGGTACTCAGCTACTCATCTACTCAGCTACTCAGAATCTCGGCCGCTCAGCTACTCAGCTACTCAGCACCTCTGCACCTCAGCCACTCAGCTACTCAGCGTCTCTGCCAATCAGCCACTCAGCCAATCATCTACACAGCTACTCAGCTACTCAGCTACACAGCTACTCAGCTACTCAGCTACTCAGTTACTCAGTTACTCAGCTGCTCAGCAACTCAGCTACTCAGCTAACCAGCTAGTCCGCTACTCAGCTACTCAGCCACTCAGCTACTCAGCTACTCACCTACACAGCTACTCAGATACTCAGCTACTCAGCTACTCAGCCACACAGCTACTCAGCTATTAAGCTACTCAGCTAGTCAGCTACACAGCTAGTCAGCTACTCACCTACTCAGCTACTCAGCTACTCAGCTACACAACTACTCAGCTACTCAGCTACTCAGTTACTCAGATACTCAGCTACTCAGCTACTCAGGTACTCAGCTACTCATCTACTCACCTACTCTTATACTCAGCTACACAGCTACTCAGATACTCAGCTACTCAGCTACTCAGCCACACAGCTACTCAGATACTCAGCTACTCAGCTACTCAGCCACACAGCTACTCAGCTATTAAGCTACTCAGCTAGTCAGCTACACAGCTAGTCAGCTACTCACCTACTCAGCTACTCAGCTACTCAGCTACACAACTACTCAGCTACACAGCTACTCAGCTACTCAGCTACTCAGCTACACAACTACTCAGCTACTCAGCGATTCTGCCAATCAGCCAATCAACCAATCATCTTCACAACTACTCAGCTACACAGCTACTCAGCCACTCAGCTACTTAGCTAGTCAGCTACTCAGCTAGTCTACACAACTACTCAGCTATTCAGCTACTCAGCTACTCAGCTACTCTGCTACTCAGCTACTCAGCTACTCAGCTACTCAGCTACTCATCTACTCAGCTACTCATCTACTCAGCTACTCATCCACTCAGCCACACAGCCACTCAGCTACACAGCTACTCAGCTACTCAGGTACTCAGGTACTCAGCTACTCATCCACTCAGCCAATCAGATACTCAGCTACTCAGCTACTCATCTACTCAGCTACTCAGCTCCACAACTACTCAGCTACTCAGCCACTCAGCCACTCAGCCACTCAGCTACTTAGCTAGTCAGCTACTCAGCTAGTCAGCTACTCATCTAGTCAGCTACACAGCAACTCAGCTACACAACTACTCAGCTACTCAGATACTCAGCTACTCAGCTACACAGCTACTAAGCTACTAATCTACTCAGCCACTCAGTCACTCAACCAATCATCTACACAGCTTCTCAGCTACTCAGCCACTCAGCCACTCAGCTACTCAGCTACTCTGCTACTCAGCTACTCAGGTACTCAGCTACTCATCTACTCACCTACTCATATACTCAGCTACACAGCTGCTCAGATACTCAGCTACACAGCTACTCAGCTACACAGCTACTCAGCTACTCAGCTACTCAGTTACTCAGTTACTCAGCTACTCAGCAACTCAGCTACTCAGCTACTTAGCTAATCAGCTACTGCGCTACTCAGCTACTCAGCGACACAGCTACTCAGCTACACAGCTACACAGCTACACAGCTACTCAGCTACTAATCTACTCAGCCAATCAGCTACTCAGCTACTCAGCCACTCAGCTACTCAGCCACTCAGCTACTGAGCGACTCAGCTACTCAGCTACACAGCTACTCAGCTACTCAGCTACTCAGCTACACAGCTACTCAGCTACTCATCTACTCAGCTACTCAGATACTCAGCCACTCAGCATCTCAGCCACTCAGCCACTCAGCTTCTGAGCTACTCAGATACTCAGGTACTCAGCTACTCATCTACTCACCTACTCATATACTCAGCTACACAGCTGCTCAGATACTCAGCTACTCAGCTACTCAGCTACTCAGCTACTCAGCTACTAATCTACTCAGCCACTCAACCAATCTTCTACTCAGCTACTCAGCCACTCAGCTACTCAGCTACTCAGCTACTCAGCTACTCAGCAACTCAGCTACACAACTACTCAGCTACTCAGCTACTCAGCCACTCAGCCACTCAGCTACTCATCTACACATCCACTCAGCCACTCAGCCACTCAGCTACTCAGCTACTCAGCTACACAACTACTCATCTACTCAGCTACTCAGCCACTCAGCTACTCATCTACTCAGCTACTCAGATACTCAACCACTCAGCATCTCAGCCACTCAGCCACTCAGCTTCTGAGCTGCTCAGATACTCAGCTACGTAGCTACTCACCTACTCAGCTACTCAGCTAATCAGCTACTCCGCTACTCAGCTACTCAGCGACACAGCTACTCAGCTACACAACTACTCATCTACTCAGCTACTCAGCCACTCAGCTACTCATCTAACCAGCTTCTCAGATTCTCAGCCACTCAGCATCTCAGCCACTCAGCCACTCAGCTTCTGAGCTACTCAGATACTCAGCTACGTAGCTACTCACCTACTCAGCTACACAGCTACTCAGCTATTAAGCTACTCAGCTAGTCAGCTACACAGCTAGTCAGCTACTCAGCTACTCATCTACTCAGCTACTCATCTACTCAGCTACTCAGCCACTGAGCCACACAGCCACTCAGCTACAAAGCTATTCAGCTACTCAGCTAGTCAGGTACTCAGCTACTCATCCACTCAGCCAATCAGATATTTAGCTACTCAGCTACTCAGCTACTCAGGTACTCAGCTACTCATCTACTCACCTACTCTTATACTCAGCTACACAGCTACTCAGATACTCAGCTACTCAGCTACTCAGCCACACAGCTACTCAGCTATTAAGCTACTCAGCTAGTCAGCTACACAGCTAGTCAGCTACTCACCTACTCAGCTACTCAGCTACTCAGCTTCACAACTACTCAGCTACTCAGCTACTCAGTTACTCAGTTACTCAGCTACTCAGCAACTCAGCTACTCAGCTACTTAGCTAATCAGCTACTCCGCTACTCAGCTACTCAGCGACACAGCTACTCAGCTACACAACTACTCATCTACTCAGCTACTCAGGTACTCAGCTACTCTGCTACTCAGCTACTCAGCTACTCATCTACTCAGCTACTCATCTACTCAGCTACTCAGCCACTGAGCCACACAGCCACTCAGCTTCACAGCTATTCAGCTACTCAGCTAGTCAGGAACTCAGCTACTCATCCACTCAGCCAATCAGATACTCAGCTACTCAGCTACTCAGGTACTCAGCTACTCATCTACTCACCTACTCTTATACTCAGCTACACAGCTACTCAGATACTCAGCTACTCAGCTACTCAGCCACACAGCTACTCAGATACTCAGCTACTCAGCTACTCAGCCACACAGCTACTCAGCTATTAAGCTACTCAGCTAGTCAGCTACACAGCTAGTCAGCTACTCACCTACTCAGCTACTCAGCTACTCAGCTACACAACTACTCAGCTACACAGCTACTCAGCTACTCAGCTACTCAGCTACTCAGCTACACAACTACTCAGCTACTCAGCGATTCTGCCAATCAGCCAATCAACCAATCATCTTCACAACTACTCAGCTACTCAGCTACTCAGCCACTCAGCTACTTAGCTAGTCAGCTACTCAGCTAGTCTACACAACTACTCAGCTATTCAGCTACTCAGCTACTCAGCTACTCTGCTACTCAGCTACTCAGCTACTCAGCTACTCAGCTACTCAGCTACTCATCTACTCAGCTACTCATCTACTCAGCTACTCATCCACTCAGCCACACAGCCACTCAGCTACACAGCTACTCAGCTACTCAGGTACTCAGGTACTCAGCTACTCATCCACTCAGCCAATCAGATACTCAGCTACTCAGCTACTCATCTACTCAGCTACTCAGCTACACAACTACGCAGCTACTCAGCCACTCAGCCACTCAGCCACTCAGCTACTTAGCTAGTCAGCTACTCAGCTAGTCAGCTACTCATCTAGTCAGCTACACAGCAACTCAGCTACACAACTACTCAGCTACTCAGATGCTCAGCTACTCAGCTACACAGCTACTAAGCTACTAATCTACTCAGCCACTCAGTCACTCAACCAATCATCTACACAGCTTCTCAGCTACTCAGCCACTCAGCCACTCAGCTACTCAGCTACTCTGCTACTCTGCTACTCAGGTACTCAGCTACTCATCTACTCACCTACTCATATACTCAGCTACACAGCTGCTCAGATACTCAGCTACACAGCTACTCAGCTACACAGCTACTCAGCTACTCAGCTACTCAGTTACTCAGTTACTCAGCTACTCAGCAACTCAGCTACTCAGCTACTTAGCTAATCAGCTACTCCGCTACTCAGCTACTCAGCGACACAGCTACTCAGCTACACAGCTACACAGCTACACAGCTACTCAGCTACTAATCTACTCAGCCAATCAGCTACTCAGCTACTCAGCCACTCAGCTACTCAGCCACTCAGCTACCGAGCGACTCAGCTACTCAGCTACACAGCTACTCAGCTACTCAGCTACTCAGCTACACAGCTACTCAGCTACTCATCTACTCAGCTACTCAGATACTCAGCCACTCAGCATCTCAGCCACTCAGCCACTCAGCTTCTGAGCTACTCAGATACTCAGGTACTCAGCTACTCATCTACTCACCTACTCATATACTCAGCTACACAGCTGCTCAGATACTCAGCTACTCAGCTACTCAGCTACACAGCTACTCAGCTACTAATCTACTCAGCCACTCAACCAATCTTCTACTCAGCTACTCAGCCACTCAGCTACTCAGCTACTCAGCTACTCAGCTACTCAGCAACTCAGCTACACAACTACTCAGCTACTCAGCTACTCAGCCACTCAGCCACTCAGCTACTCATCTACACATCCACTCAGCCACTCAGCCACTCAGCTACTCAGCTACTCAGCTACACAACTACTCATCTACTCAGCTACTCAGCCACTCAGCTACTCATCTACTCAGCTACTCAGATACTCAACCACTCAGCATCTCAGCCACTCAGCCACTCAGCTTCTGAGCTGCTCAGATACTCAGCTACGTAGCTACTCACCTACTCAGCTACACAGCTACTCAGCTATTAAGCTACTCAGCTAGTCAGCTACACAGCTAGTCAGCTACTCACCTACTCAGCTACTCAGCTTCTCAGCTACACAACTACTCAGCTATTCAGCTACTCAGCTACTCAGCTACTCTGCTACTCAGCTACTCAGCTACTCAGCTACTCTGCTACTGAGCTACTCAGGTACTCAGCTACTCATCTACTCACCTACTCATATACTCAGCTACACAGCTGCTCAGATACTCAGCTACACAGCTACTCAGCTACTCAGCTACACAGCTACTCAGCTACTCAGCTACTCAGTTACTTAGTTACTCAGCTACTCAGCAACTCAGCTACTCAGCTACTCAGCTAATCAGCTACTCCGCTACTCAGCTACTCAGCGACACAGCTACTCAGCTACACAACTACTCATCTACTCAGCTACTCAGCCACTCAGCTACTCATCTAATCAGCTACTCAGATTCTCAGCCACTCAGCATCTCAGCCACTCAGCCACTCAGCTTCTGAGCTACTCAGATACTCAGCTACGTAGCTACTCACCTACTCAGCTACACAGCTACTCAGCTATTAAGCTACTCAGCTAGTCAGCTACACAGCTAGTCAGCTACTCACCTACTCACCTACTCAGCTACTCAGCTACTCAGCTACACAACTACTCAGCTATTCAGCTACTCAGCTACTCAGCTACTCAGCTACTCAGCTACTCAGCTACTCTGCTACTCAGCTACTCAGCTACTCAACTACTCATCTACTCAGCTACTCATCTACTCAGCTACTCAGCCACTGAGCCACACAGCCACTCAGCTACAAAGATATTCAGCTACTCAGCTAGTCAGGTACTCAGAATCTCGGCCGCTCAGCTACTCAGCTACTCAGCACCTCTGCACCTCAGCCACTCAGCTACTCAGCGTCTCATCCACTCAGCCAATCAGATATTTAGCTACTCAGCTACTCAGCTACTCAGGTACTCAGCTACTCATCTACTCACCTACTCTTATACTCAGCTACACAGCTACTCAGATACTCAGCAACTCAGCTACTCAGCCACACAGCTACTCAGCTATTAAGCTACTCAGCTAGTCAGCTACACAGCTAGTCAGCTACTCACCTACTCAGCTACTCAGCTACTCAGCTACACAACTACTCAGCTACTCAGCTACTCAGTTACTCAGTTACTCAGCTACTCAGCAACTCAGCTACTCAGCTACTTAGCTAATCAGCTACTCCGCTACTCAGCTACTCAGCGACACAGCTACTCAGCTACACAACTACTCATCTACTCAGCTACTCAGGTACTCAGCTACTCTGCTACTCAGCTACTCAGCTACTCAGCTACTCATCTACTCAGCTACTCATCTACTCAGCTACTCATCCACTCAGCCACACAGCCACTCAGCTACACAGCTACTCAGCTACTCAGGTACTCAGGTACTCAGCTACTCATCCACTCAGCCAATCAGATACTCAGCTACTCAGCTACTCAGGTACTCAGCTACTCATCTACTCAGCTACTCAGAATCTCGGCCGCTCAGCTACTCAGCTACTCAGCACCTCTGCACCTCAGCCACTCAGCTACTCAGCGTCTCTGCCAATCAGCCACTCAGCCAATCATCTACACAGCTACTCAGCTACTCAGCTACACAGCTACTCAGCTACTCAGCTACTCAGTTACTCAGTTACTCAGCTGCTCAGCAACTCAGCTACTCAGCTACTCAGCTAACCAGCTACTCCGCTACTCAGCTACTCAGCCACTCAGCTACTCAGCTACTCAGCTACACAACTACTCAGCTACTCAGCTACTCAGCCACTCAGCCACTCAGCCTCTCAGCCACTCAGGAACTCAGCTTCTCAGCTACTCAGATACTCAGATACGCAGCTACTCAGCTACTCAGCTACTCAGCTACTCAGCTACACAGCTACACAGCTACTCAGCTACTAATCTACTCAGCCAATCAGCTACTCAGCTACTCAGCCACTCAGCTACTCAGCCACTCAGCTACTGAGCGACTCAGCTACTCAGCTACACAGCTACTCAGCTACTCAGCCACTCAGCCACTCAGCCTCTCAGCCACTCAGGAACTCAGCTTCTCAGCTACTCAGATACTCAGATACGCAGCTACTCAGCTACTCAGCTACTCAGCTACTCAGCTACACAGCTACACAGCTACTCAGCTACTAATCTACTCAGCCAATCAGCTACTCAGCTACTCAGCCACTCAGCTATTCAGCTACTCAGCTACTCAGCTACTCTGCTACTCAGCTACTCAGCTACTCAGCTACTCTGCTACTCAGCTACTCAGGTACTCAGCTACTCATCTACTCACCTACTCATATACTCAGCTACACAGCTGCTCAGATACTCAGCTACACAGCTACTCAGCTACTCAGCTACACAGCTACTCAGCTACTCAGCTACTCAGTTACTCAGTTACTCAGCTACTCTGCTACTCAGCTACTCAGCTACTCAGCTACTCAGCTACTCATCTACTCAGCTACTCATCTACTCAGCTACTCATCCACTCAGCCACACAGCCACTCAGCTACACAGCTACTCAGCTACTCAGGTACTCAGGTACTCAGCTACTCATCCACTCAGCCAATCAGATACTCAGCTACTCAGCTACTCATCTACTCAGCTACTCAGCTACACAACTACTCAGCTACTCAGCCACTCAGCCACTCAGCCACTCAGCTACTTAGCTAGTCAGCTACTCAGCTAGTCAGCTACTCATCTAGTCAGCTACACAGCAACTCAGCTACACAACTACTCAGCTACTCAGATACTCAGCTACTCAGCTACACAGCTACTAAGCTACTAATCTACTCAGCCACTCAGTCACTCAACCAATCATCTACACAGCTTCTCAGCTACTCAGCCACTCAGCCACTCAGCTACTCAGCTACTCTGCTACTCAGCTACTCAGGTACTCAGCTACTCATCTACTCACCTACTCATATACTCAGCTACACAGCTGCTCAGATACTCAGCTACACAGCTACTCAGCTACACAGCTACTCAGCTACTCAGCTACTCAGTTACTCAGTTACTCAGCTACTCAGCAACTCAGCTACTCAGCTACTTAGCTAATCAGCTACTCCGCTACTCAGCTACTCAGCGACACAGCTACTCAGCTACACAACTACTCATCTACTCAGCTACTCAGCCACTCAGCTACTCATCTAATCAGCTACTCAGATACTCAGCCACTCAGCATCTCAGCCACTCAGCCACTCAGCTTCTGAGCAACTCAGATACTCAGCTACGTAGCTACTCACCTACTCAGCTACACAGCTACTCAGCTATTAAGCTACTCAGCTAGTCAGCTACACAGCTAGTCAGCTACTCACCTACTCAGCTACTCAGCTACTCAGCTACACAACTACTCAGCTACTCAGCTACTCAGTTACTCAGTTACTCAGCTACTCAGCAACTCAGCTACTCAGCTACTTAGCTAATCAGCTACTCCGCTACTCAGCTACTCAGCGACACAGCTACTCAGCTACACAACTACTCATCTACTCAGCTACTCAGGTACTCAGCTATTCTGCTACTCAGCTACTCAGCTACTCAGCTACTCATCTACTCAGCTACTCATCTACTCAGCTACTCATCCACTCAGCCACACAGCCACTCAGCTACACAGCTACTCAGCTACTCAGGTACTCAGGTACTCAGCTACTCATCCACTCAGCCAATCAGATACTCAGCTACTCAGCTACTCAGGTACTCAGCTACTCATCTACTCAGCTACTCAGAATCTCGGCCGCTCAGCTACTCAGCTACTCAGCACCTCTGCACCTCAGCCACTCAGCTACTCAGCGTCTCTGCCAATCAGCCACTCAGCCAATCATCTACACAGCTACTCAGCTACTCAGCTACACAGCTACTCAGCTACTCAGCTACTCAGTTACTCAGTTACTCAGCTGCTCAGCAACTCAGCTACTCAGCTAACCAGCTAGTCCGCTACTCAGCTACTCAGCCACTCAGCTACTCAGCTACTCACCTACACAGCTACTCAGATACTCAGCTACTCAGCTACTCAGCCACACAGCTACTCAGCTATTAAGCTACTCAGCTAGTCAGCTACACAGCTAGTCAGCTACTCACCTACTCAGCTACTCAGCTACTCAGCTACACAACTACTCAGCTACTCAGCTACTCAGTTACTCAGATACTCAGCTACTCAGCTACTCAGGTACTCAGCTACTCATCTACTCACCTACTCTTATACTCAGCTACACAGCTACTCAGATACTCAGCTACTCAGCTACTCAGCCACACAGCTACTCAGATACTCAGCTACTCAGCTACTCAGCCACACAGCTACTCAGCTATTAAGCTACTCAGCTAGTCAGCTACACAGCTAGTCAGCTACTCACCTACTCAGCTACTCAGCTACTCAGCTACACAACTACTCAGCTACACAGCTACTCAGCTACTCAGCTACTCAGCTACACAACTACTCAGCTACTCAGCGATTCTGCCAATCAGCCAATCAACCAATCATCTTCACAACTACTCAGCTACACAGCTACTCAGCCACTCAGCTACTTAGCTAGTCAGCTACTCAGCTAGTCTACACAACTACTCAGCTATTCAGCTACTCAGCTACTCAGCTACTCTGCTACTCAGCTACTCAGCTACTCAGCTACTCAGCTACTCATCTACTCAGCTACTCATCTACTCAGCTACTCATCCACTCAGCCACACAGCCACTCAGCTACACAGCTACTCAGCTACTCAGGTACTCAGGTACTCAGCTACTCATCCACTCAGCCAATCAGATACTCAGCTACTCAGCTACTCATCTACTCAGCTACTCAGCTCCACAACTACTCAGCTACTCAGCCACTCAGCCACTCAGCCACTCAGCTACTTAGCTAGTCAGCTACTCAGCTAGTCAGCTACTCATCTAGTCAGCTACACAGCAACTCAGCTACACAACTACTCAGCTACTCAGATACTCAGCTACTCAGCTACACAGCTACTAAGCTACTAATCTACTCAGCCACTCAGTCACTCAACCAATCATCTACACAGCTTCTCAGCTACTCAGCCACTCAGCCACTCAGCTACTCAGCTACTCTGCTACTCAGCTACTCAGGTACTCAGCTACTCATCTACTCACCTACTCATATACTCAGCTACACAGCTGCTCAGATACTCAGCTACACAGCTACTCAGCTACACAGCTACTCAGCTACTCAGCTACTCAGTTACTCAGTTACTCAGCTACTCAGCAACTCAGCTACTCAGCTACTTAGCTAATCAGCTACTGCGCTACTCAGCTACTCAGCGACACAGCTACTCAGCTACACAGCTACACAGCTACACAGCTACTCAGCTACTAATCTACTCAGCCAATCAGCTACTCAGCTACTCAGCCACTCAGCTACTCAGCCACTCAGCTACTGAGCGACTCAGCTACTCAGCTACACAGCTACTCAGCTACTCAGCTACTCAGCTACACAGCTACTCAGCTACTCATCTACTCAGCTACTCAGATACTCAGCCACTCAGCATCTCAGCCACTCAGCCACTCAGCTTCTGAGCTACTCAGATACTCAGGTACTCAGCTACTCATCTACTCACCTACTCATATACTCAGCTACACAGCTGCTCAGATACTCAGCTACTCAGCTACTCAGCTACTCAGCTACTCAGCTACTAATCTACTCAGCCACTCAACCAATCTTCTACTCAGCTACTCAGCCACTCAGCTACTCAGCTACTCAGCTACTCAGCTACTCAGCAACTCAGCTACACAACTACTCAGCTACTCAGCTACTCAGCCACTCAGCCACTCAGCTACTCATCTACACATCCACTCAGCCACTCAGCCACTCAGCTACTCAGCTACTCAGCTACACAACTACTCATCTACTCAGCTACTCAGCCACTCAGCTACTCATCTACTCAGCTACTCAGATACTCAACCACTCAGCATCTCAGCCACTCAGCCACTCAGCTTCTGAGCTGCTCAGATACTCAGCTACGTAGCTACTCACCTACTCAGCTACTCAGCTAATCAGCTACTCCGCTACTCAGCTACTCAGCGACACAGCTACTCAGCTACACAACTACTCATCTACTCAGCTACTCAGCCACTCAGCTACTCATCTAACCAGCTTCTCAGATTCTCAGCCACTCAGCATCTCAGCCACTCAGCCACTCAGCTTCTGAGCTACTCAGATACTCAGCTACGTAGCTACTCACCTACTCAGCTACACAGCTACTCAGCTATTAAGCTACTCAGCTAGTCAGCTACACAGCTAGTCAGCTACTCAGCTACTCATCTACTCAGCTACTCATCTACTCAGCTACTCAGCCACTGAGCCACACAGCCACTCAGCTACAAAGCTATTCAGCTACTCAGCTAGTCAGGTACTCAGCTACTCATCCACTCAGCCAATCAGATATTTAGCTACTCAGCTACTCAGCTACTCAGGTACTCAGCTACTCATCTACTCACCTACTCTTATACTCAGCTACACAGCTACTCAGATACTCAGCTACTCAGCTACTCAGCCACACAGCTACTCAGCTATTAAGCTACTCAGCTAGTCAGCTACACAGCTAGTCAGCTACTCACCTACTCAGCTACTCAGCTACTCAGCTTCACAACTACTCAGCTACTCAGCTACTCAGTTACTCAGTTACTCAGCTACTCAGCAACTCAGCTACTCAGCTACTTAGCTAATCAGCTACTCCGCTACTCAGCTACTCAGCGACACAGCTACTCAGCTACACAACTACTCATCTACTCAGCTACTCAGGTACTCAGCTACTCTGCTACTCAGCTACTCAGCTACTCATCTACTCAGCTACTCATCTACTCAGCTACTCAGCCACTGAGCCACACAGCCACTCAGCTTCACAGCTATTCAGCTACTCAGCTAGTCAGGAACTCAGCTACTCATCCACTCAGCCAATCAGATACTCAGCTACTCAGCTACTCAGGTACTCAGCTACTCATCTACTCACCTACTCTTATACTCAGCTACACAGCTACTCAGATACTCAGCTACTCAGCTACTCAGCCACACAGCTACTCAGATACTCAGCTACTCAGCTACTCAGCCACACAGCTACTCAGCTATTAAGCTACTCAGCTAGTCAGCTACACAGCTAGTCAGCTACTCACCTACTCAGCTACTCAGCTACTCAGCTACACAACTACTCAGCTACACAGCTACTCAGCTACTCAGCTACTCAGCTACTCAGCTACACAACTACTCAGCTACTCAGCGATTCTGCCAATCAGCCAATCAACCAATCATCTTCACAACTACTCAGCTACTCAGCTACTCAGCCACTCAGCTACTTAGCTAGTCAGCTACTCAGCTAGTCTACACAACTACTCAGCTATTCAGCTACTCAGCTACTCAGCTACTCTGCTACTCAGCTACTCAGCTACTCAGCTACTCAGCTACTCAGCTACTCATCTACTCAGCTACTCATCTACTCAGCTACTCATCCACTCAGCCACACAGCCACTCAGCTACACAGCTACTCAGCTACTCAGGTACTCAGGTACTCAGCTACTCATCCACTCAGCCAATCAGATACTCAGCTACTCAGCTACTCATCTACTCAGCTACTCAGCTACACAACTACGCAGCTACTCAGCCACTCAGCCACTCAGCCACTCAGCTACTTAGCTAGTCAGCTACTCAGCTAGTCAGCTACTCATCTAGTCAGCTACACAGCAACTCAGCTACACAACTACTCAGCTACTCAGATGCTCAGCTACTCAGCTACACAGCTACTAAGCTACTAATCTACTCAGCCACTCAGTCACTCAACCAATCATCTACACAGCTTCTCAGCTACTCAGCCACTCAGCCACTCAGCTACTCAGCTACTCTGCTACTCTGCTACTCAGGTACTCAGCTACTCATCTACTCACCTACTCATATACTCAGCTACACAGCTGCTCAGATACTCAGCTACACAGCTACTCAGCTACACAGCTACTCAGCTACTCAGCTACTCAGTTACTCAGTTACTCAGCTACTCAGCAACTCAGCTACTCAGCTACTTAGCTAATCAGCTACTCCGCTACTCAGCTACTCAGCGACACAGCTACTCAGCTACACAGCTACACAGCTACACAGCTACTCAGCTACTAATCTACTCAGCCAATCAGCTACTCAGCTACTCAGCCACTCAGCTACTCAGCCACTCAGCTACCGAGCGACTCAGCTACTCAGCTACACAGCTACTCAGCTACTCAGCTACTCAGCTACACAGCTACTCAGCTACTCATCTACTCAGCTACTCAGATACTCAGCCACTCAGCATCTCAGCCACTCAGCCACTCAGCTTCTGAGCTACTCAGATACTCAGGTACTCAGCTACTCATCTACTCACCTACTCATATACTCAGCTACACAGCTGCTCAGATACTCAGCTACTCAGCTACTCAGCTACACAGCTACTCAGCTACTAATCTACTCAGCCACTCAACCAATCTTCTACTCAGCTACTCAGCCACTCAGCTACTCAGCTACTCAGCTACTCAGCTACTCAGCAACTCAGCTACACAACTACTCAGCTACTCAGCTACTCAGCCACTCAGCCACTCAGCTACTCATCTACACATCCACTCAGCCACTCAGCCACTCAGCTACTCAGCTACTCAGCTACACAACTACTCATCTACTCAGCTACTCAGCCACTCAGCTACTCATCTACTCAGCTACTCAGATACTCAACCACTCAGCATCTCAGCCACTCAGCCACTCAGCTTCTGAGCTGCTCAGATACTCAGCTACGTAGCTACTCACCTACTCAGCTACACAGCTACTCAGCTATTAAGCTACTCAGCTAGTCAGCTACACAGCTAGTCAGCTACTCACCTACTCAGCTACTCAGCTTCTCAGCTACACAACTACTCAGCTATTCAGCTACTCAGCTACTCAGCTACTCTGCTACTCAGCTACTCAGCTACTCAGCTACTCTGCTACTGAGCTACTCAGGTACTCAGCTACTCATCTACTCACCTACTCATATACTCAGCTACACAGCTGCTCAGATACTCAGCTACACAGCTACTCAGCTACTCAGCTACACAGCTACTCAGCTACTCAGCTACTCAGTTACTTAGTTACTCAGCTACTCAGCAACTCAGCTACTCAGCTACTCAGCTAATCAGCTACTCCGCTACTCAGCTACTCAGCGACACAGCTACTCAGCTACACAACTACTCATCTACTCAGCTACTCAGCCACTCAGCTACTCATCTAATCAGCTACTCAGATTCTCAGCCACTCAGCATCTCAGCCACTCAGCCACTCAGCTTCTGAGCTACTCAGATACTCAGCTACGTAGCTACTCACCTACTCAGCTACACAGCTACTCAGCTATTAAGCTACTCAGCTAGTCAGCTACACAGCTAGTCAGCTACTCACCTACTCACCTACTCAGCTACTCAGCTACTCAGCTACACAACTACTCAGCTATTCAGCTACTCAGCTACTCAGCTACTCAGCTACTCAGCTACTCAGCTACTCTGCTACTCAGCTACTCAGCTACTCAACTACTCATCTACTCAGCTACTCATCTACTCAGCTACTCAGCCACTGAGCCACACAGCCACTCAGCTACAAAGATATTCAGCTACTCAGCTAGTCAGGTACTCAGAATCTCGGCCGCTCAGCTACTCAGCTACTCAGCACCTCTGCACCTCAGCCACTCAGCTACTCAGCGTCTCATCCACTCAGCCAATCAGATATTTAGCTACTCAGCTACTCAGCTACTCAGGTACTCAGCTACTCATCTACTCACCTACTCTTATACTCAGCTACACAGCTACTCAGATACTCAGCAACTCAGCTACTCAGCCACACAGCTACTCAGCTATTAAGCTACTCAGCTAGTCAGCTACACAGCTAGTCAGCTACTCACCTACTCAGCTACTCAGCTACTCAGCTACACAACTACTCAGCTACTCAGCTACTCAGTTACTCAGTTACTCAGCTACTCAGCAACTCAGCTACTCAGCTACTTAGCTAATCAGCTACTCCGCTACTCAGCTACTCAGCGACACAGCTACTCAGCTACACAACTACTCATCTACTCAGCTACTCAGGTACTCAGCTACTCTGCTACTCAGCTACTCAGCTACTCAGCTACTCATCTACTCAGCTACTCATCTACTCAGCTACTCATCCACTCAGCCACACAGCCACTCAGCTACACAGCTACTCAGCTACTCAGGTACTCAGGTACTCAGCTACTCATCCACTCAGCCAATCAGATACTCAGCTACTCAGCTACTCAGGTACTCAGCTACTCATCTACTCAGCTACTCAGAATCTCGGCCGCTCAGCTACTCAGCTACTCAGCACCTCTGCACCTCAGCCACTCAGCTACTCAGCGTCTCTGCCAATCAGCCACTCAGCCAATCATCTACACAGCTACTCAGCTACTCAGCTACACAGCTACTCAGCTACTCAGCTACTCAGTTACTCAGTTACTCAGCTGCTCAGCAACTCAGCTACTCAGCTACTCAGCTAACCAGCTACTCCGCTACTCAGCTACTCAGCCACTCAGCTACTCAGCTACTCAGCTACACAACTACTCAGCTACTCAGCTACTCAGCCACTCAGCCACTCAGCCTCTCAGCCACTCAGGAACTCAGCTTCTCAGCTACTCAGATACTCAGATACGCAGCTACTCAGCTACTCAGCTACTCAGCTACTCAGCTACACAGCTACACAGCTACTCAGCTACTAATCTACTCAGCCAATCAGCTACTCAGCTACTCAGCCACTCAGCTACTCAGCCACTCAGCTACTGAGCGACTCAGCTACTCAGCTACACAGCTACTCAGCTACTCAGCCACTCAGCCACTCAGCCTCTCAGCCACTCAGGAACTCAGCTTCTCAGCTACTCAGATACTCAGATACGCAGCTACTCAGCTACTCAGCTACTCAGCTACTCAGCTACACAGCTACACAGCTACTCAGCTACTAATCTACTCAGCCAATCAGCTACTCAGCTACTCAGCCACTCAGCTATTCAGCTACTCAGCTACTCAGCTACTCTGCTACTCAGCTACTCAGCTACTCAGCTACTCTGCTACTCAGCTACTCAGGTACTCAGCTACTCATCTACTCACCTACTCATATACTCAGCTACACAGCTGCTCAGATACTCAGCTACACAGCTACTCAGCTACTCAGCTACACAGCTACTCAGCTACTCAGCTACTCAGTTACTCAGTTACTCAGCTACTTAGCAACTCAGCTACTCAGCTACTCAGCTAATCAGCTACTCCGCTACTCAGCTACTCAGCGACACAGCTACTCAGCTACACAACTACTCATCTACTCAGCTACTCAGCCACTCAGCTACTCATCTAATCAGCTACTCAGATTCTCAGCCACTCAGCATCTCAGCCACTCAGCCACTCAGCTTCTGAGCTACTCAGATACTCAGCTACATAGCTACTCACCTACTCAGCTACACAGCTACTCAGCTATTAAGCTACTCAGCTAGTCAGCTACACAGCTAGTCAGCTACTCACCTACTCACCTACTCAGCTACTCAGCTACTCAGCTACACAACTACTCAGCTATTCAGCTACTCAGCTACTCAGCTACTCAGCTACTCAGCTGCTCAGCTACTCTGCTACTCAGCTACTCAGCTACTCAGCTACTCATCTACTCAGCTACTCATCTACTCAGCTACTCAGCCACTGAGCCACACAGCCACTCAGCTACACAGCTATTCAGCTACTCAGCTAGTCAGGTACTCAGCTACTCATCCACTCAGCCAATCAGATACTCAGCTACTGAGCTACTCAGCTACTCAGGTACTCAGCTACTCATCTACTCACCTACTCTTATACTCAGCTACACAGCTACTCAGATACTCAGCTACTCAGCTACTCAGCCACACAGCTACACAGCTACTAATCTACTCAGCCACTCAACCAATCATCTACTCATCTACTCAGCCACTCAGCTACTCAGCTACTCAGCTACACAGCTACTCAGCTACTCAGCAAGTCAGCTACTCAGCTAGTCAGCTACTCATCTACTCAGCTACTCAGCTACACAACTACTCAGCTACTCAGCCACTCAGCCACTCAGCTACACATCTACTGAGCTACTCTGCTACTCAGCTACTCAGGTACTCAGCTACTCATCTACTCATCTACTCACCTACTCATATACTCAGCTACACAGCTGCTCAGATACTCAGCTACACAGCTACTCAGCTACTCAGCTACACAGCTACTCAGCTACTCAGCTACTCAGTTACTCAGTTACTCAGCTGCTCAGCAACTCAGCTACTCAGCTACTCAGCTAACCAGCTACTCCGCTACTCCGCTACTCAGCCACTCAGCTACTCAGCTACTCAGCTACACAACTACTCAGCTACTCAGCTACTCAGCCACTCAGCCACTCAGGCTCTCAGCCACTCAGGAACTCAGCTTCTCAGCTACTCAGATACTCAGATACGCAGCTACTCAGCTACTCAGCTACATAACTACTCAGCTATTCAGCTACTCAGCTACTCAGCTACTCAGCTACTCAGCTACTCAGCTACTCAGCTAGTCAGGTACTCAGCTACTCATCCACTCAGCCAATCAGATACTCAGCTACTCAGCTACTCAGGTACTCAGCTACTCATCTACTCACCTACTCTTATACTCAGCTACACAGCTACTCAGATACTCAGCTACTCAGCTACTCAGCCACACAGCTACACAGCTACTAATCTACTCAGCCACTCAACCAATCATCTACTCATCTACTCAGCCACTTAGCTACTCAGCTACTCAGCTACTCAGCCACTCAGCTACTCAGCCACTCAGCTACTGAGCGACTCAGCTACTCAGCTACACAGCTACTCAGCTACTCAGCTACTCAGCTACACAACTACTCAGCTACTCAGCGATTCTGCCAATCAGCCAATCAACCAATCATCTACACAACTACTCAGCTACTCAGCTACTCAGCCACTCAGCTACTTAGCTAGTCAGCTACTCAGCTAGTCTACACAACTACTCAGCTATTCAGCTACTCAGATACTCAGCTACTCTGCTACTCAGCTACTCAGCTACTCAGCTACTCAGCTACTCATCTACTCAGCTACTCATCTACTCAGCTACTCATCCACTCAGCCACACAGCCACTCAGCTACACAGCTACTCAGCTACTCAGGTACTCAGGTACTCAGCTACTCATCCACTCAGCCAATCAGATACTCAGCTACTCAGCTACTCATCTACTCAGCTACTCAGCTACACAACTACTCAGCTACTCAGCCTCTCAGCCGCTCAGCCACTCAGCTACTTAGCTAGTCAGCTACTCAGCTAGTCAGCTACTCATCTAGTCAGCTACACAGCAACTCAGCTACACAACTACTCAGCTACTCAGATACTCAGCTACTCAGCTACACAGCTACTAAGCTACTAATCTACTCAGCAACTCAGTCACTCAACCAATCATCTACACAGCTTCTCAGCTACTCAGCCACTCAGCCACTCAGCTACTCAGCTACTCTGCTACTCAGCTACTCAGGTACTCAGCTACTCATCTACTCACCTACTCATATACTCAGCTACACAGCTGCTCAGATACTCAGCTACACAGCTACTCAGCTACACAGCTACTCAGCTACTCAGCTACTCAGCTACTCAGCTACTCAGCTACTCTGCTACTCAGCTACTCAGCTACTCAGCTACTCAGCTACTCATCTACTCAGCTACTCATCTACTCAGCTACTCAGCCACTGAGCCACACAGCCACTCAGCTACACAGCTATTGAGCTACTCAGCTAGTCAGGTACTCAGCTACTCATCCACTCAGCCAATCAGATACTCAGCTACTCAGCTACTCAGGTACTCAGCTACTCATCTACTCACCTACTCTTATACTCAGCTACACAGCTACTCAGATACTCAGCTACTCAGCTACTCAGCCACACAGCTACACAGCTACTAATCTACTCAGCCACTCAACCAATCATCTACTCATCTACTCAGCCACTTAGCTACTCAGCTACTCAGCTACTCAGCCACTCAGCTACACAACTACTCAGCTACTCAGCGATTCTGCCAATCAGCCAATCAACCAATCATCTACTCATCTACTCAGCCACTTAGCTACTCAGCTACTCAGCTACTCAGCCACTCAGCTACTCAGCCACTCAGCTACTGAGCGACTCAGCTACTCAGCTACACAGCTACTCAGCTACTCAGCTACTCAGCTACACAACTACTCAGCTACTCAGCGATTCTGCCAATCAGCCAATCAACCAATCATCTACACAACTACTCAGCTACTCAGCTACTCAGCCACTCAGCTACTCAGCTACTCAGCTACTCAGCCACTCAGCTACTCAGCCACTCAGCTACTGAGCGACTCAGCTACTCAGCTACTCATCTACTCAGCTACTCATCTACTCAGCTACTCATCTACTCAGCTACTCAGCCACTGATCCACACAGCCACTCAGCTACACAGCTATTCAGCTACTCAGCTAGTCAGGTACTCAGCTACTCATCCACTCAGCCAATCAGATACTCAGCTACTCAGCTACTCAGGTACTCAGCTACTCATCTACTCACCTACTCTTATACTCAGCTACACAGCTACTCAGATACTCAGCTACTCAGCTACTCAGCCACACAGCTACACAGCTACTAATCTACTCAGCCACTCAACCAATCATCTACTCATCTACTCAGCCACTTAGCTACTCAGCTACTCAGCTACTCAGCCACTCAGCTACTCAGCCACTCAGCTACTGAGCGACTCAGCTACTCAGCTACACAGCTACTCAGCTACTCAGCTACTCAGCTACACAACTACTCAGCTACTCAGCGATTCTGCCAATCAGCCAATCAACCAATCATCTACACAACTACTCAGCTACTCAGCTACTCAGCCACTCAGCTACTTAGCTAGTCAGCTACTCAGCTAGTCTACACAACTACTCAGCTATTCAGCTACTCAGCTACTCAGCTACTCTGCTACTCAGCTACTCAGCTACTCAGCTACTCAGCTACTCATCTACTCAGCTACTCATCTACTCAGCTACTCATCCACTCAGCCACACAGCCACTCAGCTACACAGCTACTCAGCTACTCAGGTACTCAGGTACTCAGCTACTCATCCACTCAGCCAATCAGATACTCAGCTACTCAGCTACTCATCTACTCAGCTACTCAGCTACACAACTACTCAGCTACTCAGCCACTCAGCCACTCAGCCACTCAGCTACTTAGCTAGTCAGCTACTCAGCTAGTCAGCTACTCATCTAGTCAGCTACACAGCAACTCAGCTACACAACTACTCAGCTACTCAGATACTCAGCTACTCAGCTACACAGCTTCTAAGCTACTAATCTACTCAGCCACTCAGTCACTCAACCAATCATCTACACAGCTTCTCAGCTACTCAGCCACTCAGCCACTCAGCTACTCAGCTACTCTGCTACTCAGCTACTCAGGTACTCAGCTACTCATCTACTCACCTACTCATATACTCAGCTACACAGCTGCTCAGATACTCAGCTACACAGCTACTCAGCTACACAGCTACTCAGCTACTCAGCTACTCAGTTACTCAGTTACTCAGCTACTCAGCAACTCAGCTACTCAGCTACTTAGCTAATCAGCTACTCCGCTACTCAGCTACTCAGCGACACAGCTACTCAGCTACACAACTACTCATCTACTCAGCTACTCAGCCACTCAGCTACTCATCTAATCAGCTACTCAGATACTCAGCCACTCAGCATCTCAGCCACTCAGCCACTCAGCTTCTGAGCAACTCAGATACTCAGCTACGTAGCTACTCACCTACTCAGCTACACAGCTACTCAGCTATTAAGCTACTCAGCTAGTCAGCTACACAGCTAGTCAGCTACTCACCTACTCAGCTACTCAGCTACTCAGCTACACAACTACTCAGCTACTCAGCTACTCAGTTACTCAGTTACTCAGCTACTCAGCAACTCAGCTACTCAGCTACTTAGCTAATCAGCTACTCCGCTACTCAGCTACTCAGCGACACAGCTACTCAGCTACACAACTACTCATCTACTCAGCTACTCAGGTACTCAGCTACTCTGCTACTCAGCTACTCAGCTACTCAGCTACTCATCTACTCAGCTACTCATCTACTCAGCTACTCATCCACTCAGCCACACAGCCACTCAGCTACACAGCTACTCAGCTACTCAGGTACTCAGGTACTCAGCTACTCATCCACTCAGCCAATCAGATACTCATCTACTCAGCTACTCAGAATCTCGGCCGCTCAGCTACTCAGCTACTCAGCACCTCTGCACCTCAGCCACTCAGCTACTCAGCGTCTCTGCCAATCAGCCACTCAGCCAATCATCTACACAGCTACTCAGCTACTCAGCTACACAGCTACTCAGCTACTCAGCTACTCAGTTACTCAGTTACTCAGCTGCTCAGCAACTCAGCTACTCAGCTAACCAGCTACTCCGCTACTCAGCTACTCAGCCACTCAGCTACTCAGCTACTCAGCTACACAACTACTCAGCTACTCAGCTACTCAGCCACTCAGCCACTCAGCCTCTCAGCCACTCAGGAACTCAGCTTCTCAGCTACTCAGATACTCAGATACGCAGCTACTCAGCTTCTCAGCTACTCAGCTACTCAGCTACACAGCTACACAGCTACTCAGCTACTAATCTACTCAGCCAATCAGCTACTCAGCTTCTCAGCCACTCAGCTACTCAGCCACTCAGCTACTGAGCGACTCAGCTACTCAGCTACACAGCTACTCAGCTACTCATATACTGAGCTACACAGCTGCTCAGATACTCAGCTACACAGCTACTCAGCTACTCAGCTACACAGCTACTCAGCTACTCAGCTACTCAGTTACTCAGTTACTCAGCTACTTAGCAACTCAGCTACTCAGCTACTCAGCTACTCAGGTACTCAGCTACTCATCTACTCACCTACTCTTATACTCAGCTACACAGCTACTCAGATACTCAGCTACTCAGCTACTCAGCCACCCAGCTACACAGCTACTAATCTACTCAGCCACTCAACCAATCATCTACTCATCTACTCAGCCACTCAGCTACTCAGCTACTCAGCTACACAGCTACTCAGCTACTCAGCAAGTCAGCTACTCAGCTAGTCAGCTACTCATCTACTCAGCTACTCAGCTACACAACTACTCAGCTACTCAGCCACTCAGCCACTCAGCTACACATCTACTGAGCTACTCTGCTACTCAGCTACTCAGGTACTCAGCTACTCATCTACTCATCTACTCACCTACTCATATACTCAGCTACACAGCTGCTCAGATACTCAGCTACACAGCTACTCAGCTACTCAGCTACACAGCTACTCAGCTACTAATCTACTCAGCCAATCAGCTACTCAGCTACTCAGCCACTCAGCTATTCAGCTACTCAGCTACTCAGCTACTCTGCTACTCAGCTACTCAGCTACTCAGCTACTCTGCTACTCAGCTACTCAGGTACTCAGCTACTCATCTACTCACCTACTCATATACTCAGCTACACAGCTGCTCAGATACTCAGCTACACAGCTACTCAGCTACTCAGCTACACAGCTACTCAGCTACTCAGCTACTCAGTTACTCAGTTACTCAGCTACTTAGCAACTCAGCTACTCAGCTACTCAGCTAATCAGCTACTCCGCTACTCAGCTACTCAGCGACACAGCTACTCAGCTACACAACTACTCATCTACTCAGCTACTCAGCCACTCAGCTACTCATCTAATCAGCTACTCAGATTCTCAGCCACTCAGCATCTCAGCCACTCAGCCACTCAGCTTCTGAGCTACTCAGATACTCAGCTACATAGCTACTCACCTACTCAGCTACACAGCTACTCAGCTATTAAGCTACTCAGCTACTCAGCTACTCAGCTACTCAGTTACTCAGTTACTCAGCTACTCAGCAACTCAGCTACTCAGCTACTTAGCTAATCAGCTACTCCGCTACTCAGCTACTCAGCGACACAGCTACTCAGCTACACAACTACTCATCTACTCAGCTACTCAGGTACTCAGCTACTCTGCTACTCAGCTACTCAGCTACTCAGCTACTCATCTACTCAGCTACTCATCTACTCAGCTACTCATCCACTCAGCCACACAGCCACTCAGCTACACAGCTACTCAGCTACTCAGGTACTCAGGTACTCAGCTACTCATCTACTCAGCTACTCAGAATCTCGGCCGCTCAGCTACTCAGCTACTCAGCACCTCTGCACCTCAGCCACTCAGCTACTCAGCGTCTCTGCCAATCAGCCACTCAGCCAATCATCTACACAGCTACTCAGCTACTCAGCTACACAGCTACACAGCTACTCAGCTACTCAGTTACTCAGTTACTCAGCTGCTCAGCAACTCAGCTACTCAGCTAACCAGCTACTCCGCTACTCAGCTACTCAGCCACTCAGCTACTCAGCTACTCAGCTACACAACTACTCAGCTACTCAGCTACTCAGCCACTCAGCCACTCAGCCTCTCAGCCACTCAGGAACTCAGCTTCTCAGCTACTCAGATACTCAGATACGCAGCTACTCAGCCACTCAGCTACTCAGCTACTCAGCTACACAGCTACACAGCTACTCAGCTACTAATCTACTCAGCCAATCAGCTACTCAGCTTCTCAGCCACTCAGCTACTCAGCCACTCAGCTACTGAGCGACTCAGCTACTCAGCTACACAGCTACTCAGCTACTCATATACTCAGCTACACAGCTGCTCAGATACTCAGCTACACAGCTACTCAGCTACTCAGCTACACAGCTACTCAGCTACTCAGCTACTCAGTTACTCAGTTACTCAGCTACTTAGCAACTCAGCTACTCAGCTACTCAGCTACTCAGGTACTCAGCTACTCATCTACTCACCTACTCTTATACTCAGCTACACAGCTACTCAGATACTCAGCTACTCAGCTACTCAGCCACACAGCTACACAGCTACTAATCTACTCAGCCACTCAACCAATCATCTACTCATCTACTCAGCCACTCAGCTACTCAGCTACTCAGCTACACAGCTACTCAGCTACTCAGCAAGTCAGCTACTCAGCTAGTCAGCTACTCATCTACTCAGCTACTCAGCTACACAACTACTCAGCTACTCAGCCACTCAGCCACTCAGCTACACATCTACTGAGCTACTCTGCTACTCAGCTACTCAGGTACTCAGCTACTCATCTACTCATCTACTCACCTACTCATATACTCAGCTACACAGCTGCTCAGATACTCAGCTACACAGCTACTCAGCTACTCAGCTACACAGCTACTCAGCTACTAATCTACTCAGCCAATCAGCTACTCAGCTACTCAGCCACTCAGCTATTCAGCTACTCAGCTACTCAGCTACTCTGCTACTCAGCTACTCAGCTACTCAGCTACTCTGCTACTCAGCTACTCAGGTACTCAGCTACTCATCTACTCACCTACTCATATACTCAGCTACACAGCTGCTCAGATACTCAGCTACACAGCTACTCAGCTACTCAGCTACACAGCTACTCAGCTACTCAGCTACTCAGTTACTCAGTTACTCAGCTACTTAGCAACTCAGCTACTCAGCTACTCAGCTAATCAGCTACTCCGCTACTCAGCTACTCAGCGACACAGCTACTCAGCTACACAACTACTCATCTACTCAGCTACTCAGCCACTCAGCTACTCATCTAATCAGCTACTCAGATTCTCAGCCACTCAGCATCTCAGCCACTCAGCCACTCAGCTTCTGAGCTACTCAGATACTCAGCTACATAGCTACTCACCTACTCAGCTACACAGCTACTCAGCTATTAAGCTACTCAGCTAGTCAGCTACACAGCTAGTCAGCTACTCACCTACTCACCTACTCAGCTACTCAGCTACTCAGCTACACAACTACTCAGCTATTCAGCTACTCAGCTACTCAGCTACTCAGCTACTCAGCTGCTCAGCTACTCTGCTACTCAGCTACTCAGCTACTCAGCTACTCATCTACTCAGCTACTCATCTACTCAGCTACTCAGCCACTGAGCCACACAGCCACTCAGCTACACAGCTATTCAGCTACTCAGCTAGTCAGGTACTCAGCTACTCATCCACTCAGCCAATCAGATACTCAGCTACTCAGCTACTCAGCTACTCAGGTACTCAGCTACTCATCTACTCACCTACTCTTATACTCAGCTACACAGCTACTCAGATACTCAGCTACTCAGCTACTCAGCCACACAGCTACACAGCTACTAATCTACTCAGCCACTCAACCAATCATCTACTCATCTACTCAGCCACTCAGCTACTCAGCTACTCAGCTACACAGCTACTCAGCTACTCAGCAAGTCAGCTACTCAGCTAGTCAGCTACTCATCTACTCAGCTACTCAGCTACACATCTACTCAGCTACTCAGCCACTCAGCCACTCAGCTACACATCTACTGAGCTACTCTGCTACTCAGCTACTCAGGTACTCAGCTACTCATCTACTCATCTACTCACCTACTCATATACTCAGCTACACAGCTGCTCAGATACTCAGCTACACAGCTACTCAGCTACTCAGCTACACAGCTACTCAGCTACTCAGCTACTCAGTTACTCAGTTACTCAGCTGCTCAGCAACTCAGCTACTCAGCTACTCAGCTAACCAGCTACTCCGCTACTCCGCTACTCAGCCACTCAGCTACTCAGCTACTCAGCTACACAACTACTCAGCTACTCAGCTACTCAGCCACTCAGCCACTCAGGCTCTCAGCCACTCAGGAACTCAGCTTCTCAGCTACTCAGATACTCAGATACGCAGCTACTCAGCTACTCAGCTACACAACTACTCAGCTATTCAGCTACTCAGCTACTCAGCTACTCAGCTACTCAGCTACTCAGCTACTCAGTTAGTCAGGTACTCAGCTACTCATCCACTCAGCCAATCAGATACTCAGCTACTCAGCTACTCAGGTACTCAGCTACTCATCTACTCACCTACTCTTATACTCAGCTACACAGCTACTCAGATACTCAGATACTCAGCTACTCAGCTACTCAGCCACACAGCTACACAGCTACTAATCTACTCAGCCACTCAACCAATCATCTACTCATCTACTCAGCCACTTAGCTACTCAGCTACTCAGCTACTCAGCCACTCAGCTACTCAGCCACTCAGCTACTGAGCGACTCAGCTACTCAGCTACACAGCTACTCAGCTACTCAGCTACTCAGCTACACAACTACTCAGCTACTCAGCGATTCTGCCAATCAGCCAATCAACCAATCATCTACACAACTACTCAGCTACTCAGCTACTCAGCCACTCAGCTACTTAGCTAGTCAGCTACTCAGCTAGTCTACACAACTACTCAGCTATTCAGCTACTCAGCTACTCAGCTACTCTGCTACTCAGCTACTCAGCTACTCAGCTACTCAGCTACTCATCTACTCAGCTACTCATCTACTCAGCTACTCATCCACTCAGCCACACAGCCACTCAGCTACACAGCTACTCAGCTACTCAGGTACTCAGGTACTCAGCTACTCATCCACTCAGCCAATCAGATACTCAGCTACTCAGCTACTCATCTACTCAGCTACTCAGCTACACAACTACTCAGCTACTCAGCCTCTCAGCCACTCAGCCACTCAGCTACTTAGCTAGTCAGCTACTCAGCTAGTCAGCTACTCATCTAGTCAGCTACACAGCAACTCAGCTACACAACTACTCAGCTACTCAGATACTCAGCTACTCAGCTACACAGCTACTAAGCTACTAATCTACTCAGCCACTCAGTCACTCAACCAATCATCTACACAGCTTCTCAGCTACTCAGCCACTCAGCCACTCAGCTACTCAGCTACTCTGCTACTCAGCTACTCAGGTACTCAGCTACTCATCTACTCACCTACTCATATAGTCAGCTACACAGCTGCTCAGATACTCAGCTACACAGCTACTCAGCTACACAGCTACTCAGCTACTCAGCTACTCAGCTACTCAGCTACTCAGCTACTCTGCTACTCAGCTACTCAGCTACTCAGCTACTCAGCTACTCATCTACTCAGCTACTCATCTACTCAGCTACTCAGCCACTGAGCCACACAGCCACTCAGCTACACAGCTATTCAGCTACTCAGCTAGTCAGGTACTCAGCTACTCATCCACTCAGCCAATCAGATACTCAGCTACTCAGCTACTCAGGTACTCAGCTACTCATCTACTCACCTACTCTTATACTCAGCTACACAGCTACTCAGATACTCAGCTACTCAGCTACTCAGCCACACAGCTACACAGCTACTAATCTACTCAGCCACTCAACCAATCATCTACTCATCTACTCAGCCACTTAGCTACTCAGCTACTCAGCTACTTAGCCACTCAGCTACACAACTACTCAGCTACTCAGCGATTCTGCCAATCAGCCAATCAACCAATCATCTACTCATCTACTCAGCCACTTAGCTACTCAGCTACTCAGCTACTCAGCCACTCAGCTACTCAGCCACTCAGCTACTGAGCGACTCAGCTACTCAGCTACACAGCTACTCAGCTACTCAGCTACTCAGCTACACAACTACTCAGCTACTCAGCGATTCTGCCAATCAGCCAATCAACCAATCATCTACACAACTACTCAGCTACTCAGCTACTCAGCCACTCAGCTACTTAGCTAGTCAGCTACTCAGCTAGTCTACACAACTACTCAGCTATTCAGCTACTCAGCTACTCAGCTACTCAGCTACTCAGCTACTCAGCCACTCAGCTACTCAGCCACTCAGCTACTGAGCGACTCAGCTACTCAGCTACTCATCTACTCAGCTACTCATCTACTCAGCTACTCATCTACTCAGCTACTCAGCCACTGATCCACACAGCCACTCAGCTAGTCAGGTACTCAGCTACTCATCCACTCAGCCAATCAGATACTCAGCTACTCAGCTACTCAGGTACTCAGCTACTCATCTACTCACCTACTCTTATACTCAGCTACACAGCTACTCAGATACTCAGCTACTCAGCTACTCAGCCACACAGCTACACAGCTACTAATCTACTCAGCCACTCAACCAATCATCTACTCATCTACTCAGCCACTTAGCTACTCACCTACTCAGCTACTCAGCCACTCAGCTACTCAGCCACTCAGCTACTGAGCGACTCAGCTACTCAGCTACACAGCTACTCAGCTACTCAGCTACTCAGCTACACAACTACTCAGCTACTCAGCGATTCTGCAAATCAGCCAATCAACCAATCATCTACACAACTACTCAGCTACTCAGCTACTCAGCCACTCAGCTACTTAGCTAGTCAGCTACTCAGCTAGTCTACACAACTACTCAGCTATTCAGCTACTCAGCTACTCAGCTACTCTGCTACTCAGCTACTCAGCTACTCAGCTACTCAGCTACTCATCTACTCAGCTACTCATCTACTCAGCTACTCATCCACTCAGCCACACAGCCACTCAGCTACACAGCTACTCAGCTACTCAGGTACTCAGGTACTCAGCTACTCATCCACTCAGCCAATCAGATACTCAGCTACTCAGCTACTCAGCTACTCAGCCACTCAGCCACTCAGCCTCTCAGCCACTCAGGAACTCAGCTTCTCAGCTACTCAGATACTCAGATACGCAGCTACTCAGCTACTCAGCTACTCAGCTACTCAGCTACTCAGCTACACAGCTACACAGCTACTCAGCTACTAATCTACTCAGCCAATCAGCTACTCAGCTTCTCAGCCACTCAGCTACTCAGCCACTCAGCTACTGAGCGACTCAGCTACTCAGCTACACAGCTACTCAGCTACTCAGCTACTCAGCTACACAACTACTCAGCTACTCAGCTACTCAGCTACTCAGCTACTCAGCTACTCAGCAACTCAGCTACTCAGCTACACAGCTACTCAGCTACTCATCTACTCAGCTACTCAGATACTCAGCCACTCAGCATCTCAGCCACTCAGCCACTCAGCTTCTGAGCTACTCAGATACTCAGGTACTCAGCTACTCATCTACTCACCTACTCATATACTCAGCTACACAGCTGCTCAGATACTCAGCTACTCAGCTACTCAGCTACACAGCTACTCAGCTACTAATCTACTCAGCCACTCAACCAATCTTCTACTCAGCTACTCAGCCACTCAGCTACTCAGCTACTCAGCTACTCAGCTACTCAGCAACTCAGCTACACAACTACTCAGCTACTCAGCTACTCAGCCACTCAGCCACTCAGCTACTCATCTACACATCCACTCAGCCACTCAGCCACTCAGCTACTCAGCTACTCAGCTACACAACTACTCATCTACTCAGCTACTCAGCCACTCAGCTACTCTTCTACTCAGCTACTCTTCTACTCAGCTACTCAGATACTCAACCACTCAGCATCTCAGCCACTCAGCCACTCAGCTTCTGAGCTGCTCAGATACTCAGCTACGTAGCTACTCACCTACTCAGCTACACAGCTACTCAGCTATTAAGCTACTCAGCTAGTCAGCTACACAGCTAGTCAGCTACTCACCTACTCAGCTACTCAGCTTCTCAGCTACACAACTACTCAGCTATTCAGCTACTCAGCTACTCAGCCACTCTGCTACTCAGCTACTCAGCTACTCAGCTACTCTGCTACTCAGCTACTCAGGTACTCAGCTACTCATCTACTCACCTACTCATATACTCAGCTACACAGCTGCTCAGATACTCAGCTACACAGCTACTCAGCTACTCAGCTACACAGCTACTCAGCTACTCAGCTACTCAGTTACTCAGTTATTCAGCTACTCAGCAACTCAGCTACTCAGCTACTCAGCTAATCAGCTACTCCGCTACTCAGCTACTCAGCGACACAGCTACTCAGCTACACAACTACTCATCTACTCAGCTACTCAGCCACTCAGCTACTCATCTAATCAGCTACTCAGATTCTCAGCCACTCAGCATCTCAGCCACTCAGCCACTCAGCTTCTGAGCTACTCAGATACTCAGCTACGTAGCTACTCACCTACTCAGCTACACAGCTACTCAGCTATTAAGCTACTCAGCTAGTCAGCTACACAGCTAGTCAGCTACTCACCTACTCACCTACTCAGCTACTCAGCTACTCAGCTACACAACTACTCAGCTATTCAGCTACTCAGCTACTCAGCTACTCAGCTACTCAGCTACTCTGCTACTCAGCTACTCAGCTACTCAGCTACTCATCTACTCAGCTACTCATCTACTCAGCTACTCAGCCACTGAGCCACACAGCCACTCAGCTACAAAGCTATTCAGCTACTCAGCTAGTCAGGTACTCAGCTACTCATCCACTCAGCCAATCAGATATTTAGCTACTCAGGTACTCAGCTACTCATCTACTCACCTACTCTTATACTCAGCTACACAGCTACTCAGATACTCAGCTACTCAGCTACTCAGCCACACAGCTACTCAGCTATTAAGCTACTCAGCTAGTCAGCTACACAGCTAGTCAGCTACTCACCTACTCAGCTACTCAGCTACTCAGCTACACAACTACTCAGCTACTCAGCTACTCAGTTACTCAGTTACTCAGCTACTCAGCAACTCAGCTACTCAGCTACTTAGCTAATCAGCTACTCCGCTACTCAGCTACTCAGCGACACAGCTACTCAGCTACACAACTACTCATCTACTCAGCTACTCAGGTACTCAGCTACTCTGCTACTCAGCTACTCAGCTACTCAGCTACTCATCTACTCAGCTACTCATCTACTCAGCTACTCAGCCACTGAGCCACACAGCCACTCAGCTTCACAGCTATTCAGCTACTCAGCTAGTCAGGTACTCAGCTTCTCATCCACTCAGCCAATCAGATACTCAGCTACTCAGCTACTCAGGTACTCAGCTACTCATCTACTCACCTACTCTTATACTCAGCTACACAGCTACTCAGATACTCAGCTACTCAGCTACTCAGCCACACAGCTACTCAGATACTCAGCTACTCAGCTACTCAGCCACACAGCTACTCAGCTATTAAGCTACTCAACTAGTCAGCTACACAGCTAGTCAGCTACTCACCTACTCAGCTACTCAGCTACTCAGCTACACAACTACTCAGCTACACAGCTACTCAGCTACTCAGCTACACAGCTACTAAGCTACTAATCTACTCAGCCACTCAGTCACTCAACCAATCATCTACACAGCTTCTCAGCTACTCAGCCACTCAGCCACTCAGCTACTCAGCTACTCAGCTACTCAGCCACTCAGCCACTCAGCCACTCAGCTACTTAGCTAGTCAGCTACTCAGCTAGTCAGCTACTCATCTAGTCAGCTACACAGCAACTCAGCTACACAACTACTCAGCTACTCAGATACTCAGCTACTCAACTACACAGCTACTAAGCTACTAATCTACTCAGCCACTCAGTCACTCAACCAATCATCTACACAGCTTCTCAGCTACTCAGCCACTCAGCCACTCAGCTACTCAGCTACTCTGCTACTCAGCTACTCAGGTACTCAGCTACTCATCTACTCACCTACTCATATACTCAGCTACACAGCTGCTCAGATACTCAGCTACACAGCTACTCAGCTACACAGCTACTCAGCTACTCAGCTACTCAGTTACTCAGTTACTCAGCTACTCAGCAACTCAGCTACTCAGCTACTTAGCTAATCAGCTACTCCGCTACTCAGCTACTCAGCGACACAACTACTCAGCTACACAGCTACACAGCTACACAGCTACTCAGCTACTAATCTACTCAGCCAATCAGCTACTCAGCTACTCAGCCACTCAGCTACTCAGCCACTCAGCTACTGAGCGACTCAGCTACTCAGCTACACAGCTACTCAGCTACTCAGCTACTCAGCTACACAGCTACTCAGCTACTCATCTACTCAGCTACTCAGATACTCAGCCACTCAGCCACTCAGCTTCTGAGCTACTCAGATACTCAGGTACTCAGCTACTCATCTACTCACCTACTCATATACTCAGCTACACACCTGCTCAGATACTCAGCTACTCAGCTACTCAGCTACACAGCTACTCAGCTACTAATCTACTCAGCCACTCAACCAATCTTCTACTCAGCTACTCAGCCACTCAGCTACTCAGCTACTCAGCTACTCAGCTACTCAGCAACTCAGCTACACAACTACTCAGCTACTCAGCCACTCAGCCACTCAGCTACTCATCTACACATCCACTCAGCCACTCAGCCACTCAGCTACTCAGCTACTCAGCTACACAACTACTCATCTACTCAGCTACTCAGCCACTCAGCTACTCATCTACTCAGCTACTCAGATACTCAACCACTCAGCATCTCAGCCACTCAGCCACTCAGCTTCTGAGCTGCTCAGATACTCTGCTACGTAGCTACTCACCTACTCAGCTACACAGCTACTCAGCTATTAAGCTACTCAGCTAGTCAGCTACACAGCTAGTCAGCTACTCACCTACTCAGCTACTCAGCTTCTCAGCTACACAACTACTCAGCTACTCAGCTTCTCAGCTACACAACTACTCAGCTATTCAGCTACTCAGCTACTCAGCTACTCTGCTACTCAGCTACTCAGCTACTCAGCTACTCTGCTACTCAGCTACTCAGGTACTCAGCTACTCATCTACTCACCTACTCATATACTCAGCTACACAGCTGCTCAGATACTCAGCTACACAGCTACTCAGCTACTCAGCTACACAGCTACTCAGCTACTCAGCTACTCAGTTACTCAGTTATTCAGCTACTCAGCAACTCAGCTACTCAGCTACTCAGCTAATCAACTACTCCGCTACTCAGCTACTCAGCGACACAGCTACTCAGCTACACAACTACTCATCTACTCAGCTACTCAGCCACTCAGCTACTCATCTAATCAGCTACTCAGATTCTCAGCCACTCAGCATCTCAGCCACTCAGCCACTCAGCTTCTGAGCTACTCAGATACTCAGCTACGTAGCTACTCACCTACTCAGCTACACAGCTACTCAGCTATTAAGCTACTCAGCTAGTCAGCTACACAGCTAGTCAGCTACTCAGCTACTCATCTACTCAGCTACTCATCTACTCAGCTACTCAGCCACTGAGCCACACAGCCACTCAGCTACAAAGCTATTCAGCTACTCAGCTAGTCAGGTACTCAGCTACTCATCCACTCAGCCAATCAGATATTTAGCTACTCAGCTACTCAGCTACTCAGGTACTCAGCTACTCATCTACTCACCTACTCTTATACTCAGCTACACAGCTACTCAGATACTCAGCTACTCAGCTACTCAGCCACACAGCTACTCAGCTATTAAGCTACTCAGCTAGTCAGCTACACAGCTAGTCAGCTACTCACCTACTCAGCTACTCAGCTACTCAGCTACACAACTACTCAGCTACTCAGCTACTCAGTTACTCAGTTACTCAGCTACTCAGCTACTTAGCTAATCAGCTACTCCGCTACTCAGCTACTCAGCGACACAGCTACTCAGCTACACAACTACTCATCTACTCAGCTACTCAGGTACTCAGCTACTCTGCTACTCAGCTACTCAGCTACTCAGCTACTCAGCTACTCATCTACTCAGCTACTCATCTACTCAGCTACTCAGCCACTGAGCCACACAGCCACTCAGCTTCACAGCTATTCAGCTACTCAGCTAGTCAGGTACTCAGCTACTCATCCACTCAGCCAATCAGATACTCAGCTACTCAGCTACTCAGGTACTCAGCTACTCATCTACTCACCTACTCTTATACTCAGCTACACAGCTACTCAGATACTCAGCTACTCAGCTACTCATCCACTCAGCCAATCAGATACTCAGCTACTCAGCTACTCAGGTACTCAGCTACTCATCTACTCACCTACTCTTATACTCAGCTACACAGCTACTCAGATACTCAGCTACTCAGCTACTCAGCCACACAGCTACTCAGATACTCAGCTACTCAGCTACTCAGCCACACAGCTACTCAGCTATTAAGCTACTCAGCTAGTCAGCTACACAGCTAGTCAGCTACTCACCTACTCAGCTACTCAGCTACTCAGCTACACAACTACTCAGCTACACAGCTACTCAGCTACTCAGCTACTCAGCTACACAACTACTCAGCTACTCAGCGATTCTGCCAATCAGCCAATCAACCAATCATCTTCACAACTACTCAGCTACTCAGCTACTCAGCCACTCAGCTACTTAGCTAGTCAGCTACTCAGCTAGTCTACACAACTACTCAGCTATTCAGCTACTCAGCTACTCAGCTACTCTGCTACTCAGCTACTCAGCTACTCAGCTACTCAGCTACTCATCTACTCAGCTACTCATCTACTCAGCTACTCAGCTACTCAGCTACTCATCTACTCAGCTACTCATCTACTCAGCTACTCAGCCACTGAGCCACACAGCCACTCAGCTTCACAGCTATTCAGCTACTCAGCTAGTCAGGTACTCAGCTACTCATCCACTCAGCCAATCAGATACTCAGCTACTCAGCTACTCAGGTACTCAGCTACTCATCTACTCACCTACTCTTATACTCAGCTACACAGCTACTCAGATACTCAGCTACTCAGCTACTCATCCACTCAGCCAATCAGATACTCAGCTACTCAGCTACTCAGGTACTCAGCTACTCATCTACTCACCTACTCTTATACTCAGCTACACAGCTACTCAGATACTCAGCTACTCAGCTACTCAGCCACACAGCTACTCAGATACTCAGCTACTCAGCTACTCAGCCACACAGCTACTCAGCTATTAAGCTACTCAGCTAGTCAGCTACACAGCTAGTCAGCTACTCACCTACTCAGCTACTCAGCTACTCAGCTACACAACTACTCAGCTACACAGCTACTCAGCTAATCAGCTACTCCGCTACTCAGCTACTCAGCGACACAGCTACTCAGCTACACAGCTACACAGCTACACAGCTACTCAGCTACTAATCTACTCAGCCAATCAGCTACTCAGCTACTCAGCCACTCAGCTACTCAGCCACTCAGCTACTGAGCGACCCAGCTACTCAGCTACACAGCTACTCAGCTACTCAGCTACTCAGCTACACAGCTACTCAGCTACTCATCTACTCAGCTACTCAGATACTCAGCCACTCAGCATCTCAGCCACTCAGCCACTCAGCTTCTGAGCTACTCAGATACTCAGGTACTCAGCTACTCATCTACTCACCTACTCATATACTCAGCTACACAGCTGCTCAGATACTCAGCTACTCAGCTACTCAGCTACACAGCTACTCAGCTACTAATCTACTCAGCCACTCAACCAATCTTCTACTCAGCTACTCAGCCACTCAGCTACTCAGCTACTCAGCTACTCAGCTACTCAGCAACTCAGCTACACAACTACTCAGCTACTCAGCTACTCAGCCACTCAGCCACTCAGCTACTCATCTACACATCCACTCAGCCACTCAGCCACTCAGCTACTCAGCTACTCAGCTACACAACTACTCATCTACTCAGCTACTCAGCCACTCAGCTACTCATCTACTCAGCTACTCAGATACTCAACCACTCAGCATCTCAGCCACTCAGCCACTCAGCTTCTGAGCTGCTCAGATACTCAGCTACGTAGCTACTCACCTACTCAGCTACACAGCTACTCAGCTATTAAGCTACTCAGCTAGTCAGCTACACAGCTAGTCAGCTACTCACCTACTCAGCTACTCAGCTTCTCAGCTACACAACTACTCAGCTATTCAGCTACTCAGCTACTCAGCTACTCTGCTACTCAGCTACTCAGCTACTCAGCTACTCTGCTACTCAGCTACTCAGGTACTCAGCTACTCATCTACTCACCTACTCATATACTCAGCTACACAGCTGCTCAGATACTCAGCTACACAGCTACTCAGCTACTCAGCTACACAGCTACTCAGCTACTCAGCTACTCAGTTACTCAGTTATTCAGCTACTCAGCAACTCAGCTACTCAGCTACTCAGCTAATCAGCTACTCCGCTACTCAGCTACTCAGCGACACAGCTACTCAGCTACACAACTACTCATCTACTCAGCTACTCAGCCACTCAGCTACTCATCTAATCAGCTACTCAGATTCTCAGCCACTCAGCATCTCAGCCACTCAGCTACTCAGCTTCTGAGCTACTCAGATACTCAGCTACGTAGCTACTCACCTACTCAGCTACACAGCTACTCAGCTATTAAGCTACTCAGCTAGTCAGCTACACAGCTAGTCTGCTACTCACCTACTCACCTACTCAGCTACTCAGCTACTCAGCTACACAAATACTCAGCTATTCAGCTACTCAGCTACTCAGCTACTCAGCTACTCAGCTACTCAGCTACTCTGCTACTCAGCTACTCAGCTACTCAGCTACTCATCTACTCAGCTACTCATCTACTCAGCTACTCAGCCACTGAGCCACACAGCCACTCAGCTACAAAGCTATTCAGCTACTCAGCTAGTCAGGTACTCAGCTACTCATCCACTCAGCCAATCAGATATTTAGCTACTCAGGTACTCAGCTACTCATCTACTCACCTACTCTTATACTCAGCTACACAGCTACTCAGATACTCAGCTACTCAGCTAGTCAGCTACTCACCTACTCAGCTACTCAGCTACTCAGCTACACAACTACTCAGCTACTCAGCTACTCAGGTACTCAGCTACTCTGCTACTCAGCTACTCAGCTACTCAGCTACTCATCTACTCAGCTACTCATCTACTCAGCTACTCAGCCACTGAGCCACACAGCCACTCAGCTTCACAGCTATTCAGCTACTCAGCTAGTCAGGTACTCAGCTACTCATCCACTCAGCCAATCAGATACTCAGCTACTCAGCTACTCAGGTACTCAGCTACTCATCTACTCACCTACTCTTATACTCAGCTACACAGCTACTCAGATACTCAGCTACTCAGCTACTCAGCCACACAGCTACTCAGATACTCAGCTACTCAGCTACTCAGCCACACAGCTACTCAGCTATTAAGCTACTCAGCTAGTCAGCTACACAGCTAGTCAGCTACTCACCTACTCAGCTACTCAGCTACTCAGCTACACAACTACTCAGCTACACAGCTACTCAGCTACTCAGCTACTCAGCTACACAACTTCTCAGCTACTCAGCGATTCTGCCAATCAGCCAATCAACCAATCATCTACACACCTACTCAGCTACTCAGCTACTCAGCCACTCAGCTACTTAGCTAGTCAGCTACTCAGCTAGTCTACACAACTACTCAGCTATTCAGCTACTCAGCTACTCAGCTACTCTGCTACTCAGCTACTCAGCTACTCAGCTACTCAGCTACTCATCTACTCAGCTACTCATCTACTCAGCTACTCATCCACTCAGCCACACAGCCACTCAGCTACACAGCTACTCAGCTACTCAGGTACTCAGGTACTCAGCTACTCATCCACTCAGCCAATCAGATACTCAGCTACTCAGCTACTCATCTACTCAGCTACTCAGCTACACAACTACTCAGCTACTCAGCCACTCAGCCACTCAGCCACTCAGCTACTTAGCTAGTCAGCTACTCAGCTAGTCAGCTACTCATCTAGTCAGCTACACAGCAACTCAGCTACACAACTACTCAGCTACTCAGATACTCAGCTACTCAGCTACACAGCTACTAAGCTACTAATCTACTCAGCCACTCAGTCACTCAACCAATCATCTACACAGCTTCTCAGCTACTCAGCCACTCAGCCACTCAGCTACTCAGCTACTCTGCTACTCAGCTACTCAGGTACTCAGCTACTCATCTACTCACCTACTCATATACTCAGCTACACAGCTGCTCAGATACTCAGCTACACAGCTACTCAGCTACAAAGCTACTCAGCTACTCAGCTACTCAGTTACTCAGTTACTCAGCTACTCAGCAACTCAGCTACTCAGCTACTTAGCTAATCAGCTACTCCGCTACTCAGCTACTCAGCGACACAGCTACTCAGCTACACAGCTACACAGCTACACAGCTACTCAGCTACTAATCTACTCAGCCAATCAGCTACTCAGCTACTCAGCCACTCAGCTACTCAGCCACTCAGCTACTGAGCGACTCAGCTACTCAGCTACACAGCTACTCAGCTACTCAGCTACTCAGCTACACAGCTACTCAGCTACTCATCTACTCAGCTACTCAGATACTCAGCCACTCAGCATCTCAGCCACTCAGCCACTCAGCTTCTGAGCTACTCAGATACTCAGGTACTCAGCTACTCATCTACTCACCTACTCATATACTCAGCTACACAGCTGCTCAGATACTCAGCTACTCAGCTACTCAGCTACACAGCTACTCAGCTACTAATCTACTCAGCCACTCAACCAATCTTCTACTCAGCTACTCAGCCACTCAGCTACTCAGCTACTCAGCTACTCAGCTACTCAGCAACTCAGCTACACAACTACTCAGCTACTCAGCTACTCAGCCACTCAGCCACTCAGCTACTCATCTACACATCCACTCAGCCACTCAGCCACTCAGCTACTCAGCTACTCAGCTACACAACTACTCATCTACTCAGCTACTCAGCCACTCAGCTACTCATCTACTCAGCTACTCAGATACTCAACCACTCAGCATCTCAGCCACTCAGCCACTCAGCTTCTGAGCTGCTCAGATACTCAGCTACGTAGCTACTCACCTACTCAGCTACACAGCTACTCAGCTATTAAGCTACTCAGCTAGTCAGCTACACAGCTAGTCAGCTACTCACCTACTCAGCTACTCAGCTTCTCAGCTACACAACTACTCAGCTATTCAGCTACTCAGCTACTCAGCTACTCTGCTACTCAGCTACTCAGCTACTCAGCTACTTAGCTAATCAGCTACTCCGCTACTCAGCTACTCAGCGACACAGCTACTCAGCTACACAACTACTCATCTACTCAGCTACTCAGCCACTCAGCTACTCATCTAATCAGCTACTCAGATTCTCAGCCACTCAGCATCTCAGCCACTCAGCTACTCAGCTTCTGAGCTACTCAGATACTCAGCTACGTAGCTACTCACCTACTCAGCTACACAGCTACTCAGCTATTAAGCTACTCAGCTAGTCAGCTACACAGCTAGTCTGCTACTCACCTACTCACCTACTGAGCTACTCAGCTACTCAGCTACACAAATACTCAGCTATTCAGCTACTCAGCTACTCAGCTACTCAGCTACTCAGCTACTCAGCTACTCTGCTACTCAGCTACTCAGCTACTCAGCTACTCATCTACTCAGCTACTCATCTACTCAGCTACTCAGCCACTGAGCCACACAGCCACTCAGCTACAAAGCTATTCAGCTACTCAGCTAGTCAGGTACTCAGCTACTCATCCACTCAGCCAATCAGATATTTAGCTACTCAGGTACTCAGCTACTCATCTACTCACCTACTCTTATACTCAGCTACACAGCTACTCAGATACTCAGCTACTCAGCTAGTCAGCTACTCACCTACTCAGCTACTCAGCTACTCAGCTACACAACTACTTAGCTACTCAGCTACTCAGTTACTCAGTTACTCAGCTACTCAGCAACTCAGCTACTCAGCTACTTAGCTAATCAGCTACTCCGCTACTCAGCTACTCAGCGACACAGCTACTCAGCTACACAACTACTCATCTACTCAGCTACTCAGGTACTCAGCTACTCTGCTACTCAGCTACTCAGCTACTCAGCTACTCATCTACTCAGCTACTCATCTACTCAGCTACTCAGCCACTGAGCCACACAGCCACTCAGCTTCACAGCTATTCAGCTACTCAGCTAGTCAGGTACTCAGCTACTCATCCACTCAGCCAATCAGATACTCAGCTACTCAGCTACTCAGGTACTCAGCTACTCATCTACTCACCTACTCTTATACTCAGCTACACAGCTACTCAGATACTCAGCTACTCAGCTACTCAGCCACACAGCTACTCAGATACTCAGCTACTCAGCTACTCAGCCACACAGCTACTCAGCTATTAAGCTACTCAGCTAGTCAGCTACACAGCTAGTCAGCTACTCACCTACTCAGCTACTCAGCTACTCAGCTACACAACTACTCAGCTACACAGCTACTCAGCTACTCAGCTACTCAGCTACACAACTTCTCAGCTACTCAGCGATTCTGCCAATCAGCCAATCAACCAATCATCTACACACCTACTCAGCTACTCAGCTACTCAGCCACTCAGCTACTTAGCTAGTCAGCTACTCAGCTAGTCTACACAACTACTCAGCTATTCAGCTACTCAGCTACTCAGCTACTCTGCTACTCAGCTACTCAGCTACTCAGCTACTCAGCTACTCATCTACTCAGCTACTCATCTACTCAGCTACTCATCCACTCAGCCACACAGCCACTCAGCTACACAGCTACTCAGCTACTCAGGTACTCAGGTACTCAGCTACTCATCCACTCAGCCAATCAGATACTCAGCTACTCAGCTACTCATCTACTCAGCTACTCAGCTACACAACTACTCAGCTACTCAGCCACTCAGCCACTCAGCCACTCAGCTACTTAGCTAGTCAGCTACTCAGCTAGTCAGCTACTCATCTAGTCAGCTACACAGCAACTCAGCTACACAACTACTCAGCTACTCAGATACTCAGCTACTCAGCTACACAGCTACTAAGCTACTAATCTACTCAGCCACTCAGTCACTCAACCAATCATCTACACAGCTTCTCAGCTACTCAGCCACTCAGCCACTCAGCTACTCAGCTACTCTGCTACTCAGCTACTCAGGTACTCAGCTACTCATCTACTCATCTACTCATATACTCAGCTACACAGCTGCTCAGATACTCAGCTACACAGCTACTCAGCTACACAGCTACTCAGCTACTCAGCTACTCAGTTACTCAGTTACTCAGCTACTCAGCAACTCAGCTACTCAGCTACTTAGCTAATCAGCTACTCCGCTACTCAGCTACTCAGCGACACAGCTACTCAGCTACATAGCTACACAGCTACACAGCTACTCAGCTACTAATCTACACAGCCAATCAGCTACTCAGCTACTCAGCCACTCAGCTACTCAGCCACTAAGCTACTGAGCGACTCAGCTACTCAGCTACACAGCTACTCAGCTACTCAGCTACTCAGCTACACAGCTACTCAGCTACTCATCTACTCAGCTACTCAGATACTCAGCCACTCAGCATCTCAGCCACTCAGCCACTCAGCTTCTGAGCTACTCAGATACTCAGGTACTCAGCTACTCATCTACTCACCTACTCATACACTCAGCTACACAGCTGCTCAGATACTCAGCTACTCAGCTACTCAGCTACACAGCTACTCAGCTACTAATCTACTCAGCCACTCAACCAATCTTCTACTCAGCTACTCAGCCACTCAGCTACTCAGCTACTCAGCTACTCAGCTACTCAGCAACTCAGCTACACAACTACTCAGCTACTCAGCTACTCAGCCACTCAGCCACTCAGCTACTCATCTACACATCCACTCAGCCACTCAGCCACTCAGCTACTCAGCTACTCAGCTACACAACTACTCATCTACTCAGCTACTCAGCCACTCAGCTACTCATCTACTCAGCTACTCAGATACTCAACCACTCAGCATCTCAGCCACTCAGCCACTCAGCTTCTGAGCTGCTCAGATACTCAGCTACGTAGCTACTCACCTACTCAGCTACACAGCTACTCAGCTATTAAGCTACTCAGCTAGTCAGCTACACAGCTAGTCAGCTACTCACCTACTCAGCTACTCAGCTTCTCAGCTACACAACTACTCAGCTATTCAGCTACTCAGCTACTCAGCTACTCTGCTACTCAGCTACTCAGCTACTCAGCTACTCTGCTACTCAGCTACTCAGGTACTCAGCTACTCATCTACTCACCTACTCATATACTCAGCTACACAGCTGCTCAGATACTCAGCTACACAGCTACTCAGCTACTCAGCTACACAGCTACTCAGCTACTCAGCTACTCAGTTACTCAGTTACTCAGCTACTCAGCAACTCAGCTACTCAGCTACTCAGCTAATCAGCTACTCCGCTACTCAGCTACTCAGCGACACAGCTACTCAGCTACACAACTACTCATCTACTCAGCTACTCAGCCACTCAGCTACTCATCTAATCAGCTACTCAGATTCTCAGCCACTCAGCATCTCAGCCACTCAGCCACTCAGCTTCTGAGCTACTGAGATACTCAGCTACGTAGCTACTCACCTACTCAGCTACACAGCTACTCAGCTATTAAGCTACTCAGCTAGTCAGCTACACAGCTAGTCAGCTACTCACCTACTCACCTACGCAGCTACTCAGCTACTCAGCTACACAACTACTCAGCTATTCAGCTACTCAGCTACTCAGCTACTCAGCTACTCAGCTACTCAGCTACTCTGCTACTCAGCTACTCAGCTACTCAACTACTCATCTACTCAGCTACTCATCTACTCAGCTACTCAGCCACTGAGCCACACAGCCACTCAGCTACAAAGATATTCAGCTACTCAGCTAGTCAGGTACTCAGCTACTCATCCACTCAGCCAATCAGATATTTAGCTACTCAGCTACTCAGCTACTCAGGTACTCAGCTACTCATCTACTCACCTACTCTTATACTCAGCTACACAGCTACTCAGATACTCAGCTACTCAGCTACTCAGCCACACAGCTACTCAGCTACTAATCTACTCAGCCAATCAGCTACTCAGCTACTCAGCCACTCAGCTACTCAGCCACTCAGCTACTGAGCGACTCAGCTACTCAGCTACACAGCTACTCAGCTACTCAGCTACTCAGCTACACAACTACTCAGCTACTCAGCTACTCAGCTACTCAGCTACTCAGCTACTCATCAACTCAGCTACTCAGCTACACAGCTACTCAGCTACTCATCTACTCAGCTACTCAGATACTCAGCCACTCAGCATCTCAGCCACTCAGCCACTCAGCTTGTGAGCTACTCAGATACTCAGGTACTCAGCTACACTGCTACTCAGCTACTCAGCTACTCAGCTACTCATCTACTCAGCTACTCATCTACTCAGCTACTCAGCCACTAAGCCACACAGCCACTCAGCTTTACAGCTATTCAGCTACTCAGCTAGTCAGGTACTCAGCTACTCATCCACTCAGCCAATCAGATACTCAGCTACTCAGCTACTCAGGTACTCAGCTACTCATCTACTCACCTACTCTTATACTCAGCTACACAGCTACTCAGATACTCAGCTACTCAGCTACTCAGCCACACAGCTACTCAGATACTCAGCTACTCAGCTACTCAGCCACACAGCTACTCAGCTATTAAGCTACTCAGCTAGTCAGCTACACAGCTAGTCAGCTACTCACCTACTCAGCTACTCAGCTACTCAGCTACACAACTACTCAGCTACACACCTACTCAGCTACTCAGCTACTCAGCTACACAACTTCTCAGCTACTCAGCGATTCTGCCAATCAGCCAATCAACCAATCATCTACACAACTACTCAGCTACTCAGCTACTCAGCCACTCAGCTACTTATCTAGTCAGCTACTCAGCTAGTCTACACAACTACTCAGCTATTCAGCTACTCAGCTACTCTGCTACTCAGCTACTCAGCTACTCAGCTACTCAGCTACTCATCTACTCAGCTACTCATCTACTCAGCTACTCATCCACTCAGCCACACAGCCACTCAGCTACACAGCTACTCAGCTACTCAGGTACTCAGGTACTCAGCTACTCATCCACTCAGCCAATCAGATACTCAGCTACTCAGCTACTCATCTACTCAGCTACTCAGCTACACAACTACTCAGCTACTCAGCCACTCAGCCACTCAGCCACTCAGCTACTTAGCTAGTCAGCTACTCAGCTAGTCAGCTACACATCTAGTCAGCTACACAGCAACTCAGCTACACAACTACTCAGCTACTCAGATACTCAGCTACTCAGCTACACAGCTACTAAGCTACTAATCTACTCAGCCACTCAGTCACTCAACCAATCATCTACACAGCTTCTCAGCTACTCAGCCACTCAGCCACTCAGCTACTCAGCTACTCTGCTACTCAGCTACTCAGGTACTCAGCTACTCATCTACTCACCTACTCATATACTCAGCTACACAGCTGCTCAGATACTCAGCTACACAGCTACTCAGCTACACAGCTACTCAGCTACTCAGCTACTCAGTTACTCAGTTACTCAGCTACTCAGCAACTCAGCTACTCAGCTACTTAGCTAATCAGCTACTCCACTACTCAGCTACTCAGCGACACAGCTACTCAGCTACACAGCTACACAGCTACACAGCTACTCAGCTACTAATCTACTCAGCCAATCAGCTACTCAGCTACTCAGCCACTCAGCTACTCAGCCACTCAGCTACTGAGCGACTCAGCTACTCAGCTACACAGCTACTCAGCTACTCAGCTACTCAGCTACACAGCTACTCAGCTACTCATCTACTCAGCTACTCAGATACTCAGCCACTCAGCATCTCAGCCACTCAGCCACTCAGCTTCTGAGCTACTCAGATACTCAGCCACTCAGCTACTCAGATACTCAACCACTCAGCATCTCAGCCACTCAGCCACTCAGCTTCTGAGCTGCTCAGATACTCAGCTACGTAGCTACTCACCTACTCAGCTACACAGCTACTCAGCTATTAAGCTACTCAGCTAGTCAGCTACACAGATAGTCAGCTACTCACCTACTCAGCTACTCAGCTTCTCAGCTACACAACTACTCAGCTATTCAGCTACTCAGCTACTCAGCTACTCTGCTACTCAGCTACTCAGCTACTCAGCTACTCTGCTACTCAGCTACTCAGGTACTCAGCTACTCATCTACTCACCTACTCATATACTCAGCTACACAGCTGCTCAGATACTCAGCTACACAGCTACTCAGCTACTCAGCTACACAGCTACTCAGCTACTCAGCTACTCAGTTACTCAGTTATTCAGCTACTCAGCAACTCAGCTACTCAGCTACTCAGCTAATCAGCTACTCCGCTACTCAGCTACTCAGCGACACAGCTACTCAGCTACACAACTACTCATCTACTCAGCTACTCAGGTACTCAGCTACTCATCCACTCAGCCAATCAGATACTCAGCTACTCAGCTACTCATCTACTCAGCTACTCAGCTACACAACTACTCAGCTACTCAGCCACTCAGCCACTCAGCCACTCAGCTACTTAGCTAGTCCGCTACTCAGCTAGTCAGCTACTCATCTAGTCAGCTACACAGCAACTCAGCTACACAACTACTCAGCTACTCAGATACTCAGCTACTCAGCTACACAGCTACTAAGCTACTAATCTACTCAGCCACTCAGTCACTCAACCAATCATCTACACAGCTTCTCAGCTACTCAGCCACTCAGCCACTCAGCTACTCAGCTACTCTGCTACTCAGCTACTCAGGTACTCAGCTACTCATCTACTCACCTACTCATATACTCAGCTACACAGCTGCTCAGATACTCAGCTACACAGCTACTCAGCTACACAGCTACTCAGCTACTCAGCTACTCAGTTACTCAGTTACTCAGCTACTCAGCAACTCAGCTACTCAGCTACTTAGCTAATCAGCTACTCCGCTACTCAGCTACTCAGCGACACAGCTACTCAGCTACACAGCTACACAGCTACACAGCTACTCAGCTACTAATCTACTCAGCCAATCAGCTACTCAGCTACTCAGCCACTCAGCTACTCAGCCACTCAGCTACTGAGCGACTCAGCTACTCAGCTACACAGCTACTCAGCTACTCAGCTACTCAGCTACACAGCTACTCAGCTACTCATCTACTCAGCTACTCAGATACTCAGCCACTCAGCATCTCAGCCACTCAGCCACTCAGCTTCTGAGCTACTCAGATACTCAGGTACTCAGCTACTCATCTACTCACCTACTCATATACTCAGCTACACAGCTGCTCAGATACTCAGCTACTCAGCTACTCAGCTACACAGCTACTCAGCTACTAATCTACTCAGCCACTCAACCAATCTTCTACTCAGCTACTCAGCCACTCAGCTACTCAGCTACTCAGCTACTCAGCTACTCAGCAACTCAGCTACACAACTACTCAGCTACTCAGCTACTCAGCCACTCAGCCACTCAGCTACTCATCTACACATCCACTCAGCCACTCAGCCACTCAGCTACTCAGCTACTCAGCTACACAACTACTCATCTACTCAGCTACTCAGCTACTCATCCACTCAGCCAATCAGATACTCAGCTAATCAGCTACTCAGGTACTCAGCTACTCATCTACTCACCTACTCTTATACTCAGCTACACAGCTACTCAGATACTCAGCTACTCAGCTACTCAGCCACACAGCTACTCAGATACTCAGCTACTCAGCTACTCAGCCACACAGCTACTCAGCTATTAAGCTACTCAGCTAGTCAGCTACACAGCTAGTCAGCTACTCACCTACTCAGCTACTCAGCTACTCAGCTACACAACTACTCAGCTACTCAGCTACTCAGTTACTCAGCTACTCAGCTACACAACTACTCAGCTACTCAGCGATTCTGCCAATCAGCCAATCAACCAATCATCTTCACAACTACTCAGCTACTCAGCTACTCAGCCACTCAGCTACTTAGCTAGTCAGCTACTCAGCTAGTCTACACAACTACTCAGCTATTCAGCTACTCAGCTACTCAGCTACTCTGCTACTCAGCTACTCAGCTACTCAGCTACTCAGCTACTCATCTACTCAGCTACTCATCTACTCAGCTACTCATCCACTCAGCCACACAGCCACTCAGCTACACAGCTACTCAGCTACTCAGGTACTCAGGTACTCAGCTACTCATCCACTCAGCCAATCAGATACTCAGCTACTCAGCTACTCATCTACTCAGCTACTCAGCTACACAACTACTCAGCTACTCAGCCACTCAGCCACTCAGCCACTCAGCTACTTAGCTAGTCAGCTACTCAGCTAGTCAGCTACTCATCTAGTCAGCTACACAGCAACTCAGCTACACAACTACTCAGCTACTCAGATACTCAGCTACTCAGCTACACAGCTACTAAGCTACTAATCTACTCAGCCACTCAGTCACTCAACCAATCATCTACACAGCTTCTCAGCTACTCAGCCACTCAGCCACTCAGCTACTCAGCTACTCTGCTACTCAGCTACTCAGGTACTCAGCTACTCATCTACTCACCTACACATATACTCAGCTACACAGCTGCTCAGATACTCAGCTACACAGCTACTCAGCTACACAGCTACTCAGCTACTCAGCTACTCAGTTACTCAGTTACTCAGCTACTCAGCAACTCAGCTACTCAGCTACTTAGCTAATCAGCTACTCCGCTACTCAGCTACTCAGCGACACAGCTACTCAGCTACACAGCTACACAGCTACACAGCTACTAATCTACTCAGCCACTCAACCAATCTTCTACTCAGCTACTCAGCCACTCAGCTACTCAGCTACTCAGCTACTCAGCTACTCAGCAACTCAGCTACACAACTACTCAGCTACTCAGCTACTCAGCCACTCAGCCACTCAGCTACTCATCTACACATCCACTCAGCCACTCAGCCACTCAGCTACTCAGCTACTCAGCTACACAACTACTCATCTACTCAGCTACTCAGCCACTCAGCTACTCAGATACTCAACCACTCAGCATCTCAGCCACTCAGCCACTCAGCTTCTGAGCTGCTCAGATACTCAGCTACGTAGCTACTCACCTACTCAGCTACACAGCTACTCAGCTATTAAGCTACTCAGCTAGTCAGCTACACAGATAGTCAGCTACTCACCTACTCAGCTACTCAGCTTCTCAGCTACACAACTACTCAGCTATTCAGCTACTCAGCTACTCAGCTACTCTGCTACTCAGCTACTCAGCTACTCAGCTACTCTGCTACTCAGCTACTCAGGTACTCAGCTACTCATCTACTCACCTACTCATATACTCAGCTACACAGCTGCTCAGATACTCAGCTACACAGCTACTCAGCTACTCAGCTACACAGCTACTCAGCTACTCAGCTACTCAGTTACTCAGTTATTCAGCTACTCAGCAACTCAGCTACTCAGCTACTCAGCTAATCAGCTACTCCGCTACTCAGCTACTCAGCGACACAGCTACTCAGCTACACAACTACTCATCTACTCAGCTACTCAGCCACTCAGCTACTCATCTAATCAGCTACTCAGATTCTCAGCCACTCAGCATCTCAGCCACTCAGCCACTCAGCTTCTGAGCTACTCAGATACTCAGCTACGTAGCTACTCACCTACTCAGCTACTCAGCTACTCAGCTACTCAGCTACACAGCTACACAGCTACTCAGCTACTAATCTACTCAGCCAATCAGCTACTCAGCTACTCAGCCACTCAGCTACTCAGCCACTCAGCTACTGAGCGACTCAGCTACTCAGCTACACAGCTACTCAGCTACTCAGCTACTCAGCTACACAACTACTCAGCTACTCAGCTACTCAGCTACTCAGCTACTCAGCTACTCATCAACTCAGCTACTCAGCTACACAGCTACTCAGCTACTCATCTACTCAGCTACTCAGATACTCAGCCACTCAGCATCTCAGCCACTCAGCCACTCAGCTTGTGAGCTACTCAGATACTCAGGTACTCAGCTACACTGCTACTCAGCTACTCAGCTACTCAGCTACTCATCTACTCAGCTACTCATCTACTCAGCTACTCAGCCACTGAGCCACACAGCCACTCAGCTTTACAGCTATTCAGCTACTCAGCTAGTCAGGTACTCAGCTACTCATCCACTCAGCCAATCAGATACTCAGCTACTCAGCTACTCAGGTACTCAGCTACTCATCTACTCACCTACTCTTATACTCAGCTACACAGCTACTCAGATACTGAGCTACTCAGCTACTCAGCCACACAGCTACTCAGATACTCAGCTACTCAGCTACTCAGCCACACAGCTACTCAGCTATTAAGCTACTCAGCTAGTCAGCTACACAGCTAGTCAGCTACGCACCTACTCAGCTACTCAGCTACTCAGCTACACAACTACTCAGCTACACACCTACTCAGCTACTCAGCTACTCAGCTACTCAGCTACTCAGCTACACAACTTCTCAGCTACTCAGCGATTCTGCCAATCAGCCAATCAACCAATCATCTACACAACTACTCAGCTACTCAGCTACTCAGCCACTCAGCTACTTAGCTAGTCAGCTACTCAGCTAGTCTACACAACTACTCAGCTATTCAGCTACTCAGCTACTCTGCTACTCAGCTACTCAGCTACTCAGCTACTCAGCTACTCATCTACTCAGCTACTCATCTACTCAGCTACTCATCCACTCAGCCACACAGCCACTCAGCTACACAGCTACTCAGCTACTCAGGTACTCAGGTACTCAGCTACTCATCCACTCAGCCAATCAGATACTCAGCTACTCAGCTACTCATCTACTCAGCTACTCAGCTACACAACTACTCAGCTACTCAGCCACTCAGCCACTCAGCCACTCAGCTACTTAGCTAGTCAGCAACTCAGCTAGTCAGCTACTCATCTAGTCAGCTACACAGCAACTCAGCTACACAACTACTCAGCTACTCAGATACTCAGCTACTCAGCTACACAGCTACTAAGCTACTAATCTACTCAGCCACTCAGTCACTCAACCAATCATCTACACAGCTTCTCAGCTACTCAGCCACTCAGCCACTCAGCTACTCAGCTACTCTGCTACTCAGCTACTCAGGTACTCAGCTACTCATCTACTCACCTACTCATATACTCAGCTACACAGCTGCTCAGATACTCAGCTACACAGCTACTCAGCTACACAGCCACTCAGCTTCTGAGCTGCTCAGATACTCAGCTACGTAGCTACTCACCTACTCAGCTACACAGCTACTCAGCTATTAAGCTACTCAGCTAGTCAGCTACACAGATAGTCAGCTACTCACCTACTCAGCTACTCAGCTTCTCAGCTACACAACTACTCAGCTATTCAGCTACTCAGCTACTCAGCTACTCTGCTACTCAGCTACTCAGCTACTCAGCTACTCTGCTACTCAGCTACTCAGGTACTCAGCTACTCATCTACTCACCTACTCATATACTCAGCTACACAGCTGCTCAGATACTCAGCTACACAGCTACTCAGCTACTCAGCTACACAGCTACTCAGCTACTCAGCTACTCAGTTACTCAGTTATTCAGCTACTCAGCAACTCAGCTACTCAGCTACTCAGCTAATCAGCTACTCCGCTACTCAGCTACTCAGCGACACAGCTACTCAGCTACACAACTACTCATCTACTCAGCTACTCAGCCACTCAGCTACTCATCTAATCAGCTACTCAGATTCTCAGCCACTCAGCATCTCAGCCACTCAGCCACTCAGCTTCTGAGCTACTCAGATACTCAGCTACGTAGCTACTCACCTACTCAGCTACTCAGCTACTCAGCTACTCAGCTACACAGCTACACAGCTACTCAGCTACTAATCTACTCAGCCAATCAGCTACTCAGCTACTCAGCCACTCAGCTACTCAGCCACTCAGCTACTGAGCGACTCAGCTACTCAGCTACACAGCTACTCAGCTACTCAGCTACTCAGCTACACAACTACTCAGCTACTCAGCTACTCAGCTACTCAGCTACTCAGCTACTCATCAACTCAGCTACTCAGCTACACAGCTACTCAGCTACTCATCTACTCAGCTACTCAGATACTCAGCCACTCAGCATCTCAGCCACTCAGCCACTCAGCTTGTGAGCTACTCAGATACTCAGGTACTCAGCTACACTGCTACTCAGCTACTCAGCTACTCAGCTACTCATCTACTCAGCTACTCATCTACTCAGCTACTCAGCCACTGAGCCACACAGCCACTCAGCTTTACAGCTATTCAGCTACTCAGCTAGTCAGGTACTCAGCTACTCATCCACTCAGCCAATCAGATACTCAGCTACTCAGCTACTCAGGTACTCAGCTACTCATCTACTCACCTACTCTTATACTCAGCTACACAGCTACTCAGATACTGAGCTACTCAGCTACTCAGCCACACAGCTACTCAGATACTCAGCTACTCAGCTACTCAGCCACACAGCTACTCAGCTATTAAGCTACTCAGCTAGTCAGCTACACAGCTAGTCAGCTACGCACCTACTCAGCTACTCAGCTACTCAGCTACACAACTACTCAGCTACACACCTACTCAGCTACTCAGCTACTCAGCTACTCAGCTACTCAGCTACACAACTTCTCAGCTACTCAGCGATTCTGCCAATCAGCCAATCAACCAATCATCTACACAACTACTCAGCTACTCAGCTACTCAGCCACTCAGCTACTTAGCTAGTCAGCTACTCAGCTAGTCTACACAACTACTCAGCTATTCAGCTACTCAGCTACTCTGCTACTCAGCTACTCAGCTACTCAGCTACTCAGCTACTCATCTACTCAGCTACTCATCTACTCAGCTACTCATCCACTCAGCCACACAGCCACTCAGCTACACAGCTACTCAGCTACTCAGGTACTCAGGTACTCAGCTACTCATCCACTCAGCCAATCAGATACTCAGCTACTCAGCTACTCATCTACTCAGCTACTCAGCTACACAACTACTCAGCTACTCAGCCACTCAGCCACTCAGCCACTCAGCTACTTAGCTAGTCAGCTACTCAGCTAGTCAGCTACTCATCTAGTCAGCTACACAGCAACTCAGCTACACAACTACTCAGCTACTCAGATACTCAGCTACTCAGCTACACAGCTACTAAGCTACTAATCTACTGAGCCACTCAGTCACTCAACCAATCATCTACACAGCTTCTCAGCTACTCAGCCACTCAGCCACTCAGCTACTCAGCTACTCTGCTACTCAGCTACTCAGGTACTCAGCTACTCATCTACTCACCTACTCATATACTCAGCTACACAGCTGCTCAGATACTCAGCTACACAGCTACTCAGCTACACAGCTACTCAGCTACTCAGCTACTCAGTTACTCAGTTACTCAGCTACTCAGCAACTCAGCTACTCAGCTACTTAGCTAATCAGCTACTCCGCTACTCAGCTACTCAGCGACACAGCTACTCAGCTACACAGCTACACAGCTACACAGCTACTCAGCTACTAATCTACTCAGCCAATCAGCTACTCAGCTACTCAGCCACTCAGCTACTCAGCCACTCAGCTACTGAGCGACTCAGCTACTCAGCTACACAGCTACTCAGATACTCAGCTACTCAGCTACTCAGCTACTCAGCAACTCAGCTACACAACTACTCAGCTACTCAGCTACTCAGCCACTCAGCCACTCAGCTACTCATCTACACATCCACTCAGCCACTCAGCCACTCAGCTACTTAGCTACTCAGCTACACAACTACTCATCTACTCAGCTACTCAGCTACTCATCCACTCAGCCAATCAGATACTCAGCTACTCAGCTACTCAGGTACTCAGCTACTCATCTACTCACCTACTCTTATACTCAGCTACACAGCTACTCAGATACTCAGCTACTCAGCTACTCAGCCACACAGCTACTCAGATACTCAGCTACTCAGCTACTCAGCCACACAGCTACTCAGCTATTAAGCTACTCAGCTAGTCAGCTACACAGCTAGTCAGCTACTCACCTACTCAGCTACTCAGCTACTCAGCTACACAACTACTCAGCTACACAGCTACTCAGCCACTGAGCCACACAGCCACTCAGCTACAAAGCTATTCAGCTACTCAGCTAGTCAGGTACTCAGCTACTCATCCACTCAGCCAATCAGATATTTAGCTACTCAGGTACTCAGCTACTCATCTACTCACCTACTCTTATACTCAGCTACACAGCTACTCAGATACTCAGCTACTCAGCTACTCAGCCACACAGCTACTCAGATACTCAGCTACTCAGCTACTCAGCTACACAAATACTCAGCTATTCAGCTACTCAGCTACTCAGCTACTCAGCTACTCAGCTACTCAGCTACTCTGCTACTCAGCTACTCAGCTACTCAGCTACTCATCTACTCAGCTACTCATCTACTCAGCTACTCAGCCACTGAGCCACACAGCCACTCAGCTACAAAGCTATTCAGCTACTCAGCTAGTCAGGTACTCAGCTACTCATCCACTCAGCCAATCAGATATTTAGCTACTCAGGTACTCAGCTACTCATCTACTCACCTACTCTTATACTCAGCTACACAGCTACTCAGATACTCAGCTACTCAGCTAGTCAGCTACTCACCTACTCAGCTACTCAGCTACTCAGCTACACAACTACTCAGCTACTCAGCTACTCAGTTACTCAGTTACTCAGCTACTCAGCAACTCAGCTACTCAGCTACTTAGCTAATCAGCTACTCCGCTACTCAGCTACTCAGCGACACAGCTACTCAGCTACACAACTACTCATCTACTCAGCTACTCAGGTACTCAGCTACTCTGCTACTCAGCTACTCAGCTACTCAGCTACTCATCTACTCAGCTACTCATCTACTCAGCTACTCATCTACTCAGCTACTCAGCCACTGAGCCACACAGCCACTCAGCTTCACAGCTATTCAGCTACTCAGCTAGTCAGGTACTCAGCTACTCATCCACTCAGCCAATCAGATACTCAGCTACTCAGCTACTCAGGTACTCAGCTACTCATCTACTCACCTACTCTTATACTCAGCTACACAGCTACTCAGATACTCAGCTACTCAGCTACTCAGCCACACAGCTACTCAGATACTCAGCTACTCAGCTACTCAGCCACACAGCTACTCAGCTATTAAGCTACTCAGCTAGTCAGCTACACAGCTAGTCAGCTACTCACCTACTCAGCTACTCAGCTACTCAGCTACACAACTACTCAGCTACACAGCTACTCAGCTACTCAGCTACTCAGCTACACAACTTCTCAGCTACTCAGCGATTCTGCCAATCAGCCAATCAACCAATCATCTACACACCTACTCAGCTACTCAGCTACTCAGCCACTCAGCTACTTAGCTAGTCAGCTACTCAGCTAGTCTACACAACTACTCAGCTATTCAGCTACTCAGCTACTCAGCTACTCTGCTACTCAGCTACTCAGCTACTCAGCTACTCAGCTACTCATCTACTCAGCTACTCATCTACTCAGCTACTCATCCACTCAGCCACACAGCCACTCAGCTACACAGCTACTCAGCTACTCAGGTACTCAGGTACTCAGCTACTCATCCACTCAGCCAATCAGATACTCAGCTACTCAGCTACTCATCTACTCAGCTACTCAGCTACACAACTACTCAGCTACTCAGCCACTCAGCCACTCAGCCACTCAGCTACTTAGCTAGTCAGCTACTCAGCTAGTCAGCTACTCATCTAGTCAGCTACACAGCAACTCAGCTACACAACTACTCAGCTACTCAGATACTCAGCTACTCAGCTACACAGCTACTAAGCTACTAATCTACTCAGCCACTCAGTCACTCAACCAATCATCTACACAGCTTCTCAGCTACTCAGCCACTCAGCCACTCAGCTACTCAGCTACTCTGCTACTCAGCTACTCAGGTACTCAGCTACTCATCTACTCACCTACTCATATACTCAGCTACACAGCTGCTCAGATACTCAGCTACACAGCTACTCAGCTACACAGCTACTCAGCTACTCAGCTACTCAGTTACTCAGTTACTCAGCTACTCAGCAACTCAGCTACTCAGCTACTTAGCTAATCAGCTACTCCGCTACTCAGCTACTCAGCGACACAGCTACTCAGCTACACAGCTACACAGCTACACAGCTACTCAGCTACTAATCTACTCAGCCAATCAGCTACTCAGCTACTCAGCCACTCAGCTACTCAGCCACTCAGCTACTGAGCGACTCAGCTACTCAGCTACACAGCTACTCAGCTACTCAGCTACTCAGCTACACAGCTACTCAGCTACTCATCTACTCAGCTACTCAGATACTCAGCCACTCAGCATCTCAGCCACTCAGCCACTCAGCTTCTGAGCTACTCAGATACTCAGGTACTCAGCTACTCATCTACTCACCTACTCATATACTCAGCTACACAGCTGCTCAGATACTCAGCTACACAGCTACTCAGCTACACAGCTACTCAGCTACTCAGCTACTCAGTTACTCAGTTACTCAGCTACTCAGCAACTCAGCTACTCAGCTACTCAGCTAATCAGCTACTCCGCTACTCAGCTACTCAGCGACACAGCTACTCAGCTACACAGCTACACAGCTACACAGCTACTCAGCTGCTAATCTACTCAGCCAATCAGCTACTCAGCTACTCAGCTACTCAGCTACTCACCCACTCAGCTACTGAGCGACTCAGCTACTCAGCTACACAGCTACTCAGCTACTCAGCTACTCAGCTACACAGCTACTCAGCTACTCATCTACTCAGCTACTCAGATACTCAGCCACTCAGCATCTCAGCCACTCAGCCACTCAGCTTCTGAGCTACTCAGATACTCAGGTACTCAGCTACTCATCTACTCACCTACTCATATACTCAGCTACACAGCTGCTCAGATACTCAGCTACTCAGCTACTCAGCTACACAGCTACTCAGCTACTAATCTACTCAGCCACTCAACCAATCTTCTACTCAGCTACTCAGCCACTCAGCTACTCAGCTACTCAGCTACTCAGCTACTCAGCAACTCAGCTACACAACTACTCAGCTACTCAGCTACTCAGCCACTCAGCCACTCAGCTACTCATCTACACATCCACTCAGCCACTCAGCCACTCAGCTACTCAGCTACTCAGCTACACAACTACTCATCTACTCAGCTACTCAGCCACTCAGCTACTCATCTACTCAGCTACTCAGATACTCAACCACTCAGCATCTCAGCCACTCAGCCACTCAGCTTCTGAGCTGCTCAGATACTCAGCTACGTAGCTACTCACCTACTCAGCTACACAGCTACTCAGCTATTAAGCTACTCAGCTAGTCAGCTACACAGCTAGTCAGCTACTCACCTACTCAGCTACTCAGCTTCTCAGCTACACAACTACTCAGCTATTCAGCTACTCAGCTACTCAGCTACTCTGCTACTCAGCTACTCAGCTACTCAGCTACTCTGCTACTCAGCTACTCAGGTACTCAGCTACTCATCTACTCACCTACTCATATACTCAGCTACACAGCTGCTCAGATACTCAGCTACACAGCTACTCAGCTACTCAGCTACACAGCTACTCAGCTACTCAGCTACTCAGTTACTCAGTTACTCAGCTACTCAGCAACTCAGCTACTCAGCTACTCAGCTAATCAGCTACTCCGCTACTCAGCTACTCAGCGACACAGCTACTCAGCTACACAACTACTCATCTACTCAGCTACTCAGCCACTCAGCTACTCATCTAATCAGCTACTCAGATTCTCAGCCACTCAGCATCTCAGCCACTCAGCCACTCAGCTTCTGAGCTACTGAGATACTCAGCTACGTAGCTACTCACCTACTCAGCTACACAGCTACTCAGCTATTAAGCTACTCAGCTAGTCAGCTACACAGCTAGTCAGCTACTCACCTACTCACCTACTCAGCTACTCAGCTACTCAGCTACACAACTACTCAGCTATTCAGCTACTCAGCTACTCAGCTACTCAGCTACTCAGCTACTCTGCTACTCAGCTACTCAGCTACTCAACTACTCATCTACTCAGCTACTCATCTACTCAGCTACTCAGCCACTGAGCCACACAGCCACTCAGCTACAAAGATATTCAGCTACTCAGCTAGTCAGGTACTCAGCTACTCATCCACTCAGCCAATCAGATATTTAGCTACTCAGCTACTCAGCTACTCAGGTACTCAGCTACTCATCTACTCACCTACTCTTATACTCAGCTACACAGCTACTCAGATACTCAGCTACTCAGCTACTCAGCCACACAGCTACTCAGCTATTAAGCTACTCAGCTAGTCAGCTACACAGCTAGTCAGCTACTCACCTACTCAGCTACTCAGCTACTCAGCTACACAACTACTCAGCTACTCAGCTACTCAGTTACTCAGTTACTCAGCTACTCAGCAACTCAGCTACTCAGCTACTTAGCTAATCAGCTACTCCGCTACTCAGCTACTCAGCGACACAGCTACTCAGCTACACAACTACTCATCTACTCAGCTACTCAGGTACTCAGCTACTCTGCTACTCAGCTACTCAGCTACTCAGCTACTCATCTACTCAGCTACTCATCTACTCAGCTACTCATCCACTCAGCCACACAGCCACTCAGCTACACAGCTACTCAGCTACTCAGGTACTCAGGTACTCAGCTACTCATCCACTCAGCCAATCAGATACTCAGCTACTCAGCTACTCAGGTACTCAGCTACTCATCTACTCAGCTACTCAGAATCTCGGCCGCTCAGCTACTCAGCTACTCAGCACCTCTGCACCTCAGCCACTCAGCTACTCAGCGTCTCTGCCAATCAGCCACTCAGCCAATCATCTACACAGCTACTCAGCTACTCAGCTACACAGCTACTCAGCTACTCAGCTACTCAGTTACTCAGTTACTCAGCTGCTCAGCAACTCAGCTAGTCAGCTACTCAGCTAACCAGCTACTCCGCTACTCAGCTACTCAGCCACTCAGCTACTCAGCTACTCAGCTACACAACTACTCAGCTACTCAGCTACTCAGCCACTCAGCCACTCAGCCTCTCAGCCACTCAGGAACTCAGCTTCTCAGCTACTCAGATACTCAGATACGCAGCTACTCAGCTACTCAGCTACTCAGCTACTCAGCTACACAGCTACACAGCTACTCAGCTACTAATCTACTCAGCCAATCAGCTACTCAGCTACTCAGCCACTCAGCTACTCAGCCACTCAGCTACTGAGCGACTCAGCTACTCAGCTACACAGCTACTCAGCTACTCAGCTACTCAGCTACACAACTACTCAGCTACTCAGCTACTCAGCTACTCAGCTACTCAGCTACTCATCAACTCAGCTACTCAGCTACACAGCTACTCAGCTACTCATCTACTCAGCTACTCAGATACTCAGCCACTCAGCATCTCAGCCACTCAGCCACTCAGCTTGTGAGCTACTCAGATACTCAGGTACTCAGCTACACTGCTACTCAGCTACTCAGCTACTCAGCTACTCATCTACTCAGCTACTCATCTACTCAGCTACTCAGCCACTAAGCCACACAGCCACTGAGCTTTACAGCTATTCAGCTACTCAGCTAGTCAGGTACTCAGCTACTCATCCACTCAGCCAATCAGATACTCAGCTACTCAGCTACTCAGGTACTCAGCTACTCATCTACTCACCTACTCTTATACTCAGCTACACAGCTACTCAGATACTCAGCTACTCAGCTACTCAGCCACACAGCTACTCAGATACTCAGCTACTCAGCTACTCAGCCACACAGCTACTCAGCTATTAAGCTACTCAGCTAGTCAGCTACACAGCTAGTCAGCTACTCACCTACTCAGCTACTCAGCTACTCAGCTACACAACTACTCAGCTACACACCTACTCAGCTACTCAGCTACTCAGCTACACAACTTCTCAGCTACTCAGCGATTCTGCCAATCAGCCAATCAACCAATCATCTACACAACTACTCAGCTACTCAGCTACTCAGCCACTCAGCTACTTAGCTAGTCAGCTACTCAGCTAGTCTACACAACTACTCAGCTATTCAGCTACTCAGCTACTCTGCTACTCAGCTACTCAGCTACTCAGCTACTCAGCTACTCATCTACTCAGCTACTCATCTACTCAGCTACTCATCCACTCAGCCACACAGCCACTCAGCTACACAGCTACTCAGCTACTCAGGTACTCAGGTACTCAGCTACTCATCCACTCAGCCAATCAGATACTCAGCTACTCAGCTACTCATCTACTCAGCTACTCAGCTACACAACTACTCAGCTACTCAGCCACTCAGCCACTCAGCCACTCAGCTACTTAGCTAGTCAGCTACTCAGCTAGTCAGCTACTCATCTAGTCAGCTACACAGCAACTCAGCTACACAACTACTCAGCTACTCAGATACTCAGCTACTCAGCTACACAGCTACTAAGCTACTAATCTACTCAGCCACTCAGTCACTCAACCAATCATCTACACAGCTTCTCAGCTACTCAGCCACTCAGCCACTCAGCTACTCAGCTACTCTGCTACTCAGCTACTCAGGTACTCAGCTACACATCTACTCACCTACTCATATACTCAGCTACACAGCTGCTCAGATACTCAGCTACACAGCTACTCAGCTACACAGCTACTCAGCTACTCAGCTACTCAGTTACTCAGTTACTCAGCTACTCAGCAACTCAGCTACTCAGCTACTTAGCTAATCAGCTACTCCGCTACTCAGCTACTCAGCGACACAGCTACTCAGCTACACAGCTACACAGCTACACAGCTACTCAGCTACTAATCTACTCAGCCAATCAGCTACTCAGCTACTCAGCCACTCAGCTACTCAGCCACTCAGCTACTGAGCGACTCAGCTACTCAGCTACACAGCTACTCAGCTACTCAGCTACTCAGCTACACAGCTACTCAGCTACTCATCTACTCAGCTACTCAGATACTCAGCCACTCAGCATCTCAGCCACTCAGCCACTCAGCTTCTGAGCTACTCAGATACTCAGGTACTCAGCTACTCATCTACTCACCTACTCATATACTCAGCTACACAGCTGCTCAGATACTCAGCTACTCAGCTACTCAGCTACACAGCTACTCAGCTACTAATCTACTCAGCCACTCAACCAATCTTCTACTCAGCTACTCAGCCACTCAGCTACTCAGCTACTCAGCTACTCAGCTACTCAGCAACTCAGCTACACAACTACTCAGCTACTCAGCTACTCAGCCACTCAGCCACTCAGCTACTCATCTACACATCCACTCAGCCACTCAGCCACTCAGCTACTCAGCTACTCAGCTACACAACTACTCATCTACTCAGCTACTCAGCTACTCATCCACCCAGCCAATCAGATACTCAGCTACTCAGCTACTCAGGTACTCAGCTACTCATCTACTCACCTACTCTTATACTCAGCTACACAGCTACTCAGATACTCAGCTACTCAGCTACTCAGCCACACAGCTACTCAGATACTCAGCTACTCAGCTACTCAGCCACACAGCTACTCAGCTATTAAGCTACTCAGCTAGTCAGCTACACAGCTAGTCAGCTACTCACCTACTCAGCTACTCAGCTACTCAGCTACACAACTACTCAGCTACACAGCTACTCAGCTACTCAGCTACTCAGCTACACAACTACTCAGCTACTCAGCGATTCTGCCAATCAGCCAATCAACCAATCATCTTCACAACTACTCAGCTACTCAGCTACTCAGCCACTCAGCTACTTAGCTAGTCAGCTACTCAGCTAGTCTACACAACTACTCAGCTATTCAGCTACTCAGCTACTCAGCTACTCTGCTACTCAGCTACTCAGCTACTCAGCTACTCAGCTACTCATCTACTCAGCTACTCATCTACTCAGCTACTCATCCACTCAGCCACACAGCCACTCAGCTACACAGCTACTCAGCTACTCAGGTACTCAGGTACTCAGCTACTCATCCACTCAGCCAATCAGATACTCAGCTACTCAGCTACTCATCTACTCAGCTACTCAGCTACACAACTACTCAGCTACTCAGCCACTCAGCCACTCAGCCACTCAGCTACTTAGCTAGTCAGCTACTCAGCTAGTCAGCTACTCATCTAGTCAGCTACACAGCAACTCAGCTACACAACTACTCAGCTACTCAGATACTCAGCTACTCAGCTACACAGCTACTAAGCTACTAATCTACTCAGCCACTCAGTCACTCAACCAATCATCTACACAGCTTCTCAGCTACTCAGCCACTCAGCCACTCAGCTACTCAGCTACTCTGCTACTCAGCTACTCAGGTACTCAGCTACTCATCTACTCACCTACTCGTATACTCAGCTACACAGCTGCTCAGATACTCAGCTACACAGCTACTCAGCTACACAGCTACTCAGCTACTCAGCTACTCAGTTACTCAGTTACTCAGCTGCTCAGCAACTCAGCTACTCAGCTACTTAGCTAATCAGCTACTCCGCTACTCAGCTACTCAGCGACACAGCTACTCAGCTACACAGCTACACAGCTACACAGCTACTAATCTACTCAGCCACTCAACCAATCTTCTACTCAGCTACTCAGCCACTCAGCTACTCAGCTACTCAGCTACTCAGCTACTCAGCAACTCAGCTACACAACTACTCAGCTACTCAGCTACTCAGCCACTCAGCCACTCAGCTACTCATCTACACATCCACTCAGCCACTCAGCCACTCAGCTACTCAGCTACTCAGCTACACAACTACTCATCTACTCAGCTACTCAGCCACTCAGCTACTCAGATACTCAACCACTCAGCATCTCAGCCACTCAGCCACTCAGCTTCTGAGCTGCTCAGATACTCAGCTACGTAGCTACTCACCTACTCAGCTACACAGCTACTCAGCTATTAAGCTACTCAGCTAGTCAGCTACACAGATAGTCAGCTACTCACCTACTCAGCTACTCAGCTTCTCAGCTACACAACTACTCAGCTATTCAGCTACTCAGCTACTCAGCTACTCTGCTACTCAGCTACTCAGCTACTCAGCTACTCTGCTACTCAGCTACTCAGGTACTCAGCTACTCATCTACTCACCTACTCATATACTCAGCTACACAGCTGCTCAGATACTCAGCTACACAGCTACTCAGCTACTCAGCTACACAGCTACTCAGCTACTCAGCTACTCAGTTACTCAGTTATTCAGCTACTCAGCAACTCAGCTACTCAGCTACTCAGCTAATCAGCTACTCCGCTACTCAGCTACTCAGCGACACAGCTACTCAGCTACACAACTACTCATCTACTCAGCTACTCAGCCACTCAGCTACTCATCTAATCAGCTACTCAGATTCTCAGCCACTCAGCATCTCAGCCACTCAGCCACTCAGCTTCTGAGCTACTCAGATACTCAGCTACGTAGCTACTCACCTACTCAGCTACTCAGCTACTCAGCTACTCAGCTACACAGCTACACAGCTACTCAGCTACTAATCTACTCAGCCAATCAGCTACTCAGCTACTCAGCCACTCAGCTACTCAGCCACTCAGCTACTGAGCGACTCAGCTACTCAGCTACACAGCTACTCAGCTACTCAGCTACTCAGCTACACAACTACTCAGCTACTCAGCTACTCAGCTACTCAGCTACTCAGCTACTCATCAACTCAGCTACTCAGCTACACAGCTACTCAGCTACTCATCTACTCAGCTACTCAGATACTCAGCCACTCAGCATCTCAGCCACTCAGCCACTCAGCTTGTGAGCTACTCAGATACTCAGGTACTCAGCTACACTGCTACTCAGCTACTCAGCTACTCAGCTACTCATCTACTCAGCTACTCATCTACTCAGCTACTCAGCCACTAAGCCACACAGCCACTGAGCTTTACAGCTATTCAGCTACTCAGCTAGTCAGGTACTCAGCTACTCATCCACTCAGCCAATCAGATACTCAGCTACTCAGCTACTCAGGTACTCAGCTACTCATCTACTCACCTACTCTTATACTCAGCTACACAGCTACTCAGATACTCAGCTACTCAGCTACTCAGCCACACAGCTACTCAGATACTCAGCTACTCAGCTACTCAGCCACACAGCTACTCAGCTATTAAGCTACTCAGCTAGTCAGCTACACAGCTAGTCAGCTACTCACCTACTCAGCTACTCAGCTACTCAGCTACACAACTACTCAGCTACACACCTACTCAGCTACTCAGCTACTCAGCTACACAACTTCTCAGCTACTCAGCGATTCTGCCAATCAGCCAATCAACCAATCATCTACACAACTACTCAGCTACTCAGCTACTCAGCCACTCAGCTACTTAGCTAGTCAGCTACTCAGCTAGTCTACACAACTACTCAGCTATTCAGCTACTCAGCTACTCTGCTACTCAGCTACTCAGCTACTCAGCTACTCAGCTACTCATCTACTCAGCTACTCATCTACTCAGCTACTCATCCACTCAGCCACACAGCCACTCAGCTACACAGCTACTCAGCTACTCAGGTACTCAGGTACTCAGCTACTCATCCACTCAGCCAATCAGATACTCAGCTACTCAGCTACTCATCTACTCAGCTACTCAGCTACACAACTACTCAGCTACTCAGCCACTCAGCCACTCAGCCACTCAGCTACTTAGCTAGTCAGCTACTCAGCTAGTCAGCTACTCATCTAGTCAGCTACACAGCAACTCAGCTACACAACTACTCAGCTACTCAGATACTCAGCTACTCAGCTACACAGCTACTAAGCTACTAATCTACTCAGCCACTCAGTCACTCAACCAATCATCTACACAGCTTCTCAGCTACTCAGCCACTCAGCCACTCAGCTACTCAGCTACTCTGCTACTCAGCTACTCAGGTACTCAGCTACACATCTACTCACCTACTCATATACTCAGCTACACAGCTGCTCAGATACTCAGCTACACAGCTACTCAGCTACACAGCTACTCAGCTACTCAGCTACTCAGTTACTCAGTTACTCAGCTACTCAGCAACTCAGCTACTCAGCTACTTAGCTAATCAGCTACTCCGCTACTCAGCTACTCAGCGACACAGCTACTCAGCTACACAGCTACACAGCTACACAGCTACTCAGCTACTAATCTACTCAGCCAATCAGCTACTCAGCTACTCAGCCACTCAGCTACTCAGCCACTCAGCTACTGAGCGACTCAGCTACTCAGCTACACAGCTACTCAGCTACTCAGCTACTCAGCTACACAGCTACTCAGCTACTCATCTACTCAGCTACTCAGATACTCAGCCACTCAGCATCTCAGCCACTCAGCCACTCAGCTTCTGAGCTACTCAGATACTCAGGTACTCAGCTACTCATCTACTCACCTACTCATATACTCAGCTACACAGCTGCTCAGATACTCAGCTACTCAGCTACTCAGCTACACAGCTACTCAGCTACTAATCTACTCAGCCACTCAACCAATCTTCTACTCAGCTACTCAGCCACTCAGCTACTCAGCTACTCAGCTACTCAGCTACTCAGCAACTCAGCTACACAACTACTCAGCTACTCAGCTACTCAGCCACTCAGCCACTCAGCTACTCATCTACACATCCACTCAGCCACTCAGCCACTCAGCTACTCAGCTACTCAGCTACACAACTACTCATCTACTCAGCTACTCAGCTACTCATCCACCCAGCCAATCAGATACTCAGCTACTCAGCTACTCAGGTACTCAGCTACTCATCTACTCACCTACTCTTATACTCAGCTACACAGCTACTCAGATACTCAGCTACTCAGCTACTCAGCCACACAGCTACTCAGATACTCAGCTACTCAGCTACTCAGCCACACAGCTACTCAGCTATTAAGCTACTCAGCTAGTCAGCTACACAGCTAGTCAGCTACTCACCTACTCAGCTACTCAGCTACTCAGCTACACAACTACTCAGCTACACAGCTACTCAGCTACTCAGCTACTCAGCTACACAACTACTCAGCTACTCAGCGATTCTGCCAATCAGCCAATCAACCAATCATCTTCACAACTACTCAGCTACTCAGCTACTCAGCCACTCAGCTACTTAGCTAGTCAGCTACTCAGCTAGTCTACACAACTACTCAGCTATTCAGCTACTCAGCTACTCAGCTACTCTGCTACTCAGCTACTCAGCTACTCAGCTACTCAGCTACTCATCTACTCAGCTACTCATCTACTCAGCTACTCATCCACTCAGCCACACAGCCACTCAGCTACACAGCTACTCAGCTACTCAGGTACTCAGGTACTCAGCTACTCATCCACTCAGCCAATCAGATACTCAGCTACTCAGCTACTCATCTACTCAGCTACTCAGCTACACAACTACTCAGCTACTCAGCCACTCAGCCACTCAGCCACTCAGCTACTTAGCTAGTCAGCTACTCAGCTAGTCAGCTACTCATCTAGTCAGCTACACAGCAACTCAGCTACACAACTACTCAGCTACTCAGATACTCAGCTACTCAGCTACACAGCTACTAAGCTACTAATCTACTCAGCCACTCAGTCACTCAACCAATCATCTACACAGCTTCTCAGCTACTCAGCCACTCAGCCACTCAGCTACTCAGCTACTCTGCTACTCAGCTACTCAGGTACTCAGCTACTCATCTACTCACCTACTCGTATACTCAGCTACACAGCTGCTCAGATACTCAGCTACACAGCTACTCAGCTACACAGCTACTCAGCTACTCAGCTACTCAGTTACTCAGTTACTCAGCTGCTCAGCAACTCAGCTACTCAGCTACTTAGCTAATCAGCTACTCCGCTACTCAGCTACTCAGCGACACAGCTACTCAGCTACACAGCTACACAGCTACACAGCTACTAATCTACTCAGCCACTCAACCAATCTTCTACTCAGCTACTCAGCCACTCAGCTACTCAGCTACTCAGCTACTCAGCTACTCAGCAACTCAGCTACACAACTACTCAGCTACTCAGCTACTCAGCCACTCAGCCACTCAGCTACTCATCTACACATCCACTCAGCCACTCAGCCACTCAGCTACTCAGCTACTCATCTACTCAGCTACTCATCCACTCAGCCACACAGCCACTCAGCTACACAGCTACTCAGCTACTCAGGTACTCAGGTACTCAGCTACTCATCCACTCAGCCAATCAGATACTCAGCTACTCAGCTACTCATCTACTCAGCTACTCAGCTACACAACTACTCAGCTACTCAGCCACTCAGCCACTCAGCCACTCAGCTACTTAGCTAGTCAGCTACTCAGCTAGTCAGCTACTCATCTAGTCAGCTACACAGCAACTCAGCTACACAACTACTCAGCTACTCAGATACTCAGCTACTCAGCTACACAGCTACTAAGCTACTAATCTACTCAGCCACTCAGTCACTCAACCAATCATCTACACAGCTTCTCAGCTACTCAGCCACTCAGCCACTCAGCTACTCACCTACTCAGCTACTCAGCTACTCAGCTACACAACTACTCAGCTACTCAGCTACTCAGTTACTCAGTTACTCAGCTACTCAGCAACTCAGCTACTCAGCTACTTAGCTAATCAGCTACTCCGCTACTCAGCTACTCAGCGACACAGCTACTCAGCTACACAACTACTCATCTACTCAGCTACTCAGGTACTCAGCTACTCTGCTACTCAGCTACTCAGCTACTCAGCTACTCATCTACTCAGCTACTCATCTACTCAGCTACTCATCCACTCAGCCACACAGCCACTCAGCTACACAGCTACTCAGCTACTCAGGTACTCAGGTACTCAGCTACTCATCCACTCAGCCAATCAGATACTCAGCTACTCAGCTACTCAGGTACTCAGCTACTCATCTACTCAGCTACTCAGAATCTCGGCCGCTCAGCTACTCAGCTACTCAGCACCTCTGCACCTCAGCCACTCAGCTACTCAGCGTCTCTGCCAATCAGCCACTCAGCCAATCATCTACACAGCTACTCAGCTACTCAGCTACACAGCTACTCAGCTACTCAGCTACTCAGTTACTCAGTTACTCAGCTGCTCAGCAACTCAGCTAGTCAGCTACTCAGCTAACCAGCTACTCCGCTACTCAGCTACTCAGCCACTCAGCTACTCAGCTACTCAGCTACACAACTACTCAGCTACTCAGCTACTCAGCCACTCAGCCACTCAGCCTCTCAGCCACTCAGGAACTCAGCTTCTCAGCTACTCAGATACTCAGATACGCAGCTACTCAGCTACTCAGCTACTCAGCTACTCAGCTACACAGCTACACAGCTACTCAGCTACTAATCTACTCAGCCAATCAGCTACTCAGCTACTCAGCCACTCAGCTACTCAGCCACTCAGCTACTGAGCGACTCAGCTACTCAGCTACACAGCTACTCAGCTACTCAGCTACTCAGCTACACAACTACTCAGCTACTCAGCTACTCAGCTACTCAGCTACTCAGCTACTCATCAACTCAGCTACTCAGCTACACAGCTACTCAGCTACTCATCTACTCAGCTACTCAGATACTCAGCCACTCAGCATCTCAGCCACTCAGCCACTCAGCTTGTGAGCTACTCAGATACTCAGGTACTCAGCTACACTGCTACTCAGCTACTCAGCTACTCAGCTACTCATCTACTCAGCTACTCATCTACTCAGCTACTCAGCCACTAAGCCACACAGCCACTGAGCTTTACAGCTATTCAGCTACTCAGCTAGTCAGGTACTCAGCTACTCATCCACTCAGCCAATCAGATACTCAGCTACTCAGCTACTCAGGTACTCAGCTACTCATCTACTCACCTACTCTTATACTCAGCTACACAGCTACTCAGATACTCAGCTACTCAGCTACTCAGCCACACAGCTACTCAGATACTCAGCTACTCAGCTACTCAGCCACACAGCTACTCAGCTATTAAGCTACTCAGCTAGTCAGCTACACAGCTAGTCAGCTACTCACCTACTCAGCTACTCAGCTACTCAGCTACACAACTACTCAGCTACACACCTACTCAGCTACTCAGCTACTCAGCTACACAACTTCTCAGCTACTCAGCGATTCTGCCAATCAGCCAATCAACCAATCATCTACACAACTACTCAGCTACTCAGCTACTCAGCCACTCAGCTACTTAGCTAGTCAGCTACTCAGCTAGTCTACACAACTACTCAGCTATTCAGCTACTCAGCTACTCTGCTACTCAGCTACTCAGCTACTCAGCTACTCAGCTACTCATCTACTCAGCTACTCATCTACTCAGCTACTCATCCACTCAGCCACACAGCCACTCAGCTACACAGCTACTCAGCTACTCAGGTACTCAGGTACTCAGCTACTCATCCACTCAGCCAATCAGATACTCAGCTACTCAGCTACTCATCTACTCAGCTACTCAGCTACACAACTACTCAGCTACTCAGCCACTCAGCCACTCAGCCACTCAGCTACTTAGCTAGTCAGCTACTCAGCTAGTCAGCTACTCATCTAGTCAGCTACACAGCAACTCAGCTACACAACTACTCAGCTACTCAGATACTCAGCTACTCAGCTACACAGCTACTAAGCTACTAATCTACTCAGCCACTCAGTCACTCAACCAATCATCTACACAGCTTCTCAGCTACTCAGCCACTCAGCCACTCAGCTACTCAGCTACTCTGCTACTCAGCTACTCAGGTACTCAGCTACACATCTACTCACCTACTCATATACTCAGCTACACAGCTGCTCAGATACTCAGCTACACAGCTACTCAGCTACACAGCTACTCAGCTACTCAGCTACTCAGTTACTCAGTTACTCAGCTACTCAGCAACTCAGCTACTCAGCTACTTAGCTAATCAGCTACTCCGCTACTCAGCTACTCAGCGACACAGCTACTCAGCTACACAGCTACACAGCTACACAGCTACTCAGCTACTAATCTACTCAGCCAATCAGCTACTCAGCTACTCAGCCACTCAGCTACTCAGCCACTCAGCTACTGAGCGACTCAGCTACTCAGCTACACAGCTACTCAGCTACTCAGCTACTCAGCTACACAGCTACTCAGCTACTCATCTACTCAGCTACTCAGATACTCAGCCACTCAGCATCTCAGCCACTCAGCCACTCAGCTTCTGAGCTACTCAGATACTCAGGTACTCAGCTACTCATCTACTCACCTACTCATATACTCAGCTACACAGCTGCTCAGATACTCAGCTACTCAGCTACTCAGCTACACAGCTACTCAGCTACTAATCTACTCAGCCACTCAACCAATCTTCTACTCAGCTACTCAGCCACTCAGCTACTCAGCTACTCAGCTACTCAGCTACTCAGCAACTCAGCTACACAACTACTCAGCTACTCAGCTACTCAGCCACTCAGCCACTCAGCTACTCATCTACACATCCACTCAGCCACTCAGCCACTCAGCTACTCAGCTACTCAGCTACACAACTACTCATCTACTCAGCTACTCAGCTACTCATCCACCCAGCCAATCAGATACTCAGCTACTCAGCTACTCAGGTACTCAGCTACTCATCTACTCACCTACTCTTATACTCAGCTACACAGCTACTCAGATACTCAGCTACTCAGCTACTCAGCCACACAGCTACTCAGATACTCAGCTACTCAGCTACTCAGCCACACAGCTACTCAGCTATTAAGCTACTCAGCTAGTCAGCTACACAGCTAGTCAGCTACTCACCTACTCAGCTACTCAGCTACTCAGCTACACAACTACTCAGCTACACAGCTACTCAGCTACTCAGCTACTCAGCTACACAACTACTCAGCTACTCAGCGATTCTGCCAATCAGCCAATCAACCAATCATCTTCACAACTACTCAGCTACTCAGCTACTCAGCCACTCAGCTACTTAGCTAGTCAGCTACTCAGCTAGTCTACACAACTACTCAGCTATTCAGCTACTCAGCTACTCAGCTACTCTGCTACTCAGCTACTCAGCTACTCAGCTACTCAGCTACTCATCTACTCAGCTACTCATCTACTCAGCTACTCATCCACTCAGCCACACAGCCACTCAGCTACACAGCTACTCAGCTACTCAGGTACTCAGGTACTCAGCTACTCATCCACTCAGCCAATCAGATACTCAGCTACTCAGCTACTCATCTACTCAGCTACTCAGCTACACAACTACTCAGCTACTCAGCCACTCAGCCACTCAGCCACTCAGCTACTTAGCTAGTCAGCTACTCAGCTAGTCAGCTACTCATCTAGTCAGCTACACAGCAACTCAGCTACACAACTACTCAGCTACTCAGATACTCAGCTACTCAGCTACACAGCTACTAAGCTACTAATCTACTCAGCCACTCAGTCACTCAACCAATCATCTACACAGCTTCTCAGCTACTCAGCCACTCAGCCACTCAGCTACTCAGCTACTCTGCTACTCAGCTACTCAGGTACTCAGCTACTCATCTACTCACCTACTCGTATACTCAGCTACACAGCTGCTCAGATACTCAGCTACACAGCTACTCAGCTACACAGCTACTCAGCTACTCAGCTACTCAGTTACTCAGTTACTCAGCTGCTCAGCAACTCAGCTACTCAGCTACTTAGCTAATCAGCTACTCCGCTACTCAGCTACTCAGCGACACAGCTACTCAGCTACACAGCTACACAGCTACACAGCTACTAATCTACTCAGCCACTCAACCAATCTTCTACTCAGCTACTCAGCCACTCAGCTACTCAGCTACTCAGCTACTCAGCTACTCAGCAACTCAGCTACACAACTACTCAGCTACTCAGCTACTCAGCCACTCAGCCACTCAGCTACTCATCTACACATCCACTCAGCCACTCAGCCACTCAGCTACTCAGCTACTCAGCTACACAACTACTCATCTACTCAGCTACTCAGCCACTCAGCTACTCAGATACTCAACCACTCAGCATCTCAGCCACTCAGCCACTCAGCTTCTGAGCTGCTCAGATACTCAGCTACGTAGCTACTCACCTACTCAGCTACACAGCTACTCAGCTATTAAGCTACTCAGCTAGTCAGCTACACAGATAGTCAGCTACTCACCTACTCAGCTACTCAGCTTCTCAGCTACACAACTACTCAGCTATTCAGCTACTCAGCTACTCAGCTACTCTGCTACTCAGCTACTCAGCTACTCAGCTACTCTGCTACTCAGCTACTCAGGTACTCAGCTACTCATCTACTCACCTACTCATATACTCAGCTACACAGCTGCTCAGATACTCAGCTACACAGCTACTCAGCTACTCAGCTACACAGCTACTCAGCTACTCAGCTACTCAGTTACTCAGTTATTCAGCTACTCAGCAACTCAGCTACTCAGCTACTCAGCTAATCAGCTACTCCGCTACTCAGCTACTCAGCGACACAGCTACTCAGCTACACAACTACTCATCTACTCAGCTACTCAGCCACTCAGCTACTCATCTAATCAGCTACTCAGATTCTCAGCCACTCAGCATCTCAGCCACTCAGCCACTCAGCTTCTGAGCTACTCAGATACTCAGCTACGTAGCTACTCACCTACTCAGCTACTCAGCTACTCAGCTACTCAGCTACACAGCTACACAGCTACTCAGCTACTAATCTACTCAGCCAATCAGCTACTCAGCTACTCAGCCACTCAGCTACTCAGCCACTCAGCTACTGAGCGACTCAGCTACTCAGCTACACAGCTACTCAGCTACTCAGCTACTCAGCTACACAACTACTCAGCTACTCAGCTACTCAGCTACTCAGCTACTCAGCTACTCATCAACTCAGCTACTCAGCTACACAGCTACTCAGCTACTCATCTACTCAGCTACTCAGATACTCAGCCACTCAGCATCTCAGCCACTCAGCCACTCAGCTTGTGAGCTACTCAGATACTCAGGTACTCAGCTACACTGCTACTCAGCTACTCAGCTACTCAGCTACTCATCTACTCAGCTACTCATCTACTCAGCTACTCAGCCACTAAGCCACACAGCCACTGAGCTTTACAGCTATTCAGCTACTCAGCTAGTCAGGTACTCAGCTACTCATCCACTCAGCCAATCAGATACTCAGCTACTCAGCTACTCAGGTACTCAGCTACTCATCTACTCACCTACTCTTATACTCAGCTACACAGCTACTCAGATACTCAGCTACTCAGCTACTCAGCCACACAGCTACTCAGATACTCAGCTACTCAGCTACTCAGCCACACAGCTACTCAGCTATTAAGCTACTCAGCTAGTCAGCTACACAGCTAGTCAGCTACTCACCTACTCAGCTACTCAGCTACTCAGCTACACAACTACTCAGCTACACACCTACTCAGCTACTCAGCTACTCAGCTACACAACTTCTCAGCTACTCAGCGATTCTGCCAATCAGCCAATCAACCAATCATCTACACAACTACTCAGCTACTCAGCTACTCAGCCACTCAGCTACTTAGCTAGTCAGCTACTCAGCTAGTCTACACAACTACTCAGCTATTCAGCTACTCAGCTACTCTGCTACTCAGCTACTCAGCTACTCAGCTACTCAGCTACTCATCTACTCAGCTACTCATCTACTCAGCTACTCATCCACTCAGCCACACAGCCACTCAGCTACACAGCTACTCAGCTACTCAGGTACTCAGGTACTCAGCTACTCATCCACTCAGCCAATCAGATACTCAGCTACTCAGCTACTCATCTACTCAGCTACTCAGCTACACAACTACTCAGCTACTCAGCCACTCAGCCACTCAGCCACTCAGCTACTTAGCTAGTCAGCTACTCAGCTAGTCAGCTACTCATCTAGTCAGCTACACAGCAACTCAGCTACACAACTACTCAGCTACTCAGATACTCAGCTACTCAGCTACACAGCTACTAAGCTACTAATCTACTCAGCCACTCAGTCACTCAACCAATCATCTACACAGCTTCTCAGCTACTCAGCCACTCAGCCACTCAGCTACTCAGCTACTCTGCTACTCAGCTACTCAGGTACTCAGCTACACATCTACTCACCTACTCATATACTCAGCTACACAGCTGCTCAGATACTCAGCTACACAGCTACTCAGCTACACAGCTACTCAGCTACTCAGCTACTCAGTTACTCAGTTACTCAGCTACTCAGCAACTCAGCTACTCAGCTACTTAGCTAATCAGCTACTCCGCTACTCAGCTACTCAGCGACACAGCTACTCAGCTACACAGCTACACAGCTACACAGCTACTCAGCTACTAATCTACTCAGCCAATCAGCTACTCAGCTACTCAGCCACTCAGCTACTCAGCCACTCAGCTACTGAGCGACTCAGCTACTCAGCTACACAGCTACTCAGCTACTCAGCTACTCAGCTACACAGCTACTCAGCTACTCATCTACTCAGCTACTCAGATACTCAGCCACTCAGCATCTCAGCCACTCAGCCACTCAGCTTCTGAGCTACTCAGATACTCAGGTACTCAGCTACTCATCTACTCACCTACTCATATACTCAGCTACACAGCTGCTCAGATACTCAGCTACTCAGCTACTCAGCTACACAGCTACTCAGCTACTAATCTACTCAGCCACTCAACCAATCTTCTACTCAGCTACTCAGCCACTCAGCTACTCAGCTACTCAGCTACTCAGCTACTCAGCAACTCAGCTACACAACTACTCAGCTACTCAGCTACTCAGCCACTCAGCCACTCAGCTACTCATCTACACATCCACTCAGCCACTCAGCCACTCAGCTACTCAGCTACTCAGCTACACAACTACTCATCTACTCAGCTACTCAGCTACTCATCCACCCAGCCAATCAGATACTCAGCTACTCAGCTACTCAGGTACTCAGCTACTCATCTACTCACCTACTCTTATACTCAGCTACACAGCTACTCAGATACTCAGCTACTCAGCTACTCAGCCACACAGCTACTCAGATACTCAGCTACTCAGCTACTCAGCCACACAGCTACTCAGCTATTAAGCTACTCAGCTAGTCAGCTACACAGCTAGTCAGCTACTCACCTACTCAGCTACTCAGCTACTCAGCTACACAACTACTCAGCTACACAGCTACTCAGCTACTCAGCTACTCAGCTACACAACTACTCAGCTACTCAGCGATTCTGCCAATCAGCCAATCAACCAATCATCTTCACAACTACTCAGCTACTCAGCTACTCAGCCACTCAGCTACTTAGCTAGTCAGCTACTCAGCTAGTCTACACAACTACTCAGCTATTCAGCTACTCAGCTACTCAGCTACTCTGCTACTCAGCTACTCAGCTACTCAGCTACTCAGCTACTCATCTACTCAGCTACTCATCTACTCAGCTACTCATCCACTCAGCCACACAGCCACTCAGCTACACAGCTACTCAGCTACTCAGGTACTCAGGTACTCAGCTACTCATCCACTCAGCCAATCAGATACTCAGCTACTCAGCTACTCATCTACTCAGCTACTCAGCTACACAACTACTCAGCTACTCAGCCACTCAGCCACTCAGCCACTCAGCTACTTAGCTAGTCAGCTACTCAGCTAGTCAGCTACTCATCTAGTCAGCTACACAGCAACTCAGCTACACAACTACTCAGCTACTCAGATACTCAGCTACTCAGCTACACAGCTACTAAGCTACTAATCTACTCAGCCACTCAGTCACTCAACCAATCATCTACACAGCTTCTCAGCTACTCAGCCACTCAGCCACTCAGCTACTCAGCTACTCTGCTACTCAGCTACTCAGGTACTCAGCTACTCATCTACTCACCTACTCGTATACTCAGCTACACAGCTGCTCAGATACTCAGCTACACAGCTACTCAGCTACACAGCTACTCAGCTACTCAGCTACTCAGTTACTCAGTTACTCAGCTGCTCAGCAACTCAGCTACTCAGCTACTTAGCTAATCAGCTACTCCGCTACTCAGCTACTCAGCGACACAGCTACTCAGCTACACAGCTACACAGCTACACAGCTACTAATCTACTCAGCCACTCAACCAATCTTCTACTCAGCTACTCAGCCACTCAGCTACTCAGCTACTCAGCTACTCAGCTACTCAGCAACTCAGCTACACAACTACTCAGCTACTCAGCTACTCAGCCACTCAGCCACTCAGCTACTCATCTACACATCCACTCAGCCACTCAGCCACTCAGCTACTCAGCTACTCATCTACTCAGCTACTCATCCACTCAGCCACACAGCCACTCAGCTACACAGCTACTCAGCTACTCAGGTACTCAGGTACTCAGCTACTCATCCACTCAGCCAATCAGATACTCAGCTACTCAGCTACTCATCTACTCAGCTACTCAGCTACACAACTACTCAGCTACTCAGCCACTCAGCCACTCAGCCACTCAGCTACTTAGCTAGTCAGCTACTCAGCTAGTCAGCTACTCATCTAGTCAGCTACACAGCAACTCAGCTACACAACTACTCAGCTACTCAGATACTCAGCTACTCAGCTACACAGCTACTAAGCTACTAATCTACTCAGCCACTCAGTCACTCAACCAATCATCTACACAGCTTCTCAGCTACTCAGCCACTCAGCCACTCAGCTACTCTGCTACTCAGCTACTCAGGTACTCAGCTACTCATCTACTCACCTACTCGTATACTCAGCTACACAGCTGCTCAGATACTCAGCTACACAGCTACTCAGCTACACAGCTACTCAGCTACTCAGCTACTCAGCTACTCAGCCACACAGCTACTCAGCTATTAAGCTACTCAGCTAGTCAGCTACACAGCTAGTCAGCTACGCACCTACTCAGCTACTCAGCTACTCAGCTACACAACTACTCAGCTACACACCTACTCAGCTACTCAGCTACTCAGCTACACAACTTCTCAGCTACTCAGCGATTCTGCCAATCAGCCAATCAACCAATCATCTACACAACTACTCAGCTACTCAGCTACTCAGCCACTCAGCTACTTAGCTAGTCAGCTACTCAGCTAGTCTACACAACTACTCAGCTATTCAGCTACTCAGCTACTCTGCTACTCAGCTACTCAGCTACTCAGCTACTCAGCTACTCATCTACTCAGCTACTCATCTACTCAGCTACTCATCCACTCAGCCACACAGCCACTCAGCTACACAGCTACTCAGCTACTCAGGTACTCAGGTACTCAGCTACTCATCCACTCAGCCAATCAGATACTCAGCTACTCAGCTACTCATCTACTCAGCTACTCAGCTACACAACTACTCAGCTACTCAGCCACTCAGCCACTCAGCCACTCAGCTACTTAGCTAGTCAGCTACTCAGCTAGTCAGCTACTCATCTAGTCAGCTACACAGCAACTCAGCTACACAACTACTCAGCTACTCAGATACTCAGCTACTCAGCTACACAGCTACTAAGCTACTAATCTACTCAGCCACTCAGTCACTCAACCAATCATCTACACAGCTTCTCAGCTACTCAGCCACTCAGCCACTCAGCTACTCAGCTACTCTGCTACTCAGCTACTCAGGTACTCAGCTACTCATCTACTCACCTACTCGTATACTCAGCTACACAGCTGCTCAGATACTCAGCTACACAGCTACTCAGCTACACAGCTACTCAGCTACTCAGCTACTCAGCTACTCAGCCACACAGCTACTCAGCTATTAAGCTACTCAGCTAGTCAGCTACACAGCTAGTCAGCTACGCACCTACTCAGCTACTCAGCTACTCAGCTACACAACTACTCAGCTACACACCTACTCAGCTACTCAGCTACTCAGCTACACAACTTCTCAGCTACTCAGCGATTCTGCCAATCAGCCAATCAACCAATCATCTACACAACTACTCAGCTACTCAGCTACTCAGCCACTCAGCTACTTAGCTAGTCAGCTACTCAGCTAGTCTACACAACTACTCAGCTATTCAGCTACTCAGCTACTCTGCTACTCAGCTACTCAGCTACTCAGCTACTCAGCTACTCATCTACTCAGCTACTCATCTACTCAGCTACTCATCCACTCAGCCACACAGCCACTCAGCTACACAGCTACTCAGCTACTCAGGTACTCAGGTACTCAGCTACTCATCCACTCAGCCAATCAGATACTCAGCTACTCAGCTACTCATCTACTCAGCTACTCAGCTACACAACTACTCAGCTACTCAGCCACTCAGCCACTCAGCCACTCAGCTACTTAGCTAGTCAGCTACTCAGCTAGTCAGCTACTCATCTAGTCAGCTACACAGCAACTCAGCTACACAACTACTCAGCTACTCAGATACTCAGCTACTCAGCTACACAGCTACTAAGCTACTAATCTACTCAGCCACTCAGTCACTCAACCAATCATCTACACAGCTTCTCAGCTACTCAGCCACTCAGCCACTCAGCTACTCAGCTACTCTGCTACTCAGCTACTCAGGTACTCAGCTACTCATCTACTCACCTACTCATATACTCAGCTACACAGCTGCTCAGATACTCAGCTACACAGCTACTCAGCTACACAGCTACTCAGCTACTCAGCTACTCAGTTACTCAGTTACTCAGTTACTCAGCTACTCAGCAACTCAGCTACTCAGCTACTTAGCTAATCAGCTACTCCGCTACTCAGCTACTCAGCGACACAGCTACTCAGCTACACAGCTACACAGCTACACAGCTACTCAGCTACTAATCTACTCAGCCAATCAGCTACTCAGCTACTCAGCCACTCAGCTACTCAGCCACTCAGCTACTGAGCGACTCAGCTACTCAGCTACACAGCTACTCAGCTACTCAGCTACTCAGCTACACAGCTACTCAGCTACTCATCTACTCAGCTACTCAGATACTCAGCCACTCAGCATCTCAGCCACTCAGCCACTCAGCTTCTGAGCTACTCAGATACTCAGGTACTCAGCTACTCATCTACTCACCTACTCATATACTCAGCTACACAGCTGCTCAGATACTCAGCTACTCAGCTACTCAGCTACACAGCTACTCAGCTACTAATCTACTCAGCCACTCAACCAATCTTCTACTCAGCTACTCAGCCACTCAGCTACTCAGCTACTCAGCTACTCAGCTACTCAGCAACTCAGCTACACAACTACTCAGCTACTCAGCTACTCAGCCACTCAGCCACTCAGCTACTCATCTACACATCCACTCAGCCACTCAGCCACTCAGCTACTCAGCTACTCAGCTACACAACTACTCATCTACTCAGCTACTCAGCTACTCATCCACTCAGCCAATCAGATACTCAGCTACTCAGCTACTCAGGTACTCAGCTACTCATCTACTCACCTACTCTTATACTCAGCTACACAGCTACTCAGATACTCAGCTACTCAGCTACTCAGCCACACAGCTACTCAGATACTCAGCTACTCAGCTACTCAGCCACACAGCTACTCAGCTATTAAGCTACTCAGCTAGTCAGCTACACAGCTAGTCAGCTACTCACCTACTCAGCTACTCAGCTACTCAGCTACACAACTACTCAGCTACACAGCTACTCAGCTACTCAGCTACTCAGCTACACAACTACTCAGCTACTCAGCGATTCTGCCAATCAGCCAATCAACCAATCATCTTCACAACTACTCAGCTACTCAGCTACTCAGCCACTCAGCTACTTAGCTAGTCAGCTACTCAGCTAGTCTACACAACTACTCAGCTATTCAGCTACTCAGCTACTCAGCTACTCTGCTACTCAGCTACTCAGCTACTCAGCTACTCAGCTACTCATCTACTCAGCTACTCATCTACTCAGCTACTCATCCACTCAGCCACACAGCCACTCAGCTACACAGCTACTCAGCTACTCAGGTACTCAGGTACTCAGCTACTCATCCACTCAGCCAATCAGATACTCAGCTACTCAGCTACTCATCTACTCAGCTACTCAGCTACACAACTACTCAGCTACTCAGCCACTCAGCCACTCAGCCACTCAGCTACTTAGCTAGTCAGCTACTCAGCTAGTCAGCTACTCATCTAGTCAGCTACACAGCAACTCAGCTACACAACTACTCAGCTACTCAGATACTCAGCTACTCAGCTACACAGCTACTAAGCTACTAATCTACTCAGCCACTCAGTCACTCAACCAATCATCTACACAGCTTCTCAGCTACTCAGCCACTCAGCCACTCAGCTACTCAGCTACTCTGCTACTCAGCTACTCAGGTACTCAGCTACTCATCTACTCACCTACTCGTATACTCAGCTACACAGCTGCTCAGATACTCAGCTACACAGCTACTCAGCTACACAGCTACTCAGCTACTCAGCTACTCAGTTACTCAGTTACTCAGCTGCTCAGCAACTCAGCTACTCAGCTACTTAGCTAATCAGCTACTCCGCTACTCAGCTACTCAGCGACACAGCTACTCAGCTACACAGCTACACAGCTACACAGCTACTAATCTACTCAGCCACTCAACCAATCTTCTACTCAGCTACTCAGCCACTCAGCTACTCAGCTACTCAGCTACTCAGCTACTCAGCAACTCAGCTACACAACTACTCAGCTACTCAGCTACTCAGCCACTCAGCCACTCAGCTACTCATCTACACATCCACTCAGCCACTCAGCCACTCAGCTACTCAGCTACTCAGCTACACAACTACTCATCTACTCAGCTACTCAGCCACTCAGCTACTCAGATACTCAACCACTCAGCATCTCAGCCACTCAGCCACTCAGCTTCTGAGCTGCTCAGATACTCAGCTACGTAGCTACTCACCTACTCAGCTACACAGCTACTCAGCTATTAAGCTACTCAGCTAGTCAGCTACACAGATAGTCAGCTACTCACCTACTCAGCTACTCAGCTTCTCAGCTACACAACTACTCAGCTATTCAGCTACTCAGCTACTCAGCTACTCTGCTACTCAGCTACTCAGCTACTCAGCTACTCTGCTACTCAGCTACTCAGGTACTCAGCTACTCATCTACTCACCTACTCATATACTCAGCTACACAGCTGCTCAGATACTCAGCTACACAGCTACTCAGCTACTCAGCTACACAGCTACTCAGCTACTCAGCTACTCAGTTACTCAGTTATTCAGCTACTCAGCAACTCAGCTACTCAGCTACTCAGCTAATCAGCTACTCCGCTACTCAGCTACTCAGCGACACAGCTACTCAGCTACACAACTACTCATCTACTCAGCTACTCAGCCACTCAGCTACTCATCTAATCAGCTACTCAGATTCTCAGCCACTCAGCATCTCAGCCACTCAGCCACTCAGCTTCTGAGCTACTCAGATACTCAGCTACGTAGCTACTCACCTACTCAGCTACTCAGCTACTCAGCTACTCAGCTACACAGCTACACAGCTACTCAGCTACTAATCTACTCAGCCAATCAGCTACTCAGCTACTCAGCCACTCAGCTACTCAGCCACTCAGCTACTGAGCGACTCAGCTACTCAGCTACACAGCTACTCAGCTACTCAGCTACTCAGCTACACAACTACTCAGCTACTCAGCTACTCAGCTACTCAGCTACTCAGCTACTCATCAACTCAGCTACTCAGCTACACAGCTACTCAGCTACTCATCTACTCAGCTACTCAGATACTCAGCCACTCAGCATCTCAGCCACTCAGCCACTCAGCTTGTGAGCTACTCAGATACTCAGGTACTCAGCTACACTGCTACTCAGCTACTCAGCTACTCAGCTACTCATCTACTCAGCTACTCATCTACTCAGCTACTCAGCCACTGAGCCACACAGCCACTCAGCTTTACAGCTATTCAGCTACTCAGCTAGTCAGGTACTCAGCTACTCATCCACTCAGCCAATCAGATACTCAGCTACTCAGCTACTCAGGTACTCAGCTACTCATCTACTCACCTACTCTTATACTCAGCTACACAGCTACTCAGATACTCAGCTACTCAGCTACTCAGCCACACAGCTACTCAGATACTCAGCTACTCAGCTACTCAGCCACACAGCTACTCAGCTATTAAGCTACTCAGCTAGTCAGCTACACAGCTAGTCAGCTACTCACCTACTCAGCTACTCAGCTACTCAGCTACACAACTACTCAGCTACACAGCTACTCAGCTACTCAGCTACTCAGCTACACAACTACTCAGCTACTCAGCGATTCTGCCAATCAGCCAATCAACCAATCATCTTCACAACTACTCAGCTACTCAGCTACTCAGCCACTCAGCTACTTAGCTAGTCAGCTACTCAGCTAGTCTACACAACTACTCAGCTATTCAGCTACTCAGCTACTCAGCTACTCTGCTACTCAGCTACTCAGCTACTCAGCTACTCAGCTACTCATCTACTCAGCTACTCATCTACTCAGCTACTCATCCACTCAGCCACACAGCCACTCAGCTACACAGCTACTCAGCTACTCAGGTACTCAGGTACTCAGCTACTCATCCACTCAGCCAATCAGATACTCAGCTACTCAGCTACTCATCTACTCAGCTACTCAGCTACACAACTACTCAGCTACTCAGCCACTCAGCCACTCAGCCACTCAGCTACTTAGCTAGTCAGCTACTCAGCTAGTCAGCTACTCATCTAGTCAGCTACACAGCAACTCAGCTACACAACTACTCAGCTACTCAGATACTCAGCTACACAACTACTCAGCTACTCAGCGATTCTGCCAATCAGCCAATCAACCAATCATCTTCACAACTACTCAGCTACTCAGCTACTCAGCCACTCAGCTACTTAGCTAGTCAGCTACTCAGCTAGTCTACACAACTACTCAGCTATTCAGCTACTCAGCTACTCAGCTACTCTGCTACTCAGCTACTCAGCTACTCAGCTACTCAGCTACTCATCTACTCAGCTACTCATCTACTCAGCTACTCATCCACTCAGCCACACAGCCACTCAGCTACACAGCTACTCAGCTACTCAGGTACTCAGGTACTCAGCTACTCATCCACTCAGCCAATCAGATACTCAGCTACTCAGCTACTCATCTACTCAGCTACTCAGCTACACAACTACTCAGCTACTCAGCCACTCAGCCACTCAGCCACTCAGCTACTTAGCTAGTCAGCTACTCAGCTAGTCAGCTACTCATCTAGTCAGCTACACAGCAACTCAGCTACACAACTACTCAGCTACTCAGATACTCAGCTACTCAGCTACACAGCTACTAAGCTACTAATCTACTCAGCCACTCAGTCACTCAACCAATCATCTACACAGCTTCTCAGCTACTCAGCCACTCAGCCACTCAGCTACTCAGCTACTCTGCTACTCAGCTACTCAGGTACTCAGCTACTCATCTACTCACCTACTCATATACTCAGCTACACAGCTGCTCAGATACTCAGCTACTCAGCAACTCAGCTACTCAGCTACTTAGCTAATCAGCTACTCCGCTACTCAGCTACTCAGCGACACATCTACTCAGCTACACAGCTACACAGCTACACAGCTACTCAGCTACTAATCTACTCAGCCAATCAGCTACTCAGCTACTCAGCCACTCAGCTACTCAGCCACTCAGCTACTGAGCGACTCAGCTACTCAGCTACACAGCTACTCAGCTACTCAGCTACTCAGCTACACAGCTACTCAGCTACTCATCTACTCAGCTACTCAGATACTCAGCCACTCAGCATCTCAGCCACTCAGCCACTCAGCTTCTGAGCTACTCAGATACTCAGGTACTCAGCTACTCATCTACTCACCTACTCATATACTCAGCTACACAGCTGCTCAGATACTCAGCTACTCAGCTACTCAGCTACACAGCTACTCAGCTACGAATCTACTCAGCCACTCAACCAATCTTCTACTCAGCTACTCAGCCACTCAGCTACTCAGCTACTCAGCTACTCAGCTACTCAGCAACTCAGCTACACAACTACTCAGCTACTCAGCTACTCAGCCACTCAGCCACTCAGCTACTCATCTACACATCCACTCAGCCACTCAGCCACTCAGCTACTCAGCTACTCAGCTACACAACTACTCATCTACTCAGCTACTCAGCCACTCAGCTACTCAGATACTCAACCACTCAGCATCTCAGCCACTCAGCCACTCAGCTTCTGAGCTGCTCAGATACTCAGCTACGTAGCTACTCACCTACTCAGCTACACAGCTACTCAGCTATTAAGCTACTCAGCTAGTCAGCTACACAGATAGTCAGCTACTCACCTACTCAGCTACTCAGCTTCTCAGCTACACAACTACTCAGCTATTCAGCTACTCAGCTACTCAGCTACTCTGCTACTCAGCTACTCAGCTACTCAGCTACTCTGCTACTCAGCTACTCAGGTACTCAGCTACTCATCTACTCACCTACTCATATACTCAGCTACACAGCTGCTCAGATACTCAGCTACACAGCTACTCAGCTACTCAGCTACACAGCTACTCAGCTACTCAGCTACTCAGTTACTCAGTTATTCAGCTACTCAGCAACTCAGCTACTCAGCTACTCAGCTAATCAGCTACTCCGCTACTCAGCTACTCAGCGACACAGCTACTCAGCTACACAACTACTCATGTACTCAGCTACTCAGCCACTCAGCTACTCATCTAATCAGCTACTCAGATTCTCAGCCACTCAGCATCTCAGCCACTCAGCCACTCAGCTTCTGAGCTACTCAGATACTCAGCTACGTAGCTACTCACCTACTCAGCTACACAGCTACTCAGCTATTAAGCTACTCAGCTAGTCAGCTACACAGCTAGTCAGCTACTCACCTACTCACCTACTCAGCTACTCAGCTACTCAGCTACACAACTACTCAGCTATTCAGCTACTCAGCTACTCAGCTACTCAGCTACTCAGCTACTCAGCTACTCTGCTACTCAGCTACTCAGCTACTCAGCTACTCATCTACTCAGCTACTCATCTACTCAGCTACTCAGCCACTGAGCCACACAGCCACTCAGCTACAAAGCTATTCAGCTACTCAGCTAGTCAGGTACTCAGCTACTCATCCACTCAGCCAATCAGATATTTAGCTACTCAGGTACTCAGCTACTCATCTACTCACCTACTCTTATACTCAGCTACACAGCTACTCAGATACTCAGCTACTCAGCTAGTCAGCTACTCACCTACTCAGCTACTCAGCTACTCAGCTACACAACTACTCACCTACTCAGCTACACAGCTACTCAGCTATTAAGCTACTCAGCTAGTCAGCTACACAGCTAGTCAGCTACTCACCTACTCACCTACTCAGCTACTCACCTACTCAGCTACACAACTACTCAGCTATTCAGCTACTCAGCTACTCAGCTACTCAGCTACTCAGCTACTCAGCTACTCTGCTACTCAGCTACTCAGCTACTCAGCTATTCATCTACTCAGCTACTCATCTACTCAGCTACTCAGCCACTGAGCCACACAGCCACTCAGCTACAAAGCTATTCAGCTACTCAGCTAGTCAGGTACTCAGCTACTCATCCACTCAGCCAATCAGATATTTAGCTAGTCAGGTACTCAGCTACTCATCTACTCACCTACTCTTATACTCAGCTACACAGCTACTCAGATACTCAGCTACTCAGCTAGTCAGCTACTCACCTACTCAGCTACTCAGCTACTCAGCTACACAACTACTCAGCTACTCAGCTACTCAGTTACTCAGTTACTCAGCTACTCAGCAACTCAGCTACTCAGCTACTTAGCTAATCAGCTACTCCGCTACTCAGCTACTCAGCGACACAGCTACTCAGCTACACAACTACTCATCTACTCAGCTACTCAGGTACTCAGCTACTCTGCTACTCAGCTACTCAGCTACTCAGCTACTCATCTACTCAGCTACTCATCTACTCAGCTACTCAGCCACTCAGCCACACAGCCACTCAGCTTCACAGCTATTCAGCTACTCAGCTAGTCAGGTACTCAGCTACTCATTCACTCAGCCAATCAGATACTCAGCTACTCAGCTACTCAGGTACTCAGCTACTCATCTACTCACCTACTCTTATACTCAGCTACACAGCTACTCAGATACTCAGCTACTCAGCTACTCAGCCACACAGCTACTCAGATACTCAGCTACTCAGCTACTCAGCCACACAGCTACTCAGCTATTAAGCTACTCAGCTAGTCAGCTACACAGCTAGTCAGCTACTCACCTACTCAGCTACTCAGCTACTCAGCTACACAACTACTCAGCTACACAGCTACTCAGCTACTCAGCTACTCAGCTACACAACTTCTCAGCTACTCAGCGATTCTGCCAATCAGCCAATCAACCAATCATCTACACAACTACTCAGCTACTCAGCTACTCAGCCACTCAGCTACTTAGCTAGTCAGCTACTCAGCTAGTCTACACAACTACTCAGCTATTCAGCTACTCAGCTACTCAGCTACTCTGCTACTCAGCTACTCAGCTACTCAGCTACTCAGCTACTCATCTACTCAGCTACTCATCTACTCAGCTACTCATCCACTCAGCCACACAGCCACTCAGCTACACAGCTACTCAGCTACTCAGGTACTTAGGTACTCAGCTACTCATCCACTCAGCCAATCAGATACTCAGCTACTCAGCTACTCAGCTACACAACTACTCAGCTACTCAGCCACTCAGCCACTCAGCCACTCAGCTACTTAGCTAGTCAGCTACTCAGCTAGTCAGCTACTCATCTAGTCAGCTACACAGCAACTCAGCTACACAACTACTCAGCTACTCAGATACTCAGCTACTCAGCTACACAGCTACTAAGCTTCTAATCTACTCAGCCACTCAGTCACTCAACCAATCATCTACACAGCTTCTCAGCTACTCAGCCACTCAGCCACTCAGCTACTCAGCTACTCTGCTACTCAGCTACTCAGGTACTCAGCTACTCATCTACTCACCTACTCATATACTCAGCTACACAGCTGCTCAGATACTCAGCTACACAGCTACTCAGCTACACAGCTACTCAGCTACTCAGCTACTCAGTTACTCAGTTACTCAGCTACTCAGCAACTCAGCTACTCAGCTACTTAGCTAATCAGCTACTCCGCTACTCAGCTACTCAGCGACACAGCTACTCAGCTACACAGCTACACAGCTACACAGCTACTCAGCTACTAATCTACTCAGCCAATCAGCTACTCAGCTACTCAGCCACTCAGCTACTCAGCCACTCAGCTACTGAGCGACTCAGCTACTCAGCTACACAGCTACTCAGCTACTCAGCTACTCAGCTACACAGCTACTCAGCTACTCATCTACTCAGCTACTCAGATACTCAGCCACTCAGCATCTCAGCCACTCAGCCACTCAGCTTCTGAGCTACTCAGATACTCAGGTACTCAGCTACTCATCTACTCACCTACTCATATACTCAGCTACACAGCTGCTCAGATACTCAGCTACTCAGCTACTCAGCTACACAGCTACTCAGCTACTAATCTACTCAGCCACTCAACCAATCTTCTACTCAGCTACTCAGCCACTCAGCTACTCAGCTACTCAGCTACTCAGCTACTCAGCAACTCAGCTACACAACTACTCAGCTACTCAGCTACTCAGCCACTCAGCCACTCAGCTACTCATCTACACATCCACTCAGCCACTCAGCCACTCAGCTACTCAGCTACTCAGCTACACAACTACTCATCTACTCAGCTACTCAGCCACTCAGCTACTCATCTACTCAGCTACTCAGATACTCAACCACTCAGCATCTCAGCCACTCAGCCACTCAGCTTCTGAGCTGCTCAGATACTCAGCTACGTAGCTACTCACCTACTCAGCTACACAGCTACTCAGCTATTAAGCTACTCAGCTAGTCAGCTACACAGCTAGTCAGCTACTCACCTACTCAGCTACTCAGCTTCTCAGCTACACAACTACTCAGCTACTCAGCTTCTCAGCTACACAACTACTCAGCTATTCAGCTACTCAGCTACTCAGCTACTCTGCTACTCAGCTACTCAGCTACTCAGCTACTCTGCTACTCAGCTACTCAGGTACTCAGCTACTCATCTACTCACCTACTCATATACTCAGCTACACAGCTGCTCAGATACTCAGCTACACAGCTACTCAGCTACTCAGCTACACAGCTACTCAGCTACTCAGCTACTCAGTTACTCAGTTATTCAGCTACTCAGCAACTCAGCTACTCAGCTACTCAGCTAATCAACTACTCCGCTACTCAGCTACTCAGCGACACAGCTACTCAGCTACACAACTACTCATCTACTCAGCTACTCAGCCACTCAGCTACTCATCTAATCAGCTACTCAGATACTCAGCCACTCAGCATCTCAGCCACTCAGCCACTCAGCTTCTGAGCTACTCAGATACTCAGGTACTCAGCTACTCATCTACTCACCTACTCATATACTCAGCTACACAGCTGCTCAGATACTCAGCTACTCAGCTACTCAGCTACACAGCTACTCAGCTACGAATCTACTCAGCCACTCAACCAATCTTCTACTCAGCTACTCAGCCACTCAGCTACTCAGCTACTCAGCTACTCAGCTACTCAGCAACTCAGCTACACAACTACTCAGCTACTCAGCTACTCAGCCACTCAGCCACTCAGCTACTCATCTACACATCCACTCAGCCACTCAGCCACTCAGCTACTCAGCTACTCAGCTACACAACTACTCATCTACTCAGCTACTCAGCCACTCAGCTACTCAGATACTCAACCACTCAGCATCTCAGCCACTCAGCCACTCAGCTTCTGAGCTGCTCAGATACTCAGCTACGTAGCTACTCACCTACTCAGCTACACAGCTACTCAGCTATTAAGCTACTCAGCTAGTCAGCTACACAGATAGTCAGCTACTCACCTACTCAGATACTCAGCTTCTCAGCTACACAACTACTCAGCTATTCAGCTACTCAGCTACTCAGCTACTCTGCTACTCAGCTACTCAGCTACTCAGCTACTCTGCTACTCAGCTACTCAGGTACTCAGCTACTCATCTACTCACCTACTCATATACTCAGCTACACAGCTGCTCAGATACTCAGCTACACAGCTACTCAGCTACTCAGCTACACAGCTACTCAGCTACTCAGCTACTCAGTTACTCAGTTATTCAGCTACTCAGCAACTCAGCTACTCAGCTACTCAGCTAATCAGCTACTCCGCTACTCAGCTACTCAGCGACACAGCTACTCAGCTACACAACTACTCATCTACTCAGCTACTCAGCCACTCAGCTACTCAGATACTCAACCACTCAGCATCTCAGCCACTCAGCCACTCAGCTTCTGAGCTGCTCAGATACTCAGCTACGTAGCTACTCACCTACTCAGCTACACAGCTACTCAGCTATTAAGCTACTCAGCTAGTCAGCTACACAGCTAGTCAGCTACTCACCTACTCACCTACTCAGCTACTCAGCTACTCAGCTACACAACTACTCAGCTATTCAGCTACTCAGCTACTCAGCTACTCAGCTACTCAGCTACTCAGCTACTCTGCTACTCAGCTACTCAGCTACTCAGCTACTCATCTACTCAGCTACTAATCTACTCAGCTACTCAGCCACTGAGCCACACAGCCACTCAGCTACAAAGCTATTCAGCTACTCAGCTAGTCAGGTACTCAGCTACTCATCCACTCAGCCAATCAGATATTTAGCTACTCAGGTACTCAGCTACTCATCTACTCACCTACTCTTATACTCAGCTACACAGCTACTCAGATACTCAGCTACTCAGCTAGTCAGCTACTCACCTACTCAGCTACTCAGCTACTCAGCTACTCAGCTACACAACTACTCACCTACTCAGCTACACAGCTACTCAGCTATTAAGCTACTCAGCTAGTCAGCTACACAGCTAGTCAGCTACTCACCTACTCACCTACTCAGCTACTCACCTACTCAGCTACACAACTACTCAGCTATTCAGCTACTCAGCTACTCAGCTACTCAGCTACTCAGCTACTCAGCTACTCTGCTACTCAGCTACTCAGCTACTCAGCTATTCATCTACTCAGCTACTCATCTACTCAGCTACTCAGCCACTGAGCCACACAGCCACTCAGCTACAAAGCTATTCAGCTACTCAGCTAGTCAGGTACTCAGCTACTCATCCACTCAGCCAATCAGATATTTAGCTACTCGGGTACTCAGCTACTCATCTACTCACCTACTCTTATACTCAGCTACACAGCTACTCAGATACTCAGCTACTCAGCTAGTCAGCTACTCACCTACTCAGCTACTCAGCTACTCAGCTACACAACTACTCAGCTACTCAGCTACTCAGTTACTCAGTTACTCAGCTACTCAGCAACTCAGCTACTCAGCTACTTAGCTAATCAGCTACTCCGCTACTCAGCTACTCAGCGACACAGCTACTCAGCTACACAACTACTCATCTACTCAGCTACTCAGGTACTCAGCTACTCTGCTACTCAGCTACTCAGCTACTCAGCTACTCATCTACTCAGCTACTCATCTACTCAGCTACTCAGCCACTGAGCCACACAGCCACTCAGCTTCACAGCTATTCAGCTACTCAGCTAGTCAGGTACTCAGCTACTCATCCACTCAGCCAATCAGATACTCAGCTACTCAGCTACTCAGGTACTCAGCGACACAGCTACTCAGCTACACAGCTACACAGCTACACAGCTACTCAGCTACTCAGCTACTCAGCTACTCATCTACTCAGCTACTCATCTACTCAGCTACTCATCCACTCAGCCACACAGCCACTCAGCTACACAGCTACTCAGCTACTCAGGTACTCAGGTACTCAGCTACTCATCCACTCAGCCAATCAGATACTCAGCTACTCAGCTACTCATCTACTCAGCTACTCAGCTACACAACTACTCAGCTACTCAGCCACTCAGCCACTCAGCCACTCAGCTACTTAGCTAGTCAGCTACTCAGCTAGTCAGCTACTCATCTAGTCAGCTACACAGCAACTCAGCTACACAACTACTCAGCTACTCAGATACTCAGCTACTCAGCTACACAGCTACTAAGCTACTAATCTACTCAGCCACTCAGTCACTCAACCAATCATCTACACAGCTTCTCAGCTACTCAGCCACTCAGCCACTCAGCTACTCAGCTACTCTGCTACTCAGCTACTCAGGTACTCAGCTACTCATCTACTCACCTACTCAGCTACTCAGCTTCTCAGCTACACAACTACTCAGCTATTCAGCTACTCAGCTACTCAGCTACTCTGCTACTCAGCTACTCAGCTACTCAGCTACTCTGCTACTCAGCTACTCAGGTACTCAGCTACTCATCTACTCACCTACTCATATACTCAGCTACACAGCTGCTCAGATACTCAGCTACACAGCTACTCAGCTACTCAGCTACACAGCTACTCAGCTACTCAGCTACTCAGTTACTCAGTTATTCAGCTACTCAGCAACTCAGCTACTCAGCTACTCAGCTAATCAGCTACTCCGCTACTCAGCTACTCAGCGACACAGCTACTCAGCTACACAACTACTCATCTACTCAGCTACTCAGCCACTCAGCTACTCATCTAATCAGCTACTCAGATTCTCAGCCACTCAGCATCTCAGCCACTCAGCCACTCAGCTTCTGAGCTACTCAGATACTCAGCTACGTAGCTACTCACCTACTCAGCTACTCAGCTACTCAGCTACTCAGCTACACAGCTACACAGCTACTCAGCTACTAATCTACTCAGCCAATCAGCTACTCAGCTACTCAGCCACTCAGCTACTCAGCCACTCAGCTACTGAGCGACTCAGCTACTCAGCTACACAGCTACTCAGCTACTCAGCTACTCAGCTACACAACTACTCAGCTACTCAGCTACTCAGCTACTCAGCTACTCAGCTACTCATCAACTCAGCTACTCAGCTACACAGCTACTCAGCTACTCATCTACTCAGCTACTCAGATACTCAGCCACTCAGCATCTCAGCCACTCAGCCACTCAGCTTGTGAGCTACTCAGATACTCAGGTACTCAGCTACACTGCTACTCAGCTACTCAGCTACTCAGCTACTCATCTACTCAGCTACTCATCTACTCAGCTACTCAGCCACTGAGCCACACAGCCACTCAGCTTTACAGCTATTCAGCTACTCAGCTAGTCAGGTACTCAGCTACTCATCCACTCAGCCAATCAGATACTCAGCTACTCAGCTACTCAGGTACTCAGCTACTCATCTACTCACCTACTCTTATACTCAGCTACACAGCTACTCAGATACTCAGCTACTCAGCTACTCAGCCACACAGCTACTCAGATACTCAGCTACTCAGCTACTCAGCCACACAGCTACTCAGCTATTAAGCTACTCAGCTAGTCAGCTACACAGCTAGTCAGCTACGCACCTACTCAGCTACTCAGCTACTCAGCTACACAACTACTCAGCTACACACCTACTCAGCTACTCAGCTACTCAGCTACACAACTTCTCAGCTACTCAGCGATTCTGCCAATCAGCCAATCAACCAATCATCTACACAACTACTCAGCTACTCAGCTACTCAGCCACTCAGCTACTTAGCTAGTCAGCTACTCAGCTAGTCTACACAACTACTCAGCTATTCAGCTACTCAGCTACTCTGCTACTCAGCTACTCAGCTACTCAGCTACTCAGCTACTCATCTACTCAGCTACTCATCTACTCAGCTACTCATCCACTCAGCCACACAGACACTCAGCTACACAGCTACTCAGCTACTCAGGTACTCAGGTACTCAGCTACTCATCCACTCAGCCAATCAGATACTCAGCTACTCAGCTACTCATCTACTCAGCTACTCAGCTACACAACTACTCAGCTACTCAGCCACTCAGCCACTCAGCCACTCAGCTACTTAGCTAGTCAGCTACTCAGCTAGTCAGCTACTCATCTAGTCAGCTACACAGCAACTCAGCTACACAACTACTCAGCTACTCAGATACTCAGCTACTCAGCTACACAGCTACTAAGCTACTAATCTACTCAGCCACTCAGTCACTCAACCAATCATCTACACAGCTTCTCAGCTACTCAGCCACTCAGCCACTCAGCTACTCAGCTACTCTGCTACTCAGCTACTCAGGTACTCAGCTACTCATCTACTCACCTACTCATATACTCAGCTACACAGCTGCTCAGATACTCAGCTACACAGCTACTCAGCTACACAGCTACTCAGCTACTCATCTACTCAGCTACTCATCTACTCAGCTACTCATCCACTCAGCCACACAGCCACTCAGCTACACAGCTACTCAGCTACTCAGGTACTCAGGTACTCAGCTACTCATCCACTCAGCCAATCAGATACTCAGCTACTCAGCTACTCATCTACTCAGCTACTCAGCTACACAACTACTCAGCTACTCAGCCACTCAGCCACTCAGCCACTCAGCTACTTAGCTAGTCAGCTACTCAGCTAGTCAGCTACTCATCTAGTCAGCTACACAGAAACTCAGCTACACAACTACTCAGCTACTCAGATACTCAGCTACTCAGCTACACAGCTACTAAGCTACTAATCTACTCAGCCACTCAGTCACTCAACCAATCATCTACACAGCTTCTCAGCTACTCAGCCACTCAGCCACTCAGCTACTCAGCTACTCTGCTACTCAGCTACTCAGGTACTCAGCTACTCATCTACTCTCCTACTCATATACTCAGCTACACAGCTGCTCAGATACTCAGCTACACAGCTACTCAGCTACACAGCTACTCAGCTACTCAGCTACTCAGTTACTCAGTTACTCAGCTACTCAGCAACTCAGCTACTCAGCTACTTAGCTAATCAGCTACTCCGCTACTCAGCTACTCAGCGACACAGCTACTCAGCTACACAGCTACACAGCTACACAGCTACTAATCTACTCAGCCACTCAACCAATCTTCTACTCAGCTACTCAGCCACTCAGCTACTCAGCTACTCAGCTACTCAGCTACTCAGCAACTCAGCTACACAACTACTCAGCTACTCAGCTACTCAGCCACTCAGCCACTCAGCTACTCATCTACACATCCACTCAGCCACTCAGCCACTCAGCTACTCAGCTACTCAGCTACACAACTACTCATCTACTCAGCTACTCAGCCACTCAGCTACTCAGATACTCAACCACTCAGCATCTCAGCCACTCAGCCACTCAGCTTCTGAGCTGCTCAGATACTCAGCTACGTAGCTACTCACCTACTCAGCTACACAGCTACTCAGCTATTAAGCTACTCAGCTAGTCAGCTACACAGATAGTCAGCTACTCACCTACTCAGCTACTCAGCTTCTCAGCTACACAACTACTCAGCTATTCAGCTACTCAGCTACTCAGCTACTCTGCTACTCAGCTACTCAGCTACTCAGCTACTCTGCTACTCAGCTACTCAGGTACTCAGCTACTCATCTACTCACCTACTCATATACTCAGCTACACAGCTGCTCAGATACTCAGCTACACAGCTACTCAGCTACTCAGCTACACAGCTACTCAGCTACTCAGCTACTCAGTTACTCAGTTATTCAGCTACTCAGCAACTCAGCTACTCAGCTACTCAGCTAATCAGCTACTCCGCTACTCAGCTACTCAGCGACACAGCTACTCAGCTACACAACTACTCATCTACTCAGCTACTCAGCCACTCAGCTACTCATCTAATCAGCTACTCAGATTCTCAGCCACTCAGCATCTCAGCCACTCAGCCACTCAGCTTCTGAGCTACTCAGATACTCAGCTACGTAGCTACTCACCTACTCAGCTACTCAGCTACTCAGCTACTCAGCTACACAGCTACACAGCTACTCAGCTACTAATCTACTCAGCCAATCAGCTACTCAGCTACTCAGCCACTCAGCTACTCAGCCACTCAGCTACTGAGCGACTCAGCTACTCAGCTACACAGCTACTCAGCTACTCAGCTACTCAGCTACACAACTACTCAGCTACTCAGCTACTCAGCTACTCAGCTACTCAGCTACTCATCAACTCAGCTACTCAGCTACACAGCTACTCAGCTACTCATCTACTCAGCTACTCAGATACTCAGCCACTCAGCATCTCAGCCACTCAGCCACTCAGCTTGTGAGCTACTCAGATACTCAGGTACTCAGCTACACTGCTACTCAGCTACTCAGCTACTCAGCTACTCATCTACTCAGCTACTCATCTACTCAGCTACTCAGCCACTGAGCCACACAGCCACTCAGCTTTACAGCTATTCAGCTACTCAGCTAGTCAGGTACTCAGCTACTCATCCACTCAGCCAATCAGATACTCAGCTACTCAGCTACTCAGGTACTCAGCTACTCATCTACTCACCTACTCTTATACTCAGCTACACAGCTACTCAGATACTCAGCTACTCAGCTACTCAGCCACACAGCTACTCAGATACTCAGCTACTCAGCTACTCAGCCACACAGCTACTCAGCTATTAAGCTACTCAGCTAGTCAGCTACACAGCTAGTCAGCTACGCACCTACTCAGCTACTCAGCTACTCAGCTACACAACTACTCAGCTACACACCTACTCAGCTACTCAGCTACTCAGCTACACAACTTCTCAGCTACTCAGCGATTCTGCCAATCAGCCAATCAACCAATCATCTACACAACTACTCAGCTACTCAGCTACTCAGCCACTCAGCTACTTAGCTAGTCAGCTACTCAGCTAGTCTACACAACTACTCAGCTATTCAGCTACTCAGCTACTCTGCTACTCAGCTACTCAGCTACTCAGCTACTCAGCTACTCATCTACTCAGCTACTCATCTACTCAGCTACTCATCCACTCAGCCACACAGCCACTCAGCTACACAGCTACTCAGCTACTCAGGTACTCAGGTACTCAGCTACTCATCCACTCAGCCAATCAGATACTCAGCTACTCAGCTACTCATCTACTCAGCTACTCAGCTACACAACTACTCAGCTACTCAGCCACTCAGCCACTCAGCCACTCAGCTACTTAGCTAGTCAGCTACTCAGCTAGTCAGCTACTCATCTAGTCAGCTACACAGCAACTCAGCTACACAACTACTCAGCTACTCAGATACTCAGCTACTCAGCTACACAGCTACTAAGCTACTAATCTACTCAGCCACTCAGTCACTCAACCAATCATCTACACAGCTTCTCAGCTACTCAGCCACTCAGCCACTCAGCTACTCAGCTACTCTGCTACTCAGCTACTCAGGTACTCAGCTACTCATCTACTCACCTACTCATATACTCAGCTACACAGCTGCTCAGATACTCAGCTACACAGCTACTCAGCTACACAGCTACTCAGCTACTCAGCTACTCAGTTACTCAGTTACTCAGCTACTCAGCAACTCAGCTACTCAGCTACTTAGCTAATCAGCTACTCCGCTACTCAGCTACTCAGCGACACAGCTACTCAGCTACACAGCTACACAGCTACACAGCTACTCAGCTACTAATCTACTCAGCCAATCAGCTACTCAGCTACTCAGCCACTCAGCTACTCAGCCACTCAGCTACTGAGCGACTCAGCTACTCAGCTACACAGCTACTCAGCTACTCAGCTACTCAGCTACACAGCTACTCAGCTACTCATCTACTCAGCTACTCAGATACTCAGCCACTCAGCATCTCAGCCACTCAGCCACTCAGCTTCTGAGCTACTCAGATACTCAGGTACTCAGCTACTCATCTACTCACCTACTCATATACTCAGCTACACAGCTGCTCAGATACTCAGCTACTCAGCTACTCAGCTACACAGCTACTCAGCTACTAATCTACTCAGCCACTCAACCAATCTTCTACTCAGCTACTCAGCCACTCAGCTACTCAGCTACTCAGCTACTCAGCTACTCAGCTACTCAGCTACACAACTACTCAGCTACTCAGCTACTCAGCCACTCAGCCACTCAGCTACTCATCTACACATCCACTCAGCCACTCAGCCACTCAGCTACTCAGCTACTCAGCTACACAACTACTCATCTACTCAGCTACTCAGCTACTCATTCACTCAGCCAATCAGATACTCAGCTACTCAGCTACTCAGGTACTCAGCTACTCATCTACTCACCTACTCTTATACTCAGCTACACAGCTACTCAGATACTCAGCTACTCAGCTACTCAGCCACACAGCTACTCAGATACTCAGCTACTCAGCTACTCAGCCACACAGCTACTCAGCTATTAAGCTACTCAGCTAGTCAGCTACACAGCTAGTCAGCTACTCACCTACTCAGCTACTCAGCTACTCAGCTACACAACTACTCAGCTACACAGCTACTCAGCTACTCAGCTACTCAGCTACACAACTACTCAGCTACTCAGCGATTCTGCCAATCAGCCAATCAACCAATCATCTTCACAACTACTCAGCTACTCAGCTACTCAGCCACTCAGCTACTTAGCTAGTCAGCTACTCAGCTAGTCTACACAACTACTCAGCTATTCAGCTACTCAGCTACTCAGCTACTCTGCTACTCAGCTACTCAGCTACTCAGCTACTCAGCTACTCATCTACTCAGCTACTCATCTACTCAGCTACTCATCCACTCAGCCACACAGCCACTCAGCTACACAGCTACTCAGCTACTCAGGTACTCAGGTACTCAGCTACTCATCCACTCAGCCAATCAGATACTCAGCTACTCAGCTACTCATCTACTCAGCTACTCAGCTACACAACTACTCAGCTACTCAGCCACTCAGCCACTCAGCCACTCAGCTACTTAGCTAGTCAGCTACTCAGCTAGTCAGCTACTCATCTAGTCAGCTACACAGCAACTCAGCTACACAACTACTCAGCTACTCAGATACTCAGCTACTCAGCTACACAGCTACTAAGCTACTAATCTACTCAGCCACTCAGTCACTCAACCAATCATCTACACAGCTTCTCAGCTACTCAGCCACTCAGCCACTCAGCTACTCAGCTACTCTGCTACTCAGCTACTCAGGTACTCAGCTACTCATCTACTCACCTACTCATATACTCAGCTACACAGCTGCTCAGATACTCAGCTACTCAGCAACTCAGCTACTCAGCTACTTAGCTAATCAGCTACTCCGCTACTCCGCTACTCAGCGACACAGCTACTCAGCTACACAGCTACACAGCTACACAGCTACTCAGCTACTAATCTACTCAGCCAATCAGCTACTCAGCTACTCAGCCACTCAGCTACTCAGCCACTCAGCTACTGAGCGACTCAGCTACTCAGCTACACAGCTACTCAGCTACTCAGCTACTCAGCTACACAGCTACTCAGCTACTCATCTACTCAGCTACTCAGATACTCAGCCACTCAGCATCTCAGCCACTCAGCCACTCAGCTTCTGAGCTACTCAGATACTCAGGTACTCAGCTACTCATCTACTCACCTACTCATATACTCAGCTACACAGCTGCTCAGATACTCAGCTACTCAGCTACTCAGCTACACAGCTACTCAGCTACGAATCTACTCAGCCACTCAACCAATCTTCTACTCAGCTACTCAGCCACTCAGCTACTCAGCTACTCAGCTACTCAGCTACTCAGCAACTCAGCTACACAACTACTCAGCTACTCAGCTACTCAGCCACTCAGCCACTCAGCTACTCATCTACACATCCACTCAGCCACTCAGCCACTCAGCTACTCAGCTACTCAGCTACACAACTACTCATCTACTCAGCTACTCAGCCACTCAGCTACTCAGATACTCAACCACTCAGCATCTCAGCCACTCAGCCACTCAGCTTCTGAGCTGCTCAGATACTCAGCTACGTAGCTACTCACCTACTCAGCTACACAGCTACTCAGCTATTAAGCTACTCAGCTAGTCAGCTACACAGATAGTCAGCTACTCACCTACTCAGCTACTCAGCTTCTCAGCTACACAACTACTCAGCTATTCAGCTACTCAGCTACTCAGCTACTCTGCTACTCAGCTACTCAGCTACTCAGCTACTCTGCTACTCAGCTACTCAGGTACTCAGCTACTCATCTACTCACCTACTCATATACTCAGCTACACAGCTGCTCAGATACTCAGCTACACAGCTACTCAGCTACTCAGCTACACAGCTACTCAGCTACTCAGCTACTCAGTTACTCAGTTATTCAGCTACTCAGCAACTCAGCTACTCAGCTACTCAGCTAATCAGCTACTCCGCTACTCAGCTACTCAGCGACACAGCTACTCAGCTACACAGCCACTCAGCTACACAGCTACTCAGCTACTCAGGTACTCAGGTACTCAGCTACTCATCCACTCAGCCAATCAGATACTCAGCTACTCAGCTACTCATCTACTCAGCTACTCAGCTACACAACTACTCAGCTACTCAGCCACTCAGCCACTCAGCCACTCAGCTACTTAGCTAGTCAGCTACTCAGCTAGTCAGCTACTCATCTAGTCAGCTACACAGCAACTCAGCTACACAACTACTCAGCTACTCAGATACTCAGCTACTCAGCTACACAGCTACTAAGCTACTAATCTACTCAGCCACTCAGTCACTCAACCAATCATCTACACAGCTTCTCAGCTACTCAGCCACTCAGCCACTCAGCTACTCAGCTACTCTGCTACTCAGCTACTCAGGTACTCAGCTACTCATCTACTCACCTACTCATATACTCAGCTACACAGCTGCTCAGATACTCAGCTACTCAGCAACTCAGCTACTCAGCTACTTAGCTAATCAGCTACTCCGCTACTCAGCTACTCAGCGACACAGCTACTCAGCTACACAGCTACACAGCTACACAGCTACTCAGCTACTAATCTACTCAGCCAATCAGCTACTCAGCTACTCAGCCACTCAGCTACTCAGCCACTCAGCTACTGAGCGACTCAGCTACTCAGCTACACAGCTACTCAGCTACTCAGCTACTCAGCTACACAGCTACTCAGCTACTCATCTACTCAGCTACTCAGATACTCAGCCACTCAGCATCTCAGCCACTCAGCCACTCAGCTTCTGAGCTACTCAGATACTCAGGTACTCAGCTACTCATCTACTCACCTACTCATATACTCAGCTACACAGCTGCTCAGATACTCAGCTACTCAGCTACTCAGCTACACAGCTACTCAGCTACGAATCTACTCAGCCACTCAACCAATCTTCTACTCAGCTACTCAGCCACTCAGCTACTCAGCTACTCAGCTACTCAGCTACTCAGCAACTCAGCTACACAACTACTCAGCTACTCAGCTACTCAGCCACTCAGCCACTCAGCTACTCATCTACACATCCACTCAGCCACTCAGCCACTCAGCTACTCAGCTACTCAGCTACACAACTACTCATCTACTCAGCTACTCAGCCACTCAGCTACTCAGATACTCAACCACTCAGCATCTCAGCCACTCAGCCACTCAGCTTCTGAGCTGCTCAGATACTCAGCTACGTAGCTACTCACCTACTCAGCTACACAGCTACTCAGCTATTAAGCTACTCAGCTAGTCAGCTACACAGATAGTCATCTACTCACCTACTCAGCTACTCAGCTTCTCAGCTACACAACTACTCAGCTATTCAGCTACTCAGCTACTCAGCTACTCTGCTACTCAGCTACTCAGCTACTCAGCTACTCAGCTACTCTGCTACTCAGCTACTCAGGTACTCAGCTACTCATCTACTCACCTACTCATATACTCAGCTACACAGCTGCTCAGATACTCAGATACACAGCTACTCAGCTACTCAGCTACACAGCTACTCAGCTACTCAGCTACTCAGTTACTCAGTTATTCAGCTACTCAGCAACTCAGCTACTCAGCTACTCAGCTAATCAGCTACTCCGCTACTCAGCTACTCAGCGACACAGCTACTCAGCTACACAACTACTCATGTACTCAGCTACTCAGCCACTCAGCTACTCATCTAATCAGCTACTCAGATTCTCAGCCACTCAGCATCTCAGCCACTCAGCCACTCAGCTTCTGAGCTACTCAGATACTCAGCTACGTAGCTACTCACCTACTCAGCTACACAGCTACTCAGCTATTAAGCTACTCAGCTAGTCAGCTACACAGCTAGTCAGCTACTCACCTACTCACCTACTCAGCTACTCAGCTACTCAGCTACACAACTACTCAGCTATTCAGCTACTCAGCTACTCAGCTACTCAGCTACTCAGCTACTCAGCTACTCTGCTACTCAGCTACTCAGCTACTCAGCTACTCATCTACTCAGCTACTCATCTACTCAGCTACTCAGCCACTGAGCCACACAGCCACTCAGCTACAAAGCTATTCAGCTACTCAGCTAGTCAGGTACTCAGCTACTCATCCACTCAGCCAATCAGATATTTAGCTACTCAGGTACTCAGCTACTCATCTACTCACCTACTCTTATACTCAGCTACACAGCTACTCAGATACTCAGCTACTCAGCTAGTCAGCTACTCACCTACTCAGCTACTCAGCTACTCAGCTACACAACTACTCACCTACTCAGCTACACAGCTACTCAGCTATTAAGCTACTCAGCTAGTCAGCTACACAGCTAGTCAGCTACTCACCTACTCACCTACTCAGCTACTCACCTACTCAGCTACACAACTACTCAGCTATTCAGCTACTCAGCTACTCAGCTACTCAGCTACTCAGCTACTCAGCTACTCTGCTACTCAGCTACTCAGCTACTCAGCTATTCATCTACTCAGCTACTCATCTACTCAGCTACTCAGCCACTGAGCCACACAGCCACTCAGCTACAAAGCTATTCAGCTACTCAGCTAGTCAGGTACTCAGCTACTCATCCACTCAGCCAATCAGATATTTAGCTACTCAGGTACTCAGCTACTCATCTACTCACCTACTCTTATACTCAGCTACACAGCTACTCAGATACTCAGCTACTCAGCTAGTCAGCTACTCACCTACTCAGCTACTCAGCTACTCAGCTACACAACTACTCAGCTACTCAGCTACTCAGTTACTCAGTTACTCAGCTACTCAGCAACTCAGCTACTCAGCTACTTAGCTAATCAGCTACTCCGCTACTCAGCTACTCAGCGACACAGCTACTCAGCTACACAACTACTCATCTACTCAGCTACTCAGGTACTCAGCTACTCTGCTACTCAGCTACTCAGCTACTCAGCTACTCATCTACTCAGCTACTCATCTACTCAGCTACTCAGCCACTGAGCCACACAGCCACTCAGCTTCACAGCTATTCAGCTACTCAGCTAGTCAGGTACTCAGCTACTCATCCACTCAGCCAATCAGATACTCAGCTACTCAGCTACTCAGGTACTCAGCTACTCATCTACTCACCTACTCTTATACTCAGCTACACAGCTACTCAGATACTCAGCTACTCAGCTACTCAGCCACACAGCTACTCAGATACTCAGCTACTCAGCTACTCAGCCACACAGCTACTCAGCTATTAAGCTACTCAGCTAGTCAGCTACACAGCTAGTCAGCTACTCACCTACTCAGCTACTCAGCTACTCAGCTACACAACTACTCAGCTACACAGCTACTCAGCTACTCAGCTACTCAGCTACACAACTTCTCAGCTACTCAGCGATTCTGCCAATCAGCCAATCAACCAATCATCTACACAACTACTCAGCTACTCAGCTACTCAGCCACTCAGCTACTTAGCTAGTCAGCTACTCAGCTAGTCTACACAACTACTCAGCTATTCAGCTACTCAGCTACTCAGCTACTCTGCTACTCAGCTACTCAGCTACTCAGCTACTCAGCTACTCATCTACTCAGCTACTCATCTACTCAGCTACTCATCCACTCAGCCACACAGCCACTCAGCTACACAGCTACTCAGCTACTCAGGTACTCAGGTACTCAGCTACTCATCCACTCAGCCAATCAGATACTCAGCTACTCAGCTACTCATCTACTCAGCTACTCAGCTACACAACTACTCAGCTACTCAGCCACTCAGCCACTCAGCCACTCAGCTACTTAGCTAGTCAGCTACTCAGCTAGTCAGCTACTCATCTAGTCAGCTACACAGCAACTCAGCTACACAACTACTCAGCTACTCAGATACTCAGCTACTCAGCTACACAGCTACTAAGCTTCTAATCTACTCAGCCACTCAGTCACTCAACCAATCATCTACACAGCTTCTCAGCTACTCAGCCACTCAGCCACTCAGCTACTCAGCTACTCTGCTACTCAGCTACTCAGGTACTGAGCTACTCATCTACTCACCTACTCATATACTCAGCTACACAGCTGCTCAGATACTCAGCTACACAGCTACTCAGCTACACAGCTACTCAGCTACTCAGCTACTCAGTTACTCAGTTACTCAGCTACTCAGCAACTCAGCTACTCAGCTACTTAGCTAATCAGCTATTCCGCTACTCAGCTACTCAGCGACACAGCTACTCAGCTACACAGCTACACAGCTACACAGCTACTCAGCTACTAATCTACTCAGCCAATCAGCTACTCAGCTACTCAGCCACTCAGCTACTCAGCCACTCAGCTACTGAGCGACTCAGCTACTCAGCTACACAGCTACTCAGCTACTCAGCTACTCAGCTACACAGCTACTCAGCTACTCATCTACTCAGCTACTCAGATACTCAGCCACTCAGCATCTCAGCCACTCAGCCACTCAGCTTCTGAGCTACTCAGATACTCAGGTACTCAGCTACTCATCTACTCACCTACTCATATACTCAGCTACACAGCTGCTCAGATACTCAGCTACTCAGCTACTCAGCTACACAGCTACTCAGCTACTAATCTACTCAGCCACTCAACCAATCTTCTACTCAGCTACTCAGCCACTCAGCTACTCAGCTACTCAGCTACTCAGCTACTCAGCAACTCAGCTACACAACTACTCAGCTACTCAGCTACTCAGCCACTCAGCCACTCAGCTACTCATCTACACATCCACTCAGCCACTCAGCCACTCAGCTACTCAGCTACTCAGCTACACAACTACTCATCTACTCAGCTACTCAGCCACTCAGCTACTCATCTACTCAGCTACTCAGATACTCAACCACTCAGCATCTCAGCCACTCAGCCACTCAGCTTCTGAGCTGCTCAGATACTCAGCTACGTAGCTACTCACCTACTCAGCTACACAGCTACTCAGCTATTAAGCTACTCAGCTAGTCAGCTACACAGCTAGTCAGCTACTCACCTACTCAGCTACTCAGCTTCTCAGCTACACAACTACTCAGCTACTCAGCTTCTCAGCTACACAACTACTCAGCTATTCAGCTACTCAGCTACTCAGCTACTCTGCTACTCAGCTACTCAGCTACTCAGCTACTCTGCTACTCAGCTACTCAGGTACTCAGCTACTCATCTACTCACCTACTCATATACTCAGCTACACAGCTGCTCAGATACTCAGCTACACAGCTACTCAGCTACTCAGCTACACAGCTACTCAGCTACTCAGCTACACAACTACTCAGCTATTCAGCTACTCAGCTACTCAGCTACTCAGCTACTCAGCTACTCAGCTACTCTGCTACTCAGCTACTCAGCTACTCAGCTACTCATCTACTCAGCTACTCATCTACTCAGCTACTCAGCCACTGAGCCACACAGCCACTCAGCTACAAAGCTATTCAGCTACTCAGCTAGTCAGGTACTCAGCTACTCATCCACTCAGCCAATCAGATATTTAGCTACTCAGGTACTCAGCTACTCATCTACTCACCTACTCTTATACTCAGCTACACAGCTACTCAGATACTCAGCTACTCAGCTAGTCAGCTACTCACCTACTCAGCTACTCAGCTACTCAGCTACACAACTACTCACCTACTCAGCTACACAGCTACTCAGCTATTAAGCTACTCAGCTAGTCAGCTACACAGCTAGTCAGCTACTCACCTACTCACCTACTCAGCTACTCACCTACTCAGCTACACAACTACTCAGCTATTCAGCTACTCAGCTACTCAGCTACTCAGCTACTCAGCTACTCAGCTACTCTGCTACTCAGCTACTCAGCTACTCATCTACTCACCTACTCATATACTCAGCTACACAGCTGCTCAGATACTCAGCTACTCAGCTAGTCAGCTACTCACCTACTCAGCTACTCAGCTACTCAGCTACACAACTACTCACCTACTCAGCTACACAGCTACTCAGCTATTAAGCTACTCAGCTAGTCAGCTACACAGCTAGTCAGCTACTCACCTACTCACCTACTCAGCTACTCACCTACTCAGCTACACAACTACTCAGCTATTCAGCTACTCAGCTACTCAGCTACTCAGCTACTCAGCTACTCAGCTACTCTGCTACTCAGCTACTCAGCTACTCAGCTATTCATCTACTCAGCTACTCATCTACTCAGCTACTCAGCCACTGAGCCACACAGCCACTCAGCTACAAAGCTATTCAGCTACTCAGCTAGTCAGGTACTCAGCTACTCATCCACTCAGCCAATCAGATATTTAGCTACTCAGGTACTCAGCTACTCATCTACTCACCTACTCTTATACTCAGCTACACAGCTACTCAGATACTCAGCTACTCAGCTAGTCAGCTACTCACCTACTCAGCCACTCAGCTACTCAGCCACTCAGCTACTGAGCGACTCAGCTACTCAGCTACACAGCTACTCAGCTACTCAGCTACTCAGCTACACAGCTACTCAGCTACTCATCTACTCAGCTACTCAGATACTCAGCCACTCAGCATCTCAGCCACTCAGCCACTCAGCTTCTGAGCTACTCAGATACTCAGGTACTCAGCTACTCATCTACTCACCTACTCATATACTCAGCTACACAGCTGCTCAGATACTCAGCTACTCAGCTACTCAGCTACACAGCTACTCAGCTACTAATCTACTCAGCCACTCAACCAATCTTCTACTCAGCTACTCAGCCACTCAGCTACTCAGCTACTCAGCTACTCAGCTACTCAGCAACTCAGCTACACAACTACTCAGCTACTCAGCTACTCAGCCACTCAGCCACTCAGCTACTCATCTACACATCCACTCAGCCACTCAGCCACTCAGCTACTCAGCTACTCAGCTACACAACTACTCATCTACTCAGCTACTCAGCTACTCATCCACTCAGCCAATCAGATACTCAGCTACTCAGTTACTCAGGTACTCAGCTACTCATCTACTCACCTACTCTTATACTCAGCTACACAGCTACTCAGATACTCAGCTACTCAGCTACTCAGCCACACAGCTACTCAGATACTCAGCTACTCAGCTACTCAGCCACACAGCTACTCAGCTATTAAGCTACTCAGCTAGTCAGCTACACAGCTAGTCAGCTACTCACCTACTCAGCTACTCAGCTACTCAGCTACACAACTACTCAGCTACACAGCTACTCAGCTACTCAGCTACTCAGCTACACAACTACTCAGCTACTCAGCGATTCTGCCAATCAGCCAATCAACCAATCATCTTCACAACTACTCAGCTACTCAGCTACTCAGCCACTCAGCTACTTAGCTAGTCAGCTACTCAGCTAGTCTACACAACTACTCAGCTATTCAGCTACTCAGCTACTCAGCTACTCTGCTACTCAGCTACTCAGCTACTCAGCTACTCAGCTACTCATCTACTCAGCTACTCATCTACTCAGCTACTCATCCACTCAGCCACACAGCCACTCAGCTACACAGCTACTCAGCTACTCAGGTACTCAGGTACTCAGCTACTCATCCACTCAGCCAATCAGATACTCAGCTACTCAGCTACTCATCTACTCAGCTACTCAGCTACACAACTACTCAGCTACTCAGCCACTCAGCCACTCAGCCACTCAGCTACTTAGCTAGTCAGCTACTCAGCTAGTCAGCTACTCATCTAGTCAGCTACACAGCAACTCAGCTACACAACTACTCAGCTACTCAGATACTCAGCTACTCAGCTACACAGCTACTAAGCTACTAATCTACTCAGCCACTCAGTCACTCAACCAATCATCTACACAGCTTCTCAGCTACTCAGCCACTCAGCCACTCAGCTACTCAGCTACTCTGCTACTCAGCTACTCAGGTACTCAGCTACTCATCTACTCACCTACTCATATACTCAGCTACACAGCTGCTCAGATACTCAGCTACTCAGCAACTCAGCTACTCAGCTACTTAGCTAATCAGCTACTCCGCTACTCAGCTACTCAGCGACACAGCTACTCAGCTACACAGCTACACAGCTACACAGCTACTCAGCTACTAATCTACTCAGCCAATCAGCTACTCAGCTACTCAGCCACTCAGCTACTCAGCCACTCAGCTACTGAGCGACTCAGCTACTCAGCTACACAGCTACTCAGCTACTCAGCTACTCAGCTACACAGCTACTCAGCTACTCATCTACTCAGCTACTCAGATACTCAGCCACTCAGCATCTCAGCCACTCAGCCACTCAGCTTCTGAGCTACTCAGATACTCAGGTACTCAGCTACTCATCTACTCACCTACTCATATACTCAGCTACACAGCTGCTCAAATACTCAGCTACTCAGCTACTCAGCTACACAGCTACTCAGCTACGAATCTACTCAGCCACTCAACCAATCTTCTACTCAGCTACTCAGCCACTCAGCTACTCAGCTACTCAGCTACTCAGCTACTCAGCAACTCAGCTACACAACTACTCAGCTACTCAGCTACTCAGCCACTCAGCCACTCAGCTACTCATCTACACATCCACTCAGCCACTCAGCCACTCAGCTACTCAGCTACTCAGCTACACAACTACTCATCTACTCAGCTACTCAGCCACTCAGCTACTCAGATACTCAACCACTCAGCATCTCAGCCAATCAGCCACTCAGCTTCTGAGCTGCTCAGATACTCAGCTACGTAGCTACTCACCTACTCAGCTACACAGCTACTCAGCTATTAAGCTACTCAGCTAGTCAGCTACACAGATAGTCAGCTACTCACCTACTCAGCTACTCAGCTTCTCAGCTACACAACTACTCAGCTATTCAGCTACTCAGCTACTCAGCTACTCTGCTACTCAGCTACTCAGCTACTCAGCTACTCTGCTACTCAGCTACTCAGGTACTCAGCTACTCATCTACTCACCTACTCATATACTCAGCTACACAGCTGCTCAGATACTCAGCTACACAGCTACTCAGCTACTCAGCTACACAGCTACTCAGCTACTCAGCTACTCAGTTACTCAGTTATTCAGCTACTCAGCAACTCAGCTACTCAGCTACTCAGCTAATCAGCTACTCCGCTACTCAGCTACTCAGCGACACAGCTACTCAGCTACACAACTACTCATGTACTCAGCTACTCAGCCACTCAGCTACTCATCTAATCAGCTACTCAGATTCTCAGCCACTCAGCATCTCAGCCACTCAGCCACTCAGCTTCTGAGCTACTCAGATACTCAGCTACGTAGCTACTCACCTACTCAGCTACACAGCTACTCAGCTATTAAGCTACTCAGCTAGTCAGCTACACAGCTAGTCAGCTACTCACCTACTCACCTACTCAGCTACTCAGCTACTCAGCTACACAACTACTCAGCTATTCAGCTACTCAGCTACTCAGCTACTCAGCTACTCAGCTACTCAGCTACTCTGCTACTCAGCTACTCAGCTACTCAGCTACTCATCTACTCAGCTACTCATCTACTCAGCTACTCAGCCACTGAGCCACACAGCCACTCAGCTACAAAGCTATTCAGCTACTCAGCTAGTCAGGTACTCAGCTACTCATCCACTCAGCCAATCAGATATTTAGCTACTCAGGTACTCAGCTACTCATCTACTCACCTACTCTTATACTCAGCTACACAGCTACTCAGATACTCAGCTACTCAGCTAGTCAGCTACTCACCTACTCAGCTACTCAGCTACTCAGCTACACAACTACTCACCTACTCAGCTACACAGCTACTCAGCTATTAAGCTACTCAGCTAGTCAGCTACACAGCTAGTCAGCTACTCACCTACTCACCTACTCAGCTACTCACCTACTCAGCTACACAACTACTCAGCTATTCAGCTACTCAGCTACTCAGCTACTCAGCTACTCAGCTACTCAGCTACTCTGCTACTCAGCTACTCAGCTACTCAGCTATTCATCTACTCAGCTACTCATCTACTCAGCTACTCAGCCACTGAGCCACACAGCCACTCAGCTACAAAGCTATTCAGCTACTCAGCTAGTCAGGTACTCAGCTACTCATCCACTCAGCCAATCAGATATTTAGCTACTCAGGTACTCAGCTACTCATCTACTCACCTACTCTTATACTCAGCTACACAGCTACTCAGATACTCAGCTACTCAGCTAGTCAGCTACTCACCTACTCAGCTACTCAGCTACTCAGCTACACAACTACTCAGCTACTCAGCTACTCAGTTACTCAGTTACTCAGCTACTCAGCAACTCAGCTACTCAGCTACTTAGCTAATCAGCTACTCCGCTACTCAGCTACTCAGCGACACAGCTACTCAGCTACACAACTACTCATCTACTCAGCTACTCAGGTACTCAGCTACTCTGCTACTCAGCTACTCATCTACTCAGCTACTCATCTACTCAGCTACTCATCTACTCAGCTACTCAGCCACTGAGCCACACAGCCACTCAGCTTCACAGCTATTCAGCTACTCAGCTAGTCAGGTACTCAGCTACTCATCCACTCAGCCAATCAGATACTCAGCTACTCAGCTACTCAGGTACTCAGCTACTCATCTACTCACCTACTCTTATACTCAGCTACACAGCTACTCAGATACTCAGCTACTCAGCTACTCAGCCACACAGCTACTCAGATACTCAGCTACTCAGCTACTCAGCCACACAGCTACTCAGCTATTAAGCTACTCAGCTAGTCAGCTACACAGCTAGTCAGCTACTCACCTACTCAGCTACTCAGCTACTCAGCTACACAACTACTCAGCTACACAGCTACTCAGCTACTCAGCTACTCAGCTACACAACTTCTCAGCTACTCAGCGATTCTGCCAATCAGCCAATCAACCAATCATCTACACAACTACTCAGCTACTCAGCTACTCAGCCACTCAGCTACTTAGCTAGTCAGCTACTCAGCTAGTCTACACAACTACTCAGCTATTCAGCTACTCAGCTACTCAGCTACTCTGCTACTCAGCTACTCAGCTACTCAGCTACTCAGCTACTCATCTACTCAGCTACTCATCTACTCAGCTACTCATCCACTCAGCCACACAGCCACTCAGCTACACAGCTACTCAGCTACTCAGGTACTCAGGTACTCAGCTACTCATCCACTCAGCCAATCAGATACTCAGCTACTCAGCTACTCATCTACTCAGCTACTCAGCTACACAACTACTCAGCTACTCAGCCACTCAGCCACTCAGCCACTCAGCTACTTAGCTAGTCAGCTACTCAGCTAGTCAGCTACTCATCTAGTCAGCTACACAGCAACTCAGCTACACAACTACTCAGCTACTCAGATACTCAGCTACTCAGCTACACAGCTACTAAGCTTCTAATCTACTCAGCCACTCAGTCACTCAACCAATCATCTACACAGCTTCTCAGCTACTCAGCCACTCAGCCACTCAGCTACTCAGCTACTCTGCTACTCAGCTACTCAGGTACTCAGCTACTCATCTACTCACCTACTCATATACTCAGCTACACAGCTGCTCAGATACTCAGCTACACAGCTACTCAGCTACACAGCTACTCAGCTACTCAGCTACTCAGTTACTCAGTTACTCAGCTACTCAGCAACTCAGCTACTCAGCTACTTAGCTAATCAGCTACTCCGCTACTCAGCTACTCAGCGACACAGCTACTCAGCTACACAGCTACACAGCTACACAGCTACTCAGCTACTAATCTACTCAGCCAATCAGCTACTCAGCTACTCAGCCACTCAGCTACTCAGCCACTCAGCTACTGAGCGACTCAGCTACTCAGCTACACAGCTACTCAGCTACTCAGCTACTCAGCTACACAGCTACTCAGCTACTCATCTACTCAGCTACTCAGATACTCAGCCACTCAGCATCTCAGCCACTCAGCCACTCAGCTTCTGAGCTACTCAGATACTCAGGTACTCAGCTACTCATCTACTCACCTACTCATATACTCAGCTACACAGCTGCTCAGATACTCAGCTACTCAGCTACTCAGCTACACAGCTACTCAGCTACTAATCTACTCAGCCACTCAACCAATCTTCTACTCAGCTACTCAGCCACTCAGCTACTCAGCTACTCAGCTACTCAGCTACTCAGCAACTCAGCTACACAACTACTCAGCTACTCAGCTACTCAGCCACTCAGCCACTCAGCTACTCATCTACACATCCACTCAGCCACTCAGCCACTCAGCTACTCAGCTACTCAGCTACACAACTACTCATCTACTCAGCTACTCAGCCACTCAGCTACTCATCTACTCAGCTACTCAGATACTCAACCACTCAGCATCTCAGCCACTCAGCCACTCAGCTTCTGAGCTGCTCAGATACTCAGCTACGTAGCTACTCACCTACTCAGCTACACAGCTACTCAGCTATTAAGCTACTCAGCTAGTCAGCTACACAGCTAGTCAGCTACTCACCTACTCAGCTACTCAGCTTCTCAGCTACACAACTACTCAGCTACTCAGCTTCTCAGCTACACAACTACTCAGCTATTCAGCTACTCAGCTACTCAGCTACTCTGCTACTCAGCTACTCAGCTACTCAGCTACTCTGCTACTCAGCAACTCAGGTACTCAGCTACTCATCTACTCACCTACTCATATACTCAGCTACACAGCTGCTCAGATACTCAGCTACACAGCTACTCAGCTACTCAGCTACACAGCTACTCAGCTACTCAGCTACTCAGTTACTCAGTTATTCAGCTACTCAGCAACTCAGCTACTCAGCTACTCAGCTAATCAACTACTCCGCTACTCAGCTACTCAGCGACACAGCTACTCAGCTACACAACTACTCATCTACTCAGCTACTCAGCCACTCAGCTACTCATCTAATCAGCTACTCAGATACTCAGCCACTCAGCATCTCAGCCACTCAGCCACTCAGCTTCTGAGCTACTCAGATACTCAGGTACTCAGCTACTCATCTACTCACCTACTCATATACTCAGCTACACAGCTGCTCAGATACTCAGCTACTCAGCTACTCAGCTACACAGCTACTCAGCTACGAATCTACTCAGCCACTCAACCAATCTTCTACTCAGCTACTCAGCCACTCAGCTACTCAGCTACTCAGCTACTCAGCTACTCAGCAACTCAGCTACACAACTACTCAGCTACTCAGCTACTCAGCCACTCAGCCACTCAGCTACTCATCTACACATCCACTCAGCCACTCAGCCACTCAGCTACTCAGCTACTCAGCTACACAACTACTCATCTACTCAGCTACTCAGCCACTCAGCTACTCAGATACTCAACCACTCAGCATCTCAGCCACTCAGCCACTCAGCTTCTGAGCTGCTCAGATACTCAGCTACGTAGCTACTCACCTACTCAGCTACACAGCTACTCAGCTATTAAGCTACTCAGCTAGTCAGCTACACAGATAGTCAGCTACTCACCTACTCAGCTACTCAGCTTCTCAGCTACACAACTACTCAGCTATTCAGCTACTCAGCTACTCAGCTACTCTGCTACTCAGCTACTCAGCTACTCAGCTACTCTGCTACTCAGCTACTCAGGTACTCAGCTACTCATCTACTCACCTACTCATATACTCAGCTACACAGCTGCTCAGATACTCAGCTACACAGCTACTCAGCTACTCAGCTACACAGCTACTCAGCTACTCAGCTACTCAGTTACTCAGTTATTCAGCTACTCAGCAACTCAGCTACTCAGCTACTCAGCTAATCAGCTACTCCGCTACTCAGCTACTCAGCGACACAGCTACTCAGCTACACAACTACTCATCTACTCAGCTACTCAGCCACTCAGCTACTCATCTAATCAGCTACTCAGATTCTCAGCCACTCAGCATCTCAGCCACTCAGCCACTCAGCTTCTGAGCTACTCAGATACTCAGCTACGTAGCTACTCACCTACTCAGCTACACAGCTACTCAGCTATTAAGCTACTCAGCTAGTCAGCTACACAGCTAGTCAGCTACTCACCTACTCACCTACTCAGCTACTCAGCTACTCAGCTACACAACTACTCAGCTATTCAGCTACTCAGCTACTCAGCTACTCAGCTACTCAGCTACTCAGCTACTCTGCTACTCAGCTACTCAGCTACTCAGCTACTCATCTACTCAGCTACTCATCTACTCAGCTACTCAGCCACTGAGCCACACAGCCACTCAGCTACAAAGCTATTCAGCTACTCAGCTAGTCAGGTACTCAGCTACTCATCCACTCAGCCAATCAGATATTTAGCTACTCAGGTACTCAGCTACTCATCTACTCACCTACTCTTATACTCAGCTACACAGCTACTCAGATACTCAGCTACTCAGCTAGTCAGCTACTCACCTACTCAGCTACTCAGCTACTCAGCTACACAACTACTCACCTACTCAGCTACACAGCTACTCAGCTATTAAGCTACTCAGCTAGTCAGCTACACAGCTAGTCAGCTACTCACCTACTCACCTACTCAGCTACTCACCTACTCAGCTACACAACTACTCAGCTATTCAGCTACTCAGCTACTCAGCTACTCAGCTACTCAGCTACTCAGCTACTCTGCTACTCAGCTACTCAGCTACTCATCTACTCACCTACTCATATACTCAGCTACACAGCTGCTCAGATACTCAGCTACACAGCTACTCAGCTACTCAGCTACACAGCTACTCAGCTACTCAGCTACTCAGTTACTCAGTTATTCAGCTACTCAGCAACTCAGCTACTCAGCTACTCAGCTAATCAACTACTCCGCTACTCAGCTACTCAGCGACACAGCTACTCAGCTACACAACTACTCATCTACTCAGCTACTCAGCCACTCAGCTACTCATCTAATCAGCTACTCAGATACTCAGCCACTCAGCATCTCAGCCACTCAGCCACTCAGCTTCTGAGCTACTCAGATACTCAGGTACTCAGCTACTCATCTACTCACCTACTCATATACTCAGCTACACAGCTGCTCAGATACTCAGCTACTCAGCTACTCAGCTACACAGCTACTCAGCTACGAATCTACTCAGCCACTCAACCAATCTTCTACTCAGCTACTCAGCCACTCAGCTACTCAGCTACTCAGCTACTCAGCTACTCAGCTACTCTGCTACTCAGCTACTCAGGTACTCAGCTACTCATCTACTCACCTACTCATATACTCAGCTACACAGCTGCTCAGATACTCAGCTACACAGCTACTCAGCTACTCAGCTACCCAGCTACTCAGCTACTCAGCTACTCAGTTACTCAGTTATTCAGCTACTCAGCAACTCAGCTACTCAGCTACTCAGCTAATCAGCTACTCCGCTACTCAGCTACTCAGCGACACAGCTACTCAGCTACACAACTACTCATCTACTCAGCTACTCAGCCACTCAGCTACTCATCTAATCAGCTACTCAGATTCTCAGCCACTCAGCATCTCAGCCACTCAGCCACTCCGCTTCTGAGCTACTCAGATACTCAGCTACGTAGCTACTCACCTACTCAGCTACACAGCTACTCAGCTATTAAGCTACTCAGCTAGTCAGCTACACAGCTAGTCAGCTACTCACCTACTCACCTACTCAGCTACTCAGCTACTCAGCTACACAACTACTCAGCTATTCAGCTACTCAGCTACTCAGCTACTCAGCTACTCAGCTACTCAGCTACTCTGCTACTCAGCTACTCAGCTACTCAGCTACTCATCTACTCAGCTACTCATCTACTCAGCTACTCAGCCACTGAGCCACACAGCCACTCAGCTACAAAGCTATTCAGCTACTCAGCTAGTCAGGTACTCAGCTACTCATCCACTCAGCCAATCAGATATTTAGCTACTCAGGTACTCAGCTACTCATCTACTCACCTACTCTTATACTCAGCTACACAGCTACTCAGATACTCAGCTACTCAGCTAGTCAGCTACTCACCTACTCAGCTACTCAGCTACTCAGCTACACAACTACTCACCTACTCAGCTACACAGCTACTCAGCTATTAAGCTACTCAGCTAGTCAGCTACACAGCTAGTCAGCTACTCACCTACTCACCTACTCAGCTACTCACCTACTCAGCTACACAACTACTCAGCTATTCAGCTACTCAGCTACTCAGCTACTCAGCTACTCAGCTACTCAGCTACTCTGCTACTCAGCTACTCAGCTACTCAGCTATTCATCTACTCAGCTACTCATCTACTCAGCTACTCAGCCACTGAGCCACACAGCCACTCAGCTACAAAGCTATTCAGCTACTCAGCTAGTCAGGTACTCAGCTACTCATCCACTCAGCCAATCAGATATTTAGCTACTCAGGTACTCAGCTACTCATCTACTCACCTACTCTTATACTCAGCTACACAGCTACTCAGATACTCAGCTACTCAGCTAGTCAGCTACTCACCTACTCAGCTACTCAGCTACTCAGCTACACAACTACTCAGCTACTCAGCTACTCAGTTACTCAGTTACTCAGCTACTCAGCAACTCAGCTACTCAGCTACTTAGCTAATCAGCTACTCCGCTACTCAGCTACTCAGCGACACAGCTACTCAGCTACACAACTACTCATCTACTCAGCTACTCAGGTACTCAGCTACTCTGCTACTCAGCTACTCAGCTACTCAGCTACTCATCTACTCAGCTACTCATCTACTCAGCTACTCAGCCACTGAGCCACACAGCCACTCAGCTTCACAGCTATTCAGCTACTCAGCTAGTCAGGTACTCAGCTACTCATCCACTCAGCCAATCAGATACTCAGCTACTCAGCTACTCAGGTACTCAGCTACTCATCTACTCACCTACTCTTATACTCAGCTACACAGCTACTCAGATACTCAGCTACTCAGCTACTCAGCCACACAGCTACTCAGATACTCAGCTACTCAGCTACTCAGCCACACAGCTACTCAGCTATTAAGCTACTCAGCTAGTCAGCTACACAGCTAGTCATCTACTCACCTACTCAGCTACTCAGCTACTCAGCTACACAACTACTCAGCTACACAGCTACTCAGCTACTCAGCTACTCAGCTACACAACTTCTCAGCTACTCAGCGATTCTGCCAATCAGCCAATCAACCAATCATCTACACAACTACTCAGCTACTCAGCTACTCAGCCACTCAGCTACTTAGCTAGTCAGCTACTCAGCTAGTCTACACAACTACTCAGCTATTCAGCTACTCAGCTACTCAGCTACTCTGCTACTCAGCTACTCAGCTACTCAGCTACTCAGCTACTCATCTACTCAGCTACTCATCTACTCAGCTACTCATCCACTCAGCCACACAGCCACTCAGCTACACAGCTACTCAGCTACTCAGGTACTCAGGTACTCAGCTACTCATCCACTCAGCCAATCAGATACTCAGCTACTCAGCTACTCATCTACTCAGCTACTCAGCTACACAACTACTCAGCTACTCAGCCACTCAGCCACTCAGCCACTCAGCTACTTAGCTAGTCAGCTACTCAGCTAGTCAGCTACTCATCTAGTCAGCTACACAGCAACTCAGCTACACAACTACTCAGCTACTCAGATACTCAGCTACTCAGCTACACAGCTACTAAGCTTCTAATCTACTCAGCCACTCAGTCACTCAACCAATCATCTACACAGCTTCTCAGCTACTCAGCCACTCAGCCACTCAGCTACTCAGCTACTCTGCTACTCAGCTACTCAGGTACTCAGCTACTCATCTACTCACCTACTCATATACTCAGCTACACAGCTGCTCAGATACTCAGCTACACAGCTACTCAGCTACACAGCTACTCAGCTACTCAGCTACTCAGTTACTCAGTTACTCAGCTACTCAGCAACTCAGCTACTCAGCTACTTAGCTAATCAGCTACTCCGCTACTCAGCTACTCAGCGACACAGCTACTCAGCTACACAGCTACACAGCTACACAGCTACTCAGCTACTAATCTACTCAGCCAATCAGCTACTCAGCTACTCAGCCACTCAGCTACTCAGCCACTCAGCTACTGAGCGACTCAGCTACTCAGCTACACAGCTACTCAGCTACTCAGCTACTCAGCTACACAGCTACTCAGCTACTCATCTACTCAGCTACTCAGATACTCAGCCACTCAGCATCTCAGCCACTCAGCCACTCAGCTTCTGAGCTACTCAGATACTCAGGTACTCAGCTACTCATCTACTCACCTACTCATATACTCAGCTACACAGCTGCTCAGATACTCAGCTACTCAGCTACTCAGCTACACAGCTACTCAGCTACTAATCTACTCAGCCACTCAACCAATCTTCTACTCAGCTACTCAGCCACTCAGCTACTCAGCTACTCAGCTACTCAGCTACTCAGCAACTCAGCTACACAACTACTCAGCTACTCAGCTACTCAGCCACTCAGCCACTCAGCTACTCATCTACACATCCACTCAGCCACTCAGCCACTCAGCTACTCAGCTACTCAGCTACACAACTACTCATCTACTCAGCTACTCAGCCACTCAGCTACTCATCTACTCAGCTACTCAGATACTCAACCACTCAGCATCTCAGCCACTCAGCCACTCAGCTTCTGAGCTGCTCAGATACTCAGCTACGTAGCTACTCACCTACTCAGCTACACAGCTACTCAGCTATTAAGCTACTCAGCTAGTCAGCTACACAGCTAGTCAGCTACTCACCTACTCAGCTACTCAGCTTCTCAGCTACACAACTACTCAGCTACTCAGCTTCTCAGCTACACAACTACTCAGCTATTCAGCTACTCAGCTACTCAGCTACTCTGCTACTCAGCTACTCAGCTACTCAGCTACTCTGCTACTCAGCTACTCAGGTACTCAGCTACTCATCTACTCACCTACTCATATACTCAGCTACACAGCTGCTCAGATACTCAGCTACACAGCTACTCAGCTACTCAGCTACACAGCTACTCAGCTACTCAGCTACTCAGTTACTCAGTTATTCAGCTACTCAGCAACTCAGCTACTCAGCTACTCAGCTAATCAACTACTCCGCTACTCAGCTACTCAGCGACACAGCTACTCAGCTACACAACTACTCATCTACTCAGCTACTCAGCCACTCAGCTACTCATCTAATCAGCTACTCAGATTCTCAGCCACTCAGCATCTCAGCCACTCAGCCACTCAGCTTCTGAGCTACTCAGATACTCAGCTACGTAGCTACTCACCTACTCAGCTACACAGCTACTCAGCTATTAAGCTACTCAGCTAGTCAGCTACACAGCTAGTCAGCTACTCAGCTACTCATCTACTCAGCTACTCATCTACTCAGCTACTCAGCCACTGAGCCACACAGCCACTCAGCTACAAAGCTATTCAGCTACTCAGCTAGTCAGGTACTCAGCTACTCATCCACTCAGCCAATCAGATATTTAGCTACTCAGCTACTCAGCTACTCAGGTACTCAGCTACTCATCTACTCACCTACTCTTATACTCAGCTACACAGCTACTCAGATACTCAGCTACTCAGCTACTCAGCCACACAGCTACTCAGCTATTAAGCTACTCAGCTAGTCAGCTACACAGCTAGTCAGCTACTCACCTACTCAGCTACTCAGCTACTCAGCTACACAACTACTCAGCTACTCAGCTACTCAGTTACTCAGTTACTCAGCTACTCAGCAACTCAGCTACTCAGCTACTTAGCTAATCAGCTACTCCGCTACTCAGCTACTCAGCGACACAGCTACTCAGCTACACAACTACTCATCTACTCAGCTACTCAGGTACTCAGCTACTCTGCTACTCAGCTACTCAGCTACTCAGCTACTCATCTACTCATCTACTCATCTACTCAGCTACTCAGCCACTGAGCCACACAGCCACTCAGCTTCACAGCTATTCAGCTACTCAGCTAGTCAGGTACTCAGCTACTCATCCACTCAGCCAATCAGATACTCAGCTACTCAGCTACTCAGGTACTCAGCTACTCATCTACTCACCTACTCTTATACTCAGCTACACAGCTACTCAGATACTCAGCTACTCAGCTACTCATCCACTCAGCCAATCAGATACTCAGCTACTCAGCTACTCAGGTACTCAGCTACTCATCTACTCACCTACTCTTATACTCAGCTACACAGCTACTCAGATACTCAGCTACTCAGCTACTCAGCTACACAACTACTCACCTACTCAGCTACACAGCTACTCAGCTATTAAGCTACTCAGCTAGTCAGCTACACAGCTAGTCAGCTACTCACCTACTCACCTACTCAGCTACTCACCTACTCAGCTACACAACTACTCAGCTATTCAGCTACTCAGCTACTCAGCTACTCAGCTACTCAGCTACTCAGCTACTCTGCTACTCAGCTACTCAGCTACTCAGCTATTCATCTACTCAGCTACTCATCTACTCAGCTACTCAGCCACTGAGCCACACAGCCACTCAGCTACAAAGCTATTCAGCTACTCAGCTAGTCAGGTACTCAGCTACTCATCCACTCAGCCAATCAGATATTTAGCTACTCAGGTACTCAGCTACTCATCTACTCACCTACTCTTATACTCAGCTACACAGCTACTCAGATACTCAGCTACTCAGCTAGTCAGCTACTCACCTACTCAGCTACTCAGCTACTCAGCTACACACCTACTCAGCTACTCAGCTACTCAGTTACTCAGTTACTCAGCTACACAGCTGCTCAGATACTCAGCTACACAGCTACTCAGCTACACAGCTACTCAGCTACTCAGCTACTCAGTTACTCAGTTACTCAGCTACTCAGCAACTCAGCTACTCAGCTACTTAGCTAATCAGCTACTCCGCTACTCAGCTACTCAGCGACACAGCTACTCAGCTACACAGCTACACAGCTACACAGCTACTCAGCTACTAATCTACTCAGCCAATCAGCTACTCAGCTACTCAGCCACTCAGCTACTCAGCCACTCAGCTACTGAGCGACTCAGCTACTCAGCTACACAGCTACTCAGCTACTCAGCTACTCAGCTACACAGCTACTCAGCTACTCATCTACTCAGCTACTCAGATACTCAGCCACTCAGCATCTCAGCCACTCAGCCACTCAGCTTCTGAGCTACTCAGATACTCAGGTACTCAGCTACTCATCTACTCACCTACTCATATACTCAGCTACTCAGCTGCTCAGATACTCAGCTACTCAGCTACTCAGCTACACAGCTACTCAGCTACTAATCTACTCAGCCACTCAACCAATCTTCTACTCAGCTACTCAGCCACTCAGCTACTCAGCTACTCAGCTACTCAGCTACTCAGCAACTCAGCTACACAACTACTCAGCTACTCAGCTACTCAGCCACTCAGCCACTCAGCTACTCATCTACACATCCACTCAGCCACTCAGCCACTCAGCTACTCAGCTACTCAGCTACACAACTACTCATCTACTCAGCTACTCAGCCACTCAGCTACTCATCTACTCAGCTACTCAGATACTCAACCACTCAGCATCTCAGCCACTCAGCCACTCAGCTTCTGAGCTGCTCAGATACTCAGCTACGTAGCTACTCACCTACTCAGCTACACAGCTACTCAGCTATTAAGCTACTCAGCTAGTCAGCTACACAGCTAGTCAGCTACTCACCTACTCAGCTACTCAGCTTCTCAGCTACACAACTACTCAGCTACTCAGCTTCTCAGCTACACAACTACTCAGCTATTCAGCTACTCAGCTACTCAGCTACTCTGCTACTCAGCTACTCAGCTACTCAGCTACTCTGCTACTCAGCTACTCAGGTACTCAGCTACTCATCTACTCACCTACTCATATACTCAGCTACACAGCTGCTCAGATACTCAGCTACACAGCTACTCAGCTACTCAGCTACACAGCTACTCAGCTACTCAGCTACTCAGTTACTCAGTTATTCAGCTACTCAGCAACTCAGCTACTCAGCTACTCAGCTAATCAACTACTCCGCTACTCAGCTACTCAGCGACACAGCTACTCAGCTACACAACTACTCATCTACTCAGCTACTCAGCCACTCAGCTACTCATCTAATCAGCTACTCAGATTCTCAGCCACTCAGCATCTCAGCCACTCAGCCACTCAGCTTCTGAGCTACTCAGATACTCAGCTACGTAGCTACTCACCTACTCAGCTACACAGCTACTCAGCTATTAAGCTACTCAGCTAGTCAGCTACACAGCTAGTCAGCTACTCAGCTACTCATCTACTCAGCTACTCATCTACTCAGCTACTCAGCCACTGAGCCACACAGCCACTCAGCTACAAAGCTATTCAGCTACTCAGCTAGTCAGGTACTCAGCTACTCATCCACTCAGCCAATCAGATATTTAGCTACTCAGCTACTCAGCTACTCAGGTACTCAGCTACTCATCTACTCACCTACTCTTATACTCAGCTACACAGCTACTCAGATACTCAGCTACTCAGCTACTCAGCCACACAGCTACTCAGCTATTAAGCTACTCAGCTAGTCAGCTACACAGCTAGTCAGCTACTCACCTACTCAGCTACTCAGCTACTCAGCTACACAACTACTCAGCTACTCAGCTACTCAGTTACTCAGTTACTCAGCTACTCAGCAACTCAGCTACTCAGCTACTTAGCTAATCAGCTACTCCGCTACTCAGCTACTCAGCGACACAGCTACTCAGCTACACAACTACTCATCTACTCAGCTACTCAGGTACTCAGCTACTCTGCTACTCAGCTACTCAGCTACTCAGCTACTCATCTACTCATCTACTCATCTACTCAGCTACTCAGCCACTGAGCCACACAGCCACTCAGCTTCACAGCTATTCAGCTACTCAGCTAGTCAGGTACTCAGCTACTCATCCACTCAGCCAATCAGATACTCAGCTACTCAGCTACTCAGGTACTCAGCTACTCATCTACTCACCTACTCTTATACTCAGCTACACAGCTACTCAGATACTCAGCTACTCAGCTACTCATCCACTCAGCCAATCAGATACTCAGCTACTCAGCTACTCAGGTACTCAGCTACTCATCTACTCACCTACTCTTATACTCAGCTACACAGCTACTCAGATACTCAGCTACTCAGCTACTCAGCTACACAACTACTCACCTACTCAGCTACACAGCTACTCAGCTATTAAGCTACTCAGCTAGTCAGCTACACAGCTAGTCAGCTACTCACCTACTCACCTACTCAGCTACTCACCTACTCAGCTACACAACTACTCAGCTATTCAGCTACTCAGCTACTCAGCTACTCAGCTACTCAGCTACTCAGCTACTCTGCTACTCAGCTACTCAGCTACTCAGCTATTCATCTACTCAGCTACTCATCTACTCAGCTACTCAGCCACTGAGCCACACAGCCACTCAGCTACAAAGCTATTCAGCTACTCAGCTAGTCAGGTACTCAGCTACTCATCCACTCAGCCAATCAGATATTTAGCTACTCAGGTACTCAGCTACTCATCTACTCACCTACTCTTATACTCAGCTACACAGCTACTCAGATACTCAGCTACTCAGCTAGTCAGCTACTCACCTACTCAGCTACTCAGCTACTCAGCTACACACCTACTCAGCTACTCAGCTACTCAGTTACTCAGTTACTCAGCTACTCAGCAACTCAGCTACTCAGCTACTTAGCTAATCAGCTACTCCGCTACTCAGCTACTCAGCGACACAGCTACTCAGCTACACAACTACTCATCTACTCAGCTACTCAGGTACTCAGCTACTCTGCTACTCAGCTACTCAGCTACTCAGCTACTCATCTACTCAGCTACTCATCTACTCAGCTACTCAGCCACTGAGCCACACAGCCACTCAGCTTCACAGCTATTCAGCTACTCAGCTAGTCAGGTACTCAGCTACTCATCCACTCAGCCAATCAGATACTCAGCTACTCAGCTACTCAGGTACTCAGCTACTCATCTACTCACCTACTCTTATACTCAGCTACACAGCTACTCAGATACTCAGCTGCTCAGCTACTCAGCCACACAGCTACTCAGATACTCAGCTACTCAGCTACTCAGCCACACAGCTACTCAGCTATTAAGCTACTCAGCTAGTCAGCTACACAGCTAGTCAGCTACTCACCTACTCAGCTACTCAGCTACTCAGCTACACAACTACTCAGCTACACAGCTACTCAGCTACTCAGCTACTCAGCTACACAACTTCTCAGCTACTCAGCGATTCTGCCAATCAGCCAATCAACCAATCATCTACACAACTACTCAGCTACTCAGCTACTCAGCCACTCAGCTACTTAGCTAGTCAGCTACTCAGCTAGTCTACACAACTACTCAGCTATTCAGCTACTCAGCTACTCAGCTACTCTGCTACTCAGCTACTCAGCTACTCAGCTACTCAGCTACTCATCTACTCAGCTACTCATCTACTCAGCTACTCATCCACTCAGCCACACAGCCACTCAGCTACACAGCTACTCAGCTACTCAGGTACTCAGGTACTCAGCTACTCATCCACTCAGCCAATCAGATACTCAGCTACTCAGCTACTCATCTACTCAGCTACTCAGCTACACAACTACTCAGCTACTCAGCCACTCAGCCACTCAGCCACTCAGCTACTTAGCTAGTCAGCTACTCAGCTAGTCAGCTACTCATCTAGTCAGCTACACAGCAACTCAGCTACACAACTACTCAGCTACTCAGATACTCAGCTACTCAGCTACACAGCTACTAAGCTTCTAATCTACTCAGCCACTCAGTCACTCAACCAATCATCTACACAGCTTCTCAGCTACTCAGCCACTCAGCCACTCAGCTACTCAGCTACTCTGCTACTCAGCTACTCAGGTACTCAGCTACTCATCTACTCACCTACTCATATACTCAGCTACACAGCTGCTCAGATACTCAGCTACACAGCTACTCAGCTACACAGCTACTCAGCTACTCAGCTACTCAGTTACTCAGTTACTCAGCTACTCAGCAACTCAGCTACTCAGCTACTTAGCTAATCAGCTACTCCGCTACTCAGCTACTCAGCGACACAGCTACTCAGCTACACAGCTACACAGCTACACAGCTACTCAGCTACTAATCTACTCAGCCAATCAGCTACTCAGCTACTCAGCCACTCAGCTACTCAGCCACTCAGCTACTGAGCGACTCAGCTACTCAGCTACACAGCTACTCAGCTACTCAGCTACTCAGCTACACAGCTACTCAGCTACTCATCTACTCAGCTACTCAGATACTCAGCCACTCAGCATCTCAGCCACTCAGCCACTCAGCTTCTGAGCTACTCAGATACTCAGGTACTCAGCTACTCATCTACTCACCTACTCATATACTCAGCTACACAGCTGCTCAGATACTCAGCTACTCAGCTACTCAGCTACACAGCTACTCAGCTACTAATCTACTCAGCCACTCAACCAATCTTCTACTCAGCTACTCAGCCACTCAGCTACTCAGCTACTCAGCTACTCAGCTACTCAGCAACTCAGCTACACAACTACTCAGCTACTCAGCTACTCAGCCACTCAGCCACTCAGCTACTCATCTACACATCCACTCAGCCACTCAGCCACTCAGCTACTCAGCTACTCAGCTACACAACTACTCATCTACTCAGCTACTCAGCCACTCAGCTACTCATCTACTCAGCTACTCAGATACTCAACCACTCAGCATCTCAGCCACTCAGCCACTCAGCTTCTGAGCTGCTCAGATACTCAGCTACGTAGCTACTCACCTACTCAGCTACACAGCTACTCAGCTATTAAGCTACTCAGCTAGTCAGCTACACAGCTAGTCAGCTACTCACCTACTCAGCTACTCAGCTTCTCAGCTACACAACTACTCAGCTACTCAGCTTCTCAGCTACACAACTACTCAGCTATTCAGCTACTCAGCTACTCAGCTACTCTGCTACTCAGCTACTCAGCTACTCAGCTACTCTGCTACTCAGCTACTCAGGTACTCAGCTACTCATCTACTCACCTACTCATATACTCAGCTACACAGCTGCTCAGATACTCAGCTACACAGCTACTCAGCTACTCAGCTACACAGCTACTCAGCTACTCAGCTACTCAGTTACTCAGTTATTCAGCTACTCAGCAACTCAGCTACTCAGCTACTCAGCTAATCAACTTCTCCGCTACTCAGCTACTCAGCGACACAGCTACTCAGCTACACAACTACTCATCTACTCAGCTACTCAGCCACTCAGCTACTCATCTAATCAGCTACTCAGATTCTCAGCCACTCAGCATCTCAGCCACTCAGCCACTCAGCTTCTGAGCTACTCAGATACTCAGCTACGTAGCTACTCACCTACTCAGCTACACAGCTACTCAGCTATTAAGCTACTCAGCTAGTCAGCTACACAGCTAGTCAGCTACTCAGCTACTCATCTACTCAGCTACTCATCTACTCAGCTACTCAGCCACTGAGCCACACAGCCACTCAGCTACAAAGCTATTCAGCTACTCAGCTAGTCAGGTACTCAGCTACTCATCCACTCAGCCAATCAGATATTTAGCTACTCAGCTACTCAGCTACTCAGGTACTCAGCTACTCATCTACTCACCTACTCTTATACTCAGCTACACAGCTACTCAGATACTCAGCTACTCAGCTACTCAGCCACACAGCTACTCAGCTATTAAGCTACTCAGCTAGTCAGCTACACAGCTAGTCAGCTACTCACCTACTCAGCTACTCAGCTACTCAGCTACACAACTACTCAGCTACTCAGCTACTCAGTTACTCAGTTACTCAGCTACTCAGCAACTCAGCTACTCAGCTACTTAGCTAATCAGCTACTCCGCTACTCAGCTACTCAGCGACACAGCTACTCAGCTACACAACTACTCATCTACTCAGCTACTCAGGTACTCAGCTACTCTGCTACTCAGCTACTCAGCTACTCAGCTACTCAGCTACTCATCTACTCATCTACTCATCTACTCAGCTACTCAGCCACTGAGCCACACAGCCACTCAGCTTCACAGCTATTCAGCTACTCAGCTAGTCAGGTACTCAGCTACTCATCCACTCAGCCAATCAGATACTCAGCTACTCAGCTACTCAGGTACTCAGCTACTCATCTACTCACCTACTCTTATACTCAGCTACACAGCTACTCAGATACTCAGCTACTCAGCTACTCATCCACTCAGCCAATCAGATACTCAGCTACTCAGCTACTCAGGTACTCAGCTACTCATCTACTCACCTACTCTTATACTCAGCTACACAGCTACTCAGATACTCAGCTACTCAGCTACTCAGCTACACAACTACTCACCTACTCAGCTACACAGCTACTCAGCTATTAAGCTACTCAGCTAGTCAGCTACACAGCTAGTCAGCTACTCACCTACTCACCTACTCAGCTACTCACCTACTCAGCTACACAACTACTCAGCTATTCAGCTACTCAGCTACTCAGCTACTCAGCTACTCAGCTACTCAGCTACTCTGCTACTCAGCTACTCAGCTACTCAGCTATTCATCTACTCAGCTACTCATCTACTCAGCTACTCAGCCACTGAGCCACACAGCCACTCAGCTACAAAGCTATTCAGCTACTCAGCTAGTCAGGTACTCAGCTACTCATCCACTCAGCCAATCAGATATTTAGCTACTCAGGTACTCAGCTACTCATCTACTCACCTACTCTTATACTCAGCTACACAGCTACTCAGATACTCAGCTACTCAGCTAGTCAGCTACTCACCTACTCAGCTACTCAGCTACTCAGCTACACAACTACTCAGCTACTCAGCTACTCAGTTACTCAGTTACTCAGCTACTCAGCAACTCAGCTACTCAGCTACTTAGCTAATCAGCTACTCCGCTACTCAGCTACTCAGCGACACAGCTACTCAGCTACACAACTACTCATCTACTCAGCTACTCAGGTACTCAGCTACTCTGCTACTCAGCTACTCAGCTACTCAGCTACTCATCTACTCAGCTACTCATCTACTCAGCTACTCAGCCACTGAGCCACACAGCCACTCAGCTTCACAGCTATTCAGCTACTCAGCTAGTCAGGTACTCAGCTACTCATCCACTCAGCCAATCAGATACTCAGCTACTCAGCTACTCAGGTACTCAGCTACTCATCTACTCACCTACTCTTATACTCAGCTACACAGCTACTCAGATACTCAGCTGCTCAGCTACTCAGCCACACAGCTACTCAGATACTCAGCTACTCAGCTACTCAGCCACACAGCTACTCAGCTATTAAGCTACTCAGCTAGTCAGCTACACAGCTAGTCAGCTACTCACCTACTCAGCTACTCAGCTACTCAGCTACACAACTACTCAGCTACACAGCTACTCAGCTACTCAGCTACACAACTTCTCAGCTACTCAGCGATTCTGCCAATCAGCCAATCAACCAATCATCTACACAACTACTCAGCTACTCAGCTACTCAGCCACTCAGCTACTTAGCTAGTCAGCTACTCAGCTAGTCTACACAACTACTCAGCTATTCAGCTACTCAGCTACTCAGCTACTCTGCTACTCAGCTACTCAGCTACTCAGCTACTCAGCTACTCATCTACTCAGCTACTCATCTACTCAGCTACTCATCCACTCAGCCACACAGCCACTCAGCTACACAGCTACTCAGCTACTCAGGTACTCAGGTACTCAGCTACTCATCCACTCAGCCAATCAGATACTCAGCTACTCAGCTACTCATCTACTCAGCTACTCAGCTACACAACTACTCAGCTACTCAGCCACTCAGCCACTCAGCCACTCAGCTACTTAGCTAGTCAGCTACTCAGCTAGTCAGCTACTCATCTAGTCAGCTACACAGCAACTCAGCTACACAACTACTCAGCTACTCAGATACTCAGCTACTCAGCTACACAGCTACTAAGCTTCTAATCTACTCAGCCACTCAGTCACTCAACCAATCATCTACACAGCTTCTCAGCTACTCAGCCACTCAGCCACTCAGCTACTCAGCTATTCTGCTACTCAGCTACTCAGGTACTCAGCTACTCATCTACTCACCTACTCATATACTCAGCTACACAGCTGCTCAGATACTCAGCTACACAGCTACTCAGCTACACAGCTACTCAGCTACTCAGCTACTCAGTTACTCAGTTACTCAGCTACTCAGCAACTCAGCTACTCAGCTACTTAGCTAATCAGCTACTCACCTACTCATATACTCAGCTACACAGCTACTCAGCGACACAGCTACTCAGCTACACAGCTACACAGCTACACAGCTACTCAGCTACTCAGCTACTCAGCTACACAGCTACTAAGCTTCTAATCTACTCAGCCACTCAGTCACTCAACCAATCATCTACACAGCTTCTCAGCTACTCAGCCACTCAGCCACTCAGCTACTCAGCTACTCTGCTACTCAGCTACTCAGGTACTCAGCTACTCATCTACTCACCTACTCATATACTCAGCTACACAGCTACTCAGCGACACAGCTACTCAGCTACACAGCTACACAGCTACACAGCTACTCAGCTACTAATCTACTCAGCCAATCAGCTACTCAGCTACTCAGCCACTCAGCTACTCAGCCACTCAGCTACTGAGCGACTCAGCTACTCAGCTACACAGCTACTCAGCTACTCAGCTACTCAGCTACACAGCTACTCAGCTACTCATCTACTCAGCTACTCAGATATTCAGCCACTCAGCATCTCAGCCACTCAGCCACTCAGCTTCTGAGCTACTCAGATACTCAGGTACTCAGCTACTCATCTACTCACCTACTCATATACTCAGCTACACAGCTGCTCAGATACTCAGCTACTCAGCTACTCAGCTACACAGCTACTCAGCTACTAATCTACTCAGCCACTCAACCAATCTTCTACTCAGCTACTCAGCCACTCAGCTACTCAGCTACTCAGCTACTCAGCTACTCAGCAACTCAGCTACACAACTACTCAGCTACTCAGCTACTCAGCCACTCAGCCACTCAGCTACTCATCTACACATCCACTCAGCCACTCAGCCACTCAGCTACTCAGCTACTCAGCTACACAACTACTCATCTACTCAGCTACTCAGCCACTCAGCTACTCATCTACTCAGCTACTCAGATACTCAACCACTCAGCATCTCAGCCACTCAGCCACTCAGCTTCTGAGCTGCTCAGATACTCAGCTACGTAGCTACTCACCTACTCAGCTACACAGCTACTCAGCTATTAAGCTACTCAGCTAGTCAGCTACACAGCTAGTCAGCTACTCACCTACTCAGGTACTCAGCTTCTCAGCTACACAACTACTCAGCTATTCAGCTACTCATCTACTCAGCTACTCAGGTACTCAGCTACTCTGCTACTCAGCTACTCAGCTACTCAGCTACTCAGCTACTCATCTACTCAGCTACTCATCTACTCAGCTACTCAGCCACTGAGCCACACAGCCACTCAGCTTCACAGCTATTCAGCTACTCAGCTAGTCAGGTACTCAGCTACTCATCCACTCAGCCAATCAGATACTCAGCTACTCAGCTACTCAGGTACTCAGCTACTCATCTACTCACCTACTCTTATACTCAGCTACACAGCTACTCAGATACTCAGCTACTCAGCTACTCATCCACTCAGCCAATCAGATACTCAGCTACTCAGCTACTCAGGTACTCAGCTACTCATCTACTCACCTACTCTTATACTCAGCTACACAGCTACTCAGATACTCAGCTACTCAGCTACTCAGCCACACAGCTACTCAGATACTCAGCTACTCAGCTACTCAGCCACACAGCTACTCAGCTATTAAGCTACTCAGCTAGTCAGCTACACAGCTAGTCAGCTACTCACCTACTCAGCTACTCAGCTACTCAGCTACACAACTACTCAGCTACACAGCTACTCAGCTACTCAGCTACTCAGCTACACAACTACTCAGCTACTCAGCGATTCTGCCAATCAGCCAATCAACCAATCATCTTCACAACTACTCAGCTACTCAGCTACTCAGCCACTCAGCTACTTAGCTAGTCAGCTACTCAGCTAGTCTACACAACTACTCAGCTATTCAGCTACTCAGCTACTCAGCTACTCTGCTACTCAGCTACTCAGCTACTCAGCTACTCAGCTACTCATCTACTCAGCTACTCATCTACTCAGCTACTCATCCACTCAGCCACACAGCCACTCAGCTACACAGCTACTCAGCTACTCAGGTACTCAGGTACTCAGCTACTCATCCACTCAGCCAATCAGATACTCAGCTACTCAGCTACTCATCTACTCAGCTACTCAGCTACACAACTACTCAGCTACTCAGCCACTCAGCCACTCAGCCACTCAGCTACTTAGCTAGTCAGCTACTCAGCTAGTCAGCTACTCATCTAGTCCGCTACACAGCAACTCAGCTACACAACTACTCAGCTACTCAGATACTCAGCTACTCAGCTACACAGCTACTAAGCTACTAATCTACTCAGCCACTCAGTCACTCAACCAATCATCTACACAGCTTCTCAGCTACTCAGCCACTCAGCCACTCAGCTACTCAGCTACTCTGCTACTCAGCTACTCAGGTACTCAGCTACTCATCTACTCACCTACTCATATACTCAGCTACACAGCTGCTCAGATACTCAGCTACACAGCTACTCAGCTACACAGCTACTCAGCTACTCAGCTACTCAGTTACTCAGTTACTCAGCTACTCAGCAACTCAGCTACTCAGCTACTTAGCTAATCAGCTACTCCGCTACTCAGCTACTCAGCGACACAGCTACTCAGCTACACAGCTACACAGCTACACAGCTACTCAGCTACTCAGCTACTAATCTACTCAGCCAATCAGCTACTCAGCTACTCAGCCACTCAGCTACTCAGCCACTCAGCTACTGAGCGACTCAGCTACTCAGCTACACAGCTACTCAGCTACTCAGCTACTCAGCTACACAGCTACTCAGCTACTCATCTACTCAGCTACTCAGATACTCAGCCACTCAGCATCTCAGCCACTCAGCCACTCAGCTTCTGAGCTACTCAGATACTCAGGTACTCAGCTACTCATCTACTCACCTACTCATATACTCAGCTACACAGCTGCTCAGATACTCAGCTTCTCAGCTACTCAGCTACACAGCTACTCAGCTACTAATCTACTCAGCCACTCAACCAATCTTCTACTCAGCTACTCAGCCACTCAGCTACTCAGCTACTCAGCTACTCAGTTACTCAGCAACTCAGCTACACAACTACTCAGCTACTCAGCTACTCAGCCACTCAGCCACTCAGCCACTCAGCTACTCATCTACACATCCACTCAGCCACTCAGCCACTCAGCTACTCAGCTACTCAGCTACACAACTACTCATCTACTCAGCTACTCAGCCACTCAGCTACTCATCTACTCAGCTACTCAGATACTCAACCACTCAGCATCTCAGCCACTCAGCCACTCAGCTTCTGAGCTGCTCAGATACTCAGCTACGTAGCTACTCACCTACTCAGCTACACAGCTACTCAGCTATTAAGCTACTCAGCTAGTCAGCTACACAGATAGTCAGCTACTCACCTACTCAGCTACTCAGCTTCTCAGCTACACAACTACTCAGCTACTCAGCTACTCAGCCACTGAGCCACACAGCCACTCAGCTACAAAGCTATTCAGCTACTCAGCTAGTCAGGTACTCAGCTACTCATCCACTCAGCCAATCAGATATTTAGCTACTCAGGTACTCAGCTACTCATCTACTCACCTACTCTTATACTCAGCTACACAGCTACTCAGATACTCAGCTACTCAGCTAGTCAGCTACTCACCTACTCAGCTACTCAGCTACTCAGCTACACAACTACTCACCTACTCAGCTACACAGCTACTCAGCTATTAAGCTACTCAGCTAGTCAGCTACACAGCTAGTCAGCTACTCACCTACTCACCTACTCAGCTACTCAGCTACTCAGCTACACAACTACTCAGCTATTCAGCTACTCAGCTACTCAGCTACTCAGCTACTCAGCTACTCAGCTACTCTGCTACTCAGCTACTCAGCTACTCTGCTACTCAGCTACTCAGCTACTCAGCTACTCATCTACTCAGCTACTCATCTACTCAGCTACTCAGCCACTGAGCCACACAGCCACTCAGCTACAAAGCTATTCAGCTACTCAGCTAGTCAGGTACTCAGCTACTCATCCACTCAGCCAATCAGATATTTAGCTACTCAGGTACTCAGCTACTCATCTACTCACCTACTCTTATACTCAGCTACACAGCTACTCAGATACTCAGCTACTCAGCTAGTCAGCTACTCACCTACTCAGCTACTCAGCTACTCAGCTACACAACTACTCACCTACTCAGCTACACAGCTACTCAGCTATTAAGCTACTCAGCTAGTCAGCTACACAGCTAGTCAGCTACTCACCTACTCACCTACTCAGCTACTCAGCTACTCAGCTACACAACTACTCAGCTATTCAGCTACTCAGCTACTCAGCTACTCAGCTACTCAGCTACTCAGCTACTCTGCTACTCAGCTACTCAGCTACTCAGCTACTCATCTACTCAGCTACTCATCTACTCAGCTACTCAGCCACTGAGCCACACAGCCACTCAGCTACAAAGCTATTCAGCTACTCAGCTAGTCAGGTACTCAGCTACTCATCCACTCAGCCAATCAGATATTTAGCTACTCAGGTACTCAGCTACTCATCTACTCACCTACTCTTATACTCAGCTACACAGCTACTCAGATACTCAGCTACTCAGCTAGTCAGCTACTCACCTACTCAGCTACTCAGCTACTCAGCTACACAACTACTCAGCTACTCAGCTACTCAGCTACTCAGTTACTCAGTTACTCAGCTACTCAGCAACTCAGCTACTCAGCTACTTAGCTAATCAGCTACTCCGCTACTCAGCTACTCAGCGACACAGCTACTCAGCTACACAACTACTCATCTACTCAGCTACTCAGGTACTCAGCTACTCTGCTACTCAGCTACTCAGCTACTCAGCTACTCATCTACTCAGCTACTCATCTACTCAGCTACTCAGCCACTGAGCCACACAGCCACTCAGCTTCACAACTATTCAGCTACTCAGCTAGTCAGGTACTCAGCTACTCATCCACTCAGCCAATCAGATACTCAGCTACTCAGCTACTCAGGTACTCAGCTACTCATCTACTCACCTACTCTTATACTCAGCTACACAGCTACTCAGATACTCAGCTACTCAGCTACTCAGCCACACAGCTACTCAGATACTCAGCTACTCAGCTACTCAGCCACACAGCTACTCAGCTATTAAGCTACTCAGCTACTCAGCTACTCAGCTACACAACTTCTCAGCTACTCAGCGATTCTGCCAATCAGCCAATCAACCAATCATCTACACAACTACTCAGCTACTCAGCTACTCAGCCACTCAGCTACTTAGCTAGTCAGCTACTCAGCTAGTCTACACAACTACTCAGCTATTCAGCTACTCAGCTACTCAGCTACTCTGCTACTCAGCTACTCAGCTACTCAGCTACTCAGCTACTCATCTACTCAGCTACTCATCTACTCAGCTACTCATCCACTCAGCCACACAGCCACTCAGCTACACAGCTACTCAGCTACTCAGGTACTCAGGTACTCAGCTACTCATCCACTCAGCCAATCAGATACTCAGCTACTCAGCTACTCATCTACTCAGCCACTCAGCTACTCAGCTACTCAGCTACTCAGCTACTCAGCAACTCAGCTACACAACTACTCAGCTACTCAGCTACTCAGCCACTCAGCCACTCAGCTACTCATCTACACATCCACTCAGCCACTCAGCCACTCAGCTACTCAGCTACTCAGCTACTCAGCCACTCAGCCACTCAGCTACACATCTACTGAGCTACTCTGCTACTCAGCTACTCAGGTACTCAGCTACTCATCTACTCATCTACTCACCTACTCATATACTCAGCTACACAGCTGCTCAGATACTCAGCTACACAGCTACTCAGCTACTCAGCTACACAGCTACTCAGCTGCTCAGCTACTCAGTTACTCAGTTACTCAGCTGCTCAGCAACTCAGCTACTCAGCTACTCAGCTAACCAGCTACTCCGCTACTCAGCTACTCAGCCACTCAGCTACTCAGCTACTCAGCTACACAACTACTCAGCTACTCAGCTACTCAGCCACTCAGCCACTCAGCCTCTCAGCCACTCAGGAACTCAGCTTCTCAGCTACTCAGATACTCAGATGCGCAGCTACTCAGCTACTCAGCTACTCAGCTACTCAGCTACACAGCTACACAGCTACTCAGCTACTAATCTACTCAGCCAATCAGCTACTCAGCTACTCAGCCACTCAGCTACTCAGCCACTCAGCTACTGAGCGACTCAGCTACTCAGCTACACAGCTACTCAGCTACTCAGCTACTCAGCTACACAACTACTCAGCTACTCAGCTACTCAGCTACTCAGCTACTCAGCTACTCAGCAACTCAGCTACTCAGCTACACAGCTACTCAGCTACACAGCTACTCAGCTACTCAGGTACTCAGATACTCAGCTACTCATCCACTCAGCCAATCAGATACTCAGCTACTCAGGTACTCAGGTACTCAGCTACTCATCTACTCAGCTACTCAGAATCTCGGCCGCTCAGCTACTCAGCTACTCAGCACCTCTGCACCTCAGCCACTCTGCTACTAAGCGTCTCTGCCAATCAGCCACTCAGCCAATCATCTACACAGCTACTCAGCTACTCAGCTACACAGCTACTCAGCTACTCAGCTACTCAGTTACTCAGTTACTCAGCTGCTCAGCAACTCAGCTACTCAGCTAACCAGCTACTCCGCTACTCAGCTACTCAGCCACTCAGCTACTCAGCTACTCAGCTACACAACTACTCAGCTACTCAGCTACTCAGCCACTCAGCCACTCAGCCTCTCAGCCACTCAGCTACTCAGATACTCAGATACGCAGCTACTCAGCTACTCAGCTACTCAGCTACTCAGCTACACAGCTACACAGCTACTCAGCTACTAATCTACTCAGCCAATCAGCTACTCAGCTACTCAGCCACTCAGCTACTCAGCCACTCAGCTACTGAGCGACTCAGCTACTCAGCTACACAGCTATTCAGCTACTCAGCTACTCAGCTACACAACTACTCAGCTACTCAGCTACTCAGCTACTCAGCTACTCAGCTACTCAGCTACTCAGCAACTCAGCTACTCAGCTACACAGCTACTCAGCTACTCATCTACTCAGCTACTCAGATACTCAGCCACTCAGCATCTCAGCCACTCAGCCACTCAGCTTCTGAGCTACTCAGATACTCAGGTACTCAGCTACTCATCTACTCACCTACTCATATACTCAGCTACACTGCTGCTCAGATACTCAGCTACTCAGCTACTCAGCTACACAGCTACTCAGCTACTAATCTACTCAGCCACTCAACCAATCTTCTACTCAGCTACTCAGCCACTCAGCTACTCAGCTACTCAGCTACTCAGCTACTCAGCAACTCAGCTACACAACTACTCAGCTACTCAGCTACTCAGCCACTCAGCCACTCAGCCTCTCAGCCACTCAGGAACTCAGCTTCTCAGCTACTCAGATACTCAGATACGCAGCTACTCAGCTACTCAGCTACTCAGCTACTCAGCTACACAGCTACACAGCTACTCAGCTACTAATCTACTCAGCCAATCAGCTACTCAGCTATTCAGCCACTCAGCTACTCAGCCACTCAGCTACTGAGCGACTCAGCTACTCAGCTACACAGCTACTCAGCTACTCAGCTACTCAGCTACACAACTACTCAGCTACTCAGCTACTCAGCTACTCAGCTACTCAGCAACTCAGCTACTCAGCTACACAGCTACTCAGCTACTCATCTACTCAGCTACTCAGATACTCAGCCACTCAGCATCTCAGCCACTCAGCCACTCAGCTTCTGAGCTACTCAGATACTCAGGTACTCAGCTACTCATCTACTCACCTACTCATATACTCAGCTACACAGCTGCTCAGATACTCAGCTACTCAGCTACTCAGCTACACAGCTACTCAGCTACTAATCTACTCAGCCACTCAACCAATCTTCTACTCAGCTACTCAGCCACTCAGCTACTCAGCTACTCAGCTACTCAGCTACTCAGCAACTCAGCTACACAACTACTCAGCTACTCAGCTACTCAGCCACTCAGCCACTCAGCTACTCATCTACACATCCACTCAGCCACTCAGCCACTCAGCTACTCAGCTACTCAGCTACACAACTACTCATCTACTCAGCTACTCAGCTACTCAGGTACTCAGGCACTCAGTTACTCATCCACTCAGCCAATCAGATACTCAGCTACTCAGCTACTCAGGTACTCAGCTACTCATCTACTCAGCTACTCAGAATCTCGGCCGCTCAGCTACTCAGCTACTCAGCACCTCTGCACCTCAGCCACTCTGCTACTCAGCGTCTCTGCCAATCAGCCACTCAGCCAATCATCTACACAGCTACTCAGCTACTCAGCTACACAGCTACTCAGCTACTCAGCTACTCAGTTACTCAGTTACTCAGCTGCTCAGCAACTCAGCTACTCAGCTAACCAGCTACTCCGCTACTCAGCTACTCAGCCACTCAGCTACTCAGCTACTCAGCTACACAACTACTCAGCTACTCAGCTACTCAGCCACTCAGCCACTCAGCCTCTCACCCACTCAGGAACTCAGCTTCTCAGCTACTCAGATACTCAGATACGCAGCTACTCAGCTACTCCGCTACTCAGCTACTCAGCTACACAGCTACACAGCTACTCAGCTACTAATCTACTCAGCCAATCAGCTACTCAGCTACTCAGCCACTCAGCTACTCAGCCACTCAGCTACTGAGCGACTCAGCTACTCAGCTACACAGCTACTCAGCTACTCAGCTACTCAGCTACACAACTACTCAGCTACTCAGCTACTCAGCTACTCAGCTACTCAGCTACTCAGCAACTCAGCTACTCAGCTACACAGCTACTCAGCTACTCATCTACTCAGCTACTCAGATACTCAGCCACTCAGCATCTCAGCCACTCAGCCACTCAGCTTCTGAGCTACTCAGATACTCAGGTACTCAGCTACTCATCTACTCACCTACTCATATACTCAGCTACACAGCTGCTCAGATACTCAGCTACTCAGCTACTCAGCTACACAGCTACTCAGCTACTAATCTACTCAGCCACTCAACCAATCTTCTACTCAGCTACTCAGCCACTCAGCTACTCAGCTACTCAGCTACTCAGCTACTCAGCAACTCAGCTACACAACTACTCAGCTACTCAGCTACTCAGCCACTCAGCCACTCAGCCTCTCAGCCACTCAGGAACTCAACTTCTCAGCTACTCAGATACTCAGATACGCAGCTACTCAGCTACTCAGCTACTCAGCTACTCAGCTACACAGCTACACAGCTACTCAGCTACTAATCTACTCAGCCAATCAGCTACTCAGCTACTCAGCCACTCAGCTACTCAGCCACTCAGCTACTGAGCGACTCAGCTACTCAGCTACACAGCTACTCAGCTACTCAGCTACTCAGCTACACAACTACTCAGCTACTCAGCTACTCAGCTACTCAGCAACTCAGCTACTCAGCTACACAGCTACTCAGCTACTCATCTACTCAGCTACTCAGATACTCAGCCACTCAGCATCTCAGCCACTCAGCCACTCAGCTTCTGAGCTACTCAGATACTCAGGTACTCAGCTACTCATCTACTCACCTACTCATATACTCAGCTACACAGCTGCTCAGATACTCAGCTACTCAGCTACTCAGCTACACAGCTACTCAGCTACTAATCTACTCAGCCACTCAACCAATCTTCTACTCAGCTACTCAGCCACTCAGCTACTCAGCTACTCAGCTACTCAGCTACTCAGCAACTCAGCTACACAACTACTCAGCTACTCAGCTACTCAGCCACTCAGCCACTCAGCTACTCATCTACACATCCACTCAGCCACTCAGCCACTCAGCTACTCAGCTACTCAGCTACTCAGATACTCAGCCACTCAGCATCTCAGCCACTCAGCCACTCAGCTTCTGAGCTGCTCAGATACTCAGCTACGTAGCTACTCACCTACTCAGCTACACAGCTACTCAGCTATTAAGCTACTCAGCTAGTCAGCTACACAGCTAGTCAGCTACTCACCTACTCAGCTACTCAGCTTCTCAGCTACACAGCTACTCAGCTGCTCAGCTACTCAGTTACTCAGTTACTCAGCTGCTCAGCAACTCAGCTACTCAGCTACTCAGCTAACCAGCTACTCCGCTACTCAGCTACTCAGCCACTCAGCTACTCAGCTACTCAGCTACACAACTACTCAGCTACTCAGCTACTCAGCCACTCAGCCACTCAGCCTCTCAGCCACTCAGGAACTCAGCTTCTCAGCTACTCAGATACTCAGATACGCAGCTACTCAGCTACTCAGCTACTCAGCCACTCAGCTACTCATCTAATCAGCTACTCAGATTCTCAGCCACTCAGCATCTCAGCCACTCAGCATCTCAGCCACTCAGCCACTCAGCTTCTGAGCTACTCAGATACTCAGCTACGTAGCTACTCACCTACTCAGCTACACAGCTACTCAGCTATTAAGCAACTCAGCGAGTCAGCTACACAGCTAGTCAGCTACTCACCTACTCACCTACTCAGCTACTCAGCTACTCAGCTACACAACTACTCAGCTATTCAGCTACTCAGCTACTCAGCTACTCAGCTACTCAGCTACTCAGCTACTCTGCTACTCAGCTACTCAGCTACTCAGCTACTCATCTACTCAGCTACTCATCTACTCAGCTACTCAGCCACTGAGCCACACAGCCACTCAGCTACACAGCTATTCAGCTACTCAGCTAGTCAGGTACTCAGCTACTCATCCACTCAGCCAATCAGATACTCAGCTACTCAGCTACTCAGCTACTCAGGTACTCAGCTACTCATCTACTCACCTACTCTTATACTCAGCTACACAGCTACTCAGATACTCAGCTACTCAGCTACTCAGCCACACAGCTACACAGCTACTAATCTACTCAGCCACTCAACCAATCATCTACTCATCTGCTCAGCCACTCAGCTACTCAGCTACTCAGCTACTCAGCCACTCAGCTACTCAGCCACTCAGCTACTTAGCGACTCAGCTACTCAGCTACACAGCTACTCAGCTACTCAGCTACTCAGCTACTCTGCTACTCAGCTGCTCAGCTACTCAGCTACTCATCTACTCAGCTACTCATCTACTCAGCTACTCATCCACTCAGCCACACAGCCACTCAGCTACACAGCTACTCAGCTACTCAGGTACTCAGGTACTCAGCTACTCATCCACTCAGCCAATCAGATACTCAGCTACTCAGCTACTCATCTACTCAGCTACTCAGCTACACAACTACTCAGCTACTCAGCCACTCAGCCACTCAGCCACTCAGCTACTTATCTAGTCAGCTACTCAGCTAGTCAGCTACTCATCTAGTCAGCTACACAGCAACTCAGCTACACAACTACTCAGCTACTCAGATACTCAGCTACTCAGCTACTCAGCTACACAGCTACTAAGCTACTAATCTACTCAGCCACTCAGTCACTCAACCAATCATCTACACAGCTTCTCAGCTACTCAGCCACTCAGCCACTCAGCTACTCAGCTACTCTGCTACTCAGCTACTCAGGTACTCAGCTACTCATCTACTCACCTACTCATATACTCAGCTACACAGCTGCTCAGATACTCAGCTACACAGCTACTCAGCTACACAGCTACTCAGCCACTCAGCTACTCAGCTACTCAGCTACACAACTACTCAGCTACTCAGCTACTCAACCACTCAGCCACTCAGCCTCTCAGCCACTCAGGAACTCAGCTTCTCAGCTACTCAGATACTCAGATACGCAGCTACTCAGCTACTCAGCTACTCAGCTACTCAGCTACTCAGCTACACAGCTACACAGCTACTCAGCTACTAATCTACTCAGCCAATCAGCTACTCAGCTACTCAGCCACTCAGCTACTCAGCCACTCAGCTACTGAGCGACTCAGCTACTCAGCTACACAGCTACTCAGCCACTCAGCTTCTGAGCTACTCAGATACTCAGGTACTCAGCTACTCATCTACTCACCTACTCATATACTCAGCTACACAGCTGCTCAGATACTCAGCTACTCAGCTACTCAGCTACACAGCTACTCAGCTACTAATCTACTCAGCCACTCAACCAATCTTCTACTCAGCTACTCAGCCACTCAGCTACTCAGCTACTCAGCTACTCTGCTGCTCAGCTACTCAGCTACTCAGCTACTCTGCTACTCAGCTACTCAGGTACTCAGCTACTCATCTACTCACCTACTCATATACTCAGCTACACAGCTACTCAGCTACTCAGCAAGTCAGCTACTCAGCTAGTCAGCTACTCATCTACTCAGCTACTCAGCTACACAACTACTCAGCTACTCAGCCACTCAGCCACTCAGCTACACATCTACTGAGCTACTCTGCTACTCAGCTACTCAGGTACTCAGATACTCATCTACTCATCTACTCACCTACTCATATACTCAGCTACACAGCTGCTCAGATACTCAGCTACACAGCTACTCAGCTACTCAGCTACACAGCTACTCAGCTGCTCAGCTACTCAGTTACTCAGTTACTCAGCTGCTCAGCAACTCAGCTACTCAGCTACTCAGCTAACCAGCTACTCCGCTACTCAGCTACTCAGCCACTCAGCTACTCAGCTACTCAGCTACACAACTACTCAGCTACTCAGCTACTCAGCCACTCAGCCACTCAGCCTCTCAGCCACTCAGGAACTCAGCTTCTCAGCTACTCAGATACTCAGATACGCAGCTACTCAGCTACTCAGCTACTCAGCTACTCAGCTACACAGCTACACAGCTACTCAGCTACTAATCTACTCAGCCAATCAGCTACTCAGCTACTCAGCCACTCAGCTACTCAGCCACTCAGCTACTGAGCGACTCAGCTACTCAGCTACACAGCTACTCAGCTACTCAGCTACTCAGCTACACAACTACTCAGCTACTCAGCTACTCAGCTACTCAGCAACTCAGCTACTCAGCTACACAGCTACTCAGGTACACAGCTACTCAGCTACTCAGGTACTCAGGTACTCAGCTACTCATCCGCTCAGCCAATCAGATACTCAGCTACTCAGCTACTCAGGTACTCAGCTACTCATCTACTCAGCTACTCAGAATCTCGGCCGCTCAGCTACTCAGCTACTCAGCACCTCTGCACCTCAGCCACTCTGCTACTCAGCGTCTCTGCCAATCAGCCACTCAGCCAATCATCTACACAGCTACTCAGCTACTCAGCTACACAGCTACTCAGCTACTCAGCTACTCAGTTACTCAGTTACTCAGCTGCTCAGCAACTCAGCTACTCAGCTAACCAGCTACTCCGCTACTCAGCTACTCAGCCACTCAGCTACTCAGCTACTCAGCTACACAACTACTCAGCTACTCAGCTACTCAGCCACTCAGCCACTCAGCCTCTCAGCCACTCAGGAACTCAGCTTCTCAGCTACTCAGATACTCAGATACGCAGCTACTCAGCTACTCAGCTACTCAGCTACTCAGCTACACAGCTACACAGCTACTCAGCTACTAATCTACTCAGCCAATCAGCTACTCAGCTACTCAGCCACTCAGCTACTCAGCCACTCAGCTACTGAGCGACTCAGCTACTCAGCTACACAGCTACTCAGCTACTCAGCTACTCAGCTACACAACTACTCAGCTACTCAGCTACTCAGCTACTCAGCTACTCAGCTACTCAGCAACTCAGCTACTCAGCTACACAGCTACTCAGCTACTCATCTACTCAGCTACTCAGATACTCAGCCACTCAGCATCTCAGCCACTCAGCCACTCAGCTTCTGAGCTACTCAGATACTCAGGTACTCAGCTACTCATCTACTCACCTACTCATATACTCAGCTACACAGCTGCTCAGATACTCAGCTACTCAGCTACTCAGCTACTCAGCTACTCAGCTACTAATCTACTCAGCCACTCAACCAATCTTCTACTCCGCTACTCAGCCACTCAGCTACTCAGCTACTCAGCTACTCAGCTACTCAGCAACTCAGCTACACAACTACTCAGCTACTCAGCTACTCAGCCACTCAGCCACTCAGCCTCTCAGCCACTCAGGAACTCAGCTTCTCAGCTACTCAGATACTCAGATACGCAGCTACTCAGCTACTCAGCTACTCAGCTACTCAGCTACACAGCTACACAGCTACTCAGCTACTCAGCTACACAACTACTCAGCTACTCAGCTACTCAGCTACTCAGCAACTCAGCTACTCAGCTACACAGCTACTCAGCTACTCATCTACTCAGCTACTCAGATACTCAGCCACTCAGCATCTCAGCCACTCAGCCACTCAGCTTCTGAGCTACTCAGATACTCAGGTACTCAGCTACTCATCTACTCACCTACTCATATACTCAGCTACACAGCTGCTCAGATACTCAGCTACTCAGCTACTCAGCTACACAGCTACTCAGCTACTAATCTACTCAGCCACTCAACCAATCTTCTACTCAGCTACTCAGCCACTCAGCTACTCAGCTACTCAGCTACTCAGCTACTCAGCAACTCAGCTACACAACTACTCAGCTACTCAGCTACTCAGCCACTCAGCCACTCAGCTACTCATCTACACATCCACTCAGCCACTCAGCCACTCAGCTACTCAGCTACTCAGCTACACAACTACTCATCTACTCAGCTACTCAGCCACTCAGCTACTCATCTACTCAGTTACTCAGATACTCAGCCACTCAGCATCTCAGCCACTCAGCCACTCAGCTTCTGAGCTGCTCAGATACTCAGCTACGTAGCTACTCACCTACTCAGCTACACAGCTACTCAGCTATTAAGCTACTCAGCTAGTCAGCTACTCAGCTAGTCAGCTACACAGCTAGTCAGCTACTCACCTACTCAGCTACTCAGCTTCTCAGCTACACAACTACTCAGCTATTCAGCTACTCAGCTACTCAGCTACTCAGCTACTCAGCTACACAACTACTCAGCTACTCAGCTACTCAGCTACTCAGCTACTAATCTACTCAGCCAATCAGCTACTCAGCTACTCAGCCACTCAGCTACTCAGCCACTCAGCTACTGAGCGACTCAGCTACTCAGCTACACAGCTACTCAGCCACTCAGCCTCTGAGCTACTCAGATACTCAGGTACTCAGCTACTCATCTACTCACCTACTCATATACTCAGCTACACAGCTGCTCAGATACTCAGCTACTCAGCTACTCAGCTACACAGCTACTCAGCTACTAATCTACTCAGCCACTCAACCAATCTTCTACTCAGCTACTCAGCCACTCAGCTACTCAGCTACTCAGCTACTCAGCTACACAACTACTCAGCTATTCAGCAACTCAGCTACTCAGCTACTCTGCTGCTCAGCTACTCAGCTACTCAGCTACTCTGCTACTCAGCTACTCAGGTACTCAGCTACTCATCTACTCACCTACTCATATACTCAGCTACACAGCTACTCAGCTACTCAGCAAGTCAGCTACTCAGCTAGTCAGCTACTCATCTACTCAGCTACTCAGCTACACAACTACTCAGCTACTCAGCCACTCAGCCACTCAGCTACACATCTACTGAGCTACTCTGCTACTCAGCTACTCAGGTACTCAGCTACTCATCTACTCATCTACTCACCTACTCATATACTCAGCTACACAGCTGCTCAGATACTCAGCTACACAGCTACTCAGCTACTCAGCTACACAGCTACTCAGCTGCTCAGCTACTCAGTTACTCAGTTACTCAGCTGCTCAGCAACTCAGCTACTCAGCTACTCAGCTAACCAGCTACTCCGCTACTCAGCTACTCAGCCACTCAGCTACTCAGCTACTCAGCTACACAACTACTCAGCTACTCAGCTACTCAGCCACTCAGCCACTCAGCCTCTCAGCCACTCAGGAACTCAGCTTCTCAGCTACTCAGATACTCAGATACGCAGCTACTCAGCTACTCAGCTACTCAGCTACTCAGCTACACAGCTACACAGCTACTCAGCTACTAATCTACTCAGCCAATCAGCTACTCAGCTACTCAGCCACTCAGCTACTCAGCCACTCAGCTACTGAGCGACTCAGCTACTCAGCTACACAGCTACTCAGCTACTCAGCTACTCAGCTACACAACTACTCAGCTACTCAGCTACTCAGCTACTCAGCTACTCAGCTACTCAGCAACTCAGCTACTCAGCTACACAGCTACTCAGCTACACAGCTACTCAGCTACTCAGGTACTCAGGTACTCAGCTACTCATCCACTCAGCCAATCAGATACTCAGATACTCAGGTACTCAGGTACTCAGCTACTCATCTACTCAGCTACTCAGAATCTCGGCCGCTCAGCTACTCAGCTACTCAGCACCTCTGCACCTCAGCCACTCTGCTACTAAGCGTCTCTGCCAATCAGCCACTCAGCCAATCATCTACACAGCTACTCAGCTACTCAGCTACACAGCTACTCAGCTACTCAGCTACTCAGTTACTCAGTTACTCAGCTGCACAGCAACTCAGCTACTCAGCTAACCAGCTACTCCGCTACTCAGCAACTCAGCCACTCAGCTACTCAGCTACTCAGCTACACAACTACTCAGCTACTCAGCTACTCAGCCACTCAGCCACTCAGCCTCTCAGCCACTCAGCTACTCAGATACTCAGATACGCAGCTACTCAGCTACTCAGCTACTCAGCTACTCAGCTACACAGCTACACAGCTACTCAGCTACTAATCTACTCAGCCAATCAGCTACTCAGCTACTCAGCCACTCAGCTACTCAGCCACTCAGCTACTGAGCGACTCAGCTACTCAGCTACACAGCTATTCAGCTACTCAGCTACTCAGCTACACAACTACTCAGCTACTCAGCTACTCAGCTACTCAGCTACTCAGCTACTCAGCAACTCAGCTACTCAGCTACACAGCTACTCAGCTACTCATCTACTCAGCTACTCAGATACTCAGCCACTCAGCATCTCAGCCACTCAGCCACTCAGCTTCTGAGCTACTCAGATACTCAGGTACTCAGCTACTCATCTACTCACCTACACATATACTCAGCTACACTGCTGCTCAGATACTCAGCTACTCAGCTACTCAGCTACACAGCTACTCAGCTACTAATCTACTCAGCCACTCAACCAATCTTCTACTCAGCTACTCAGCCACTCAGCTACTCAGCTACTCAGCTACTCAGCTACTCAGCAACTCAGCTACACAACTACTCAGCTACTCAGCTACTCAGCCACTCAGCCACTCAGCCTCTCAGCCACTCAGGAACTCAGCTTCTCAGCTACTCAGATACTCAGATACGCAGCTACTCAGCTACTCAGCTACTCAGCTACTCAGCTACACAGCTACACAGCTACTCAGCTACTAATCTACTCAGCCAATCAGCTACTCAGCTACACAACTACTCAGCTATTCAGCAACTCAGCTACTCAGCTACTCTGCTGCTCAGCTACTCAGCTACTCAGCTACTCTGCTACTCAGCTACTCAGGTACTCAGCTACTCATCTACTCACCTACTCATATACTCAGCTACACAGCTACTCAGCTACTCAGCAAGTCAGCTACTCAGCTAGTCAGCTACTCATCTACTCAGCTACTCAGCTACACAACTACTCAGCTACTCAGCCACTCAGCCACTCAGCTACACATCTAATGAGCTACTCTGCTACTCAGCTACTCAGGTACTCAGCTACTCATCTACTCATCTACTCACCTACTCATATACTCAGCTACACAGCTGCTCAGATACTCAGCTACACAGCTACTCAGCTACTCAGCTACACAGCTACTCAGCTGCTCAGCTACTCAGTTACTCAGTTACTCAGCTGCTCAGCAACTCAGCTACTCAGCTACTCAGCTAACCAGCTACTCCGCTACTCAGCTACTCAGCCACTCAGCTACTCAGCTACTCAGCTACACAACTACTCAGCTACTCAGCTACTCAGCCACTCAGCCACTCAGCCTCTCAGCCACTCAGGAACTCAGCTTCTCAGCTACTCAGATACTCAGATACGCAGCTACTCAGCTACTCAGCTACTCAGCTACTCAGCTACACAGCTACACAGCTACTCAGCTACTAATCTACTCAGCCAATCAGCTACTCAGCTACTCAGCCACTCAGCTACTCAGCCACTCAGCTACTGAGCGACTCAGCTACTCAGCTACACAGCTACTCAGCTACTCAGCTACTCAGCTACACAACTACTCAGCTACTCAGCTACTCAGCTACTCAGCTACTCAGCTACTCAGCAACTCAGCTACTCAGCTACACAGCTACTCAGCTACACAGCTACTCAGCTACTCAGGTACTCAGGTACTCAGCTACTCATCCACTCAGCCAATCAGATACTCAGCTACTCAGGTACTCAGGTACTCAGCTACTCATCTACTCAGCTACTCAGAATCTCGGCCGCTCAGCTACTCAGCTACTCAGCACCTCTGCACCTCAGCCACTCTGCTACTAAGCGTCTCTGCCAATCAGCCACTCAGCCAATCATCTACACAGCTACTCAGCTACTCAGCTACACAGCTACTCAGCTACTCAGCTACTCAGTTACTCAGTTACTCAGCTGCACAGCAACTCAGCTACTCAGCTAACCAGCTACTCCGCTACTCAGCAACTCAGCCACTCAGCTACTCAGCTACTCAGCTACACAACTACTCAGCTACTCAGCTACTCAGCCACTCAGCCACTCAGCCTCTCAGCCACTCAGCTACTCAGATACTCAGATACGCAGCTACTCAGCTACTCAGCTACTCAGCTACTCAGCTACACAGCTACACAGCTACTCAGCTACTAATCTACTCAGCCAATCAGCTACTCAGCTACTCAGCCACTCAGCTACTCAGCCACTCAGCTACTGAGCGACTCAGCTACTCAGCTACACAGCTATTCAGCTACTCAGCTACTCAGCTACACAACTACTCAGCTACTCAGCTACTCAGCTACTCAGCTACTCAGCTACTCAGCAACTCAGCTACTCAGCTACACAGCTACTCAGCTACTCATCTACTCAGCTACTCAGATACTCAGCCACTCAGCATCTCAGCCACTCAGCCACTCAGCTTCTGAGCTACTCAGATACTCAGGTACTCAGCTACTCATCTACTCACCTACTCATATACTCAGCTACACTGCTGCTCAGATACTCAGCTACTCAGCTACTCAGCTACACAGCTACTCAGCTACTAATCTACTCAGCCACTCAACCAATCTTCTACTCAGCTACTCAGCCACTCAGCTACTCAGCTACTCAGCTACTCAGCTACTCAGCAACTCAGCTACACAACTACTCAGCTACTCAGCTACTCAGCCACTCAGCCACTCAGCCTCTCAGCCACTCAGGAACTCAGCTTCTCAGCTACTCAGATACTCAGATACGCAGCTACTCAGCTACTCAGCTACTCAGCTACTCAGCTACACAGCTACACAGCTACTCAGCTACTAATCTACTCAGCCAATCAGCTACTCAGCTACTCAGCCACTCAGCTACTCAGCCACTCAGCTACTGAGCGACTCAGCTACTCAGCTACACAGCTACTCAGCTACTCAGCTACTCAGCTACACAACTACTCAGCTACTCAGCTACTCAGCTACTCAGCTACTCAGCAACTCAGCTACTCAGCTACACAGCTACTCAGCTACTCATCTACTCAGCTACTCAGATACTCAGCCACTCAGCATCTCAGCCACTCAGCCACTCAGCTTCTGAGCTACTCAGATACTCAGGTACTCAGCTACTCATCTACTCACCTACTCATATACTCAGCTACACAGCTGCTCAGATACTCAGCTACTCAGCTACTCAGCTACACAGCTACTCAGCTACTAATCTACTCAGCCAATCAACCAATCTTCTACTCAGCTACTCAGCCACTCAGCTACTCAGCTACTCAGCTACTCAGCTACTCAGCAACTCAGCTACACAACTACTCAGCTACTCAGCTACTCAGCCACTCAGCCACTCAGCTACTCATCTACACATCCACTCAGCCACTCAGCCACTCAGCTACTCAGCTACTCAGCTACACAACTACTCATCTACTCAGCTACTCAGCTACTCAGGTACTCAGGTACTCAGCTACTCATCCACTCAGCCAATCAGATACTCAGCTACTCAGCTACTCAGGTACTCAGCTACTCATCTACTCAGCTACTCAGAATCTCGGCCGCTCAGCTACTCAGCTACTCAGCACCTCTGCACCTCAGCCACTCTGCTACTCAGCGTCTCTGCCAATCAGCCACTCAGCCAATCATCTACACAGCTACTCAGCTACTCAGCTACACAGCTACTCAGCTACTCAGCTACTCAGTTACTCAGTTACTCAGCTGCTCAGCAACTCAGCTACTCAGCTAACCAGCTACTCCGCTACTCAGCTACTCAGCCACTCAGCTACTCAGCTACTCAGCTACACAACTACTCAGCTACTCAGCTACTCAGCCACTCAGCCACTCAGCCTCTCACCCACTCAGGAACTCAGCTTCTCAGCTACTCAGATACTCAGATACGCAGCTACTCAGCTACTCCGCTACTCAGCTACTCAGCTACACAGCTACACAGCTACTCAGCTACTAATCTACTCAGCCAATCAGCTACTCAGCTACTCAGCCACTCAGCTACTCAGCCACTCAGCTACTGAGCGACTCAGCTACTCAGCTACACAGCTACTCAGCTACTCAGCTACTCAGCTACACAACTACTCAGCTACTCAGCTACTCAGCTACTCAGCTACTCAGCTACTCAGCAACTCAGCTACTCAGCTACACAGCTACTCAGCTACTCATCTACTCAGCTACTCAGATACTCAGCCACTCAGCATCTCAGCCACTCAGCCACTCAGCTTCTGAGCTACTCAGATACTCAGGTACTCAGCTACTCATCTACTCACCTACTCATATACTCAGCTACACAGCTGCTCAGATACTCAGCTACTCAGCTACTCAGCTACACAGCTACTCAGCTACTAATCTACTCAGCCACTCAACCAATCTTCTACTCAGCTACTCAGCCACTCAGCTACTCAGCTACTCAGCTACTCAGCTACTCAGCAACTCAGCTACACAACTACTCAGCTACTCAGCTACTCAGCCACTCAGCCACTCAGCCTCTCAGCCACTCAGGAACTCAGCTTCTCAGCTACTCAGATACTCAGATACGCAGCTACTCAGCTACTCAGCTACTCAGCTACTCAGCTACACAGCTACACAGCTACTCAGCTACTAATCTACTCAGCCAATCAGCTACTCAGCTACTCAGCCACTCAGCTACTCAGCCACTCAGCTACTGAGCGACTCAGCTACTCAGCTACACAGCTACTCAGCTACTCAGCTACTCAGCTACACAACTACTCAGCTACTCAGCTACTCAGATACTCAGCAACTCAGCTACTCAGCTACACAGCTACTCAGCTACTCATCTACTCAGCTACTCAGATACTCAGCCACTCAGCATCTCAGCCACTCAGCCACTCAGCTTCTGAGCTACTCAGATACTCAGGTACTCAGCTACTCATCTACTCACCTACTCATATACTCAGCTACACAGCTGCTCAGATACTCAGCTACTCAGCTACTCAGCTACACAGCTACTCAGCTACTAATCTACTCAGCCACTCAACCAATCTTCTACTCAGCTACTCAGCCACTCAGCTACTCAGCTACTCAGCTACTCAGCTACTCAGCAACTCAGCTACACAACTACTCAGCTACTCAGCTACTCAGCCACTCAGCCACTCAGCTACTCATCTACACATCCACTCAGCCACTCAGCCACTCAGCTACTCAGCTACTCAGCTACTCAGATACTCAGCCACTCAGCATCTCAGCCACTCAGCCACTCAGCTTCTGAGCTGCTCAGATACTCAGCTACGTAGCTACTCACCTACTCAGCTACACAGCTACTCAGCTATTAAGCTACTCAGCTAGTCAGCTACACAGCTAGTCAGCTACTCACCTACTCAGCTACTCAGCTTCTCAGCTACACAGCTACTCAGCTGCTCAGCTACTCAGTTACTCAGTTACTCAGCTGCTCAGCAACTCAGCTACTCAGCTACTCAGCTAACCAGCTACTCCGCTACTCAGCTACTCAGCCACTCAGCTACTCAGCTACTCAGCTACACAACTACTCAGCTACTCAGCTACTCAGCCACTCAGCCACTCAGCCTCTCAGCCACTCAGGAACTCAGCTTCTCAGCTACTCAGATACTCAGATACGCAGCTACTCAGCTACTCAGCTACTCAGCTACTCAGCTACACAGCTACACAGCTACTCAGCTACTAATCTACTCAGCCAATCAGCTACTCAGCTACTCAGCCACTCAGCTACTCAGCCACTCAGCTACTGAGCGACTCAGCTACTCAGCTACACAGCTACTCAGCTACTCAGCTACTCAGCTACACAACTACTCAGATACTCAGCTACTCAGCTACTCAGCTACTCAGCTACTCAGCAACTCAGCTACTCAGCTACACAGCTACTCAGCTACACAGCTACTCAGCTACTCAGGTACTCAGGTACTCAGCTACTCATCCACTCAGCCAATCAGATACTCAGCTACTCAGCTACTCAGGTACTCAGCTACTCATCTACTCAGCTACTCAGAATCTCGGCCGCTCAGCTACTCAGCTACTCAGCACCTCTGCACCTCAGCCACTCTGCTACTCAGCGTCTCTGCCAATCAGCCACTCAGCCAATCATCTACACAGCTACTCAGCTACTCAGCTACACAGCTACTCAGCTACTCAGCTACTCAGTTACTCAGTTACTCAGCTGTTCAGCAACTCAGCTACTCAGCTAACCAGCTACTCCGCTACTCAGCTACTCAGCCACTCAGCTACTCAGCTACTCAGCTACACAACTACTCAGCTACTCAGCTACTCAGCTACTCAGCTACTCAGCTACTCAGCAACTCAGCTACTCAGCTACACAGCTACTCAGCTACTCATCTACTCAGCTACTCAGATACTCAGCCACTCAGCATCTCAGCCACTCAGCCACTCAGCTTCTGAGCTACTCAGATACTCAGGTACTCAGCTACTCATCTACTCACCTACTCATATACTCAGCTACACAGCTGCTCAGATACTCAGCTACTCAACTACTCAGCTACACAGCTACTCAGCTACTAATCTACTCAGCCACTCAACCAATCTTCTACTCAGCTACTCAGCCACTCAGCTACTCAGCTACTCAGCTACTCAGCTACTCAGCAACTCAGCTACACAACTACTCAGCTACTCAGCTACTCAGCCACTCAGCCACTCAGCCTCTCAGCCACTCAGGAACTCAGCTTCTCAGCTACTCAGATACTCAGATACGCAGCTACTCAGCTACTCAGCTACTCAGCTACTCAGCTACACAGCTACACAGCTACTCAGCTACTAATCTACTCAGCCAATCAGCTACTCAGCTACTCAGCCACTCAGCTACTCAGCCACTCAGCTACTGAGCGACTCAGCTACTCAGCTACACAGCTACTCAGCTACTCAGCTACTCAGCTACACAACTACTCAGCTACTCAGCTACTCAGCTACTCAGCAACTCAGCTACTCAGCTACACAGCTACTCAGCTACTCATCTACTCAGCTACTCAGATACTCAGCCACTCAGCATCTCAGCCACTCAGCCACTCAGCTTCTGAGCTACTCAGATACTCAGGTACTCAGCTACTCATCTACTCACCTACTCATATACTCAGCTACACAGCTGCTCAGATACTCAGCTACTCAGCTACTCAGCTACACAGCTACTCAGCTACTAATCTACTCAGCCACTCAACCAATCTTCTACTCAGCTACTCAGCCACTCAGCTACTCAGCTACTCAGCTACTCAGCTACTCAGCAACTCAGCTACACAACTACTCAGCTACTCAGCTACTCAGCCACTCAGCCACTCAGCTACTCATCTACACATCCACTCAGCCAATCAGCCACTCAGCTACTCAGCTACTCAGCTACTCAGATACTCAGCCACTCAGCATCTCAGCCACTCAGCCACTCAGCTTCTGAGCTGCTCAGATACTCAGCTACGTAGCTACTCACCTACTCAGCTACACAGCTACTCAGCTATTAAGCTACTCAGCTAGTCAGCTACACAGCTAGTCAGCTACTCACCTACTCAGCTACTCAGCTTCTCAGCTACACAACTACTCAGCTATTCAGCTACTCAGCTACTCAGCTACTCAGCTACTCAGCTACTCACCTACTCATATACTCAGCTACACAGCTACTCAGCTACTAATCTACTCAGCCAATCAGCTACTCAGCTACTCAGCCACTCAGCTACTCAGCCACTCAGCTACTGAGCGACTCAGCTACTCAGCTACACAGCTACTCAGCTACTCAGCTACTCAGCTACACAACTACTCAGCTACTCAGCTACTCAGCTACTCAGCTACTAATCTACTCAGCCAATCAGCTACTCAGCTACTCAGCCACTCAGCTACTCAGCCACTCAGCTACTGAGCGACTCAGCTACTCAGCTACACAGCTACTCAGCCACTCAGCCTCTGAGCTACTCAGATACTCAGGTACTCAGCTACTCATCTACTCACCTACTCATATACTCAGCTACACAGCTGCTCAGATACTCAGCTACTCAGCTACTCAGCTACACAGCTACTCAGCTACTAATCAACTCAGCCACTCAACCAATCTTCTACTCAGCTACTCAGCCACTCAGCTACTCAGCTACTCAGCTACTCAGCTACACAACTACTCAGCTATTCAGCTACTCAGCTACTCAGCTACTCTGCTGCTCAGCTACTCAGCTACTCAGCTACTCTGCTACTCAGCTACTCAGGTACTCAGCTACTCATCTACTCACCTACTCATATACTCAGCTACACAGCTACTCAGCTACTCAGCAAGTCAGCTACTCAGCTAGTCAGCTACTCATCTACTCAGCTACTCAGCTACACAACTACTCAGCTACTCAGCCACTCAGCCACTCAGCTACACATCTACTGAGCTACTCTGCTACTCAGCTACTCAGGTACTCAGCTACTCATCTACTCACCTACTCATATACTCAGCTACGCAGCTGCTCAGATACTCAGCTACACAGCTACTCAGCCACTCAGCTACTGAGCGACTCAGCTACTCAGCTACACAGCTATTCAGCTACTCAGCTACTCAGCTACACAACTACTCAGCTACTCAGCTACTCAGCTACTCAGCTACTCAGCTACTCAGCAACTCAGCTACTCAGCTACACAGCTACTCAGCTACTCATCTACTCAGCTACTCAGATACTCAGCCACTCAGCATCTCAGCCACTCAGCCACTCAGCTTCTGAGCTACTCAGATACTCAGGTACTCAGCTACTCATCTACTCACCTACTCATATACTCAGCTACACTGCTGCTCAGATACTCAGCTACTCAGCTACTCAGCTACACAGCTACTCAGCTACTAATCTACTCAGCCACTCAACCAATCTTCTACTCAGCTACTCAGCCACTCAGCTACTCAGCTACTCAGCTACTCAGCTACTCAGCAACTCAGCTACACAACTACTCAGCTACTCAGCTACTCAGCCACTCAGCCACTCAGCCTCTCAGCCACTCAGGAACTCAGCTTCTCAGCTACTCAGATACTCAGATACGCAGCTACTCAGCTACTCAGCTACTCAGCTACTCAGCTACACAGCTACACAGCTACTCAGCTACTAATCAACTCAGCCAATCAGCTACTCAGCTACTCAGCCACTCAGCTACTCAGCCACTCAGCTACTGAGCGACTCAGCTACTCAGCTACACAGCTACTCAGCTACTCAGCTACTCAGCTACACAACTACTCAGCTACTCAGCTACTCAGCTACTCAGCTACTCAGCAACTCAGCTACTCAGCTACACAGCTACTCAGCTACTCATCTACTCAGCTACTCAGATACTCAGCCACTCAGCATCTCAGCCACTCAGCCACTCAGCTTCTGAGCTACTCAGATACTCAGGTACTCAGCTACTCATCTACTCACCTACTCATATACTCAGCTACACAGCTGCTCAGATACTCAGCTACTCAGCTACTCAGCTACACAGCTACTCAGCTACTAATCTACTCAGCCAATCAACCAATCTTCTACTCAGCTACTCAGCCACTCAGCTACTCAGCTACTCAGCTACTCAGCTACTCAGCAACTCAGCTACACAACTACTCAGCTACTCAGCTACTCAGCCACTCAGCCACTCAGCTACTCATCTACACATCCACTCAGCCACTCAGCCACTCAGCTACTCAGCTACTCAGCTACACAACTACTCATCTACTCAGCTACTCAGCTACTCAGGTACTCAGGTACTCAGCTACTCATCCACTCAGCCAATCAGATACTCAGCTACTCAGCTACTCAGGTACTCAGCTACTCATCTACTCAGCTACTCAGAATCTCGGCCGCTCAGCTACTCAGCTACTCAGCACCTCTGCACCTCAGCCACTCTGCTACTCAGCGTCTCTAACAATCAGCCACTCAGCCAATCATCTACACAGCTACTCAGCTACTCAGCTACACAGCTACTCAGCTACTCAGCTACTCAGTTACTCAGTTACTCAGCTGCTCAGCAACTCAGCTACTCAGCTAACCAGCTACTCCGCTACTCAGCTACTCAGCCACTCAGCTACTCAGCTACTCAGCTACACAACTACTCAGCTACTCAGCTACTCAGCCACTCAGCCACTCAGCCTCTCACCCACTCAGGAACTCAGCTTCTCAGCTACTCAGATACTCAGATACGCAGCTACTCAGCTACTCCGCTACTCAGCTACTCAGCTACACAGCTACACAGCTACTCAGCTACTAATCTACTCAGCCAATCAGCTACTCAGCTACTCAGCCACTCAGCTACTCAGCCACTCAGCTACTGAGCGACTCAGCTACTCAGCTACACAGCTACTCAGCTACTCAGCTACTCAGCTACACAACTACTCAGCTACTCAGCTACTCAGCTACTCAGCTACTCAGCTACTCAGCAACTCAGCTACTCAGCTACACAGCTACTCAGCTACTCATCTACTCAGCTACTCAGATACTCAGCCACTCAGCATCTCAGCCACTCAGCCACTCAGCTTCTGAGCTACTCAGATACTCAGGTACTCAGCTACTCATCTACTCACCTACTCATATACTCAGCTACACAGCTGCTCAGATACTCAGCTACTCAGCTACTCAGCTACACAGCTACTCAGCTACTAATCTACTCAGCCACTCAACCAATCTTCTACTCAGCTACTCAGCCACTCAGCTACTCAGCTACTCAGCTACTCAGCTACTCAGCAACTCAGCTACACAACTACTCAGCTACTCAGCTACTCAGCCACTCAGCCACTCAGCCTCTCAGCCACTCAGGAACTCAGCTTCTCAGCTACTCAGATACTCAGATACGCAGCTACTCAGCTACTCAGCTACTCAGCTACTCAGCTACACAGCTACTAATCTACTCAGCCAATCAGCTACTCAGCTACTCAGCCACTCAGCTACTCAGCCACTCAGCTACTGAGCGACTCAGCTACTCAGCTACACAGCTACTCAGCCACTCAGCTACTCAGCTACACAACTACTCAGCTACTCAGCTACTCAGCTACTCAGCAACTCAGCTACTCAGCTACACAGCTACTCAGCTACTCATCTACTCAGCTACTCAGATACTCAGCCACTCAGCATCTCAGCCACTCAGCCACTCAGCTTCTGAGCTACTCAGATACTCAGGTACTCAGCTACTCATCTACTCACCTACTCATATACTCAGCTACACAGCTGCTCAGATACTCAGCTACTCAGCTACTCAGCTACACAGCTACTCAGCTACTAATCTACTCAGCCACTCAACCAATCTTCTACTCAGCTACTCAGCCACTCAGCTACTCAGCTACTCAGCTACTCAGCTACTCAGCAACTCAGCTACACAACTACTCAGCTACTCAGCTACTCAGCCACTCAGCCACTCAGCTACTCATCTACACATCCACTCAGCCACTCAGCCACTCAGCTACTCAGCTACTCAGCTACTCAGATACTCAGCCACTCAGCATCTCAGCCACTCAGCCACTCAGCTTCTGAGCTGCTCAGATACTCAGCTACGTAGCTACTCACCTACTCAGCTACACAGCTACTCAGCTATTAAGCTACTCAGCTAGTCAGCTACACAGCTAGTCAGCTACTCACCTACTCAGCTACTCAGCTTCTCAGCTACACAGCTACTCAGCTGCTCAGCTACTCAGTTACTCAGTTACTCAGCTGCTCAGCAACTCAGCTACTCAGCTACTCAGCTAACCAGCTACTCCGCTACTCAGCTACTCAGCCACTCAGCTACTCAGCTACTCAGCTACACAACTACTCAGCTACTCAGCTACTCAGCCACTCAGCCACTCAGCCTCTCAGCCACTCAGGAACTCAGCTTCTCAGCTACTCAGATACTCAGATACGCAGCTACTCAGCTACTCAGCTACTCAGCTACTCAGCTACACAGCTACACAGCTACTCAGCTACTAATCTACTCAGCCAATCAGCTACTCAGCTACTCAGCCACTCAGCTACTCAGCCACTCAGCTACTGAGCGACTCAGCTACTCAGCTACACAGCTACTCAGCTACTCAGCTACACAACTACTCAGATACTCAGCTACTCAGCTACTCAGCTACTCAGCTACTCAGCAACTCAGCTACTCAGCTACACAGCTACTCAGCTACACAGCTACTCAGCTACTCAGGTACTCAGGTACTCAGCTACTCATCCACTCAGCCAAGCAGATACTCAGCTACTCAGCTACTCAGGTACTCAGCTACTCATCTACTCAGCTACTCAGAATCTCGGCCGCTCAGCTACTCAGCTACTCAGCACCTCTGCACCTCAGCCACTCTGCTACTCAGCGTCTCTGCCAATCAGCCACTCAGCCAATCATCTACACAGCTACTCAGCTACTCAGCTACACAGCTACTCAGCTACTCAGCTACTCAGTTACTCAGTTACTCAGCTGTTCAGCAACTCAGCTACTCAGCTAACCAGCTACTCCGCTACTCAGCTACTCAGCCACTCAGCTACTCAGCTACTCAGCTACACAACTACTCAGCTACTCAGCTACTCAGCTACTCAGCTACTCAGCTACTCAGCAACTCAGCTACTCAGCTACACAGCTACTCAGCTACTCATCTACTCAGCTACTCAGATACTCAGCCACTCAGCATCTCAGCCACTCAGCCACTCAGCTTCTGAGCTACTCAGATACTCAGGTACTCAGCTACTCATCTACTCACCTACTCATATACTCAGCTACACAGCTGCTCAGATACTCAGCTACTCAACTACTCAGCTACACAGCTACTCAGCTACTAATCTACTCAGCCACTCAACCAATCTTCTACTCAGCTACTCAGCCACTCAGCTACTCAGCTACTCAGCTACTCAGCTACTCAGCAACTCAGCTACACAACTACTCAGCTACTCAGCTACTCAGCCACTCAGCCACTCAGCCTCTCAGCCACTCAGGAACTCAGCTTCTCAGCTACTCAGATACTCAGATACGCAGCTACTCAGCTACTCAGCTACTCAGCTACTCAGCTACACAGCTACACAGCTACTCAGCTACTAATCTACTCAGCCAATCAGCTACTCAGCTACTCAGCCACTCAGCTACTCAGCCACTCAGCTACTGAGCGACTCAGCTACTCAGCTACACAGCTACTCAGCTACTCAGCTACTCAGCTACACAACTACTCAGCTACTCAGCTACTCAGCTACTCAGCAACTCAGCTACTCAGCTACACAGCTACTCAGCTACTCATCTACTCAGCTACTCAGATACTCAGCCACTCAGCATCTCAGCCACTCAGCCACTCAGCTTCTGAGCTACTCAGATACTCAGGTACTCAGCTACTCATCTACTCACCTACTCATATACTCAGCTACACAGCTGCTCAGATACTCAGCTACTCAGCTACTCAGCTACACAGCTACTCAGCTACTAATCTACTCAGCCACTCAACCAATCTTCTACTCAGCTACTCAGCCACTCAGCTACTCAGCTACTCAGCTACTCAGCTACTCAGCAACTCAGCTACACAACTACTCAGCTACTCAGCTACTCAGCCACTCAGCCACTCAGCTACTCATCTACACATCCACTCAGCCAATCAGCCACTCAGCTACTCAGCTACTCAGCTACTCAGATACTCAGCCACTCAGCTACTCAGCTACACAGCTACTCAGCTACTCATCTACTCAGCTACTCAGATACTCAGCCACTCAGCATCTCAGCCACTCAGCCACTCAGCTTCTGAGCTACTCAGATACTCAGGTACTCAGCTACTCATCTACTCACCTACTCATATACTCAGCTACACAGCTGCTCAGATACTCAGCTACTCAGCTACTCAGCTACACAGCTACTCAGCTACTAATCTACTCAGCCACTCAACCAATCTTCTACTCAGCTACTCAGCCACTCAGCTACTCAGCTACTCAGCTACTCAGCTACTCAGCAACTCAGCTACACAACTACTCAGCTACTCAGCTACTCAGCCACTCAGCCACTCAGCTACTCATCTACACATCCACTCAGCCACTCAGCCACTCAGCTACTCAGCTACTCAGCTACTCAGATACTCAGCCACTCAGCATCTCAGCCACTCAGCCACTCAGCTTCTGAGCTGCTCAGATACTCAGCTACGTAGCTACTCACCTACTCAGCTACACAGCTACTCAGCTATTAAGCTACTCAGCTAGTCAGCTACACAGCTAGTCAGCTACTCACCTACTCAGCTACTCAGCTACTCAGCCACTCAGCCACTCAGCTACTCATCTACACATCCACTCAGCCAATCAGCCACTCAGCTACTCAGCTACTCAGCTACTCAGATACTCAGCCACTCAGCATCTCAGCCACTCAGCCACTCAGCTTCTGAGCTGCTCAGATACTCAGCTACGTAGCTACTCACCTACTCAGCTACACAGCTACTCAGCTATTAAGCTACTCAGCTAGTCAGCTACACAGCTAGTCAGCTACTCACCTACTCAGCTACTCAGCTTCTCAGCTACACAACTACTCAGCTATTCAGCTACTCAGCTACTCAGCTACTCAGCTACTCAGCTACTCACCTACTCATATACTCAGCTACACAGCTACTCAGCTACTAATCTACTCAGCCAATCAGCTACTCAGCTACTCAGCCACTCAGCTACTCAGCCACTCAGCTACTGAGCGACTCAGCTACTCAGCTACACAGCTACTCAGCTACTCAGCTACTCAGCTACACAACTACTCAGCTACTCAGCTACTCAGCTACTCAGCTACTAATCTACTCAGCCAATCAGCTACTCAGCTACTCAACCACTCAGCTACTCAGCCACTCAGCTACTGAGCGACTCAGCTACTCAGCTACACAGCTACTCAGCCACTCAGCCTCTGAGCTACTCAGATACTCAGGTACTCAGCTACTCATCTACTCACCTACTCATATACTCAGCTACACAGCTGCTCAGATACTCAGCTACTCAGCTACTCAGCTACACAGCTACTCAGCTACTAATCAACTCAGCCACTCAACCAATCTTCTACTCAGCTACTCAGCCACTCAGCTACTCCGCTACTCAGCTACTCAGCTACACAACTACTCAGCTATTCAGCTACTCAGCTACTCAGCTACTCTGCTGCTCAGCTACTCAGCTACTCAGCTACTCTGCTACTCAGCTACTCAGGTACTCAGCTACTCATCTACTCACCTACTCATATACTCAGCTACACAGCTACTCAGCTACTCAGCAAGTCAGCTACTCAGCTAGTCAGCTACTCATCTACTCAGCTACTCAGCTACACAACTACTCAGCTACTCAGCCACTCAGCCACTCAGCTACACATCTACTGAGCTACTCTGCTACTCAGCTACTCAGGTACTCAGCTACTCATCTACTCACCTACTCATATACTCAGCTACGCAGCTGCTCAGATACTCAGCTACACAGCTACTCAGCTACTCAGCTACACAGCTACTCAGCTGCTCAGCTACTCAGTTACACAGTTACTCAGCTGCTCAGCAACTCAGCTACTCAGCTACTCAGCTAACCAGCTACTCCGCTACTCAGCTACTCAGCTACTCAGCTACTCAGCTACTAATCTACTCAGCCAATCAGCTACTCAGCTACTCAGCTACTCAGCTACTCAGCAACTCAGCTACTCAGCTACACAGCTACTCAGCTACTCATCTACTCAGCTACTCAGATACTCAGCCACTCAGCATCTCAGCCACTCAGCCACTCAGCTTCTGAGCTACTCAGATACTCAGGTACTCAGCTACTCATCTACTCACCTACTCATATACTCAGCTACACAGCTGCTCAGATACTCAGCTACTCAACTACTCAGCTACACAGCTACTCAGCTACTAATCTACTCAGCCACTCAACCAATCTTCTACTCAGCTACTCAGCCACTCAGCTACTCAGCTACTCAGCTACTCAGCTACTCAGCAACTCAGCTACACAACTACTCAGCTACTCAGCTACTCAGCCACTCAGCCACTCAGCCTCTCAGCCACTCAGGAACTCAGCTTCTCAGCTACTCAGATACTCAGATACGCAGCTACTCAGCTACTCAGCTACTCAGCTACTCAGCTACACAGCTACACAGCTACTCAGCTACTAATCTACTCAGCCAATCAGCTACTCAGCTACTCAGCCACTCAGCTACTCAGCCACTCAGCTACTGAGCGACTCAGCTACTCAGCTACACAGCTACTCAGCTACTCAGCTACTCAGCTACACAACTACTCAGCTACTCAGCTACTCAGCTACTCAGCAACTCAGCTACTCAGCTACACAGCTACTCAGCTACTCAGCTACTCAGCTACTCAGTTACTCAGTTACTCAGCTGTTCAGCAACTCAGCTACTCAGCTAACCAGCTACTCCGCTACTCAGCTACTCAGCCACTCAGCTACTCAGCTACTCAGCTACACAACTACTCAGCTACTCAGCTACTCAGCTACTCAGCTACTCAGCTACTCAGCAACTCAGCTACTCAGCTACACAGCTACTCAGCTACTCATCTACTCAGCTACTCAGATACTCAGCCACTCAGCATCTCAGCCACTCAGCCACTCAGCTTCTGAGCTACTCAGATACTCAGGTACTCAGCTACTCATCTACTCACCTACTCATATACTCAGCTACACAGCTGCTCAGATACTCAGCTACTCAACTACTCAGCTACACAGCTACTCAGCTACTAATCTACTCAGCCACTCAACCAATCTTCTACTCAGCTACTCAGCCACTCAGCTACTCAGCTACTCAGCTACTCAGCTACTCAGCAACTCAGCTACACAACTACTCAGCTACTCAGCTACTCAGCCACTCAGCCACTCAGCCTCTCAGCCACTCAGGAACTCAGCTTCTCAGCTACTCAGATACTCAGATACGCAGCTACTCAGCTACTCAGCTACTCAGCTACTCAGCTACACAGCTACACAGCTACTCAGCTACTAATCTACTCAGCCAATCAGCTACTCAGCTACTCAGCCACTCAGCTACTCAGCCACTCAGCTACTGAGCGACTCAGCTACTCAGCTACACAGCTACTCAGCTACTCAGCTACTCAGCTACACAACTACTCAGCTACTCAGCTACTCAGCTACTCAGCAACTCAGCTACTCAGCTACACAGCTACTCAGCTACTCATCTACTCAGCTACTCAGATACTCAGCCACTCAGCATCTCAGCCACTCAGCCACTCAGCTTCTGAGCTACTCAGATACTCAGGTACTCAGCTACTCATCTACTCACCTACTCATATACTCAGCTACACAGCTGCTCAGATACTCAGCTACTCAGCTACTCAGCTACACAGCTACTCAGCTACTAATCTACTCAGCCACTCAACCAATCTTCTACTCAGCTACTCAGCCACTCAGCTACTCAGCTACTCAGCTACTCAGCTACTCAGCAACTCAGCTACACAACTACTCAGCTACTCAGCTACTCAGCCACTCAGCCACTCAGCTACTCATCTACACATCCACTCAGCCAATCAGCCACTCAGCTACTCAGCTACTCAGCTACTCAGCTACTCAGATACTCAGCCACTCAGCTACTCAGCTACACAGCTACTCAGCTACTCATCTACTCAGCTACTCAGATACTCAGCCACTCAGCATCTCAGCCACTCAGCCACTCAGCTTCTGAGCTACTCAGATACTCAGGTACTCAGCTACTCATCTACTCACCTACTCATATACTCAGCTACACAGCTGCTCAGATACTCAGCTACTCAGCTACTCAGCTACACAGCTACTCAGCTACTAATCTACTCAGCCACTCAACCAATCTTCTACTCAGCTACTCAGCCACTCAGCTACTCAGCTACTCAGCTACTCAGCTACTCAGCAACTCAGCTACACAACTACTCAGCTACTCAGCTACTCAGCCACTCAGCCACTCAGCTACTCATCTACACATCCACTCAGCCACTCAGCCACTCAGCTACTCAGCTACTCAGCTACTCAGATACTCAGCCACTCAGCATCTCAGCCACTCAGCCACTCAGCTTCTGAGCTGCTCAGATACTCAGCTACGTAGCTACTCACCTACTCAGCTACACAGCTACTCAGCTATTAAGCTACTCAGCTAGTCAGCTACACAGCTAGTCAGCTACTCACCTACTCAGCTACTCAGCTTCTCAGCTACACAGCTACTCAGCTGCTCAGCTACTCAGTTACTCAGTTACTCAGCTGCTCAGCAACTCAGCTACTCAGCTACTCAGCTAACCAGCTACTCCGCTACTCAGCTACTCAGCCACTCAGCTACTCAGCTACTCAGCTACACAACTACTCAGCTACTCAGCTACTCAGCCACTCAGCCACTCAGCCTCTCAGCCACTCAGGAACTCAGCTTCTCAGCTACTCAGATACTCAGATACGCAGCTACTCAGCTACTCAGCTACTCAGCTACTCAGCTACACAGCTACACAGCTACTCAGCTACTAATCTACTCAGCCAATCAGCTACTCAGCTACTCAGCCACTCAGCTACTCAGCCACTCAGCTACTGAGCGACTCAGCTACTCAGCTACACAGCTACTCAGCTACTCAGCTACTCAGCTACACAACTACTCAGATACTCAGCTACTCAGCTACTCAGCTACTCAGCTACTCAGCAACTCAGCTACTCAGCTACACAGCTACTCAGCTACACAGCTACTCAGCTACTCAGGTACTCAGGTACTCAGCTACTCATCCACTCAGCCAATCAGATACTCAGCTACTCAGCTACTCAGGTACTCAGCTACTCATCTACTCAGCTACTCAGAATCTCGGCCGCTCAGCTACTCAGCTACTCAGCACCTCTGCACCTCAGCCACTCTGCTACTCAGCGTCTCTGCCAATCAGCCACTCAGCCAATCATCTACACAGCTACTCAGCTACTCAGCTACACAGCTACTCAGCTACTCAGCTACTCAGTTACTCAGTTACTCAGCTGTTCAGCAACTCAGCTACTCAGCTAACCAGCTACTCCGCTACTCAGCTACTCAGCCACTCAGCTACTCAGCTACTCAGCTACACAACTACTCAGCTACTCAGCTACTCAGCTACTCAGCTACTCAGCTACTCAGCAACTCAGCTACTCAGCTACACAGCTACTCAGCTACTCATCTACTCAGCTACTCAGATACTCAGCCACTCAGCATCTCAGCCACTCAGCCACTCAGCTTCTGAGCTACTCAGATACTCAGGTACTCAGCTACTCATCTACTCACCTACTCATATACTCAGCTACACAGCTGCTCAGATACTCAGCTACTCAACTACTCAGCTACACAGCTACTCAGCTACTAATCTACTCAGCCACTCAACCAATCTTCTACTCAGCTACTCAGCCACTCAGCTACTCAGCTACTCAGCTACTCAGCTACTCAGCAACTCAGCTACACAACTACTCAGCTACTCAGCTACTCAGCCACTCAGCCACTCAGCCTCTCAGCCACTCAGGAACTCAGCTTCTCAGCTACTCAGATACTCAGATACGCAGCTACTCAGCTACTCAGCTACTCAGCTACTCAGCTACACAGCTACACAGCTACTCAGCTACTAATCTACTCAGCCAATCAGCTACTCAGCTACTCAGCCACTCAGCTACTCAGCCACTCAGCTACTGAGCGACTCAGCTACTCAGCTACACAGCTACTCAGCTACTCAGCTACTCAGCTACACAACTACTCAGCTACTCAGCTACTCAGCTACTCAGCAACTCAGCTACTCAGCTACACAGCTACTCAGCTACTCATCTACTCAGCTACTCAGATACTCAGCCACTCAGCATCTCAGCCACTCAGCCACTCAGCTTCTGAGCTACTCAGATACTCAGGTACTCAGCTACTCATCTACTCACCTACTCATATACTCAGCTACACAGCTGCTCAGATACTCAGCTACTCAGCTACTCAGCTACACAGCTACTCAGCTACTAATCTACTCAGCCACTCAACCAATCTTCTACTCAGCTACTCAGCCACTCAGCTACTCAGCTACTCAGCTACTCAGCTACTCAGCAACTCAGCTACACAACTACTCAGCTACTCAGCTACTCAGCCACTCAGCCACTCAGCTACTCATCTACACATCCACTCAGCCAATCAGCCACTCAGCTACTCAGCTACTCAGCTACTCAGATACTCAGCCACTCAGCATCTCAGCCACTCAGCCACTCAGCTTCTGAGCTGCTCAGATACTCAGCTACGTAGCTACTCACCTACTCAGCTACACAGCTACTCAGCTATTAAGCTACTCAGCTAGTCAGCTACACAGCTAGTCAGCTACTCACCTACTCAGCTACTCAGCTCCTCAGCTACACAACTACTCAGCTATTCAGCTACTCAGCTACTCAGCTACTCAGCTACTCAGCTACTCACCTACTCATATACTCAGCTACACAGCTACTCAGCTACTAATCTACTCAGCCAATCAGCTACTCAGCTACTCAGCCACTCAGCTACTCAGCCACTCAGCTACTGAGCGACTCAGCTACTCAGCTACACAGCTACTCAGCTACTCAGCTACTCAGCTACACAACTACTCAGCTACTCAGCTACTCAGCTACTCAGCTACTAATCTACTCAGCCAATCAGCTACTCAGCTACTCAGCCACTCAGCTACTCAGCCACTCAGCTACTGAGCGACTCAGCTACTCAGCTACACAGCTACTCAGCCACTCAGCCTCTGAGCTACTCAGATACTCAGGTACTCAGCTACTCATCTACTCACCTACTCATATACTCAGCTACACAGCTGCTCAGATACTCAGCTACTCAGCTACTCAGCTACACAGCTACTCAGCTACTAATCAACTCAGCCACTCAACCAATCTTCTACTCAGCTACTCAGCCACTCAGCTACTCCGCTACTCAGCTACTCAGCTACACAACTACTCAGCTATTCAGCTACTCAGCTACTCAGCTACTCTGCTGCTCAGCTACTCAGCTACTCAGCTACTCTGCTACTCAGCTACTCAGGTACTCAGCTACTCATCTACTCACCTACTCATATACTCAGCTACACAGCTACTCAGCTACTCAGCAAGTCAGCTACTCAGCTAGTCAGCTACTCATCTACTCAGCTACTCAGCTACACAACTACTCAGCTACTCAGCCACTCAGCCACTCAGCTACACATCTACTGAGCTACTCTGCTACTCAGCTACTCAGGTACTCAGCTACTCATCTACTCACCTACTCATATACTCAGCTACGCAGCTGCTCAGATACTCAGCTACACAGCTACTCAGCTACTCAGCTACACAGCTACTCAGCTGCTCAGCTACTCAGTTACACAGTTACCCAGCTGCTCAGCAACTCAGCTACTCAGCTACTCAGCTAACCAGCTACTCCGCTACTCAGCTACTCAGCCACTCAGCTACTCAGCTACTCAGCTACACAACTACTCAGCTACTCAGCTACTCAGCCACTCAGCCACTCAGCCTCTCAGCCACTCAGGAACTCAGCTTCTCAGCTACTCAGATACTCAGATACGCAGCTACTCAGCTACTCAGCTACTCAGCTACTCAGCTACACAGCTACACAGCTACTCAGCTACTAATCTACTCAGCCAATCAGCTACTCAGCTACTCAGCCACTCAGCTACTCAGCCACTCAGCTACTGAGCGACTCAGCTACTCAGCTACACAGCTACACAGCTACTCAGCTACTCAGCTACACAGCTACTCAGCTACTCAGCTACTCAGTTACTCAGTTACTCAGCTGCTCAGCAACTCAGCTACTCAGCTACTCAGCTAAACAGCTACTCCGCTACTCAGCTACTCAGCCACTCAGCTACTCAGCTACTCAGCTACACAACTACTCAGCTACTCAGCTACTCAGCCACTCAGCCACTCAGCCTCTCAGCCACTCAGGAACTCAGCTTCTCAGCTACTCAGCTACTCATCTACTCAGCTACTCGGCTACTCAGCTACACAGCTTCTCAGCGACTCTGCCAATCAGCCACTCAGCCAATCATCTACACAGCTACTCAGCTACTCAGCTACTCAGCTACACAGCTACTCAGCTACTAATCTTCTCAGCCACTCAGTCACTCAACCAATCATCTACACAGCTTCTCAGCTACTCAGCAACTCAGCTACTCAGCTACTCATCTACTCAGCCAATCAGATACTCAGCTACTCAGCTACTCAGCTACTCAGCGACACAGCTACTCAGCTACACAACTACTCATCTACTCAGCTACTCAGCCACTCAGCTACTCATCTAATCAGCTAATCAGATTCTCAGCCACTCAGCATCTCAGCCACTCAGCCACTCAGCTTGTGAGCTACTGAGATACTCAGCTACGTAGCTACTCACCTACTCAGCTACACAGCTACTCAGCTATTAAGCTACTCAGCTAGTCAGCTACACAGCTAGTCAGCTACACAGCTAGTCAGCTACTCACCTACTCAGCTACTCAGCTACTCAGCTACACAACTACTCAGCTATTCAGCTACTCAGCTACTCAGCTACTCAGCTACTCTGCTACTCAGCTACTCAGCTACTCAGCTACTCATCTACTCAGCTACTCATCTACTCAGCTACTCAGCTACACAGCTACTCAGATACTCAGCTACTCAGCTACTCAGCTACTCAGCTACTCAGATACTCAGCCACTCAGCCACTCATCTACTCAGCTACTCAGCCACTCAGCCACACAGCCACTCAGCTACACAGCTACTCAGCTACACAACTACTCAGCTATTCAGCTACTCAGCTACTCAGCTACTCAGCTACTCAGCTACTCTGCTACTCAGCTACTCAGCTACTCATCTACTCAGCTACTCATCTACTCAGCTACTCAGCTACACAGCTACTCAGATACTCAGCTACTCAGCTACTCAGCTACTCAGCTACACAGCTACTCAGCTACTAATCTACTCAGCCACTCAACCAATCATCTACTCATCTACTCAGCCACTCAGCTACTCAGCTACTCAGCTACTCAGCTACTCAGCTACTCAGATACACAGCTACACAGCTACTCAGCTACACAGCCACTCAGCTACTCAGCCACTCAGCTACTGAGCGACTCAGCTACTCAGCTACACAGCTACTCAGCTACTCAGCTACTCAGCTACACAACTACTCAGCTACTCAGCTACTCAGGTACTCAGCTACTCAGCTACTCAGCTATTCTGCAACTCAGCTACTCAGCTACACAGCTACTCAGCGATTCTGCCAATCAGCCTATCAACCAATCATCTACACAACTACTCAGCTACTCAGCTACTCAGCCACTCAGCTACACAACTATTCAGCTATTCAGCTACTCAGCTACTCAGCTACTCTGCTACTCAGCTACTCAGCTACTCAGCTACTCATTTACTCAGCTACTCATCTACTCAGCTACTCATCCACTCAGCCACACAGCCACTCAGCTACACAGCTACTCAGCTACTCATCCACTCAGCCAATCAGATACTCAGCTACTCAGCTACTCAGCTACTCAGGTACTCAGCTACTCATCTACTCAGCTACTCAGACTCTCAGCCGCTCAGCTAATCAGCTACTCAGCACCTCAGCACATCAGCCACTCAGCTACTCGGCTACTCAGCTACACAGCTACTCAGCGACTCTGCCAATCAGCCACTCAGCCAATCATCTACACAGCTACTCTTCTACTCAGCTTCACAGCAACTCAGCTACTCATCTACTCAGCTACTCAGCGACACAGCTACTCAGTTACTCAGCTACTCAGCTACTCATCCACTCAGCCAATCAGATACTCAGCTACTCAGCTACTCAGCTACACAGATACTCAGCTACTCAGCTACACAGCTACTCAGCTACTCAGCAAGTCAGCTACTCAGCTAGTCAGCTACTCATCTACTCAGCTACTCAGCTACACAACTACTCAGCTACTCAGCCACTCAGCCACTCAGCTACACATCTACTCAGCTACTCTGCTACTCAGCTACTCAGGTACTCAGCTACTCATCTACTCATCTACTCACCTACTCATATACTCAGCTACACAGCTGCTCAGATACTCAGCTACACAGCTACTCAGCTACTCAGCTACACAGCTACTCAGCTACTCAGCTACTCAGTTACTCAGTTACTCAGCTGCTCAGCAACTCAGCTACTCAGCTACTCAGCTAACCAGCTACTCCGCTACTCAGCTACTCAGCCACTCAGCTACTCAGCTACTCAGCTACACAACTACTCAGCTACTCAGCTACTCAGCCACTCAGCCACTCAGCCTCTCAGCCACTCAGGAACTCAGCTCCTCAGCTACTCAGATACTCAGATACGCAGCTACTCAGCTACTCAGCTACACAGCTACACAGCTACTCAGCTACTAATCTACTCAGCCAATCAGCTACTCAGCTACTCAGCCACTCAGCTACTCAGCCACTCAGCTACTGAGCGACTCAGCTACTCAGCTACACAGCTACTCAGCTACTCAGCTACTCAGCTACACAACTACTCAGCTACTCAGCTACTCAGCTACTCAGCTACTCAGCTACTCAGCTACTCAGCTACTCAGCAACTCAGCTACTCAGCTACACAGCTACTCAGCTACTCATCTACTCAGCTACTCAGATACTCAGCCACTCAGCATCTCAGCCACTCAGCCACTCAGCTTCTGAGCTACTCAGATACTCAGGTACTCAGCTACTCATCTACTCACCTACTCATATACTCAGCTACACAGCTGCTCAGATACTCAGCTACTCAGCTACTCAGCTACACAGCTACTCAGCTACTAATCTACTCAGCCACTCAACCAATCTTCTACTCAGCTACTCAGCCACTCAGCTACTCAGCTACTCAGCTACTCAGCTACTCAGCAACTCAGCTACACAACTACTCAGCTACTCAGCTACTCAGCCACTCAGCCACTCAGCTACTCATCTACACATCCACTCAGCCACTCAGCCACTCAGCTACTCAGCTACTCAGCTACACAACTACTCATCTACTCAGCTACTCAGCCACTCAGCTACTCATCTACTCAGCTACTCAGATACTCAGCCACTCAGCATCTCAGCCACTCAGCCACTCAGCTTCTGAGCTGCTCATATACTCAGCTACGTAGCTACTCACCTACTCAGCTACACAACTACTCAGCTATTAAGCTACTCAGCTAGTCAGCTACACAGCTAGTCAGCTACTCACCTACTCAGCTACTCAGCTTCTCAGCTACACAACTACTCAGCTATTCAGCTACTCAGCTACTCAGCTACTCTGCTACTCAGCTACTCAGCTACTCAGCTACTCTGCTACTCAGCTACTCAGGTACTCAGCTACTCATCTACTCACCTACTCATATACTCAGCTACACAGCTGCTCAGATACTCAGCTACACAGCTACTCAGCTACTCAGCTACACAGCTACTCAGCTACTCAGCTACTCAGTTACTCAGTTACTCAGCTACTCAGCAACTCAGCTACTCAGCTACTCAGCTAATCAGCTACTCCGCTACTCAGCTACTCAGCGACACAGCTACTCAGCTACACAACTACTCATCTACTCAGCTACTCAGCCACTCAGCTACTCATCTAATCAGCTACTCAGATTCTCAGCCACTCAGCATCTCAGCCACTCAGCCACTCAGCTTCTGAGCTACTCAGATACTCAGCTACGTAGCTACTCACCTACTCAGCTACACAGCTACTCAGCTATTAAGCTACTCAGCTAGTCAGCTACACAGCTAGTCAGCTACTCACCTACTCAGCTACTCAGCTACTCAGCTACACAACTACTCAGCTATTCAGCTACTCAGCTACTCAGCTACTCAGCTACTCAGCTACTCAGCTACTCTGCTACTCAGCTACTCAGCTACTCAGCTACTCATCTACTCAGCTACTCATCTACTCAGCTACTCAGCCACTGAGCCACACAGCCACTCAGCTACACAGCTATTCAGCTACTCAGCTAGTCAGGTACTCAGCTACTCATCCACTCAGCCAATCAGATACTCAGCTACTCAGCTACTCAGCGACACAGCTACTCAGCTACACAACTACTCATCTACTCAGCTACTCAGGTACTCAGCTACTCTGCTACTCAGCTACTCAGCTACTCAGCTACTCATCTACTCAGCTACTCATCTACTCAGCTACTCATCCACTCAGCCACACAGCCACTCAGCTACACAGCTACACAGCTATTCAGCTACTCAGCTAGTCAGGTACTCAGCTACTCATCCACTCAGCCAATCAGATATTTAGCTACTCAGCTACTCAGCTACTCAGGTACTCAGCTACTCATCTACTCACCTACTCTTATACTCAGCTACACAGCTACTCAGATACTCAGCTACTCAGCTACTCAGCCACACAGCTACTCAGCTATTAAGCTACTCAGCTAGTCAGCTACACAGCTAGTCAGCTACTCACCTACTCAGCTACTCAGCTACTCAGCTACACAACTACTCAGCTACTCAGCTACTCAGTTACTCAGTTACTCAGCTACTCAGCAACTCAGCTACTCAGCTACTTAGCTAATCAGCTACTCCGCTACTCAGCTACTCAGCGACACAGCTACTCAGCTACACAACTACTCATCTACTCAGCTACTCAGGTACTCAGCTACTCTGCTACTCAGCTACTCAGCTACTCAGCTACTCATCTACTCAGCTACTCATCTACTCAGCTACTCATCCACTCAGCCACACAGCCACTCAGCTACACAGCTACTCAGCTACTCAGGTACTCAGGTACTCAGCTACTCATCCACTCAGCCAATCAGATACTCAGCTACTCAGCTACTCAGGTACACAGCTACTCATCTACTCAGCTACTCAGAATCTCGGCCGCTCAGCTACTCAGCTACTCAGCACCTCTGCACCTCAGCCACTCAGCTACTCAGCGTCTCTGCCAATCAGCCACTCAGTCAATCATCTACACAGCTACTCAGCTACTCAGCTACACAGCTACTCAGCTACTCAGCTACTCAGTTACTCAGTTACTCAGCTGCTCAGCAACTCAGCTACTCAGCTACTCAGCTAACCAGCTACTCCGCTACTCAGCTACTCAGCCACTCAGCTACTCAGCTACTCAGCTACACAACTACTCAGCTACTCAGCTACTCAGCCACTCAGCCACTCAGCCTCTCAGCCACTCAGGAACTCAGCTTCTCAGCTACTCAGCTACTCATCTACTCAGCTACTCGGCTACTCAGCTACACAGCTTCTCAGCGACTCTGCCAATCAGCCACTCAGCCAATCATCTACACAGCTACTCAGCTACTCAGCTACTCAGCTACACAGCTACTCAGCTACTAATCTTCTCAGCCACTCAGTCACTCAACCAATCATCTACACAGCTTCTCAGCTACTCAGCAACTCAGCTACTCAGCTACTCATCTACTCAGCCAATCAGATACTCAGCTACTCAGCTACTCAGCTACTCAGCGACACAGCTACTCAGCTACACAACTACTCATCTACTCAGCTACTCAGCCACTCAGCTACTCATCTAATCAGCTAATCAGATTCTCAGCCACTCAGCATCTCAGCCACTCAGCCACTCAGCTTGTGAGCTACTGAGATACTCAGCTACGTAGCTACTCACCTACTCAGCTACACAGCTACTCAGCTATTAAGCTACTCAGCTAGTCAGCTACACAGCTAGTCAGCTACTCACCTACTCAGCTACTCAGCTACTCAGCTACACAACTACTCAGCTATTCAGCTACTCAGCTACTCAGCTACTCAGCTACTCTGCTACTCAGCTACTCAGCTACTCAGCTACTCATCTACTCAGCTACTCATCTACTCAGCTACTCAGCTACACAGCTACTCAGATACTCAGCTACTCAGCTACTCAGCTACTCAGCTACTCAGATACTCAGCCACTCAACCACTCATCTACTCAGCTACTCAGCCACTCAGCCACACAGCCACTCAGCTACACAGCTACTCAGCTACACAACTACTCAGCTATTCAGCTACTCAGCTACTCAGCTACTCAGCTACTCAGCTACTCTGCTACTCAGCTACTCAGCTACTCATCTACTCAGCTACTCATCTACTCAGCTACTCAGCTACACAGCTACTCAGATACTCAGCTACTCAGCTACTCAGCTACTCAGCTACACAGCTACTCAGCTACTAATCTACTCAGCCACTCAACCAATCATCTACTCATCTACTCAGCCACTCAGCTACTCAGCTACTCAGCCACTCAGCTACTCAGCCACTCAGCTACTGAGCTACTCAGCTAGTCAGCTACTCAGCTAGTCAGCTACTCATCTACTAAGCTACTCAGCTACTCAGCAACTCAGCTACTCAGCTACTCAGCTACTCAGCTACTCAGCTACTCAGATACTCAGCTACACAGCTACTCAGCTACTCAGCTACTCAGTTACTCAGTTACTCAGCTACTCAGCAACTCAGCTACTCAGCTAATCAGCTACTCCGCTACTCAGCTACTCAGCTACTCAGCTACTCATCTACTCAGCTACTCATCTACTCAGCTACTCAGCTACACAGCTACTCAGATACTCAGCTACTCAGCTACTCAGCTACACAGCTACTCAGCTACTAATCTACTCAGCCACTCAACCAATCTTCTACTCAGCTACTCAGCCACTCAGCTACTCAGCTACTCAGCTACTCAGTTACTCAGCAACTCAGCTACACAACTACTCAGCTACTCAGCTACTCAGCCACTCAGCCACTCAGCTACTCATCTACACATCCACTCAGCCACTCAGCCACTCAGCTACTCAGCTACTCAGCTACACAACTACTCATCTACTCAGCTACTCAGCCACTCAGCTACTCATCTACTCAGCTACTCAGATACTCAGCCACTCAGCATCTCAGCCACTCAGCCACTCAGCTTCTGAGCTGCTCAGATACTCAGCTACGTAGCTACTCACCTACTCAGCTACACAACTACTCAGCTATTAAGCTACTCAGCTAGTCAGCTACACAGCTAGTCAGCTACTCACCTACTCAGCTACTCAGCTTCTCAGCTACACAACTACTCAGCTATTCAGCTACTCAGCTACTCAGCTACTCTGCTACTCAGCTACTCAGCTACTCAGCTACTCTGCTACTCAGCTACTCAGGTACTCAGCTACTCATCTACTCACCTACTCATATACTCAGCTACACAGCTGCTCAGATACTCAGCTACACAGCTACTCAGCTACTCAGCTACACAGCTACTCAGCTACTCAGCTACTCAGTTACTCAGTTACTCAGCTACTCAGCAACTCAGCTACTCAGCTACTCAGCTAATCAGCTACTCCGCTACTCAGCTACTCAGCGACACAGCTACTCAGCTACACAACTACTCATCTACTCAGCTACTCAGCCACTCAGCTACTCATCTAATCAGCTACTCAGATTCTCAGCCACTCAGCATCTCAGCCACTCAGCCACTCAGCTTCTGAGCTACTCAGATACTCAGCTACGTAGCTACTCACCTACTCAGCTACACAGCTACTCAGCTATTAAGCTACTCAGCTAGTCAGCTACACAGCTAGTCAGCTACTCACCTACTCAGCTACTCAGCTACTCAGCTACACAACTACTCAGCTATTCAGCTACTCAGCTACTCAGCTACTCAGCTACTCAGCTACTCAGCTACTCTGCTACTCAGCTACTCATCTACTCACCTACTCTTATACTCAGCTACACAGCTACTCAGATACTCAGCTACTCAGCTACTCAGCCACACAGCTACACAGCTACTAATCTACTCAGCCACTCAACCAATCATCTACTCATCTACTCAGCCACTCAGCTACTCAGCTACTTAGCTACTCAGCCACTCAGCTACTCAGCCACTCAGCTACTGAGCGACTCAGCTACTCAGCTACACAGCTACTCAGCTACTCAGCTACTCAGCTACACAACTACTCAGCTACTCAGCGATTCTGCCAATCAGCCAATCAACCAATCATCTACACAACTACTCAGCTACTCAGCTACTCAGCCCCTCAGCTACTTAGCTAGTCAGCTACTCAGCTAGTCTACACAACTACTCAGCTATTCAGCTACTCAGCTACTCAGCTACTCTGCTACTCAGCTACTCAGCTACTCAGCTACTCAGCTACTCAGCTACTCATCTACTCAGCTACTCATCTACTCAGCTACTCATCCACTCAGCCACACAGCCACTCAGCTACACAGCTACTCAGCTACTCAGCTACTCAGCTACTCATCTACTCAGCCAATCAGATACTCAGCTACTCAGCTACTCAGCTACTCAGCGACACAGCTACTCAGCTACACAACTACTCATCTACTCAGCTACTCAGCCACTCAGCTACTCATCTAATCAGCTAATCAGATTCTCAGCCACTCAGCATCTCAGCCACTCAGCCACTCAGCTTGTGAGCTACTGAGATACTCAGCTACGTAGCTACTCACCTACTCAGCTACACAGCTACTCAGCTATTAAGCTACTCAGCTAGTCAGCTACACAGCTAGTCAGCTACTCACCTACTCAGCTACTCAGCTACTCAGCTACACAACTACTCAGCTATTCAGCTACTCAGCTACTCAGCTACTCAGCTACTCTGCTACTCAGCTACTCAGCTACTCAGCTACTCATCTACTCAGCTACTCATCTACTCAGCTACTCAGCTACACAGCTACTCAGATACTCAGCTACTCAGCTACTCAGCTACTCAGCTACTCAGATACTCAGCCACTCAACCACTCATCTACTCAGCTACTCAGCCACTCAGCCACACAGCCACTCAGCTACACAGCTACTCAGCTACACAACTACTCAGCTATTCAGCTACTCAGCTACTCAGCTACTCAGCTACTCAGCTACTCTGCTACTCAGCTACTCAGCTACTCATCTACTCAGCTACTCATCTACTCAGCTACTCAGCTACACAGCTACTCAGATACTCAGCTACTCAGCTACTCAGCTACTCAGCTACACAGCTACTCAGCTACTAATCTACTCAGCCACTCAACCAATCATCTACTCATCTACTCAGCCACTCAGCTACTCAGCTACTCAGCCACTCAGCTACTCAGCCACTCAGCTACTGAGCTACTCAGCTAGTCAGCTACTCAGCTAGTCAGCTACTCATCTACTAAGCTACTCAGCTACTCAGCAACTCAGCTACTCAGCTACTCAGCTACTCAGCTACTCAGCTACTCAGATACTCAGCTACACAGCTACTCAGCTACTCAGCTACTCAGTTACTCAGTTACTCAGCTACTCAGCAACTCAGCTACTCAGCTAATCAGCTACTCCGCTACTCAGCTACTCAGCTACTCAGCTACTCATCTACTCAGCTACTCATCTACTCAGCTACTCAGCTACACAGCTACTCAGATACTCAGCTACTCAGCTACTCAGCTACACAGCTACTCAGCTACTAATCTACTCAGCCACTCAACCAATCTTCTACTCAGCTACTCAGCCACTCAGCTACTCAGCTACTCAGCTACTCAGTTACTCAGCAACTCAGCTACACAACTACTCAGCTACTCAGCTACTCAGCCACTCAGCCACTCAGCTACTCATCTACACATCCACTCAGCCACTCAGCCACTCAGCTACTCAGCTACTCAGCTACACAACTACTCATCTACTCAGCTACTCAGCCACTCAGCTACTCATCTACTCAGCTACTCAGATACTCAGCCACTCAGCATCTCAGCCACTCAGCCACTCAGCTTCTGAGCTGCTCAGATACTCAGCTACGTAGCTACTCACCTACTCAGCTACACAACTACTCAGCTATTAAGCTACTCAGCTAGTCAGCTACACAGCTAGTCAGCTACTCACCTACTCAGCTACTCAGCTTCTCAGCTACACAACTACTCAGCTATTCAGCTACTCAGCTACTCAGCTACTCTGCTACTCAGCTACTCAGCTACTCAGCTACTCTGCTACTCAGCTACTCAGGTACTCAGCTACTCATCTACTCACCTACTCATATACTCAGCTACACAGCTGCTCAGATACTCAGCTACACAGCTACTCAGCTACTCAGCTACACAGCTACTCAGCTACTCAGCTACTCAGCAACTCAGCTACTCAGCTACTCAGCTAATCAGCTACTCCGCTACTCAGCTACTCAGCGACACAGCTACTCAGCTACACAACTACTCATCTACTCAGCTACTCAGCCACTCAGCTACTCATCTAATCAGCTACTCAGATTCTCAGCCACTCAGCATCTCAGCCACTCAGCCACTCAGCTTCTGAGCTACTCAGATACTCAGCTACGTAGCTACTCACCTACTCAGCTACACAGCTACTCAGCTATTAAGCTACTCAGCTAGTCAGCTACACAGCTAGTCAGCTACTCACCTACTCAGCTACTCAGCTACTCAGCTACACAACTACTCAGCTATTCAGCTACTCAGCTACTCAGCTACTCAGCTACTCAGCTACTCAGCTACTCTGCTACTCAGCTACTCATCTACTCACCTACTCTTATACTCAGCTACACAGCTACTCAGATACTCAGCTACTCAGCTACTCAGCCACACAGCTACACAGCTACTAATCTACTCAGCCACTCAACCAATCATCTACTCATCTACTCAGCCACTCAGCTACTCAGCTACTTAGCTACTCAGCCACTCAGCTACTCAGCCACTCAGCTACTGAGCGACTCAGCTACTCAGCTACACAGCTACTCAGCTACTCAGCTACTCAGCTACACAACTACTCAGCTACTCAGCGATTCTGCCAATCAGCCAATCAACCAATCATCTACACAACTACTCAGCTACTCAGCTACTCAGCCCCTCAGCTACTTAGCTAGTCAGCTACTCAGCTAGTCTACACAACTACTCAGCTATTCAGCTACTCAGCTACTCAGCTACTCTGCTACTCAGCTACTCAGCTACTCAGCTACTCAGCTACTCAGCTACTCATCTACTCAGCTACTCATCTACTCAGCTACTCATCCACTCAGCCACACAGCCACTCAGCTACACAGCTACTCAGCTACTCAGGTACTCAGGTACTCAGCTACTCATCCACTCAGCCAATCAGATACTCAGCTACTCAGCTACTCATCTACTCAGCTACTCAGCTACACAACTACTCAGCTACTCAGCCACTCAGCCACTCAGCCACTCAGCTACTTAGCTAGTCAGCTACTCAGCTAGTCAGCTACTCATCTAGTCAGCTACACAGCAACTCAGCTACACAACTACTCAGCTACTCAGATACTCAGCTACTCAGATACTCAGCTACACAGCTACTAAGCTACTAATCTACTCATCCACTCAGTCACTCAACCAATCATCTACACAGCTTCTCAGCTACTCAGCCACTCAGCCACTCAGCTACTCAGCTACTCTGATACTCAGCTACTCAGGTACTCAGCTACTCATCTACTCACCTACTCATATACTCAGCTACACAGCTGCTCAGATACTCAGCTACTCAGCTACTCAGCTACACAGCTACTCAGCTACTAATCTACTCAGCCACTCAAACAATCTTCTACTCAGCTACTCAGCCACTCAGCTACTCAGCTACTCAGCTACTCAGCTACTCAGCAACTCAGCTACACAAGTACTCAGCTACTCAGCTACTCAGCCACTCAGCCACTCTGCTACTCATCTGCACATCCACTCAGCCACTCAGCCACTCAGCTACTCAGCTACTCAGCTACACAACTACTCATCTACTCAGCTACTCAGCCACTCAGCTACTCATCTACTAAGCTACTCAGATACTCAGCCACTCAGCATCTCAGCCACTCAGCCACTCAGCTTCTGAGCTGCTCAGATACTCAGCTACGTAGCTACTCACCTACTCAGCTACACAGCTACTCACCTACTCAGCTACTCAGCTTCTCAGCTACACAACTACTCAGCTATTCAGCTACTCAGCTACTCAGCTACTCTGCTACTCAGCTACTCAGCTACTCAGCTACTCTGCTACTCAGCTACTCAGGTACTCAGCTACTCTGCTACACAGCTGCTCAGATACTCAGCTACACAGCTGCTCAGATACTCAGCTACACAGCTACTCAGCTACTCAGCTACACAGCTACTCAGCTACTCAGCTACTCAGTTACTCAGTTACTCAGCTACTCAGCAACTCAGCTACTCAGCTACTCAGCTAATCAGCTACTCCGCTACTCAGCTACTCAGCGACACAGCTACTCTGCTACACAACTACTCATCTACTCAGCTACTCAGCCACTCAGCTACTCATCTAATCAGCTACTCAGATTCTCAGCCACTCAGCATCTCAGCCACTCAGCCACTCAGCTTCTGAGCTACTCAGATACTCAGCTACGTAGCTACTCACCTACTCAGCTACACAGCTACTCAGCTATTAAGCTACTCAGCTAGTCAGCTACACAGCTAGTCAGCTACTCACCTACTCACCTACTCAGCTACTCAGCTACTCAGCTACACAACTACTCAGCTATTCAGCTACTCAGCTACTCAGCTACTCAGCTACTCAGCTACTCAGCTACTCTGCTACTCAGCTACTCAGCTACTCAGCTACTCATCTACTCAGCTACTCATCTACTCAGCTACTCAGCCACTCAGGTACTCAGGTACTCAGCTACTCATCCACTCAGCCAATCAGATACTCAGCTACACAGCTACTCAGCTACTCAGCTACTCAGCTACACAACTACTCAGCTACTCAGCTACTCAGCTACTCAGCTACTCAGCTACTCAGCAACTCAGCTACTCAGCTACACAGCTACTCAGCTACTCATCTACTCAGCTACTCAGATACTCAGCCACTCAGCATCTCAGCCACTCAGCCACTCAGCTTCTGAGCTACTCAGATACTCAGGTACTCAGCTACTCATCTACTCACCTACTCATATACTCAGCTACACAGCTGCTCAGATACTCAGCTACTCAGCTACTCAGCTACACAGCTACTCAGCTACTAATCTACTCAGCCACTCAAACAATCTTCTACTCAGCTACTCAGCTACTCAGCTACTCAGCTACTCAGCTACTCAGCAACTCAGCTACACAACTACTCAGCTACTCAGCTACTCAGCCACTCAGCCACTCAGCTACTCATCTACACATCCACTCAGCCACTCAGCCACTCAGCTACTCAGCTACTCAGCTACACAACTACTCATCTACTCAGCTACTCAGCCACTCAGCTACTCATCTACTCAGCTACTCAGATACTCAGCCACTCAGCCACTCAGCTTCTGAGCTGCTCAGATACTCAGCTACGTAGCTACTCACCTACTCAGCTGCACAGCTACTCACCTACTCAGCTACTCAGCTTCTCAGCTACACAACTACTCAGCTATTCAGCTACTCAGCTACTCAGCTACTCTGCTACTCAGCTACTCAGCTACTCAGCTACTCTGCTACTCAGCTACTCAGGTACTCAGCTACTCATCTACTCACCTACTCATATACTCAGCTACACAGCTGCTCAGATACTCAGCTACACAGCTACTCAGCTACTCAGCTACACAGCTACTCAGCTACTCAGCTACTCAGTTACTCAGTTACTCAGCTACTCAGCAACTCAGCTACTCAGCTACTCAGCTAATCAGCTACTCCGCTACTCAGCTACTCAGCGACACAGCTACTCTGCTACACAACTACTCATCTACTCAGCTACTCAGCCACTCAGCTACTCATCTAATCAGCTACTCAGATTCTCAGCCACTCAGCATCTCAGCCACTCAGCCACTCAGCTTCTGAGCTACTCAGATACTCAGCTACGTAGCTACTCACCTACTCAGCTACACAGCTACTCAGGTACTCAGCTACTCATCTACTCACCTACTCTTATACTCAGCTACACAGCTACTCAGATACTCAGCTACTCAGCTACTCAGCCACACAGCTACACAGCTACTAATCTACTCAGCTACTCAGCTACTCAGCTACTCAGCTACTCTGCTACTCAGCTACTCAGCTACTCAGCTACTGAGCCACACAGCCACTCAGCTACACAGCTATTCAGCTACTCAGCTAGTCAGGTACTCAGCTACTCATCCACTCAGCCAATCAGATACTCAGCTACTCAGCTACTCAGCTACTCAGCCACTCAGCTACACAACTACTCAGCTACTCAGCGATTCTGCCAATCAGCCAATCAACCAATCATCTACTCATCTACTCAGCCACTTAGCTACTCAGCTACTCAGCTACTCAGCCACTCAGCTACTCAGCCACTCAGCTACTGAGCGACTCAGCTACTCAGCTACACAGCTACTCAGCTACTCAGCTACTCAGCTACACAACTACTCAGCTACTCAGCGATTCTGCCAATCAGCCAATCAACCAATCATCTACACAACTACTCAGCTACTCAGCTACTCAGCCACTCAGCTACTTAGCTAGTCAGCTACTCAGCTAGTCTACACAACTACTCAGCTATTCAGCTACTCAGCTAATCAGCTACTCAGCTACTCAGCTACTCAGCCACTCAGCTACTCAGCCACTCAGCTACTGAGCGACTCAGCTACTCAGCTACTCATCTACTCAGCTACTCATCTACTCAGCTACTCAGCCACTGAGCCACACAGCCACTCAGCTACACAGCTATTCAGCTACTCAGCTAGTCAGGTACTCAGCTACTCATCCACTCAGCCAATCAGATACTCAGCTACTCAGCTACTCAGGTACTCAGCTACTCATCTACTCACCTACTCTTATACTCAGCTACACAGCTACTCAGATACTCAGCTACTCAGCTACTCAGCCACACAGCTACACAGCTACTAATCTACTCAGCCACTCAACCAATCATCTACTCATCTACTCAGCCACTTAGCTACTCAGCTACTCAGCTACTCAGCCACTCAGCTACTCAGCCACTCAGCTACTGAGCGACTCAGCTACTCAGCTACTCATCTACTCAGCTACTCATCTACTCAGCTACTCAGCCACTGAGCCACACAGCCACTCAGCTACACAGCTATTCAGCTACTCAGCTAGTCAGGTACTCAGCTACTCATCCACTCAGCCAATCAGATACTCAGCTACTCAGCTACTCAGGTACTCAGCTACTCATCTACTCACCTACTCTTATACTCAGCTACACAGCTACTCAGATACTCAGCTGCTCAGCTACTCAGCCACACAGCTACACAGCTACTAATCTACTCAGCCACTCAACCAATCATCTACTCATCTACTCAGCCACTTAGCTACTCAGCTACTCAGCTACTCAGCCACTCAGCTACTCAGCCACTCAGCTACTGAGCGACTCAGCTACTCAGCTACACAGCTACTCAGCTACTCAGCTACTCAGCTACACAACTACTCAGCTACTCAGCGATTCTGCCAATCAGCCAATCAACCAATCATCTACACAACTACTCAGCTACTCAGCTACTCAGCCACTCAGCTACTTAGCTAGTCAGCTACTCAGCTAGTCTACACAACTACTCAGCTATTCAGCTACTCAGCTACTCAGCTACTCTGCTACTCAGCTACTCAGCTACTCAGCTACTCAGCTACTCATCTACTCAGCTACTCATCTACTCAGCTACTCATCCACTCAGCCACACAGCCACTCAGCTACACAGCTACTCAGCTACTCAGGTACTCAGGTACTCAGCTACTCATCCACTCAGCCAATCAGATACTCAGCTACACAGCTACTCAGCTACTCAGCTACTCAGCTACACAACTACTCAGCTACTCAGCTACTCAGCTACTCAGCTACTCAGCTACTCCGCAACTCAGCTACTCAGCTACACAGCTACTCAGCTACTCATCTACTCAGCTACTCAGATACTCAGCCACTCAGCATCTCAGCCACTCAGCCACTCAGCTTCTGAGCTACTCAGATACTCAGGTACTCAGCTACTCATCTACTCACCTACTCATATACTCAGCTACACAGCTGCTCAGATACTCAGCTACTCAGCTACTCAGCTACACAGCTACTCAGCTACTAATCTACTCAGCCACTCAAACAATCTTCTACTCAGCTACTCAGCTACTCAGCTACTCAGCTACTCAGCTACTCAGCAACTCAGCTACACAACTACTCAGCTACTCAGCTACTCAGCCACTCAGCCACTCATCTACTCATCTACACATCCACTCAGCCACTCAGCCACTCAGCTACTCAGCCACTCAGCTACTGAGCGACTCAGCTACTCAGCTACTCATCTACTCAGCTACTCATCTACTCAGCTACTCAGCCACTGAGCCACACAGCCACTCAGCTACACAGCTATTCAGCTACTCAGCTAGTCAGGTACTCAGCTACTCATCCACTCAGCCAATCAGATACTCAGCTACTCAGCTACTCAGGTACTCAGCTACTCATCTACTCACCTACTCTTATACTCAGCTACACAGCTACTCAGATACTCAGCTACTCAGCTACTCAGCCACACAGCTACACAGCTACTAATCTACTCAGCCACTCAACCAATCATCTACTCATCTACTCAGCCACTTAGCTACTCAGCTACTCAGCTACTCAGCCACTCAGCTACTCAGCCACTCAGCTACTGAGCGACTCAGCTACTCAGCTACACAGCTACTCAGCTACTCAGCTACTCAGCTACACAACTACTCAGCTACTCAGCGATTCTGCCAATCAGCCAATCAACCAATCATCTACACAACTACTCAGCTACTCAGCTACTCAGCCACTCAGCTACTTAGCTAGTCAGCTACTCAGCTAGTCTACACAACTACTCAGCTATTCAGCTACTCAGCTAATCAGCTACTCAGCTACTCAGCTGCTCAGCCACTCAGCTACTCAGCCACTCAGCTACTGAGCGACTCAGCTACTCAGCTACTCATCTACTCAGCTACTCATCTACTCAGCTACTCAGCCACTGAGCCACACAGCCACTCAGCTACACAGCTATTCAGCTACTCAGCTAGTCAGGTACTCAGCTACTCATCCACTCAGCCAATCAGATACTCAGCTACTCAGCTACTCAGGTACTCAGCTACTCATCTACTCACCTACTCTTATACTCAGCTACACAGCTACTCAGATACTCAGCTACTCAGCTACTCAGCCCCACAGCTACACAGCTACTAATCTACTCAGCCACTCAACCAATCATCTACTCATCTACTCAGCCACTTAGCTACTCAGCTACTCAGCTACTCAGCCACTCAGCTACTCAGCCACTCAGCTACTGAGCGACTCAGCTACTCAGCTACACAGCTACTCAGCTACTCAGCTACTCAGCTACACAACTACTCAGCTACTCAGCGATTCTGCCAATCAGCCAATCAACCAATCATCTACACAACTACTCAGCTACTCAGCTACTCAGCCACTCAGCTACTTAGCTAGTCAGCTACTCAGCTAGTCTACACAACTACTCAGCTATTCAGCTACTCAGCTACTCAGCTACTCAGCCACTCAGCTACTCATCTAATCAGCTACTCAGATTCTCAGCCACTCAGCATCTCAGCCACTCAGCCACTCAGCTTCTGAGCTACTCAGATACTCAGCTACGTAGCTACTCACCTACTCAGCTACACAGCTACTCAGGTACTCAGCTACTCATCTACTCACCTACTCTTATACTCAGCTACACAGCTACTCAGATACTCAGCTACTCAGCTACTCAGCCACACAGCTACACAGCTACTAATCTACTCAGCTACTCAGCTACTCAGCTACTCAGCTACTCTGCTACTCAGCTACTCAGCTACTCAGCTACTGAGCCACACAGCCACTCAGCTACACAGCTATTCAGCTACTCAGCTAGTCAGGTACTCAGCTACTCATCCACTCAGCCAATCAGATACTCAGCTACTCAGCTACTCAGCTACTCAGCCACTCAGCTACACAACTACTCAGCTACTCAGCGATTCTGCCAATCAGCCAATCAACCAATCATCAACTCATCTACTCAGCCACTTAGCTACTCAGCTACTCAGCTACTCAGCCACTCAGCTACTCAGCCACTCAGCTACTGAGCGACTCAGCTACTCAGCTACACAGCTACTCAGCTACTCAGCTACTCAGCTACACAACTACTCAGCTACTCAGCGATTCTGCCAATCAGCCAATCAACCAATCATCTACACAACTACTCAGCTACTCAGCTACTCAGCCACTCAGCTACTTAGCTAGTCAGCTACTCAGCTAGTCTACACAACTACTCAGCTATTCAGCTACTCAGCTAATCAGCTACTCAGCTACTCAGCTACTCAGCTACTTAGCCACTCAGCTACTCAGCCACTCAGCTACTGAGCGACTCAGCTACTCAGCTACTCATCTACTCAGCTACTCATCTACTCAGCTACTCAGCCACTGAGCCACACAGCCACTCAGCTACACAGCTATTCAGCTTCTCAGCTAGTCAGGTACTCAGCTACTCATCCACTCAGCCAATCAGATACTCAGCTACTCAGCTACTCAGGTACTCAGCTACACATCTACTCACCTACTCTTATACTCAGCTACACAACTACTCAGCTACTCAGCTACTCAGCTACTCAGCTACTCAGCTACTCCGCAACTCAGCTACTCAGCTACACAGCTACTCAGCTACTCATCTACTCAGCTACTCAGATACTCAGCCACTCAGCATCTCAGCCACTCAGCCACTCAGCTTCTGAGCTACTCAGATACTCAGGTACTCAGCTACTCATCTACTCACCTACTCATATACTCAGCTACACAGCTGCTCAGATACTCAGCTACTCAGCTACTCAGCTACACAGCTACTCAGCTACTAATCTACTCAGCCACTCAAACAATCTTCTACTCAGCTACTCAGCTACTCAGCTACTCAGCTACTCAGCTACTCAGCAACTCAGCTACACAACTACTCAGCTACTCAGCTACTCAGCCACTCAGCCACTCATCTACTCATCTACACATCCACTCAGCCACTCAGCCACTCAGCTACTCAGCCACTCAGCTACTGAGCGACTCAGCTACTCAGCTACTCATCTACTCAGCTACTCATCTACTCAGCTACTCAGCCACTGAGCCACACAGCCACTCAGCTACACAGCTATTCAGCTACTCAGCTAGTCAGGTACTCAGCTACTCATCCACTCAGCCAATCAGATACTCAGCTACTCAGCTACTCAGGTACTCAGCTACTCATCTACTCACCTACTCTTATACTCAGCTACACAGCTACTCAGATACTCAGCTACTCAGCTACTCAGCCACACAGCTACACAGCTACTAATCTACTCAGCCACTCAACCAATCATCTACTCATCTACTCAGCCACTTAGCTACTCAGCTACTCAGCTACTCAGCCACTCAGCTACTCAGCCACTCAGCTACTGAGCGACTCAGCTACTCAGCTACACAGCTACTCAGCTACTCAGCTACTCAGCTACACAACTACTCAGCTACTCAGCGATTCTGCCAATCAGCCAATCAACCAATCATCTACACAACTACTCAGCTACTCAGCTACTCAGCCACTCAGCTACTTAGCTAGTCAGCTACTCAGCTAGTCTACACAACTACTCAGCTATTCAGCTACTCAGCTAATCAGCTACTCAGCTACTCAGCTGCTCAGCCACTCAGCTACTCAGCCACTCAGCTACTGAGCGACTCAGCTACTCAGCTACTCATCTACTCAGCTACTCATCTACTCAGCTACTCAGCCACTGAGCCACACAGCCACTCAGCTACACAGCTATTCAGCTACTCAGCTAGTCAGGTACTCAGCTACTCATCCACTCAGCCAATCAGATACTCAGCTACTCAGCTACTCAGGTACTCAGCTACTCATCTACTCACCTACTCTTATACTCAGCTACACAGCTACTCAGATACTCAGCTACTCAGCTACTCAGCCCCACAGCTACACAGCTACTAATCTACTCAGCCACTCAACCAATCATCTACTCATCTACTCAGCCACTTAGCTACTCAGCTACTCAGCTACTCAGCCACTCAGCTACTCAGCCACTCAGCTACTGAGCGACTCAGCTACTCAGCTACACAGCTACTCAGCTACTCAGCTACTCAGCTACACAACTACTCAGCTACTCAGCGATTCTGCCAATCAGCCAATCAACCAATCATCTACACAACTACTCAGCTACTCAGCTACTCAGCCACTCAGCTACTTAGCTAGTCAGCTACTCAGCTAGTCTACACAACTACTCAGCTATTCAGCTACTCAGCTACTCAGCTACTCAGCCACTCAGCTACTCATCTAATCAGCTACTCAGATTCTCAGCCACTCAGCATCTCAGCCACTCAGCCACTCAGCTTCTGAGCTACTCAGATACTCAGCTACGTAGCTACTCACCTACTCAGCTACACAGCTACTCAGGTACTCAGCTACTCATCTACTCACCTACTCTTATACTCAGCTACACAGCTACTCAGATACTCAGCTACTCAGCTACTCAGCCACACAGCTACACAGCTACTAATCTACTCAGCTACTCAGCTACTCAGCTACTCAGCTACTCTGCTACTCAGCTACTCAGCTACTCAGCTACTGAGCCACACAGCCACTCAGCTACACAGCTATTCAGCTACTCAGCTAGTCAGGTACTCAGCTACTCATCCACTCAGCCAATCAGATACTCAGCTACTCAGCTACTCAGCTACTCAGCCACTCAGCTACACAACTACTCAGCTACTCAGCGATTCTGCCAATCAGCCAATCAACCAATCATCAACTCATCTACTCAGCCACTTAGCTACTCAGCTACTCAGCTACTCAGCCACTCAGCTACTCAGCCACTCAGCTACTGAGCGACTCAGCTACTCAGCTACACAGCTACTCAGCTACTCAGCTACTCAGCTACACAACTACTCAGCTACTCAGCGATTCTGCCAATCAGCCAATCAACCAATCATCTACACAACTACTCAGCTACTCAGCTACTCAGCCACTCAGCTACTTAGCTAGTCAGCTACTCAGCTAGTCTACACAACTACTCAGCTATTCAGCTACTCAGCTAATCAGCTACTCAGCTACTCAGCTACTCAGCTACTTAGCCACTCAGCTACTCAGCCACTCAGCTACTGAGCGACTCAGCTACTCAGCTACTCATCTACTCAGCTACTCATCTACTCAGCTACTCAGCCACTGAGCCACACAGCCACTCAGCTACACAGCTATTCAGCTTCTCAGCTAGTCAGGTACTCAGCTACTCATCCACTCAGCCAATCAGATACTCAGCTACTCAGCTACTCAGGTACTCAGCTACACATCTACTCACCTACTCTTATACTCAGCTACACAGCTACTCAGATACTCAGCTACTCAGCTACTCAGCCACACAGCTACACAGCTACTAATCTACTCAGCCACTCAACCAATCATCTACTCATCTACTCAGCCACTTAGCTACTCAGCTACTCAGCTACTCAGCCACTCAGCTACTCAGCCACTCAGCTACTGAGCGACTCAGCTACTCAGCTACACAGCTACTCAGCTACTCAGCTACACAACTACTCAGCTACTCAGCGATTCTGCCAATCAGCCAATCAACCAATCATCTACACAACTACTCAGCTACTCAGCTACTCAGCCACTCAGCTACTTAGCTAGTCAGCTACTCAGCTAGTCTACACAACTACTCAGCTATTCAGCTACTCAGCTACTCAGCTACTCTGCTACTCAGCTACTCAGCTACTCAGCTACTCAGCTACTCATCTACTCAGCTACTCATCTACTCAGCTACTCATCCACTCAGCCACTCAGCTACACAGCTACTCAGCTACTCAGGTACTCAGGTACTCAGCTACTCATCCACTCAGCCAATCAGATACTCAGCTACTCAGCTACTCATCTGCTCAGCTACTCAGCTACACAACTACTCAGCTACTCAGCCACTCAGCCACTCAGCCACTCAGCTACTTAGCTAGTCAGCTACTCAGCTAGTCAGCTACTCATCTAGTCAGCTACACAGCAACTCAGCTACACAACTACTCAGCTACTCAGATACTCAGCTACTCAGCTACACAGCTACTCAGCTACTCAGGTACTCAGGTACTCAGCTACTCATCCACTCAGCCAATCAGATACTCAGCTACTCAGCTACTCAGGTACTCAGCTACTCATCTACTCAGCTACTCAGAATCTCGGCCGCTCAGCTACTCAGCTACTCAGCACCTCTGCACCTCAGCCACTCAGCTACTCAGCGTCTCTGCCAATCAGCCACTCAGCCAATCATCTACACAGCTACTCAGCTACTCAGCTACACAGCTACTCAGCTACTCAGCTACTCAGTTACTCAGTTACTCAGCTGCTCAGCAACTCAGCTACTCAGCTAACCAGCTACTCCGCTACTCAGCTACTCAGCCACTCAGCTACTCAGCTACTCAGCTACACAACTACTCAGCTATTCAGCTACTCAGCCACTCAGCCACTCAGCCTCTCAGCCACTCAGGAACTCAGCTTCTCAGCTACTCAGATACTCAGATACGCAGCTACTCAGCTACTCAGCTACTCAGCTACTCAGCTACACAGCTACACAGCTACTCAGCTACTAATCTACTCAGCCAATCAGCTACTCAGCTTCTCAGCCACTCAGCTACTCAGCCACTCAGCTACTGAGCGACTCAGCTACGCAGCTACACAGCTACTCAGCTACTCAGCTACTCAGCTACACAACTACTCAGCTACTCAGCTACTCAGCTACTCAGCTACTCAGCAACTCAGCTACTCAGCTACACAGCTACTCAGCTACTCATCTACTCAGCTACTCAGATACTCAGCCACTCAGCATCTCAGCCACTCAGCCACTCAGCTTCTGAGCTACTCAGATACTCAGGTACTCAGCTACTCATCTACTCACCTACTTATATACTCAGCTACACAGCTGCTCAGATACTCAGCTACTCAGCTACTCAGCTACACAGCTACTCAGCTACTAATCTACTCAGCCACTCAACCAATCTTCTACTCAGCTACTCAGCCACTCAGCTACTCAGCTACTCAGCTACTCAGCTACTCAGCAACTCAGCTACACAACTACTCAGCTACTCAGCTACTCAGCCACTCAGCCACTCAGCTACTCATCTACACATCCACTCAGCCACTCAGCCACTCAGCTACTCAGCTACTCAGCTACACAACTACTCATCTACTCAGCTACTCAGCCACTCAGCTACTCATCTACTCAGCTACTCAGATACTCAACCACTCAGCATCTCAGCCACTCAGCCACTCAGCTTCTGAGCTGCTCAGATACTCAGCTACGTAGCTACTCACCTACTCAGCTACACAGCTACTCAGCTATTAAGCTACTCAGCTAGTCAGCTACACAGCTAGTCAGCTACTCACCTACTCAGCTACTCAGCTTCTCAGCTACACAACTACTCAGCTATTCAGCTACTCAGCTACTCAGCTACTCTGCTACTCAGCTACTCAGCTACTCAGCTACTCTGCTACTCAGCTACTCAGGAACTCAGCTACTCATCTACTCACCTACTCATATACTCAGCTACACAGCTGCTCAGATACTCAGCTACACAGCTACTCAACTACTCAGCTACACAGCTACTCAGCTACTCAGCTACTCAGTTACTCAGTTATTCAGCTACTCAGCAACTCAGCTACTCAGCTACTCAGCTAATCAGCTACTCCGCTACTCAGCTACTCAGCGACACAGCTACTCAGCTACACAACTACTCATCTACTCAGCTACTCAGCCACTCAGATACTCATCTAATCAGCTACTCAGATTCTCAGCCACTCAGCATCTCAGCCACTCAGCCACTCAGCTTCTGAGCTACTCAGATACTCATTTACGTAGCTACTCACCTACTCAGCTACACAGCTACTCACCTACTCAGCTACTCAGCTAGTCAGCTACACAGCTAGTCAGCTACTCCCCTACTCACCTACTCAGCTACTCAGCTACTCAGCTACACAACTACTCAGCTATTCAGCTACTCAGCTACTCAGCTACTCAGCTACTCAGCTACTCAGCTACTCTGCTACTCAGCTACTCAGCTACTCAGCTACTCATCTACTCAGCTACTCATCTACTCAGCTACTCAGCCACTGAGCCACACAGCCACTCAGCTACAAAGCTATTCAGCTACTCAGCTAGTCAGGTACTCAGCTACTCATCCACTCAGCCAATCAGATATTTAGCTACTCAGCTACTCAGCTACTCAGGTACTCAGCTACTCATCTACTCACCTACTCTTATACTCAGCTACACAGCTACTCAGATACTCAGCTACTCAGCTACTCAGCCACACAGCTACTCAGCTATTAAGCTACTCAGCTAGTCAGCTACACAGCTAGTCAGCTACTCACCTACTCAGCTACTCAGCTACTCAGCTACACAACTACTCAGCTACTCAGCTACTCAGTTACTCAGTTACTCAGCTACTCAGCAACTCAGCTACTCAGCTACTTAGCTAATCAGCTACTCCGCTACTCAGCTACTCAGCGACACAGCTACTCAGCTACACAACTACTCATCTACTCAGCTACTCAGGTACTCAGCTACTCTGCTACTCTGCTACTCAGCTACTCAGCTACTCAGCTACTCATCTACTCAGCTACTCATCTACTCAGCTACTCAGCCACTGAGCCACACAGCCACTCAGCTTCACAGCTATTCAGCTACTCAGCTAGTCAGGTACTCAGCTACTCATCCACTCAGCCAATCAGATACTCAGCTACTCTGGTACTCAGCCACTCAGCTACTCAGCTACTCAGCTACACAACTACTCATCTACTCAGCTACTCAGCTACTCAGCTATTAAGCTACTCAGCTAGTCAGCTACACAGCTAGTCAGCTACTCACCTACTCAGCTACTCAGCTTCTCAGCTACACAACTACTCAGCTATTCAGCTACTCAGCTACTCAGCTACTCTGCTACTCAGCTACTCAGCTACTCAGCTACTCTGCTACTCAGCTACTCAGGTACTCAGCTACTCATCTACTCACCTACTCATATACTCAGCTACACAGCTGCTCAGATACTCAGCTACACAGCTACTCAGCTACTCAGCTACACAGCTACTCAGCTACTCTGCTACTTAGTTACTCAGTTACTCAGCTACTTAGCAACTCAGCTACTCAGCTACTCAGCTAATCAGCTACTCCGCTACTCAGCTACTCAGCGACACAGCTACTCAGCTACACAACTACTCATCTACTCAGCTACTCAGCCACTCAGCTACTCATCTAATCAGCTACTCAGATTCTCAGCCACTCAGCATCTCAGCCACTCAGCCACTCAGCTTCTGAGCTACTCAGATACTCAGCTACATAGCTACTCACCTACTCAGCTACACAGCTACTCAGCTATTAAGCTACTCAGCTAGTCAGCTACACAGCTAGTCAGCTACTCACCTACTCACCTACTCAGCTACTCAGCTACTCAGCTACACAACTACTCAGCTATTCAGCTACTCAGCTACTCAGCTACTCAGCTACTCAGCTGCTCAGCTACTCTGCTACTCAGCTACTCAGCTACTCAGCTACTCATCTACTCAGCTACTCATCTACTCAGCTACTCAGCTACTCAGCCACTGAGCCACACAGCCACTCAGCTACACAGCTATTCAGCTACTCAGCTAGTCAGGTACTCAGCTACTCATCCACTCAGCCAATCAGATACTCAGCTACTCAGCTACTCAGCTACTCAGGTACTCAGCTACTCATCTACTCACCTACTCTTATACTCAGCTACACAGCTACTCAGATACACAACTACTCAGCTATTCAGCTACTCAGCTACTCAGCTACTCTGCTACTCAGCTACTCAGCTACTCAGCTACTCTGCTACTCAGCTACTCAGGTACTCAGCTACTCATCTACTCACCTACTCATATACTCAGCTACACAGCTGCTCAGATACTCAGCTACACAGCTACTCAGCTACTCAGCTACACAGCTACTCAGCTACTCAGCTACTCAGTTACTCAGTTACTCAGCTACTCAGCAACTCAGCTACTCAGCTACTCAGCTAATCAGCTACTCCGCTACTCAGCTACTCAGCGACACAGCTACTCTGCTACACAACTACTCATCTACTCAGCTACTCAGCCACTCAGCTACTCATCTAATCAGCTACTCAGATTCTCAGCCACTCAGCATCTCAGCCACTCAGCCACTCAGCTTCTGAGCTACTCAGATACTCAGCTACGTAGCTACTCACCTACTCAGCTACACAGCTACTCAGGTACTCAGCTACTCATCTACTCAGCTACTCATCTACTCAGCTACTCAGCCACTGAGCCACACAGCCACTCAGCTACACAGCTATTCAGCTACTCAGCTAGTCAGGTACTCAGCTACTCATCCACTCAGCCAATCAGATACTCAGCTACTCAGCTACTCAGGTACTCAGCTACTCATCTACTCACCTACTCTTATACTCAGCTACACAGCTACTCAGATACTCAGCTACTCAGCTACTCAGCCACACAGCTACACAGCTACTAATCTACTCAGCCACTCAACCAATCATCTACTCATCTACTCAGCCACTTAGCTACTCAGCTACTCAGCTACTCAGCCACTCAGCTACTCAGCCACTCAGCTACTGAGCGACTCAGCTACTCAGCTACACAGCTACTCAGCTACTCAGCTACTCAGCTACACAACTACTCAGCTACTCAGCGATTCTGCCAATCAGCCAATCAACCAATCATCTACACAACTACTCAGCTACTCAGCTACTCAGCCACTCAGCTACTTAGCTAGTCAGCTACTCAGCTAGTCTACACAACTACTCAGCTATTCAGCTACTCAGCTACTCAGCTACTCAGCCACTCAGCTACTCATCTAATCAGCTACTCAGATTCTCAGCCACTCAGCATCTCAGCCACTCAGCCACTCAGCTTCTGAGCTACTCAGATACTCAGCTACGTAGCTACTCACCTACTCAGCTACACAGCTACTCAGGTACTCAGCTACTCATCTACTCACCTACTCTTATACTCAGCTACACAGCTACTCAGATACTCAGCTACTCAGCTACTCAGCCACTCAGCTACTCATCTAATCAGCTACTCAGATTCTCAGCCACTCAGCATCTCAGCCACTCAGCCACTCAGCTTCTGAGCTACTCAGATACTCAGCTACATAGCTACTCACCTACTCAGCTACACAGCTACTCAGCTATTAAGCTACTCAGCTAGTCAGCTACACAGCTAGTCAGCTACTCACCTACTCACCTACTCAGCTACTCAGCTACTCAGCTACACAACTACTCAGCTATTCAGCTACTCAGCTACTCAGCTACTCAGCTACTCAGCTGCTCAGCTACTCTGCTACTCAGCTACTCAGCTACTCAGCTACTCATCTACTCAGCTACTCATCTACTCAGCTACTCAGCTACTCAGCCACTGAGCCACACAGCCACTCAGCTACACAGCTATTCAGCTACTCAGCTAGTCAGGTACTCAGCTACTCATCCACTCAGCCAATCAGATACTCAGCTACTCAGCTACTTAGCTACTCAGGTACTCAGCTACTCATCTACTCACCTACTCTTATACTCAGCTACACAGCTACTCAGATACACAACTACTCAGCTATTCAGCTACTCAGCTACTCAGCTAATCTGCTACTCAGCTACTCAGCTACTCAGCTACTCTGCTACTCAGCTACTCAGGTACTCAGCTACTCATCTACTCACCTACTCATATACTCAGCTACACAGCTGCTCAGATACTCAGCTACACAGCTACTCAGCTACTCAGCTACACAGCTACTCAGCTACTCAGCTACTCAGTTACTCAGTTACTCAGCTACTCAGCAACTCAGCTACTCAGCTACTCAGCTAATCAGCTACTCCGCTACTCAGCTACTCAGCGACACAGCTACTCTGCTACACAACTACTCATCTACTCAGCTACTCAGCCACTCAGCTACTCATCTAATCAGCTACTCAGATTCTCAGCCACTCAGCATCTCAGCCACTCAGCCACTCAGCTTCTGAGCTACTCAGATACTCAGCTACGTAGCTACTCACCTACTCAGCTACACAGCTACTCAGGTACTCAGCTACTCATCTACTCAGCTACTCATCTACTCAGCTACTCAGCCACTGAGCCACACAGCCACTCAGCTACACAGCTATTCAGCTACTCAGCTAGTCAGGTACTCAGCTACTCATCCACTCAGCCAATCAGATACTCAGCTACTCAGCTACTCAGGTACTCAGCTACTCATCTACTCACCTACTCTTATACTCAGCTACACAGCTACTCAGATACTCAGCTACTCAGCTACTCAGCCACACAGCTACACAGCTACTAATCTACTCAGCCACTCAACCAATCATCTACTCATCTACTCAGCCACTTAGCTACTCAGCTACTCAGCTACTCAGCCACTCAGCTACTCAGCCACTCAGCTACTGAGCGACTCAGCTACTCAGCTACACAGTTACTCAGCTACTCAGCTACTCAGCTACACAACTACTCAGCTACTCAGCGATTCTGCCAATCAGCCAATCAACCAATCATCTACACAACTACTCAGCTACTCAGCTACTCAGCTACTCAGCTACTCAGCCACTGAGCCACACAGCCACTCAGCTACACAGCTATTCAGCTACTCAGCTAGTCAGGTACTCAGCTACTCATCCACTCAGCCAATCAGATACTCAGCTACTCAGCTACTTAGCTACTCAGGTACTCAGCTACTCATCTACTCACCTACTCTTATACTCAGCTACACAGCTACTCAGATACACAACTACTCAGCTATTCAGCTACTCAGCTACTCAGCTAATCTGCTACTCAGCTACTCAGCTACTCAGCTACTCTGCTACTCAGCTACTCAGGTACTCAGCTACTCATCTACTCACCTACTCATATACTCAGCTACACAGCTGCTCAGATACTCAGCTACACAGCTACTCAGCTACTCAGCTACACAGCTACTCAGCTACTCAGCTACTCAGTTACTCAGTTACTCAGCTACTCAGCAACTCAGCTACTCAGCTACTCAGCTAATCAGCTACTCCGCTACTCAGCTACTCAGCGACACAGCTACTCTGCTACACAACTACTCATCTACTCAGCTACTCAGCCACTCAGCTACTCATCTAATCAGCTACTCAGATTCTCAGCCACTCAGCATCTCAGCCACTCAGCCACTCAGCTTCTGAGCTACTCAGATACTCAGCTACGTAGCTACTCACCTACTCAGCTACACAGCTACTCAGGTACTCAGCTACTCATCTACTCAGCTACTCATCTACTCAGCTACTCAGCCACTGAGCCACACAGCCACTCAGCTACACAGCTATTCAGCTACTCAGCTAGTCAGGTACTCAGCTACTCATCCACTCAGCCAATCAGATACTCAGCTACTCAGCTACTCAGGTACTCAGCTACTCATCTACTCACCTACTCTTATACTCAGCTACACAGCTACTCAGATACTCAGCTACTCAGCTACTCAGCCACACAGCTACACAGCTACTAATCTACTCAGCCACTCAACCAATCATCTACTCATCTACTCAGCCACTTAGCTACTCAGCTACTCAGCTACTCAGCCACTCAGCTACTCAGCCACTCAGCTACTGAGCGACTCAGCTACTCAGCTACACAGTTACTCAGCTACTCAGCTACTCAGCTACACAACTACTCAGCTACTCAGCGATTCTGCCAATCAGCCAATCAACCAATCATCTACACAACTACTCAGCTACTCAGCTACTCAGCCACTCAGCTACTTAGCTAGTCAGCTACTCAGCTAGTCTACACAACTACTCAGCTATTCAGCTACTCAGCTACTCAGCTACTCAGCCACTCAGCTACTCATCTAATCAGCTACTCAGATTCTCAGCCACTCAGCATCTCAGCCACTCAGCCACTCAGCTTCTGAGCTACTCAGATACTCAGCTACGTAGCTACTCACCTACTCAGCTACACAGCTACTCAGGTACTCAGCTACTCATCTACTCACCTACTCTTATACTCAGCTACACAGCTACTCAGATACTCAGCTACTCAGCTACTCAGCCACACAGCTACACAGCTACTAATCTACTCAGCTACTCAGCTACTCAGCTACTCAGCTACTCTGCTACTCAGCTACTCAGCTACTCAGCTACTGAGCCACACAGCCACTCAGCTACACAGCTATTCAGCTACTCAGCTAGTCAGGTACTCAGCTACTCATCCACTCAGCCAATCAGATACTCAGCTACTCAGCTACTCAGCTACTCAGCCACTCAGCTACACAACTACTCAGCTACTCAGCGATTCTGCCAATCAGCCAATCAACCAATCATCTACTCATCTACTCAGCCACTTAGCTACTCAGCTACTCAGCTACTCAGCCACTCAGCTACTCAGCCACTCAGCTACTGAGCGACTCAGCTACTCAGCTACACAGCTACTCAGCTACTCAGCTACTCAGCTACACAACTACTCAGCTACTCAGCGATTCTGCCAATCAGCCAATCAACCAATCATCTACACAACTACTCAGCTACTCAGCTACTCAGCCACTCAGCTACTTAGCTAGTCAGCTACTCAGCTAGTCTACACAACTACTCAGCTATTCAGCTACTCAGCTAATCAGCTACTCAGCTACTCAGCTACTCAGCCACTCAGCTACTCAGCCACTCAGCTACTGAGCGACTCAGCTACTCAGCTACTCATCTACTCAGCTACTCATCTACTCAGCTACTCAGCCACTGAGCCACACAGCCACTCAGCTACACAGCTATTCAGCTACTCAGCTAGTCAGGTACTCAGCTACTCATCCACTCAGCCAATCAGATACTCAGCTACTCAGCTACTCAGGTACTCAGCTACTCATCTACTCACCTACTCTTATACTCAGCTACACAGCTACTCAGATACTCAGCTACTCAGCTACTCAGCCACACAGCTACACAGCTACTAATCTACTCAGCCACTCAACCAATCATCTACTCATCTACTCAGCCACTTAGCTACTCAGCTACTCAGCTACTCAGCCACTCAGCTACTCAGCCACTCAGCTACTGAGCGACTCAGCTACTCAGCTACACAGCTACTCAGCTACTCAGCTACTCAGCTACACAACTACTCAGCTACTCAGCGATTCTGCCAATCAGCCAATCAACCAATCATCTACACAACTACTCAGCTACTCAGCTACTCAGCCACTCAGCTACTTAGCTAGTCAGCTACTCAGCTAGTCTACACAACTACTCAGCTATTCAGCTACTCAGCTACTCAGCTACTCTGCTACTCAGCTACTCAGCTACTCAGCTACTCAGCTACTCATCTACTCAGCTACTCATCTACTCAGCTACTCATCCACTCAGCCACTCAGCTACACAGCTACTCAGCTACTCAGGTACTCAGGTACTCAGCTACTCATCCACTCAGCCAATCAGATACTCAGCTACTCAGCTACTCATCTACTCAGCTACTCAGCTACACAACTACTCAGCTACTCAGCCACTCAGCCACTCAGCCACTCAGCTACTTAGCTAGTCAGCTACTCAGCTAGTCAGCTACTCATCTAGTCAGCTACACAGCAACTCAGCTACACAACTACTCAGCTACTCAGATACTCAGCTACTCAGCTACACAGCTACTCAGCTACTCAGGTACTCAGGTACTCAGCTACTCATCCACTCAGCCAATCAGATACTCAGCTACTCAGCTACTCAGGTACTCAGCTACTCATCTACTCAGCTACTCAGAATCTCGGCCGCTCAGCTACTCAGCTACTCAGCACCTCTGCACCTCAGCCACTCAGCTACTCAGCGTCTCTGCCAATCAGCCACTCAGCCAATCATCTACACAGCTACTCAGCTACTCAGCTACACAGCTACTCAGCTACTCAGCTACTCAGTTACTCAGTTACTCAGCTGCTCAGCAACTCAGCTACTCAGCTAACCAGCTACTCCGCTACTCAGCTACTCAGCCACTCAGCTACTCAGCTACTCAGCTACACATCTACTCAGCTATTCAGCTACTCAGCCACTCAGCCACTCAGCCTCTCAGCCACTCAGGAACTCAGCTTCTCAGCTACTCAGATACTCAGATACGCAGCTACTCAGCTACTCAGCTACTCAGCTACTCAGCTACACAGCTACACAGCTACTCAGCTACTAATCTACTCAGCCAATCAGCTACTCAGCTTCTCAGCCACTCAGCTACTCAGCCACTCAGCTACTGAGCGACTCAGCTACGCAGCTACACAGCTACTCAGCTACTCAGCTACTCAGCTACACAACTACTCAGCTACTCAGCTACTCAGCTACTCAGCTACTCAGCTACTCAGCAACTCAGCTACTCAGCTACACAGCTACTCAGCTACTCATCTACTCAGCTACTCAGATACTCAGCCACTCAGCATCTCAGCCACTCAGCCACTCAGCTTCTGAGCTACTCATATACTCAGGTACTCAGCTACTCATCTACTCACCTACTTATATACTCAGCTACACAGCTGCTCAGATACTCAGCTACTCAGCTACTCAGCTACACAGCTACTCAGCTACTAATCTACTCAGCCACTCAACCAATCTTCTACTCAGCTACTCAGCCACTCAGCTACTCAGCTACTCAGCTACTCAGCTACTCAGCAACTCAGCTACACAACTACTCAGCTACTCAGCTACTCAGCCACTCAGCCACTCAGCTACTCATCTACACATCCACTCAGCCACTCAGCCACACAGCTACTCAGCTACTCAGCTACACAACTACTCATCTACTCAGCTACTCAGCCACTCAGCTACTCATCTACTCAGCTACTCAGATACTCAACCACTCAGCATCTCAGCCACTCAGCCACTCAGCTTCTGAGCTGCTCAGATACTCAGCTACGTAGCTACTCACCTACTCAGCTACACAGCTACTCAGCTATTAAGCTACTCAGCTAGTCAGCTACACAGCTAGTCAGCTACTCACCTACTCAGCTACTCAGCTTCTCAGCTACACAACTACTCAGCTATTCAGCTACTCAGCTACTCAGCTACTCTGCTACTCAGCTACTCAGCTACTCAGCTACTCTGCTACTCAGCTACTCAGGTACTCAGCTACTCATCTACTCACCTACTCATATACTCAGCTACACAGCTGCTCAGATACTCAGCTACACAGCTACTCAGCTACTCAGCTACACAGCTACTCAGCTACTCAGCTACTCAGTTACTCAGTTATTCAGCTACTCAGCAACTCAGCTACTCAGCTACTCAGCTAATCAGCTACTCCGCTACTCAGCTACTCAGCGACACAGCTACTCAGCTACACAACTACTCATCTACTCAGCTACTCAGCCACTCAGATACTCATCTAATCAGCTACTCAGATTCTCAGCCACTCAGCATCTCAGCCACTCAGCCACTCAGCTTCTGAGCTACTCAGATACTCAGCTACGTAGCTACTCACCTACTCAGCTACACAGCTACTCAGCTATTAAGCTACTCAGCTAGTCAGCTACACAGCTAGTCAGCTACTCACCTACTCACCTACTCAGCTACTCAGCTACTCAGCTACACAACTACTCAGCTATTCAGCTACTCAGCTACTCAGCTACTCAGCTACTCAGCTACTCAGCTACTCTGCTACTCAGCTACTCAGCTACTCAGCTACTCATCTACTCAGCTACTCATCTACTCAGCTACTCAGCCACTGAGCCACACAGCCACTCAGCTACAAAGCTATTCAGCTACTCAGCTAGTCAGGTACTCAGCTACTCATCCACTCAGCCAATCAGATATTTAGCTACTCAGCTACTCAGCTACTCAGGTACTCAGCTACTCATCTACTCACCTACTCTTATACTCAGCTACACAGCTACTCAGATACTCAGCTACTCAGCTACTCAGCCACACAGCTACTCAGCTATTAAGCTACTCAGCTAGTCAGCTACACAGCTAGTCAGCTACTCACCTACTCAGCTACTCAGCTACTCAGCCACACAACTACTCAGCTACTCAGCTACTCAGTTACTCAGTTACTCAGCTACTCAGCAACTCAGCTACTCAGCTACTTAGCTAATCAGCTACTCCGCTACTCAGCTACTCAGCGACACAGCTACTCAGCTACACAACTACTCATCTACTCAGCTACTCAGGTACTCAGCTACTCTGCTACTCTGCTACTCAGCTACTCAGCTACTCAGCTACTCATCTACTCAGCTACTCATCTACTCAGCTACTCAGCCACTGAGCCACACAGCCACTCAGCTTCACAGCTATTCAGCTACTCAGCTAGTCAGGTACTCAGCTACTCATCCACTCAGCCAATCAGATACTCAGCTACTCTGCTACTCAGCCACTCAGCTACTCAGCTACTCAGCTACACAACTACTCATCTACTCAGCTACTCAGCCACTCAGCTACTCAGCTACTAAGCTACTCAGCTAGTCAGCTACACAGCTAGTCAGCTACTCACCTACTCAGCTACTCAGCTTCTCAGCTACACAACTACTCAGCTATTCAGCTACTCAGCTACTCAGCTACTCTGCTACTCAGCTACTCAGCTACTCAGCTACTCTGCTACTCAGCTACTCAGGTACTCAGCTACTCATCTACTCACCTACTCATATACTCAGCTACACAGCTGCTCAGATACTCAGCTACACAGCTACTCAGCTACTCAGCTACACAGCTACTCAGCTACTCAGCTACTCAGTTACTCAGTTACTCAGCTACTTAGCAACTCAGCTACTCAGCTACTCAGCTAATCAGCTACTCCGCTACTCAGCTACTCAGCGACACAGCTACTCAGCTACACAACTACTCATCTACTCAGCTACTCAGCCACTCAGCTACTCATCTAATCAGCTACTCAGATTCTCAGCCACTCAGCATCTCAGCCACTCAGCCACTCAGCTTCTGAGCTACTCAGATACTCAGCTACATAGCTACTCACCTACTCAGCTACACAGCTACTCAGCTATTAAGCTACTCAGCTAGTCAGCTACACAGCAAGTCAGCTACTCACCTACTCACCTACTCAGCTACTCAGCTACTCAGCTACACAACTACTCAGCTATTCAGCTACTCAGCTACTCAGCTACTCAGCTGCTCAGCTACTCTGCTACTCAGCTACTCAGCTACTCAGCTACTCATCTACTCAGCTACTCATCTACTCAGCTACTCAGCTACTCAGCCACTGAGCCACACAGCCACTCAGCTACACAGCTATTCAGCTCCTCAGCTAGTCAGGTACTCAGCTACTCATCCACTCAGCCAATCAGATACTCAGCTACTCAGCTACTCAGCTACTCAGGTACTCAGCTACTCATCTACTCACCTACACTTATACTCAGCTACACAGCTACTCAGATACTCAGCTACTCAGCTACTCAGCCACACAGCTACACAGCTACTAATCTACTCAGCCACTCAACCAATCATCTACTCATCTACTCAGCCACTCAGCTACTCAGCTACTCAGCTACACAGCTACTCAGCTACTCAGCAAGTCAGCTACTCAGCTAGTCAGCTACTCATCTACTCAGCTACTCAGCTACACAACTACTCAGCTACTCAGCCACTCAACCACTCAGCTACACATCTACTGAGCTACTCTGCTACTCAGCTACTCAGGTACTCAGCTACTCATCTACTCATCTACTCACCTACTCATATACTCAGCTACACAGCTGCTCAGATACTCAGCTACACAGCTACTCAGCTACTCAGCTACACAGCTACTCAGCTACTCAGCTACTCAGTTACTCAGTTACTCAGCTGCTCAGCAACTCAGCTACTCAGCTACTCAGCTAACCAGCTACTCCGCTACTCAGCTACTCAGCCACTCAGCTACTCAGCGTCTCTGCCAATCAGCCACTCAGCCAATCATCTACACAGCTACTCAGCTACTCAGCTACACAGCTACTCAGCTACTCAGCTACTCAGTTACTCAGTTACTCAGCTGCTCAGCAACTCAGCTACTCAGCTAACCAGCTACTCCGCTACTCAGCTACTCAGCCACTCAGCTACTCAGCTACTCAGCTACACAACTACTCAGCTACTCAGCTACTCAGCCACTCAGCCACTCAGCCTCTCAGCCACTCAGGAACTCAGCTTCTCAGCTACTCAGATACTCAGATACGCAGCTACTCAGCTACTCAGCTACACAGCTACACAGCTACTCAGCTACTAATCTACTCAGCCAATCAGCTACTCAGCTTCTCAGCCACTCAGCTACTCAGCCACTCATCTACTGAGCGACTCAGCTACTCAGCTACACAGCTACTCAGCTACTCAGCTACTCAGCTACACAACTACTCAGCTACTCAGCTACTCAGCTACTCAGCTACTCAGCTACTCAGCAACTCAGCTACTCAGCTACACAGCTACTCAGCTACTCATCTACTCAGCTACTCAGATACTCAGCCACTCAGCATCTCAGCCACTCAGCCACTCAGCTTCTGAGCTACTCAGATACTCAGGTACTCAGCTACTCATCTACTCACCTGCTTATATACTCAGCTACACAGCTGCTCAGATACTCAGCTACTCAGCTACTCAGCTACACAGCTACTCAGCTACTAATCTACTCAGCCACTCAACCAATCTTCTACTCAGCTACTCAGCCACTCAGCTACTCAGCTACTCAGCTACTCAGCTACTCAGCAACTCAGCTACACAACTACTCAGCTACTCAGCTACTCAGCCACTCAGCCACTCAGCTACTCATCTACACATCCACTCAGCCACTCAGCCACTCAGCTACTCAGCTACTCAGCTACACAACTACTCATCTACTCAGCTACTCAGCCACTCAGCTACTCATCTACTCAGCTACTCAGATACTCAACCACTCAGCATCTCAGCCACTCAGCCACTCAGCTTCTGAGCTGCTCAGATACTCAGCTACGTAGCTACTCACCTACTCAGCTACACAGCTACTCAGCTATTAAGCTACTCAGCTAGTCAGCTACACAGCTAGTCAGCTACTCACCTACTCAGCTACTCAGCTTCTCAGCTACACAACTACTCAGCTATTCAGCTACTCAGCTACTCAGCTACTCTGCCACTCAGCTACTCAGCTACTCAGCTACTCTGCTACTCAGCTACACAGCTACTCAGCTACTCATCTACTCAGCTACTCAGATACTCAGCCACTCAGCATCTCAGCCACTCAGCCACTCAGCTTCTGAGCTACTCAGATACTCAGGTACTCAGCTACTCATCTACTCACCTACTCATATACTCAGCTACACAGCTGCTCAGATACTCAGCTGCTCAGCTACTCAGCTACACAGCTACTCAGCTACTAATCTACTCAGCCACTCAAACAATCTTCTACTCAGCTACTCAGCCACTCAGCTACTCAGCTACTCAGCTACTCAGCTACTCAGCAACTCAGCTACACAACTACTCAGCTACTCAGCTATTCAGCCACTCAGCCACTCAGCTACTCATCTACACATCCACTCAGCCACTCAGCCACTCAGCTACTCAGCTACTCAGCTACACAACTACTCATCTACTCAGCTACTCAGCCACTCAGCTACTCATCTACTAAGCTACTCAGATACTCAGCCACTCAGCATCTCAGCCACTCAGCCACTCACCTTCTGAGCTGCTCAGATACTCAGCTACTCAGCTACTCAGCTACACAGCTACTCAGCTACTAATCTACTCAGCCACTCAACCAATCTTCTACTCAGCTACTCAGCCACTCAGCTACTCAGCTACTCAGCTACTCAGCTACTCAGCAACTCAGCTACACAACTACTCAGCTACTCAGCTACTCAGCCACTCAGCCACTCAGCTACTCATCTACACATCCACTCAGCCACTCAGCCACTCAGCTACTCAGCTACTCAGCTACACAACTACTCATCTACTCAGCTACTCAGCCCCTCAGCTACTCATCTACTCAGCTACTCAGATACTCAGCCACTCAGCATCTCAGCCACTCAGCCACTCAGCTTCTGAGCTGCTCAGATACTCAGCTACGTAGCTACTCACCTACTCAGCTACACAGCTACTCAGCTATTAAGCTACTCAGCTAGTCAGCTACACAGCTAGTCAGCTACTCACCTACTCAGCTACTCAGCTTCTCAGCTACACAACTACTCAGCTATTCAGCTACTCAGCTACTCAGCTACTCTGCTACTCAGCTACTCAGCTACTCAGCTACTCTGCTACTCAGCTACTCAGGTACTCAGCTACTCATCTACTCACCTACTCATATACTCAGCTACACAGCTGCTCAGATACTCAGCTACACAGCTACTCAGCTACTCAGCTACACAGCTACTCAGCTACTCAGCTACTCAGTTACTCAGTTACTCAGCTACTCAGCAACTCAGCTACTCAGCTACTCAGCTAATCAGCTACTCCGCTACTCAGCTACTCAGCGACACAGCTACTCAGCTACACAACTACTCATCTACTCAGCTACTCAGCCACTCAGCTACTCATCTAATCAGCTACTCAGATTCTCAGCCACTCAGCATCTCAGCCACTCAGCCACTCAGCTTCTGAGCTACTCAGATACTCAGCTACGTAGCTACTCACCTACTCAGCTACACAGCTACTCAGCTATTAAGCTACTCAGCTAGTCAGCTACACAGCTAGTCAGCTACTCACCTACTCAGCTACTCAGCTACTCAGCTACACAACTACTCAGCTATTCAGCTACTCAGCTACTCAGCTACTCAGCTACTCAGCTACTCAGCTACTCAGCTACTCAGCTACTCATCTACTCAGCTACTCATCTACTCAGCTACTCAGCCACTGAGCCACACAGCCACTCAGCTACACAGCTATTCAGCTACTCAGCTAGTCAGGTACTCAGCTACTCATCCACTCAGCCAATCAGATACTCAGCTACTCAGCTACTCAGCTACTCAGGTACTCAGCTACTCATCTACTCACTTACTCTTATACTCAGCTACACAGCTACTCAGATACTCAGCTACTCAGCTACTCAGCCACACAGCTACACAGCTACTAATCTACTCAGCCACTCAACCAATCATCTACTCATCTACTCAGCCACTCAGCTACTCAGCTACTTAGCTACTCAGCCACTCAGCTACTCAGCCACTCAGCTACTGAGCGACTCAGCTACTCAGCTACACAGCTACTCAGCTACTCAGCTACTCAGCTACACAACTACTCAGCTACTCAGCGATTCTGCCAATCAGCCAATCAACCAATCATCTACACAACTACTCAGCTACTCAGCTACTCAGCCACTCAGCTACTTAGCTAGTCAGCTACTCAGCTAGTCTACACAACTACTCAGCTATTCAGCTACTCAGCTACTCAGCTACTCTGCTACTCAGCTACTCAGCTACTCAGCTACTCAGCTACTCAGCTACTCATCTACTCAGCTACTCATCTACTCAGCTACTCATCCACTCAGCCACACAGCCACTCAGCTACACAGCTACTCAGCTACTCAGGTACTCAGGTACTCAGCTCCTCATCCACTCAGCCAATCAGATACTCAGCTACTCAGCTACTCATCTACTCAGCTACTCAGCTACACAACTACTCAGCTACTCAGCCACTCAGCCACTCAGCCACTCAGCTACTTAGCTAGTCAGCTACTCAGCTAGTCAGCTACTCATCTAGTCAGCTACACAGCAACTCAGCTACACAACTACTCAGCTACTCAGATACTCAGCTACTCAGATACTCAGCTACACAGCTACTAAGCTACTAATCTACTCAGCCACTCAGTCACTCAACCAATCATCTACACAGCTTCTCAGCTACTCAGCCACTCAGCCACTCTGCTACTCAGCTACTCTGCTACTCAGCTACTCAGGTACTCAGCTACTCATCTACTCACCTACTCATATACTCAGCTACACAGCTGCTCAGATACTCAGCTACACAGCTACTCAGCTACACAGCTACTCAGCTACTCAGCTACTCAGTTACTCAGTTACTCAGCTACTCAGCAACTCAGCTACTCAGCTACTTAGCTAATCAGCTACTCCGCTACTCAGCTACTCAACGACACAGCTACTCAGCTACACAACTACTCATCTACTCAGCTACTCAGCCACTCAGCTACTCATCTAATCAGCTACTCAGATACTCAGCCACTCAGCATCTCAGCCACTCAGCCACTCAGCTTCTGAGCAACTCAGATACTCAGCTACGTAGCTACTCACCTACTCAGCTACACAGCTACTCAGCTATTAAGCTACTCAGCTAGTCAGCTACACAGCTAGTCAGCTACTCACCTACTCAGCTACTCAGCTACTCAGGTACTCAGCTACTCAGCCACTCAGCTACTCAGCCACTCAGCTACTGAGCGACTCAGCTACTCAGCTACACAGCTACTCAGCTACTCAGCTACTCAGCTACACAACTACTCAGCTACTCAGCGATTCTGCCAATCAGCCAATCAACCAATCATCTACACAAATACTCAGCTACTCAGCTACTCAGCCACTCAGCTACTTAGCTAGTCAGCTACTCAGCTAGTCTACACAACTACTCAGCTATTCAGCTACTCAGCTACTCAGCTACTCTGCTACTCAGCTACTCAGCTACTCAGCTACTCAGCTACTCATCTACTCAGCTACTCATCTACTCAGCCACTGAGCCACACAGCCACTCAGCTACACAGCTATTCAGCTACTCAGCTAGTCAGGTACTCAGCTACTCATCCACTCAGCCAATCAGATACTCAGCAACTCAGCTACTCAGCTACTTAGCTAATCAGCTACTCCGCTACTCAGCTACTCAACGACACAGCTACTCAGCTACACAACTACTCATCTACTCAGCTACTCAGCCACTCAGCTACTCATCTAATCAGCTACTCAGATACTCAGCCACTCAGCATCTCAGCCACTCAGCCACTCAGCTTCTGAGCAACTCAGATACTCAGCTACGTAGCTACTCACCTACTCAGCTACACAGCTACTCAGCTATTAAGCTACTCAGCTAGTCAGCTACACAGCTAGTCAGCTACTCAGCTACTCAGCTACTCAGCTACTCTGCTACTCAGCTACTCAGCTACTCAGCTACTCATCTACTCAGCTACTCATCTACTCAGCTACTCAGCCACTGAGCCACACAGCCACTCAGCTACACAGCTATTCAGATACTCAGCTAGTCAGGTACTCAGCTACTCATCCACTCAGCCAATCAGATACTCAGCTACTCAGGTACTCAGCTACTCATCTACTCACCTACTCTTATACTCAGCTGCACAGCTACTCAGATACTCAGCTACTCAGCTACTCAGCCACACAGCTACACAGCTACTAATCTACTCAGCCACTCAACCAATCATCTACTCATCTACTCAGCCACTCAGCTACTCAGCTACTCAGCTACACAGCTACTCAGCTACTCAGCAAGTCAGCTACTCAGCTAGTCAGCTACTCATCAACTCAGCTACTCAGCTACACAACTACTCAGCTACTCAGCCACTCAGCCACTCAGCTACACATCTACTCAGCTACTCTGCTACTCAGCTACTCAGGTACTCAGCTACTCATCTACTCATCTACTCACCTACTCATATACTCAGCTACACAGCTGCTCAGATACTCAGCTACACAGCTACTCAGCTACTCAGCTACACAGCTACTCAGCTACTCAGCTACTCAGTTACTCAGTTACTCAGCTGCTCAGCAACTCAGCTACTCAGCTACTCAGCTAACCAGCTACTCCGCTACTCAGCCACTCAGCTACTCAGCTACTCAGCTACACAACTACTCAGCTACTCAGCTACTCAGCCACTCAGCCACTCAGCCTCTCAGCCATACAGGAACTCAGCTTCTCAGCTACTCAGATACTCAGATACGCAGCTACTCAGCTACTCAGCTACTCAGCTACTCAGCTACTCAGCTACACAGCTACACAGCTACTCAGCTACTAATCTACTCAGCCAATCAGCTACTCAGCTACTCAGCCACTCAGCTACTCAGCCACTCAGCTACTGAGCGACTCAGCTACTCAGCTACACAGCTACTCAGCTACTCAGCTACTCAGCTACACAACTACTCAGCTACTCAGCTACTCAGCTACTCAGCTACTCAGCTACTCAGCAACTCAGCTACTCAGCTACACAGCTACTCAGCTACTCATCTACTCAGCTACTCAGATACTCAGCCACTCAGCATCTCAGCCACTCAGCCACTCAGCTTCTGAGCTACTCAGATACTCAGGTACTCAGCTACTCATCTACTCACCTACTCATATACTCAGCTACACAGCTGCTCAGATACTCAGCTACTCAGCTACTCAGCTACACAGCTACTCAGCTACTAATCTACTCAGCCACTCAAACAATCTTCTACTCAGCTACTCAGCTACTCAGCTACACAGCTACTCAGCTACTAATCTACTCAGCCACTCAAACAATCTTCTACTCAGCTACTCAGCCACTCAGCTACTCAGCTACTCAGCTACTCAGCTACTCAGCTACTCAGCAACTCAGCTACACAACTACTCAGCTACTCAGCTTCTCAGCTACACAACTACTCAGCTATTCAGCTACTCAGCTACTCAGCTACTCTGCTACTCAGCTACTCAGCTACTCAGCTACTCTGCTACTCAGCTACTCAGGTACTCAGCTACTCATCTACTCACCTACTCATATACTCAGCTACACAGCTGCTCAGATACTCAGCTACACAGCTACTCAGCTACTCAGCTACACAGCTACTCAGCTACTCAGCTACTCAGTTACTCAGTTACTCAGCTACTCAGCAACTCAGCTACTCAGCTACTCAGCTAATCAGCTACACCGCTACTCAGCTACTCAGCGACACAGCTACTCTGCTACACAACTACTCATCTACTCAGCTACTCAGCCACTCAGCTACTCATCTAATCAGCTACTCAGATTCTCAGCCACTCAGCATCTCAGCCACTCAGCCACTCAGCTTCTGAGCTACTCAGATACTCAGCTACGTAGCTACTCACCTACTCAGCTACACAGCTACTCAGCTATTAAGCTACTCAGCTAGTCAGCTACACAGCTAGTCAGCTACTCACCTACTCACCTACTCAGCTACTCAGCTACTCAGCTACACAACTACTCAGCTATTCAGCTACTCAGCTACTCAGCTACTCAGCTACTCAGCTACTCAGCTACTCTGCTACTCAGCTACTCAGCTACTCAGCTACTCATCTGCTCAGCTACTCATCTACTCAGCTACTCAGCCACTGAGCCACACAGCCACTCAGCTACACAGCTATTCAGCTTCTCAGCTAGTCAGGTACTCAGCTACTCATCCACTCAGCCAATCAGATACTCAGCTACTCAGCTACTCAGGTACTCAGCTACTCATCTACTCACCTACTCTTATACTCAGCTACACAGCTACTCAGATACTCAGCTACTCACCTACTCAGCCACACAGCTACTCAGCCACTCAGCTACTGAGCGACTCAGCTACTCAGCTACACAGCTACTCAGCTACTCAGCTACTCAGCTACACAACTACTCAGCTACTCAGCGATTCTGCCAATCAGCCAATCAACCAATCATCTACACAACTACTCAGCTACTCAGCTACTCAGCCACTCAGCTACTTAGCTAGTCAGCTACTCAGCTAGTCTACACAACTACTCAACTATTCAGCTACTCAGCTACTCAGCTACTCTGCTACTCAGCTACTCAGCTACTCAGCTACTCAGCTACTCATCTACTCAGCTACTCATCTACTCAGCTACTCATCCACTCAGCCACACAGCCACTCAGCTACACAGCTACTCAGCTACTCAGGTACTCAGGTACTCAGCTACTCATCCACTCAGCCAATCAGATACTCAGCTACTCAGCTACTCATCTACTCAGCTACTCAGCTACACAACTACTCAGCTACTCAGCCTCTCAGCCACTCAGCCACTCAGCTACTTAGCTAGTCAGCTACTCAGCTAGTCAGCTACACAGCAACTCAGCTACACAACTACTCAGCTACTCAGATACTCAGCTACTCAGCTACACAGCTACTAAGCTACTAATCTACTCAGCCACTCAGTCACTCAACCAATCATCTACACAGCTTCTCAGCTACTCAGCCACTCAGCCACTCAGCTACTCAGCTACTCTGCTACTCAGCTACTCAGGTACTCAGCTACTCATCTACTCACCTACTCATATACTCAGCTACACAGCTGCTCAGATACTCAGCTACACAGCTACTCAGCTACACAGCTACTCAGCTACTCAGCTACTCAGCTACTCAGCTACTCAGCTACTCTGCTACTCAGCTACTCAGCTACTCAGCTACTCATCTACTCAGCTACTCATCTACTCAGCTACTCAGCCACTGAGCCACACAGCCACTCAGCTACACAGCTATTCAGCTACTCAGCTAGTCAGGTACTCAGCTACTCATCCACTCAGCCAATCAGATACTCAGCTACTCAGCTACTCAGGTACTCAGCTACTCATCTACTCACCTACTCTTATACTCAGCTACACAGCTACTCAGATACTCAGCTACTCAGCTACTCAGCCACACAGCTACACAGCTACTAATCTACTCAGCCACTCAACCAATCATCTACTCATCTACTCAGCCACTTAGCTACTCAGCTACTCAGCTACTCAGCCACTCAGCTACTCAGCCACTCAGCTACTGAGCGACTCAGCTACTCAGCTACTCATCTACTCAGCTACTCATCTACTCAGCTACTCAGCCACTGAGCCACACAGCCACTCAGCTACACAGCTATTCAGCTACTCAGCTAGTCAGGTACTCAGCTACTCATCCACTCAGCCAATCAGATACTCAGCTACTCAGCTACTCAGGTACTCAGCTACTCATCTACTCACCTACTCTTATACTCAGCTACACAGCTACTCAGATACTCAGCTACTCAGCTACTCAGCCACACAGCTACACAGCTACTAATCTACTCAGCCACTCAACCAATCATCTACTCATCTACTCAGCCACTTAGCTACTCAGCTACTCAGCTACTCAGCCACTCAGCTACTCAGCCACTCAGCTACTGAGCGACTCAGCTACTCAGCTACACAGCTACTCAGCTACTCAGCTACTCAGCTACACAACTACTCAGCTACTCAGCGATTCTGCCAATCAGCCAATCAACCAATCATCTACACAACTACTCAGCTACTCAGCTACTCAGCCACTCAGCTACTTAGCTAGTCAGCTACTCAGCTAGTCTACACAACTACTCAGCTATTCAGCTACTCAGCTACTCAGCTACTCTGCTACTCAGCTACTCAGCTACTCAGCTACTCAGCTAGTCATCTACTCAGCTACTCATCTACTCAGCTACTCATCCACTCAGCCACACAGCCACTCAGCTACACAGCTACTCAGCTACTCAGGTACTCAGGTACTCAGCTACTCATCCACTCAGCCAATCAGATACTCAGCTACTCAGCTACTCATCTACTCAGCTACTCAGCTACACAACTACTCAGCTACTCAGCCTCTCAGCCACTCAGCCACTCAGCTACTTAGCTAGTCAGCTACTCAGCTAGTCAGCTACTCATCTAGTCAGCTACACAGCAACTCAGCTACACAACTACTCAGCTACTCAGATACTCAGCTACTCAGCTACACAGCTACTAAGCTACTAATCTACTCAGCCACTCAGTCACTCAACCAATCATCTACACAGCTTCTCAGCTACTCAGCCACTCAGCCACTCAGCTACTCAGCTACTCTGCTACTCAGCTACTCAGGTACTCAGCTACTCATCTACTCACCTACTCATATACTCAGCTACACAGCTGCTCAGATACTCAGCTACACAGCTACTCAGCTACACAGCTACTCAGCTACTCAGCTACTCAGCTACTCAGCTACTCAGCTACTCTGCTACTCAGCTACTCAGCTACTCAGCTACTCATCTACTCAGCTACTCATCTACTCAGCTACTCAGCCACTGAGCCACACAGCCACTCAGCTACACAGCTATTCAGCTACTCAGCTAGTCAGGTACTCAGCTACTCATCCACTCAGCCAATCAGATACTCAGCTACTCAGCTACTCAGGTACTCAGCTACTCATCTACTCACCTACTCTTATACTCAGCTACACAGCTACTCAGATACTCAACTACTCAGCTACTCAGCCACACAGCTACACAGCTACTCAGCGATTCTGCCAATCAGCCAATCAACCAATCATCTACACAACTACTCAGCTACTCAGCTACTCAGCCACTCAGCTACTTAGCTAGTCAGCTACTCAGCTAGTCTACACAACTACTCAACTATTCAGCTACTCAGCTACTCAGCTACTCTGCTACTCAGCTACTCAGCTACTCAGCTACTCAGCTACTCATCTACTCAGCTACTCATCTACTCAGCTACTCATCCACTCAGCCACACAGCCACTCAGCTTCACAGCTACTCAGCTACTCAGGTACTCAGGTACTCAGCTACTCATCCACTCAGCCAATCAGATACTCAGCTACTCAGCTACTCATCTACTCAGCTACTCAGCTACACAACTACTCAGCTACTCAGCCTCTCAGCCACTCAGCCACTCAGCTACTTAGCTAGTCAGCTACTCAGCTAGTCAGCTACTCATCTAGTCAGCTACACAGCAACTCAGCTACACAACTACTCAGCTACTCAGATACTCAGCTACTCAGCTACACAGCTACTAAGCTACTAATCTACTCAGCCACTCAGTCACTCAACCAATCATCTACACAGCTTCTCAGCTACTCAGCCACTCAGCCACTCAGCTACTCAGCTACTCTGCTACTCAGCTACTCAGGTACTCAGCTACTCATCTACTCACCTACTCATATACTCAGCTACACAGCTGCTCAGATACTCAGCTACACAGCTACTCAGCTACACAGCTACTCAGCTACTCAGCTACTCAGCTACTCAGCTACTCAGCTACTCTGCTACTCAGCTACTCAGCTACTCAGCTACTCATCTACTCAGCTACTCATCTACTCAGCTACTCAGCCACTGAGCCACACAGCCACTCAGCTACACAGCTATTCAGCTACTCAGCTAGTCAGGTACTCAGCTACTCATCCACTCAGCCAATCAGATACTCAGCTACTCAGCTACTCAGGTACTCAGCTACTCATCTACTCACCTACTCTTATACTCAGCTACACAGCTACTCAGATACTCAGCTACTCAGCTACTCAGCCACACAGCTACACAGCTACTAATCTACTCAGCCACTCAACCAATCATCTACTCATCTACTCAGCCACTTAGCTACTCAGCTACTCAGCTACTCAGCCACTCAGCTACTCAGCCACTCAGCTACTGAGCGAATCAGCTACTCAGCTACTCATCTACTCAGCTACTCATCTACTCAGCTACTCAGCCACTGAGCCACACAGCCACTCAGCTACACAGCTATTCAGCTACTCAGCTAGTCAGGTACTCAGCTACTCATCCACTCAGCCAATCAGATACTCAGCTACTCAGCTACTCAGGTACTCAGCTACTCATCTACTCACCTACTCTTATACTCAGCTACACAGATACTCAGATACTCAGCTACTCAGCTACTCAGCCACACAGCTACACAGCTACTAATCTACTCAGCCACTCAACCAATCATCTACTCATCTACTCAGCCACATAGCTACTCAGCTACTCAGCTACTCAGCCACTCAGCTACTCAGCCACTCAGCTACTGAGCGACTCAGCTACTCAGCTACACAGCTACTCAGCTACTCAGCTACTCAGCTACACAACTACTCAGCTACTCAGCGATTCTGCCAATCAGCCAATCAACCAATCATCTACACAACTACTCAGCTACTCAGCTACTCAGCCACTCAGCTACTTAGCTAGTCAGCTACTCAGCTAGTCTACACAACTACTCAGCTATTCAGCTACTCAGCCACTGAGCCACACAGCCACTCAGCTACACAGCTATTCAGCTACTCAGCTAGTCAGGTACTCAGCTACTCATCCACTCAGCCAATCAGATACTCAGCTACTCAGCTACTCAGGTACTCAGCTACTCATCTACTCACCTACTCTTATACTCAGCTACACAGATACTCAGATACTCAGCTACTCAGCTACTCAGCCACACAGCTACACAGCTACTAATCTACTCAGCCACTCAACCAATCATCTACTCATCTACTCAGCCACATAGCTACTCAGCTACTCAGCTACTCAGCCACTCAGCTACTCAGCCACTCAGCTACTGAGCGACTCAGCTACTCAGCTACACAGCTACTCAGCTACTCAGCTACTCAGCTACACAACTACTCAGCTACTCAGCGATTCTGCCAATCAGCCAATCAACCAATCATCTACACAACTACTCAGCTACTCAGCTACTCAGCCACTCAGCTACTTAGCTAGTCAGCTACTCAGCTAGTCTACACAACTACTCAGCTATTCAGCTACTCAGCTACTCAGCTACTCTGCTACTCAGCTACTCAGCTACTCAGCTACTCAGCTACTCATCTACTCAGCTACTCATCTACTCAGCTACTCATCCACTCAGCCACACAGCCACTCAGCTACACAGCTACTCAGCTACTCAGGTACTCAGGTACTCAGCTACTCATCCACTCAGCCAATCAGATACTTAGCTACTCAGCTACTCATCTACTCAGCTACTCAGCTACTCCGCTACTCAGCTACTCAGCCACTCAGCTACTCAGCTACTCAGCTACACAACTACTCAGCTACTCAGCTACTCAGCCACTCAGCCACTCAGCCTCTCAGCCACTCAGGAACTCAGCTTCTCAGCTACTCAGATACTCAGATACGCGGCTACTCAGCTACTCAGCTACTCAGCTACTCAGCTACACAGCTACACAGCTACTCAGCTACTAATCTACTCAGCCAATCAGCTACTCAGCTTCTCAGCCACTCAGCTACTCAGCCACTCAGCTACTGAGCGACTCAGCTACTCAGCTACACAGCTACTCAGCTACTCAGCTACTCAGCTACACAACTACTCAGCTACTCAGCTACTCAGCTACTCAGCTACTCAGCTACTCAGCAACTCAGCTACTCAGCTACACAGCTACTCAGCTACTCATCTACTCAGCTACTCAGATACTCAGCCACTCAGCATCTCAGCCACTCAGCCACTCAGCTTCTGAGCTACTCAGATACTCAGGTACTCAGCTACTCATCTACTCACCTACTCATATACTCAGCTACACAGCTGCTCAGATACTCAGCTACTCAGCTACTCAGCTACACAGCTACTCAGCTACTAATCTACTCAGCCACTCAACCAATCTTCTACTCAGCTACTCAGCCACTCAGCTACTCAGCTACTCAGCTACTCAGCTACTCAGCAACTCAGCTACACAACTACTCAGCTACTCAGCTACTCAGCCACTCAGCCACTCAGCCACTCAGCTACTCATCTACACATCCACTCAGCCACTCAGCCACTCAGCTACTCAGCTACTCAGCTACACAACTACTCATCTACTCAGTTACTCAGCCACTCAGCTACTCATCTACTCAGCTACTCAGATACTCAACCACTCAGCATCTCAGCCACTCAGCCACTCAGCTTCTGAGCTGCGCAGATACTCAGCTACGTAGCTACTCACCTACTCAGCTACACAGCTACTCAGCTATTAAGCTACTCAGCTAGTCAGCTACACAGCTAGTCAGCTACTCACCTACTCAGCTACTCAGCTTCTCAGCTACACAACTACTCAGCTATTCAGCTACTCAGCTACTCAGCTACTCTGCTACTCAGCTACTCCGCTACTCAGCTACTCAGCTACACAACTACTCATCTACTCAGCTACTCAGCCACTCAGCTACTCATCTAATCAGCTACTCAGATTCTCAGCCACTCAGCATCTCAGCCACTCAGCCACTCAGCTTCTGAGCTACTCAGATACTCAGCTACGTAGCTACTCACCTACTCAGCTACACAGCTACTCAGCTATTAAGCTACTCAGCTAGTCAGCTACACAGCTAGTCAGCTACTCACCTACTCACCTACTCAGCTACTCAGCTACTCAGCTACACAACTACTCAGCTACTCAGCTACTCAGTTACTCAGTTACTCAGCTACTCAGCAACTCAGCTACTCAGCTACTTAGCTAATCAGCTACTCCGCTACTCAGCTACTCAGCGACACAGCTACTCAGCTACACAACTACTCATCTACTCAGCTACTCAGGTACTCAGCTACTCTGCTACTCAGCTACTCAGCTACTCAGCTACTCATCTACTCAGCTACTCATCTACTCAGCTACTCATCTACTCAGCTACTCAGCCACTGAGCCACACAGCCACTCAGCTTCACAGCTATTCAGCTACTCAGCTAGTCAGGTACTCAGCTACTCATCCACTCAGCCAATCAGATACTCAGCTACTCAGCTACTCAGGTACTCAGCTACTCATCTACTCACCTACTCTTATACTCAGCTACACAGCTACTCAGATACTCAGCTACTCAGCTACTCAGCCACACAGCTACTCAGATACTCAGCTACTCAGCTACTCAGCCACACAGCTACTCAGCTATTAAGCTACTCAGCTAGTCAGCTACACAGCTAGTCAGCTACTCACCTACTCAGCTACTCAGCTACTCAGCTACACAACTACTCAGCTACACAGCTACTCAGCTACTCAGCTACTCAGCTACTCAGCTACACAACTACTCAGCTACTCAGCGATTCTGCCAATCAGCCAATCAACCAATCATCTACACAACTACTCAGCTACTCAGCTACTCAGCCACTCAGCTACTTAGCTAGTCAGCTACTCAGCTAGTCTACACAACTACTCAGCTATTCAGCTACACAGCTACTCAGCTACTCAGGTACTCAGGTACTCAGCTACTCATCCACTCAGCCAATCAGATACTCAGCTACTCAGCTACTCATCTACTCAGCTACTCAGCTACACAACTACTCAGCTACTCAGCCACTCAGCCACTCAGCCACTCAGCTACTTAGCTAGTCAGCTACTCAGCTAGTCAGCTACTCATCTAGTCAGCTACACAGCAACTCAGCTACACAACTACTCAGCTACTCAGATACTCAGCTACTCAGCTACACAGCTACTAAGCTACTAATCTACTCAGCCACTCAGTCACTCAACCAATCATCTACACAGCTTCTCAGCTACTCAGCCACTCAGCCACTCAGCTACTCAGCTACTCTGCTACTCAGCTACTCAGGTACTCAGCTACTCATCTACTCACCTACTCATATACTCAGCTACACAGCTGCTCAGATACTCAGCTACACAGCTACTCAGCTACACAGCTACTCAGCTACTCAGCTACTCAGTTACTCAGCTACTCAGCAACTCAGCTACTCAGCTACTTAGCTAATCAGCTACTCCGCTACTCAGCTACTCAGCGACACAGCTACTCAGCTACACAGCTACACAGCTACACAGCTACACAGCTACTCAGCTACTAATCTACTCAGCCAATCAGCTACTCAGCTACTCAGCCACTCAGCTACTCAGCCACTCAGCTACTGAGCGACTCAGCTACTCAGCTACACAGCTACTCAGCTACTCAGCTACTCAGCTACACAGCTACTCAGCTACTCATCTACTCAGCTACTCAGATACTCAGCCACTCAGCATCTCAGCCACTCAGCCACTCAGCTTCTGAGCTACTCAGATACTCAGGTACTCAGCTACTCATCTACTCACCTACTCATATACTCAGCTACACAGCTGCTCAGATACTCAGCTACTCAGCTACTCAGCTACACAGCTACTCAGCTACTAATCTACTCAGCCACTCAACCAATCTTCTACTCAGCTACTCAGCCACTCAGCTACTCAGCTACTAAGCTACTCAGCTACTCAGCAACTCAGCTACACAACTACTCAGCTACTCAGCTACTCAGCCACTCAGCCACTCAGCTACTCATCTACACATCCACACAGCCACTCAGCCACTCAGCTACTCAGCTACTCAGCTACACAACTACTCATCTACTCAGCTACTCAGCCACTCAGCTACTCAGATACTCAACCACTCAGCATCTCAGCCACTCAGCCACTCAGCTTCTGAGCTGCTCAGATACTCAGCTACGTAGCTACTCACCTACTCAGCTACACAGCTACTCAGCTATTAAGCTACTCAGCTAGTCAGCTACACAGCTAGTCAGCTACTCACCTACTCAGCTAGTCAGGTACTCAGCTACTCATCCACTCAGCCAATCAGATATTTAGCTACTCAGCTACCCAGCTACTCAGGTACTCAGCTACTCATCTACTCACCTACTCTTATACTCAGCTACACAGCTACTCAGATACTCAGCTACTCAGCTACTCAGCCACACAGCTACTCAGCTATTAAGCTACTCAGCTAGTCAGCTACACAGCTAGTCAGCTACTCACCTACTCAGCTACTCAGCTACTCAGCTACACAACTACTCATCCACTCAGCCAATCAGATACTCAGCTACTCAGCTACTCAGCTACTCAGGTACTCAGCTACTCATCTACTCACCTACTCTTATACTCAGCTGCACAGCTACTCAGATACTCAGCTACTCAGCTACTCAGCCACACAGCTACTCAGCTACTAATCTACTCAGCCAATCAGCTACTCAGCTACTCAGCCACTCAGCTACTCAGCCACTCAGCTACTGAGCGACTCAGCTACTCAGCTACTCAGGTACTCAGCTACTCATCTACTCACCTACTCTTATACTCAGCTACACAGCTACTCAGATACTCAGCTACTCAGCTACTCAGCCACACAGCTACACAGCTACTAATCTACTCAGCCACTCAACCAATCATCTACTCATCTACTCAGCCACTCAGCTACTCAGCTACTCAGCTACACAGCTACTCAGCTACTCAGCAAGTCAGCTACTCAGCTAGTCAGCTACTCATCTACTCAGCTACTCAGCTACACAACTACTCAGCTACTCAGCCACTCAGCCACTCAGCTACACATCTACTGAGCTACTCTGCTACTCAGCTACTCAGGTACTCAGCTACTCATCTACTCATCTACTCATCTACTCATATACTCAGCTACACAGCTGCTCAGATACTCAGCTACACAGCTACTCAGCTACTCAGCTACACAGCTACTCAGCTACTCAGCTACTCAGTTACTCAGTTACTCAGCTGCTCAGCAACTCAGCTACTCAGCTGCTCAGCTAACCAGCTACTCCGCTACTCAGCTACTCAGCCACTCAGCTACTCAGCTACTCAGCTACACAACTACTCAGCTACTCAGCTACTCAGCCACTCAGCCACTCAGCCTCTCAGCCACTCAGGAACTCAGCTTCTCAGCTACTCAGATACTCAGATACGCAGCTACTCAGCTACTCAGCTACTCAGCTACTCAGCTACACAGCTACACAGCTACTCAGCTACTAATCTACTCAGCCAATCAGCTACTCAGCTACTCAGCCACTCAGCTACTCAGCCACTCAGCTACTGAGCGAGTCAGCTACTCAGCTACACAGCTACTCAGCTACTCAGCTACTCAGCTACACAACTACTCAGCTACACAACTACTCAGCTACTCAGCTACTCAGCTACTCAGCTACTCAGCTACTCAGCAACTCAGCTACTCAGCTACACAGCTACTCAGCTACTCATCTACTCAGCTACTCAGATACTCAGCCACTCAGCATCTCAGCCACTCAGCCACTCAGCTTCTGAGCTACTCAGATACTCAGGTACTCAGCTACTCATCTACTCACCTACTCATATACTCAGCTACACAGCTGCTCCGATACTCAGCTACTCAGCTACTCAGCTACACAGCTACTCAGCTACTAATCTACTCAGCCACTCAAACAATCTTCTACTCAGCTACTCAGCCACTCAGCTACTCAGCTACTCAGCTACTCAGCTACTCAGCTACTCAGCAACTCAGCCACACAACTACTCAGCTACTCAGCTACTCAGCCACTCAGCCACTCAGCTACTCATCTACACATCCACTCAGCCACTCAGCCACTCAGCTACTCAGCTACTCAGCTACACAACTACTCATCTACTCAGCTACTCAGCCACTCAGCTACTCATCTATTCAGCTACTCAGATACTCAGCCACTCAGCATCTCAGCCACTCAGCCACTCAGCTTCTGAGCTGCTCAGATACTCAGCTACGTAGCTACTCACCTACTCAGCTACACAGCTACTCAGCTATTAAGCTACTCAGCTAGTCAGCTACACAGCTAGTCAGCTACTCACCTACTCAGCTACTCAGCTTCTCAGCTACACAACTACTCAGCTATTCAGCTACTCAGCTACTCAGCTACTCTGCTACTCAGCTACTCAGCTACTCAGCTACTCTGCTACTCAGCTACTCAGGTACTCAGCTACTCATCTACTCACCTACTCATATACTCAGCTACACAGCTGCTCAGATACTCAGCTACACAGCTACTCAGCTACTCAGCTAAACAGCTACTCAACTACTCAGCTACTCAGTTACTCAGTTACTCAGCTACTCATATACTCAGCTACACAGCTGCTCAGATACTCAGCTACACAGCTACTCAGCTACTCAGCTAAACAGCTACTCAACTACTCAGCTACTCAGTTACTCAGTTACTCAGCTACTCAGCAACTCAGCTACTCAGCTACTCAGCTAATCAGCTACTCCGCTACTCAGCTACTCAGCGACACAGCTACTCTGCTACACAACTACTCATCTACTCAGCTACTCAGCCACTCAGCTACTCATCTAATCAGCTACTCAGATTCTCAGCCACTCAGCATCTCAGCCACTCAGCCACTCAGCTTCTGAGCTACTCAGATACTCAGCTACGTAGCTACTCACCTACTCAGCTACACAGCTACTCAGCTATTAAGCTACTCAGCTAGTCAGCTACACAGCTAGTCAGCTACTCACCTACTCACCTACTCAGCTACTCAGCTACTCAGCTACACAACTACTCAGCTATTCAGCTACTCAGCTACTCAGCTACTCAGCTACTCAGCTACTCAGTTACTCAGTTACTCAGCTACTCAGCAACTCAGCTACTCAGCTACTTAGCTAATCAGCTACTCCGCTACTCAGCTACTCAGCGACACAGCTACTCAGCTACACAACTACTCATCTACTCAGCTACTCAGCCACTCAGATACTCATCTAATCAGCTACTCAGATACTCAGCCACTCAGCATCTCAGCCACTCAGCCACTCAGCTTCTGAGCAACTCAGATACTCAGCTACGTAGCTACTCACCTACTCAGCTACACAGCTACTCAGCTATTAAGCTACTCAGCTAGTCAGCTACACAGCTAGTCAGCTACTCACCTACTCAGCTACTCAGCTACTCAGCTGCACAACTACTCAGCTACTCAGCTACTCAGTTACTCAGTTACTCAGCTACTCAGCAACTCAGCTACTCAGCTACTTAGCTAATCAGCTACTCCGCTACTCAGCTACTCAGCGACACAGCTACTCAGCTACACAACTACTCATCTACTCAGCTACTCAGGTACTCAGCTACTCTGCTACTCAGCTACTCAGCTACTCAGCTACTCAGCTACTCATCTACTCAGCTACTCATCTACTCAGCTACTCATCTACTCAGCTACTCATCCACTCAGCCACACAGCCACTCAGCTACACAGCTACTCAGCTACTCAGGTACTCAGGTACTCAGGTACTCAGCTACTCATCCACTCAGCCAATCAGATACTCAGCTACTCAGCTACTCAGGTACTCAGCTACTCATCTACTCAGCTACTCAGAATCTCGGCCGCTCAGCTACTCAGCTACTCAGCACCTCTGCACCTCAGCCACTCAGCTACTCAGCGTCTCTGCCAATCAGCCACTCAGCCAATCATCTACACAGCTACTCAGCTACTCAGCTACACAGCTACTCAGCTACTCAGCTACTCAGTTACTCAGTTACTCAGCTGCTCAGCAACTCAGCTACTCAGCTAACCAGCTACTCCGCTACTCAGCTACTCAGCCACTCAGCTACTCAGCTACTCAGCTACTCAGCTACACAGCTACACAGCTACTCAGCTACTAATCTACTCAGCCAATCAGCTACTCAGCTACTCAGCCACTCAGCTACTCAGCCACTCAGCTACTGAGCGACTCAGCTACTCAGCTACACAGCTACTCAGCTACTCAGCTACTCAGCTACACAACTACTCAGCTACTCAGCTACTCAGCTACTCAGCTACTCAGCTACTCAGCAACTCAGCTACTCAGCTACACAGCTACTCAGCTACTCATCTACTCAGCTACTCAGATACTCAGCCACTCAGCATCTCAGCCACTCAGCCACTCAGCTTCTGAGCTACTCAGATACTCAGGTACTCAGCTACTCATCTACTCACCTACTCATATACTCAGCTACACAGCTGCTCAGATACTCAGCTACTCAGCTACTCAGCTACACAGCTACTCAGCTACTAATCTACTCAGCCACTCAACCAATCTTCTACTCAGCTACTCAGCCACTCAGCTACTCAGCTACTCAGCTACTCAGCTACTCAGCAACTCAGCTACACAACTACTCAGCTACTCAGCTACTCAGCCACTCAGCTACTTAGCTAGTCAGCTACTCAGCTAGTCTACACAACTACTCAGCTATTCAGCTACTCAGCTACTCAGCTACTCTGCTACTCAGCTACTCAGCTACTCATCTACTCAGCTACTCATCTACTCAGCTACTCATCCACTCAGCCACACAGCCACTCAGCTACACAGCTACTCAGCTACTCAGGTACTCAGGTACTCAGCTACTCATCCACTCAGCCAATCAGATACTCAGCTACACAGCTACTCAGCTACTCAGCTACTCAGCTACTCAGCTACTCAGATACTCAGCCACTCAGCATCTCAGCCACTCAGCCACTCAGCTTCTGAGCTACTCAGATACTCAGGTACTCAGCTACTCATCTACTCACCTACTCATATACTCAGCTACACAGCTGCTCAGATACTCAGCTACTCAGCTACTCAGCTACACAGCTACTCAGCTACTAATCTACTCAGCCACCCAAACAATCTTCTACTCAGCTACTCAGCTACTCAGCTACTCAGCTACTCAGCTACTCAGCAACTCAGCTACACAACTACTCAGCTACTCAGCTACTCAGCCACTCAGCCACTCAGCTACTCATCTACACATCCACTCAGCCACTCAGCCACTCAGCTACTCAGCTACTCAGCTACACAACTACTCATCTACTCAGCTACTCAGCCACTCAGCTACTCATCTACTCAGCTACTCAGATACTCAGCCACTCAGCATCTCAGCCACTCAGCCACTCAGCTTCTGAGCTGCTCAGATACTCAGCTACGTAGCTACTCACCTACTCAGCTGCACAGCTACTCACCTACTCAGCTACTCAGCTTCTCAGCTACACAACTACTCAGCTATTCAGCTACTCAGCTACTCAGCTACTCTGCTACTCAGCTACTCAGCTACTCAGCTACTCAGCTACTCTGCTACTCAGCTACTCAGGTACTCAGCTACTCATCTACTCACCTACTCATATACTCAGCTACACAGCTGCTCAGATACTCAGCTACACAGCTACTCAGCTACTCAGCTACACAGCTACTCAGCTACTCAGCTACTCAGTTACTCAGTTACTCAGCTACTCAGCAACTCAGCTACTCAGCTACTCAGCTAATCAGCTACTCCGCTACTCAGCTACTCAGCGACACAGCTACTCTGCTACACAACTACTCATCTACTCAGCTACTCAGCCACTCAGCTACTCATCTAATCAGCTACTCGGATTCTCAGCCACTCAGCATCTCAGCCACTCAGCCACTCAGCTTCTGAGCTACTCAGATACTCAGCTACGTAGCTACTCACCTACTCAGCTACACAGCTACTCAGCTATTAAGCTACTCAGCTAGTCAGCTACACAGCTAGTCAGCTACTCACCTACTCACCTACTCAGCTACTCAGCTACTCAGCTACACAACTACTCAGCTATTCAGCTACTCAGCTACTCAGCTACTCAGCTACTCAGCTACTCAGCTACTCAGCTAGTCAGGTACTCAGTTACTCATCCACTCAGCCAATCAGATACTCAGCTACTCAGCTACTCAGGTACTCAGCTACTCATCTACTCACCTACTCTTATACTCAGCTACACAGCTACTCAGATACTCAGCTACTCAGCTACTCAGCCACACAGCTACACAGCTACTAATCTACTCAGCCACTCAACCAATCATCTACTCATCTACTCAGCCACTTAGCTACTCAGCTACTCAGCTACTCAGCCACTCAGCTACTCAGCCACTCAGCTACTGAGCGACTCAGCTACTCAGCTACACAGCTACTCAGCTACTCAGCTACTCAGCTACACAACTACTCAGCTACTCAGCGATTCTGCCAATCAGCCAATCAACCAATTATCTACACAACTACTCAGCTACTCAGCTACTCAGCCACTCAGCTACTTAGCTAGTCAGCTACTCAGCTAGTCTACACAACTACTCAGCTATTCAGCTACTCAGCTACTCAGCTACTCTGCTACTCAGCTACTCAGCTACTCAGCTACTCAGCTACTCATCTACTCAGCTACTCATCTACTCAGCTACTCATCCACTCAGCCACACAGCCACTCAGCTACACAGCTACTCAGCTACTCAGGTACTCAGGTACTCAGCTACTCATCCACTCAGCCAATCAGATACTCAGCTACTCAGCTACTCATCTACTCAGCTACTCAGCTACACAACTACTCAGCTACTCAGCCTCTCAGCCACTCAGCCACTCAGCTACTTAGCTAGTCAGCTACTCAGCTAGTTAGCTACTCATCTAGTCAGCTACACAGCAACTCAGCTACACAACTACTCAGCTACTCAGATACTCAGCTACTCAGCAACACAGCTACTAAGCTACTAATCTACTCAGCCACTCAGTCACTCAACCAATCATCTACACAGCTTCTCAGCTACTCAGCCACTCAGCCACTCAGCTACTCAGCTACTCTGCTACTCAGCTACTCAGGTACTCAGCTACTCATCTACTCACCTACTCATATACTCAGCTAAACAGCTGCTCAGATACTCAGCTACACAGCTACTCAGCTACACAGCTACTCAGCTACTCAGCTACTCAGCTACTCAGCTACTCAGCTACTCTGCTACTCAGCTACTCAGCTACTCAGCTACTCAGCTACTCATCTACTCAGCTACTCATCTACTCAGCTACTCAGCCACTGAGCCACACAGCCACTCAGCTACACAGCTATTCAGCTACTCAGCTAGTCAGGTACTCAGCTACTCATCCACTCAGCCAATCAGATACTCAGCTACTCAGCTACTCAGGTACTCAGCTACTCATCTACTCACCTACTCTTATACTCAGCTACACAGCTACTCAGATACTCAGCTACTCAGCTACTCAGCCACACAGCTACACAGCTACTAATCTACTCAGCCACTCAACCAATCATCTATTCATCTACTCAGCCACTTGGCTACTCAGCTACTCAGCTACTCAGCCACTCAGCTACACAACTACTCAGCTACTCAGCGATTCTGCCAATCAGCCAATCAACCAATCATCTACTCATCTACTCAGCCACTTAGCTACTCAGCTACTCAGCTACTCAGCCACTCAGCTACTCAGCCACTCAGCTACTGAGCGACTCAGCTACTCAGCTACACAGCTACTCAGCTACTCAGCTACTCAGCTACACAACTACTCAGCTACTCAGCGATTCTGCCAATCAGCCAATCAACCAATCATCTACACAACTACTCAGCTACTCAGCTACTCAGCCACTCAGCTACTTAGCTAGTCAGCTACTCAGCTAGTCTACACAACTACTCAGCTATTCAGCTACTCAGCTACTCAGCTACTCAGCTACTCAGCTACTCAGCCACTCAGCTACTCAGCCACTCAGCTACTGAGCGACTCAGCTACTCAGCTACTCATCTACTCAGCTACTCATCTACTCAGCTACTCAGCCACTGAGCCACACAGCCACTCAGCTACACAGCTATTCAGCTACTCAGCTAGTCAGGTACTCAGCTACTCATCCACTCAGCCAATCAGATACTCAGCTACTCAGCTACTCAGGTACTCAGCTACTCATCTACTCACCTACTCTTATACTCAGCTACACAGCTACTCAGATACTCAGCTACTCAGCTACTCAGCCACACAGCTACACAGCTACTAATCTACTCAGCCACTCAACCAATCATCTACTCATCTACTCAGCCACTTAGCTACTCAGCTACTCAGCTACTCAGCCACTCAGCTACTCAGCCACTCAGCTACTGAGCGACTCAGCTACTCAGCTACACAGCTACTCAGCTACTCAGCTACTCAGCTACACAACTACTCAGCTACTCAGCGATTCTGCCAATCAGCCAATCAACCAATCATCTACACAACTATTCAGCTACTCAGCTACTCAGCCACTCAGCTACTTAGCTAGTCAGCTACTCAGCTAGTCTACACAACTACTCAGCTATTCAGCTACTCAGCTACTCAGCTACTCTGCTACTCAGCTACTCAGCTACTCAGCTACTCAGCTACTCATCTACTCAGCTACTCATCTACTCAGCTACTCATCCACTCAGCCACACAGCCACTCAGCTACACAGCTACTCAGCTACTCAGGTACTCAGGTACTCAGCTACTCATCCACTCAGCCAATCAGATACTCAGCTACTCAGCTACTCATCTACTCAGCTACTCAGCTACACAACTACTCAGCTACTCAGCTACTCAGCCACTCAGCCACTCAGCCTCTCAGCCACTCAGGAACTCAGCTTCTCAGCTACTCAGATACTCAGATACGCAGCTACTCAGCTACTCAGCTACTCAGCTACTCAGCTACTCAGCTACACAGCTACACAGCTACTCAGCTACTAATCTACTCAGCCAATCAGCTACTCAGCTACTCAGCCACTCAGCTACTCAGCCACTCAGCTACTGAGCGACTCAGCTACTCAGCTACACAGCTACTCAGCTACTCAGCTACTCAGCTACACAACTACTCAGCTACTCAGCTACTCAGCTACTCAGCTACTCAGCTACTCAGCAACTCAGCTACTCAGCTACACAGCTACTCAGCTACTCATCTACTCAGCTACTCAGATACTCAGCCACTCAGCATCTCAGCCACTCAGCCACTCAGCTTCTGAGCTACTCAGATACTCAGGTACTCAGCTACTCATCTACTCACCTACTCATATACTCAGCTACACAGCTGCTCAGATACTCAGCTACTCAGCTACTCAGCTACACAGCTACTCAGCTACTAATCTACTCAGCCACTCAACCAATCTTCTACTCAGCTACTCAGCCACTCAGCTACTCAGCTACTCAGCTACTCAGCTACTCAGCAACTCAGCTACACAACTACTCAGCTACTCAGCTACTCAGACACTCAGCTACTTAGCTAGTCAGCTACTCAGCTAGTCTACACAACTACTCAGCTATTCAGCTACTCAGCTACTCAGCTACTCTGCTACTCAGCTACTCAGCTACTCATCTACTCAGCTACTCATCTACTCAGCTACTCATCCACTCAGCCACACAGCCACTCAGCTACACAGCTACTCAGCTACTCAGGTACTCAGGTACTCAGCTACTCATCCACTCAGCCAATCAGATACTCAGCTACACAGCTACTCAGCTACTCAGCTACTCAGCTACACAACTACTCAGCTACTCAGCTACTCTGCTACTCAGCTACTCAGCTACTCAGCAACTCAGCTACTCAGCTACACAGCTACTCAGCTACTCATCTACTCAGCTACTCAGATACTCAGCCACTCAGCATCTCAGCCACTCAGCCACTCAGCTTCTGAGCTACTCAGATACTCAGGTACTCAGCTACTCATCTACTCACCTACTCATATACTCAGCTACACAGCTGCTCAGATACTCAGCTACTCAGCAACTCAGCTACACAACTATTCAGCTACTCAGCTACTCAGCCACTCAGCCACTCAGCTACACAACTACTCAGCTACTCAGCTACTCTGCTACTCAGCTACTCAGCTACTCAGCAACTCAGCTACTCAGCTACACAGCTACTCAGCTACTCATCTACTCAGCTACTCAGATACTCAGCCACTCAGCATCTCAGCCACTCAGCCACTCAGCTTCTGAGCTACTCAGATACTCAGGTACTCAGCTACTCATCTACTCACCTACTCATATACTCAGCTACACAGCTGCTCAGATACTCAGCTACTCAGCCACTCAGCTACTCAGCTACTCAGCTACACAGCTACTCAGCTACTAATCTACTCAGCCACTCAAACAATCTTCTACTCAGCTACTCAGCTACTCAGCTACTCAGCTACTCAGCTACTCAGCAACTCAGCTACACAACTACTCAGCTACTCAGCTACTCAGCCACTCAGCCACTCAGCTACTCATCTACACATCCACTCAGCCACTCAGCCACTCAGCTACTCAGCTACTCAGCTACACAACTACTCATCTACTCAGCTACTCAGCCACTCAGCTACTCATCTACTCAGCTACTCAGATACTCAGCCACTCAGCATCTCAGCCACTCAGCCACTCAGCTTCTGAGCTGCTCAGATACTCAGCTACGTAGCTACTCACCTACTCAGCTGCACAGCTACTCACCTACTCAGCTACTCAGCTTCTCAGCTACACAACTACTCAGCTATTCAGCTACTCAGCTACTCAGCTACTCTGCTACTCAGCTACTCAGCTACTCAGCTACTCTGCTACTCAGCTACTCAGGTACTCAGCTACTCATCTACTCACCTACTCATATACTCAGCTACACAGCTGCTCAGATACTCAGCTACACAGCTACTCAGCTACTCAGCTACACAGCTACTCAGCTACTCAGCTACTCAGTTACTCAGTTACTCAGCTACTCAGCAACTCAGCTACTCAGCTACTCAGCTAATCAGCTACTCCGCTACTCAGCTACTCAGCGACACAGCTACTCTGCTACACAACTACTCATCTACTCAGCTACTCAGCCACTCAGCTACTCATCTAATCAGCTACTCAGATTCTCAGCCACTCAGCATCTCAGCCACTCAGCCACTCAGCTTCTGAGCTACTCAGATACTCAGCTACGTAGCTACTCACCTACTCAGCTACACAGCTACTCAGCTATTAAGCTACTCAGCTAGTCAGCTACACAGCTAGTCAGCTACTCACCTACTCACCTACTCAGCTACTCAGCTACTCAGCTACACAACTACTCAGCTATTCAGCTACTCAGCTACTCAGCTACTCAGCTACTCAGCTACTCAGCTACTCAACTAGTCAGGTACTCAGCTACTCATCCACTCAGCCAATCAGATACTCAGCTACTCAGCTACTCAGGTACTCAGCTACTCATCTACTCACCTACTCTTATACTCAGCTACACAGCTACTCAGATACTCAGCTACTCAGCTACTCAGCCACACAGCTACACAGCTACTAATCTACTCAGCCACTCAACCAATCATCTACTCATCTACTCAGCCACTTAGCTACTCAGCTACTCAGCTACTCAGCCACTCAGCTACTCAGCCACTCAGCTACTGAGCGACTCAGCTACTCAGCTACACAGCTACTCAGCTACTCAGCTACTCAGCTACACAACTACTCAGCTACTCAGCGATTCTGCCAATCAGCCAATCAACCAATCATCTACACAACTACTCAGCTACTCAGCTACTCAGCCACTCAGCTACTTAGCTAGTCAGCTACTCAGCTAGTCTACACAACTACTCAGCTATTCAGCTACTCAGCTACTCAGCTACTCTGCTACTCAGCTACTCAGCTACTCAGCTACTCAGCTACTCATCTACTCAGCTACTCATCTACTCAGCTACTCATCCACTCAGCCACACAGCCACTCAGCTACACAGCTACTCAGCTACTCAGGTACTCAGGTACTCAGCTACTCATCCACTCAGCCAATCAGATACTCAGCTACTCAGCTACTCATCTACTCAGCTACTCAGCTACACAACTACTCAGCTACTCAGCCTCTCAGCCACTCAGCCACTCAGCTACTTAGCTAGTCAGCTACTCAGCTAGTTAGCTACTCATCTAGTCAGGTACACAGCAACTCAGCTACACAACTACTCAGCTACTCAGATACTCAGCTACTCAGCAACACAGCTACTAAGCTACTAATCTACTCAGCCACTCAGTCACTCGACCAATCATCTACACAGCTTCTCAGCTACTCAGCCACTCAGCCACTCAGCTACTCAGCTACTCTGCTACTCAGCTACTCAGGTACTCAGCTACTCATCTACTCACCTACTCATATACTCAGCTGCACAGCTGCTCAGATACTCAGCTACACAGCTACTCAGCTACACAGCTACTCAGCTACTCAGCTACTCAGCTACTCAGCTACTCATCTACTCAGCTACTCATCTACTCAGCTACTCAGCCACTGAGCCACACAGCCACTCAGCTACACAGCTATTCAGCTACTCAGCTAGTCAGGTACTCAGCTACTCATCCACTCAGCCAATCAGATACTCAGCTACTCAGCTACTCAGGTACTCAGCTACTCATCTACTCACCTACTCTTATACTCAGCTACACAGCTACTCAGATACTCAGCTACTCAGCTACTCAGCCACACAGCTACACAGCTACTAATCTACTCAGCCACTCAAGCAATCATCTACTCATCTACTCAGCCACTTGGCTACTCAGCTACTCAGCTACTCAGCCACTCAGCTACACAACTACTCAGCTACTCAGCGATTCTGCCAATCAGCCAATCAACCAATCATCTACTCATCTACTCAGCCACTTAGCTACTCAGCTACTCAGCTACTCAGCCACTCAGCTACTCAGCCACTCAGCTACTGAGCGACTCAGCTACTCAGCTACACAGCTACTCAGCTACTCAGCTACTCAGCTACACAACTACTCAGCTACTCAGCGATTCTGCCAATCAGCCAATCAACCAATCATCTACACAACTACTCAGCTACTCAGCTACTCAGCCACTCAGCTACTTAGCTAGTCAGCTACTCAGCTAGTCTACACAACTACTCAGCTATTCAGCTACTCAGCTACTCAGCTACTCAGCTACTCAGCTACTCAGCCACTCAGCTACTCAGCCACTCAGCTACTGAGCGACTCAGCTACTCAGCTACTCATCTACTCAGCTACTCATCTACTCAGCTACTCAGCCACTGAGCCACACAGCCACTCAGCTACACAGATATTCAGCTACTCAGCTAGTCAGGTACTCAGCTACTCATCCACTCAGCCAATCAGATACTCAGCTACTCAGCTACTCAGGTACTCAGCTACTCATCTACTCACCTACTCTTATACTCAGCTACACAGCTACTCAGATACTCAGCTACTCAGCTACTCAGCCACACAGCTACACAGCTACTAATCTACTCAGCCACTCAACCAATCATCTACTCATCTACTCAGCCACTTAGCTACTCAGCTACTCAGCTACTCAGCCACTCAGCTACTCAGCCACTCAGCTACTGAGCGACTCAGCTACTCAGCTACACAGCTACTCAGCTACTCAGCTACTCAGCTACACAACTACTCAGCTACTCAGCGATTCTGCCAAATCAGCCAATCAACCAATCATCTACACAACTATTCAGCTACTCAGCTACTCAGCCACTCAGCTACTTAGCTAGTCAGCTACTCAGCTAGTCTACACAACTACTCAGCTATTCAGCTACTCAGCTACTCAGCTACTCTGCTACTCAGCTACTCAGCTACTCAGCTACTCAGCTACTCATCTACTCAGCTACTCATCTACTCAGCTACTCATCCACTCAGCCACACAGCCACTCAGCTACACAGCTACTCAGCTACTCAGGTACTCAGGTACTCAGCTACTCATCCACTCAGCCAATCAGATACTCAGCTACTCAGCTACTCATCTACTCAGCTACTCAGCTACACAACTACTCAGCTACTCAGCCACTCAGCCACTCAGCCACTCAGCTACTTAGCTAGTCAGCTACTCAGCTAGTCACCTACTCATCTAGTCAGCTACACAGCAACTCAGCTACACAACTACTCAGCTACTCAGATACTCAGCTACTCAGCTACACAGCTACTAAGCTACTAATCTACTCAGCCACTCAGTCACTCAACCAATCATCTACACAACTTCTCAGCTACTCAGCCACTCAGCCACTCAGCTACTCAGCTACTCTGCTACTCAGCTACTCAGGTACTCAGCTACTCATCTACTCACCTACTCATATACTCAGCTACACAGCTGCTCAGATACTCAGCTACACAACTACTCAGCTACACAGCTACTCAGCTACTCAGCTACTCAGTTACTCAGTTACTCAGCTACTCAGCAACTCAGCTACTCAGCTACTTAGCTAATCAGCTACTCCGCTACTCAGCTACTCAGCGACACAGCTACTCAGCTACACAGCTACTCAGCTACTCAGGTACTCAGGTACTCAGCTACTCATCCACTCAGCCAATCAGATACTCAGCTACTCAGCTACTCAGGTACTCAGCTACTCATCTACTCAGCTACTCAGAATCTCGGCCGCTCAGCTACTCAGCTACTCAGCACCTCTGCACCTCAGCCACTCAGCTACTCAGCGTCTCTGCCAATCAGCCACTCAGCCAATCATCTACACAGCTACTCAGCTACTCAGCTACACAGCTACTCAGCTACTCAGCTACTCAGTTACTCAGTTACTCAGCTGCTCAGCAACTCAGCTACTCAGCTAACCAGCTACTCCGCTACTCAGCTACTCAGCCACTCAGCTACTCAGCTACTCAGCTACACAACTACTCAGCTACTCAGCTACTCAGCCACTCAGCCACTCAGCCTCTCAGCCACTCAGGAACTCAGCTTCTCAGCTACTCAGATACTCAGATACGCGGCTACTCAGCTACTCAGCTACTCAGCTACTCAGCTACACAGCTACACAGCTACTCAGCTACTAATCTACTCAGCCAATCAGCTACTCAGCTTCTCAGCCACTCAGCTACTCAGCCACTCAGCTACTGAGCGACTCAGCTACTCAGCTACACAACTACTCAGCTACTCAGCTACTCAGCCACTCAGCATCTCAGCCACTCAGCCACTCAGCTTCTGAGCTACTCAGATACTCAGGTACTCAGCTACTCATCTACTCACCTACTCATATACTCAGCTACACAGCTGCTCAGATACTCAGCTACTCAGCTACTCAGCTACACAGCTACTCAGCTACTAATCTACTCAGCCACTCAACCAATCTTCTACTCAGCTACTCAGCTACTCAGCTACTCAGCTACTCAGCTACTCAGCTACTCAGCAACTCAGCTACACAACTACTCAGCTACTCAGCTACTCAGCCACTCAGCCACTCAGCTACTCATCTACACATCCACTCAGCCACTCAGCCACTCAGCTACTCAGCTACTCAGCTACACAACTACTCATCTACTCAGCTACTCAGCCACTCAGCTACTCATCTACTCAGCTACTCAGATACTCAACCACTCAGCATCTCAGCCACTCAGCCACTCAGCTTCTGAGCTGCTCAGATACTCAGCTACGTAGCTACTCACCTACTCAGCTACACAGCTACTCAGCTATTAAGCTACTCAGCTAGTCAGCTACACAGCTAGTCAGCTACTCACCTACTCAGCTACTCAGCTTCTCAGCTACACAACTACTCAGCTATTCAGCTACTCAGCTACTCAGCTACTCAGCTACTCTGCTACTCAGCTACTCAGCTACTCAGCTACTCTGCTACTCAGCTACTCAGGTACTCAGCTACTCATCTACTCACCTACTCATATACTCAGCTACACAGCTGCTCAGATACTCAGCTACACAGCTACTCAGCTACTCAGCTACACAGCTACTCAGCTACTCAGCTACTCAGTTACTCAGTTATTAAGCTACTCAGCAACTCAGCTACTCAGCTACTCAGCTAATCAGCTACTCCGCTACTCAGCTACTCAGCGACACAGCTACTCAGCTACACAACTACTCATCTACTCAGCTACTCAGCCACTCAGCTACTCATCTAATCAGCTACTCAGATTCTCAGCCACTCAGCATCTCAGCCACTCAGCCACTCAGCTTCTGAGCTACTCAGATACTCAGCTACGTAGCTACTCACCTACTCAGCTACACAGCTACTCAGCTATTAAGCTACTCAGCTAGTCAGCTACACAGCTAGTCAGCTACTCACCTACTCACCTACTCAGCTACTCAGCTACTCAGCTACACAACTACTCAGCTATTCAGCTACTCAGCTACTCAGCTACTCAGCTACTCAGCTACTCAGCTACTCTGCTACTCAGCTACTCAGCTACTCAGCTACTCATCTACTCAGCTACTCATCTACTCAGCTACTCAGCCACTGAGCCACACAGCCACTCAGCTACAAAGCTATTCAGCTACTCAGCTAGTCAGGTACTCAGCTACTCATCCACTCAGCCAATCAGATATTTAGCTACTCAGCTACTCAGCTACTCAGGTACTCAGCTACTCATCTACTCACCTACTCTTATACTCAGCTACACAGCTACTCGGATACTCAGCTACTCAGCTACTCAGCCACACAGCTACTCAGCTATTAAGCTACTCAGCTAGTCAGCTACACAGCTAGTCAGCTACTCACCTACTCAGCTACTCAGCTACTCAGCTACACAACTACTCAGCTACTCAGCTACTCAGTTACTCAGTTACTCAGCTACTCAGCAACTCAGCTACTCAGCTACTTAGCTAATCAGCTACTCCGCTACTCAGCTACTCAGCGACACAGCTACTCAGCTACACAACTACTCATCTACTCAGCTACTCAGGTACTCAGCTACTCTGCTACTCAGCTACTCAGCTACTCATCTACTCAGCTACTCATCTACTCAGCTACTCAGCCACTGAGCCACACAGCCACTCAGCTTCACAGCTATTCAGCTACTCAGCTAGTCAGGTACTCAGCTACTCATCCACTCAGCCAATCAGATACTCAGCTACTCAGCTACTCAGGTACTCAGCTACTCATCTACTCACCTACTCTTATACTCAGCTACACAGCTACTCAGATACTCAGCTACTCAGCTACTCAGCCACACAGCTACTCAGATACTCAGATACTCAGCTACTCAGCCACACAGCTACTCAGCTATTAAGCTACTCAGCTAGTCAGCTACACAGCTAGTCAGCTACTCACCTACTCAGCTACTCAGCTACTCAGCTACACAACTACTCAGCTACACAGCTACTCAGCTACTCAGCTACTCAGCTACACAACTACTCAACTACTCAGCGATTCTGCCAATCAGCCAATCAACCAATCATCTACACAACTACTCAGCTACTCAGCTACTCAGCCACTCAGCTACTTAGCTAGTCAGCTACTCAGCTAGTCTACACAACTACTCAGCTATTCAGCTACTCAGCTACTCAGCTACTCTGCTACTCAGCTACTCAGCTACTCAGCTACTCAGCTACTCATCTACTCAGCTACTCATCTACTCAGCTACTCATCCACTCAGCCACAGAGCCACTCAGCTACACAGCTACTCAGCTACTCAGGTACTCAGCCACTCAGCCACTCAGCTACTTAGCTAGTCAGCTACTCAGCTAGTCAGCTACTCATCTAGTCAGCTACACAGCAACTCAGCTACACAACTACTCAGCTACTCAGATACTCAGCTACTCAGCTACTCAGCTACACAGCTACTAAGCTACTAATCTACTCAGCCACTCAGTCACTCAACCAATCATCTACACAGCTTCTCAGCTACTCAGCCACTCAGCCACTCAGCTACTCAGCTACTCTGCTACTCAGCTACTCAGGTACTCAGCTACTCATCTACTCACCTACTCATATACTCAGCTACACAGCTGCTCAGATACTCAGCTACACAGCTACTCAGCTACACAGCTACTCAGCTACTCAGCTACTCAGTTACTCAGCTACTCAGCAACTCAGCTACTCAGCTACTTAGCTAATCAGCTACTCCGCTACTCAGCTACTCAGCGACACAGCTACTCAGCTACACAGCTACACAGCTACACAGCTACACAGCTACTCAGCTACTAATCTACTCAGCCAATCAGCTACTCAGCTACTCAGCCACTCAGCTACTCAGCCACTCAGCTACTGAGCGACTCAGCTACACAGCTACTCAGCTACTCAGCTACTCAGCTACACAGCTACTCAGCTACACAACTACTCAGCTACTCAGATACTCAGCTACTCAGCTACTCAGCTACACAGCTACTAAGCTACTAATCTACTCAGCCACTCAGTCACTCAACCAATCATCTACACAGCTTCTCAGCTACTCAGCCACTCAGCCACTCAGCTACTCAGCTACTCTGCTACTCAGCTACTCAGGTACTCAGCTACTCATCTACTCACCTACTCACATACTCAGCTACACAGCTGCTCAGATACTCAGCTACACAGCTACTCAGCTACACAGCTACTCAGCTACTCAGCTACTCAGTTACTCAGCTACTCAGCAACTCAGCTACTCAGCTACTTAGCTAATCAGCTACTCCGCTACTCAGCTACTCAGCGACACAGCTACTCAGCTACACAGCTACACAGCTACACAGCTACACAGCTACTCAGCTACTAATCTACTCAGCCAATCAGCTACTCAGCTACTCAGCCACTCAGCTACTCAGCCACTCAGCTACTGAGCGACTCAGCTACACAGCTACTCAGCTACTCAGCTACTCAGCTACACAGCTACTCAGCTACACAACTACTCAGCTACTCAGATACTCAGCTACTCAGCTACTCAGCTACACAGCTACTAAGCTACTAATCTACTCAGCCACTCAGTCACTCAACCAATCATCTACACAGCTTCTCAGCTACTCAGCCACTCAGCCACTCAGCTACTCAGCTACTCTGCTACTCAGCTACTCAGGTACTCAGCTACTCATCTACTCACCTACTCATATACTCAGCTACACAGCTGCTCAGATATTCAGCTACACAGCTACTCAGTTACACAGCTACTCAGCTACTCAGCTACTCAGTTACTCAGCTACTCAGCAACTCAGCTACTCAGCTACTTAGCTAATCAGCTACTCCGCTACTCAGCTACTCAGCGACACAGCTACACAGCTACTCAGCTACTCAGCTACTCAGCTATACAGCTACTCAGCTACTCATCTACTCAGCTACTCAGATACTCAGCCACTCAGCATCTCAGCCACTCAGCCACTCAGATACTCAGCCATTCAGCATCTCAGCCACTCAGCCACTCAGCTTCTGAGCTACTCAGATACTCAGGTACTCAGCTACTCATCTACTCACCTACTCATATACTCAGCTACACAGCTGCTCAGATACTCAGCTACTCAGCTACTCAGCTACACAGCTACTCAGCTACTAATCTACTCAGCCACTCAACCAATCTTCTACTCAGCTACTCAGCCACTCAGCTACTCAGCTACTCAGCTACTCAGCTACTCAATAACTCAGCTACACAACTACTCAACTACTCAGCTACTCAGCCACTCAGCCACTCAGCTACTCATCTACACATCCACTCAGCCAATCAGCCACTCAGCTACTCAGCTACTCAGCTACACAACTACTCATCTACTCAGCTACTCAGCCACTCAGCTACTCAGATACTCAACCACTCAGCATCTCAGCGATTCTGCCAATCAGCCAATCAACCAATCATCTACACAACTACTCAGCTACTCAGCTAGTCAGCCACTCAGCTACTTAGCTAGTCAGCTACTCAGCTAGTCTACACAACTACTCAGCTATTCAGCTACTCAGCTACTCAGCTACTCTGCTACTCAGCTACTCAGCTACTCAGCTACTCAGCTACTCATCTACTCAGCTACTCATCTACTCAGCTACTCATCCACTCAGCCACAGAGCCACTCAGCTACACAGCTACTCAGCTACTCAGGTACTCAGGTACTCAGCTACTCATCCACTCAGCCAATCAGATACTCAGCTACTCAGCTACTCATCTACTCAGCTACTCAGCTACACAACTACTCAGCTACTCAGCCACTCAGCCACTCAGCCACTCAGCTACTTAGCTAGTCAGCTACTCAGCTAGTCAGCTACTCATCTAGTCAGCTACACAGCAACTCAGCTACACAACTACTCAGCTACTCAGATACTCAGCTACTCAGCTACTCAGCTACACAGCTACTAAGCTACTAATCTACTCAGCCACTCAGTCACTCAACCAATCATCTACACAGCTTCTCAGCTACTCAGCCACTCAGCCACTCAGCTACTCAGCTACTCTGCTACTCAGCTACTCAGGTACTCAGCTACTCATCTACTCACCTACTCATATACTCAGCTACACAGCTGCTCAGATACTCAGCTACACAGCTACTCAGCTACACAGCTACTCAGCTACTCAGCTACTCAGTTACTCAGCTACTCAGCAACTCAGCTACTCAGCTACTTAGCTAATCAGCTACTCCGCTACTCAGCTACTCAGCGACACAGCTACTCAGCTACACAGCTACACAGCTACACAGCTACACAGCTACTCAGCTACTAATCTACTCAGCCAATCAGCTACTCAGCTACTCAGCCACTCAGCTACTCAGCCACTCAGCTACTGAGCGACTCAGCTACACAGCTACTCAGCTACTCAGCTACTCAGCTACACAGCTACTCAGCTACACAACTACTCAGCTACTCAGATACTCAGCTACTCAGCTACTCAGCTACACAGCTACTAAGCTACTAATCTACTCAGCCACTCAGTCACTCAACCAATCATCTACACAGCTTCTCAGCTACTCAGCCACTCAGCCACTCAGCTACTCAGCTACTCTGCTACTCAGCTACTCAGGTACTCAGCTACTCATCTACTCACCAACTCATATACTCAGCTACACAGCTGCTCAGATACTCAGCTACACAGCTACTCAGCTACACAGCTACTCAGCTACTCAGCTACTCAGTTACTCAGCTACTCAGCAACTCAGCTACTCAGCTACTTAGCTAATCAGCTACTCCGCTACTCAGCTACTCAGCGACACAGCTACACAGCTACTCAGCTACTCAGCTACTCAGCTACACAGCTACTCAGCTACTCATCTACTCAGCTACTCAGATACTCAGCCACTCAGCATCTCAGCCACTCAGCCACTCAGATACTCAGCCATTCAGCATCTCAGCCACTCAGCCACTCAGCTTCTGAGCTACTCAGATACTCAGGTACTCAGCTACTCATCTACTCACCTACTCATATACTCAGCTACACAGCTGCTCAGATACTCAGCTACTCAGCTACTCAGCTACACAGCTACTCAGCTACTAATCTACTCAGCCACTCAACCAATCTTCTACTCAGCTACTCAGCCACTCAGCTACTCAGCTACTCAGCTACTCAGCTACTCAGCAACTCAGCTACACAACTACTCAACTACTCAGCTACTCAGCCACTCAGCCACTCAGCTACTCATCTACACATCCACTCAGCCACTCAGCCACTCAGCTACTCAGCTACTCAGCTACACAACTACTCATCTACTCAGCTACTCAGCCACTCAGCTACTCAGATACTCAACCACTCAGCATCTCAGCCACTCAGCCACTCAGCTTCTGAGCTGCTCAGATACTCAGCTACGTAGCTACTCACCTACTCAGCTACACAGCTACTCAGCTATTAAGCTACTCAGCTAGTCAGCTAATCAGCTACTCCGCTACTCAGCTACTCAGCGACACAGCTACTCTGCTACACAACTACTCATCTACTCAGCTACTCAGCCACTCAGCTACTCATCTAATCAGCTACTCAGATTCTCAGCCACTCAGCATCTCAGCCACTCAGCCACTCAGCTTCTGAGCTACTCAGATACTCAGCTACGTAGCTACTCACCTACTCAGCTACACAGCTACTCAGCTATTAAGCTACTCAGCTAGTCAGCTACACAGCTAGTCAGCTACTAACCTACTCACCTACTCAGCTACTCAGCTACTCAGCTACACAACTACTCAGCTATTCAGCTACTCAGCTACTCAGCTACTCAGCTACTCAGCTACTCAGCTACTCTGCTACTCAGCTACTCAGCTACTCAGCTACTCATCTACTCAGCCACTCAGCCACTCAGCCACTAAGCTACTTAGCTAGTCAGCTACTCAGCTAGTCAGCTACTCATCTAGTCAGCTACACAGCAACTCAGCTACACAACTACTGAGCTACTCAGATACTCAGCTACTCAGCTACACAGCTACTAAGCTACTAATCTACTCAGCCACTCAGTCACTCAACCAATCATCTACACAGCTTCTCAGCTACTCAGCCACTCAGCCACTCAGCTACTCAGCTACTCTGCTACTCAGCTACTCAGGTACTCAGCTACTCATCTACTCACCTACTCATATACTCAGCTACACAGCTGCTCAGATACTCAGCTACACAGCTACTCAGCTACACAGCTACTCAGTTACTCAGTTACTCAGCTACTCAGCAACTCAGCTACTCAGCTACTTAGCTAATCAGCTACTCCGCTACTCAGCTACTCAGCGACACAGCTACTCAGCTACACAACTACTCATCTACTCAGCTACTCAGCCACTCAGATACTCATCTAATCAGCTACTCAGATACTCAGCCACTCAGCATCTCAGCCACTCAGCCACTCAGCTTCTGAGCAACTCAGATACTCAGCTACGTAGCTACTCACCTACTCAGCTACACAGCTACTCAGCTATTAAGCTACTCAGCTAGTCAGCTACACAGCTAGTCAGCTACTCACCTACTCAGCTACTCAGCTACTCAGCTACACAACTACTCAGCTACTCAGCAACTCAGTTACTCAGTTACTCAGCTACTCAGCAACTCAGCTACTCAGCTACTTAGCTAATCAGCTACTCCGCTACTCAGCTACTCAGCGACACAGCTACTCAGCTACACAACTACTCATCTACTCAGCTACTCAGGTACTCAGCTACTCTGCTACTCAGCTACTCAGCTACTCAGCTACTCATCTACTCAGCTACTCATCTACTCAGCTACTCATCTACTCAGCTACTCATCCACTCAGCCACACAGCCACTCAGCTACACAGCTACTCAGCTACTCAGGTACTCAGGTACTCAGCTACTCATCCACTCAGCCAATCAGATACTCAGCTACTCAGCTACTCAGGTACTCAGCTACTCATCTACTCAGCTACTCAGAATCTCGGCCGCTCAGCTACTCAGCTACTCAGCACCTCTGCACCTCAGCCACTCAGCTACTCAGCGTCTCTGCCAATCAGCCACTCAGCCAATCATCTACACAGCTACTCAGCTACTCAGCTACACAGCTACTCAGCTACTCAGCTACTCAGTTACTCAGTTACTCAGCTGCTCAGCAACTCAGCTACTCAGCTAACCAGCTACTCCGCTACTCAGCTACTCAGCCACTCAGCTACTCAGCTACTCAGCTACACAACTACTCAGCTACTCAGCTACTCAGCCACTCAGCCACTCAGCCTCTCAGCCACTCAGGAACTCAGCTTCTCAGCTACTCAGATACTCAGATACGCAGCTACTCAGCTACTCAGCTACTCAGCTACTCAGCTACACAGCTACACAGCTACTCAGCTACTAATCTACTCAGCCAATCAGCTACTCAGCTACTCAGCCACTCAGCTACTCAGCCACTCAGCTACTGAGCGACTCAGCTACTCAGCTACACAGCTACTCAGCTACTCAGCTACTCAGCTACACAACTACTCAGCTACTCAGCTACTCAGCTACTCAGCTACTCAGCTACTCAGCAACTCAGCTACTCAGCTACACAGCTACTCAGCTACTCATCTACTCAGCTACTCAGATACTCAGCCACTCAGCATCTCAGCCACTCAGCCACTCAGCTTCTGAGCTACTCAGATACTCAGGTACTCAGCTACTCATCTACTCACCTACTCATATACTCAGCTACACAGCTGCTCAGATACTCAGCTACTCAGCTACTCAGCTACACAGCTACTCAGCCACTCAACCAATCTTCTACTCAGCTACTCAGCCACTCAGCTACTCAGCTACTCAGCTACTCAGCTACTCAGCAACTCAGCTACACAACTACTCAGCTACTCAGCTACTCAGCCACTCAGCCACTCAGCTACTCATCTACACATCCACTCAGCCACTCAGCCACTCAGCTACTCAGCTACTCAGCTACACAACTACTCATCTACTCAGCTACTCAGCCACTCAGCTACTCATCTACTCAGCTACTCAGATACTCAGCCACTCAGCATCTCAGCCACTCAGCCACTCAGCTTCTGAGCTGCTCAGATACTCAGCTACGTAGCTACTCACCTACTCAGCTACACAGCTACTCAGCTATTAAGCTACTCAGCTAGTCAGCTACACAGCTAGTCAGCTACTCACCTACTCAGCTACTCAGCTTCTCAGCTACACAACTACTCAGCTATTCAGCTACTCAGCTACTCAGCTACTCTGCTACTCAGCTACTCAGCTACTCAGCTACTCTGCTACTCAGCTACTCAGGTACTCAGCTACTCATCTACTCACCTACTCATATACTCAGCTACACAGCTGCTCAGATACTCAGCTACACAGCTACTCAGCTACTCAGCTACACAGCTACTCAGCTACTCAGCTACTCAGTTACTCAGTTACTCAACTACTCAGCAACTCAGCTACTCAGCTACTCAGCTAATCAGCTACTCCGCTACTCAGCTACTCAGCGACACAGCTACTCAGCTACACAACTACTCATCTACTCAGCTACTCAGACACTCAGCTACTCATCTAATCAGCTACTCAGATTCTCAGCCACTCAGCATCTCAGCCACTCAGCCACTCAGTTCTGAGCTACTCAGATACTCAGCTACGTAGCTACTCACCTACTCAGCTACACAGCTGCTCAGCTATTAAGCTACTCAGCTAGTCAGCTACACAGCTAGTCAGCTACTCACCTACTCACCTACTCAGCTACTCAGCTAGTCAGCTACTCATCTAGTCAGCTACACAGCAACTCAGCTACACAACTACTCAGCTACTCAGATACTCAGCTACTCAGCTACACAGCTACTAAGCTACTAATCTACTCAGCCACTCAGTCACTCAACCAATCATCTACACAGCTCCTCAGCTACTCAGCCACTCAGCCACTCAGCTACTCAGCTACTCTGCTACTCAGCTACTCAGGTACTCAGCTACTCATCTACTCACCTACTCATATACTCAGCTACACAGCTGCTCAGATACTCAGCTACACAGCTACTCAGCTACACAGCTACTCAGCTACTCAGCTACTCAGTTACTCAGTTACTCAGCTACTCAGCAACTCAGCTACTCAGCTACTTAGCTAATCAGCTACTCCGCTACTCAGCTACTCAGCGACACAGCTACTCAGCTACACAACTACTCATCTACTCAGCTACTCAGCCACTCAGCTACTCATCTAATCAGCTACTCAGATACTCAGCCACTCAGCCACTCAGCTTCTGAGCAACTCAGATACTCAGCTACGTAGCTACTCACCTACTCAGCTACACAGCTACTCAGCTATTAAGCTACTCAGCTAGTCAGCTACACAGCTAGTCAGCTACTCACCTACTCAGCTACTCAGCTACTCAGCTACACAACTACTCAGCTACTCAGCTACTCAGTTACTCAGTTACTCAGCTACTCAGCAACTCAGCTACTCAGCTACTTAGCTAATCAGCTACTCCGCTACTCAGCTACTCAGCGACACAGCTACTCAGTTACACAACTATTCATCTACTCAGCTACTCAGGTACTCAGCTACTCTGCTACTCAGCTACTCAGCTACTCAGCTACTCATCTACTCAGCTACTCATCTACTCAGCTACTCATCTACTCAGCTACTCATCCACTCAGCCACACAGCCACTCAGCTACACAGCTACTCAGCTACTCAGGTACTCAGGTACTCAGCTACTCATCCACTCAGCCAATCAGATACTCAGCTACTCAGCTACTCAGGTACTCAGCTACTCATCTACTCAGCTACTCAGAATCTCGGCCGCTCAGCTACTCAGCTACTCAGCACCTCTGCACCTCAGCCACTCAGCTACTCAGCGTCTCTGCCAATCAGCCACTCAGCCAATCATCTACACAGCTACTCAGCTACTCAGCTACACAGCTACTCAGCTACTCAGCTACTCAGTTACTCAGTTACTCAGCTGCTCAGCAACTCAGCTACTCAGCTAACCAGCTCCTCCGCTACTCAGCTACTCAGCCACTCAGCTACTCAGCTACTCAGCAACACAACTACTCAGCTACTCAGCTACTCAGCCACTCAGCCTCTCAGCCCCTCAGCCACTCAGGAACTCAGCTTCTCAGCTACTCAGATACTCAGATACGCAGCTACTCAGCTACTCAGCTACTCAGCTACACAGCTACACAGCTACTCAGCTACTAATCTACTCAGCCAATCAGCTACTCAGCTACTCAGCCACTCAGCTACTCAGCCACTCAGCTACTGAGCGACTCAGCTACTCAGCTACACAGCTACTCAGCTACTCAGCTACTCAGCTACACAACTACTCAGCTACTCAGCTACTCAGCTACTCAGCTACTCAGCTACTCAGCCTCTCAGCCACTCAGGAACTCAGCTTCTCAGCTAATCAGATACTCAGATACGCAGCTACTCAGCTACTCAGCTACTCAGCTACTCAGCTACACAGCTACACAGCTACTCAGCTACTAATCTACTCAGCCAATCAGCTACTCAGCTACTCAGCCACTCAGCTACTCAGCCACTCAGCTACTGAGCGACTCAGCTACTCAGCTACACAGCTACTCAGCTACTCAGCTACTCAGCTACACAACTACTCAGCTACTCAGCTACTCAGCTACTCAGCTACTCAGCTACTCAGCAACTCAGCTACTCAGCTACACAGCTACTCAGCTACTCATCTACTCAGCTACTCAGATACTCAGCCACTCAGCATCTCAGCCACTCAGCCACTCAGCTTCTGAGCTACTCAGATACTCAGGTACTCAGCTGCTCATCTACTCACCTACTCATATACTCAGCTACACAGCTGCTCAGATACTCAGCTACTCAGCTACTCAGCTACTAATCTACTCAGCCACTCAACCAATCTTCTACTCAGCTACTCAGCCACTCAGCTACTCAGCTACTCAGCTACTCAGCTACTCAGCAACTCAGCTACACAACTACTCAGCTACTCAGCTACTCAGCCACTCAGCCACTCAGCTACTCATCTACACATCCACTCAGCCACTCAGCCACTCAGCTACTCAGCTACTCAGCTACACAACTACTCATCTACTCAGCTACTCAGCCACTCATCTACTCATCTACTCAGCTACTCAGATACTCAGCCACTCAGCATCTCAGCCACTCAGCCACTCAGCTTCTGAGCTGCTCAGATACTCAGCTACGTAGCTACTCACCTACTCAGCTACACAGCTACTCAGCTATTAAGCTACTCAGCTAGTCAGCTACACAGCTAGTCAGCTACTCACCTACTCAGCTACTCAGCTTCTCAGCTACACAACTACTCAGCTATTCAGCTACTCAGCTACTCAGCTACTCTGCTACTCAGCTACTCAGCTACTCAGCTACTCTGCTACTCAGCTGCTCAGGTACTCAGCTACTCATCTACTCACCTACTCATATACTCAGCTACACAGCTGTTCAGATACTCAGCTACACAGCTACTCAGCTACTCAGCTACACAGCTACTCAGCTACTCAGCTACTCAGTTACTCAGTTACTCAGCTACTCAGCAACTCAGCTACTCAGCTACTCAGCTAATCAGCTACTCCGCTGCTCAGCTACTCAGCGACACAGCTACTCAGCTACACAACTACTCATCTACTCTGCTACTCAGCCACTCAGATACTCATCTAATCAGCTACTCAGATTCTCAGCCACTCAGCATCTCAGCCACTCAGCCACTCAGCTTCTGAGCTACTCAGATACTCAGCTACGTAGCTACTCACCTACTCAGCTACACAGCTACTCAGCTATTAAGCTACTCAGCTAGTCAGCTACACAGCTAGTCAGCTACTCACCTACTCACCTACTCAGCTACTCAGCTACTCAGCTACACAACTACTCAGCTATTCAGCTACTCAGCTACTCAGCTACTCAGCTACTCAGCTACTCAGCTACTCAGCTACTCTGCTACTCAGCTACTCAGCTACTCAGCTACTCATCTACTCAGCTACTCATCTACTCAGCTACTCAGCCACTGAGCCACACAGCCACGCAGCTACACAGCTATTCAGCTACTCAGCTAGTCAGGTACTCAGCTACTCATCCACTCAGCCAATCAGATATTTAGCTACTCAGCTACTCAGCTACTCAGGTACTCAGCTACTCATCTACTCACCTACTCTTATACACAGCTACACAGCTACTCAGATACTCAGCTACTCAGCTACTCAGCCACACAGCTACTCAGCTATTAAGCTACTCAGCTAGTCAGCTACACAGCTAGTCAGCTACTCACCTACTCAGCAACTCAGCTACTCAGCTACTTAGCTAATCAGCTACTCCGCTACTCAGCTACTCAGCGACACAGCTACTCAGCTACACAACTACTCATCTACTCAGCTACTCAGGTACTCAGCTACTCTGCTACTCAGCTACTCAGCTACTCAGCTACTCAGCTACTCATCTACTCAGCTACTCATCTACGCAGCTACTCATCCACTCAGCCACACAGCCACTCAGCTACACAGCTACTCATCTACTCAGCTACTCAGTTACTCAGTTACTCAGCTGCTCAGCAACTCAGCTACTCAGCTAACCAGCTCCTCCGCTACTCAGCTACTCAGCCACTCAGCTACTCAGCTACTCAGCTACACAACTACTCAGCTACTCAGCTACTCAGCCACTCAGCCTCTCAGCCCCTCAGCCACTCAGGAACTCAGCTTCTCAGCTACTCAGATACTCAGATACGCAGCTACTCAGCTACTCAGCTACTCAGCTACACAGCTACACAGCTACTCAGCTACTAATCTACTCAGCCAATCAGCTACTCAGCTACTCAGCCACTCAGCTACTCAGCCACTCAGCTACTGAGCGACTCAGCTACTCAGCTACACAGCTACTCAGCTACTCAGCTACTCAGCTACACAACTACTCAGCTACTCAGCTACTCAGCTACTCAGCTACTCAGCTACTCAGCAACTCAGCTACTCAGCTACACAGCTACTCAGCTACTCATCTACTCAGCTACTCAGATACTCAGCCACTCAGCATCTCAGCCACTCAGCCACTCAGCTTCTGAGCTACTCAGATACTCAGGTACTCAGCTACTCATCTACTCACCTACTCATATACTCAGCTACACAGCTGCTCAGATACTCAGCTACTCAGCTACTCAGCTACACAGCTACTCAGCTACTAATCTACTCAGCCACTCAACCAAACTTCTACTCAGCTACTCAGCCACTCAGCTACTCAGCTACTCAGCTACTCAGCTACTCAGCAACTCAGCTACACAACTACTCAGCTACTCAGCTACTCAGCCACTCAGCCACTCAGCTACTCATCTACACATCCACTCAGCCACTCAGCCACTCAGCTACTCAGCTACTCAGCTACACAACTACTCATCTACTCAGCTACTCAGCCACTCAGCTACTCATCTACTCAGCTACTCAGATACTCAGCCACTCAGCATCTCAGCCACTCAGCCACTCAGCTTCTGAGCTGCTCAGATACTCAGCTACGTAGCTACTCACCTACTCAGCTACACAGCTACTCAGCTATTAAGCTACTCAGCTAGTCAGCTACACAGCTAGTCAGCTACTCACCTACTCAGCTACTCAGCTTCTCAGCTACACACCTACTCAGCTATTTAGCTACTCAGCTACTCAGCTACTCTGCTACTCAGCTACTCAGCTACTCAGCTACTCTGCTACTCAGCTACTCAGGTACTCAGCTACTCATCTACTCACCTACTCATATACTCAGCTACACAGCTGCTCAGATACTCAGCTACACAGCTACTCAGCTACTCAGCTACACAGCTACTCAGCTACTCAGCTACTCAGTTACTCAGTTACTCAGCTACTCAGCAACTCAGCTACTCAGCTACTCAGCTAATCAGCTACTCCGCTACTCAGCTACTCAGCTACTCAGCGACACAGCTACTCAGCTACACAACTACTCATCTACTCAGCTACTCAGCCACTCAGATACTCATCTAATCAGCTACTCAGATTCTCAGCCACTCAGCATCTCAGCCACTAAGCCACTCAGCATCTCAGCCACTCAGCCACTCAGCTTCTGAGCTACTCAGATACTCAGCTACGTAGCTACTCTCCTACTCAGCTACACAGCTACTCAGCTATTAAGCTACTCAGCTAGTCAGCTACACAGCTAGTCAGCTACTCACCTACTCACCTACTCAGCTACTCAGCTACTCAGCTACACAACTACTCAGCTATTCAGCTACTCAGCTACTCAGCTACTCAGCTACTCAGCTACTCATCTACTCAGCTACTCATCTACTCAGCTACTCATCCACTCAGCCACACAGCCACTCAGCTACACAGCTACTCCGCTACTCAGGTACTCAGGTACTCAGCTACTCATCCACTCAGCCAATCAGATACTCAGCTACTCATCTACTCAGCTACTCAGAATCTCGGCCGCTCAGCTACTCAGCTACTCAGCACCTCTGCACCTCAGCCACTCAGCTACTCAGCGTCTCTGCCAATCAGCCACTCAGCCAATCATCTACACAGCTACTCAGCTACTCAGCTACACAGCTACTCAGCTACTCAGCTACTCAGTTACTCAGTTACTCAGCTGCTCAGCAACTCAGCTACTCAGCTACTCAGCTAACCAGCTACTCCGCTACTCAGCTACTCAGCCACTCAGCTACTCAGCTACTCAGCTACACAACTACTCAGCTACTCAGCTACTCAGCCACTCAGCCACTCAGCCTCTCAGCCACTCAGGAACTCAGCTTCTCAGCTACTCAGATACTCAGATACGCAGCTACTCAGCTACTCAGCTACTCAGCTACTCAGCTACACAGCTACACAGCTACTCAGCTACTAATCTACTCAGCCAATCAGCTACTCAGCTACTCAGCCACTCAGCTACTCAGCCACTCAGCTACTGAGCGACTCAGCTACTCAGCTACACAGCTACTCAGCTACTCAGCTACTCAGCTACACAACTACTCAGCTACTCAGCTACTCAGCTACTCAGCTACTCAGCTACTCAGCAACTCAGCTACTCAGCTACACAGCTACTCAGCTACTCATCTACTCAGCTACTCAGATACTCAGCCACTCAGCATCTCAGCCACTCAGCCACTCAGCTTCTGAGCTACTCAGATACTCAGGTACTCAGCTGCTCATCTACTCACCTACTCATATACTCAGCTACACAGCTGCTCAGATACTCAGCTACTCAGCTACTCAGCTACACAGCTACTCAGCTACTAATCTACTCAGCCACTCAACCAATCTTCTACTCAGCTACTCAGCCACTCAGCTACTCAGCTACTCAGCTACTCAGCTACTCAGCAACTCAGCTACACAACTACTCAGCTACTCAGCTACTCAGCCACTCAGCCACTCAGCTACTCATCTACACATCCACTCAGCCACTCAGCCACTCAGCTACTCAGCTACTCAGCTACACAACTACTCATCTACTCAGCTACTCAGCCACTCAGCTACTCATCTACTCAGCTACTCAGATACTCAGCCACTCAGCATCTCAGCCACTCAGCCACTCAGCTTCTGAGCTGCTCAGATACTCAGCTACGTAGCTACTCACCTACTCAGCTACACAGCTACTCAGCTATTAAGCTACTCAGCCAGTCAGCTACACAGCTAGTCAGCTACTCACCTACTCAGCTACTCAGCTTCTCAGCTTGAGCTCAACTTTCTTCGAATACGAAGAAATGGTCTCACTCGTTTTAATTTTAGACGGGTGCTCGAGATTGGAAACGATTAGCCACGTGGTGAAACAACAAGATTTATTCACTTCCAACCGTATCACAATCGAAATATCACGCAGAACATTCGTCTCGCGATCGATTCCTAAAGGCCCAATCAGTTATTAGCGTAATTGATTGAATGAATAAGAAAGATCGGCTCGAAGCCCGTAGTCGAAAAGGTATGCTCATACGGAGCAGCAACACAGCGTGTTTTCTCTCGCGAAACTCGCTCCCTAGCCTCGAGTCTATCTGCCTCGCGATATCGCGGAAACTACGTTCCGCCCCCCGTCCCGCCGCGCCCGCGGCCCAAGCTACTCGGTCCACCCAAACCACGGGAACGACGAGACGGCGGGTCGACACTCTATTGGTCGCGCTAGCGCGCGTAATATGAAGTCCTATATACACTATATACAGCTTACAGACTAAGACACAAGATAAGTATGTACATTGTATAAAATTGAATAAGTAAATATAAGTAGGTATAAGTGAATATAAGTGGAGTCGAATCAATTAATGTCCTGCCATCGCGAACATGCCGCCCGCCTCGTCCGAGGGCACGACGACGAAAAACGGTAGCGCACACTTAACTCGCCGAACACCGCGCTGGATATCGCTTGGCCGATATTCGTTTAGGTGGCAGCTCGTCCACCTAGAGGGCGCGCCGCCCGCCGTGACGACTGGCCCACCGCAACCGCAACGTAAGTCACGGCGCTTCGGTCGCGGAAGCTGATTCTCTAACGTTGGACAGTTCGGTGTTCGTCCACTCGGGTAAGGGGCAGAGCGTGCCGATGGAACGTGTGGACGTCTTGCTGGGAGTACGAATAGTGACTACTCGAACAAGGCCATCCTTCCCCGGATGAACCTCCTGAATTCGTGCGAGTGACCATTTTGTGGGTGGTAGAAGTTCGTCCTTTACGAGAACAAGGTCCCCCACCTTCAAATTGAGACGGTGCCTCCTCCACTTGGGAAGCTGCTGTAGTTGGTGGAGATACTCCTTGGTCCATCTGCACCAGAAGTGGTCGCGTAAATTCGAGATGAGCTTCCACCGAGTTAACCCATGGACAGAGACATGTGTACAATTAGGCTCAGGAATGGAAATCAACGGTTCCCCCACCAGAAAGTGTCCCGGTGTTAATGTGGAAAGATCGGAGGGATCGTCGGACATAGGGGTAAGTGGTCTAGAATTGAGGCACGCCTCTATTTGACATAGCAGTGTAGCCGTTTCTTCGTATGTCAAGGTGTGATCGCCGATGACACGTCGAAGATGGTATTTGGCCGATTTAACGGCAGCCTCCCACAATCCCCCGAAGTGAGGAGAATACGGTGGTATAAAGGACCACTTGGTTCCATCCATGGCCAGTGTAGCGGACACCTCTCCATAAAACGCTGATGCCGCCTTGAAGAGGCCCTGCAACTCCCTATCTGCGCCTCGGAAGGTCGTCGCATTGTCGCTGATCAGCTCAGTGCAGTGGCCACGACGCGAAACAAACCTACTGAAGGCAGCGAGGAAGGTGGAGGAGGTTAGGTCGGACACCACTTCCCGGTGGATGGCTTTTGTACATAGGCACACAAACACAGCGATATATCCTTTGTAGGATTTGTGTCCTCTCCCTTTGGTAGTCCGAAGCATCAAGGGTCCGGCATAGTCCACGCCACTTTTCAAGAACGCTCTGGAAGGTCGCAGTCTGGTTGCCGGTAGGCTACCCATTTGTTGATGTCCCGTGGCACCTCTGAATCGTAAACACCGCATACAGTCCTGGATAACTCCTTTTATCAAGGTACGACATTTTGGAATCCAAAAGCTCTGTAATAGAAAGCAGCGGGTTAAGGTGAAACCCCCATGCAGAGTGGTTAAATGAGCGTATCTTGCCAACAGTGTCGCTAAAGGCGAATATCTGCTTATGACGATGGGATATTTATGATCGACAGGCAGCGCAGCCTGACTCAATCGACCACCAACTCGAATAAGCCCTTGGTCATCAATGAAGGCTCGTAGAGGAGCCAAGGGAGAGGCCACTCTGACCGGCTTCCCTTTAAGAAGATCTTCTCGCTCAACTGGAAAAGTGTCTAACTGGCTAAGTCGACAAAGCAAAACCCTGCTTTCAGTCAATTCAGTGGAGGTAAGGGGACCAATCTTTCTCCTGGTGACATTTAGAAGATTGAATCTGAATCTTCGAATGAATGCAGTGATTCGTAATAGACGTGAGAACGTAGAAAAACGCGAGAGCAGTTCATTGTGAATCCTTTCACAGACAGTGTGCATGACAACGGTGCTTTTCTCTTCAGAATGAGCTTCCGACGTCAGATCCACGGTTGAAGTGGGCCACTCGGAGGAGTGTTGGGTGAGCCAATGAGGGCCCTGCCACCAGAGGTTGAGTTCTCGCAACGCGGAGAGATCCACGCCTCGTGTCGCCAAGTCCGCCGGATTGTCCTGCGTGCGTACGTGTCTCCAGTGGGTATCCGGTAGTAAATTTTGTATCTCGGCCACCCGATGTGCCACGAACGTTTTCCAGCGAGACGCATGCGCTCTGATCCAGGTATGCACGACCGATGAATCCGTCCAGATAATCGTTCTGGCGTCAGGTAGGCTCAGCTCCTTCATTGTACTCGCCAACAACCGAGCTAATAGTACTGCGCCACACAACTCGAGCCGCGGCACGCTGACAACCTTGACGGGAGCGACTTTGGTCCTAGCAACAAGAATATTAGAGTAGGTTAGACCTTCAAGGACATTGTGAACCCGAAGGTACACCACTGCACAGTAAGCCCTTTCTGACGCATCACAGAACCCATGGAATTCCACTTTGGATTCGGTTGGATTATAGAAAATCCACCGAGGGACTCGCACTTCGCCGAGGAACTGTAGGTCCTGGCGAAATGAGTTCCACAGAGCCGCCAATGGTGGTGGGATTTGTTGATCCCAGTCCACTCCAGCTAGCCAGAGGTCCTGCATTAGAATCTTACCCCTGACCAGCACTGGGGCGACCCAACCCATGGGGTCAAAGAGCCTCGCCAGCTCCGAGAGCACCATTCTCTTGGTCCAGGGGGCATCGTCCGGTATTGAAGAACGCCCTGGACATTTCACGGACAACATATCTGAGGTGGACGTCCAAAGGAGTCCTAACGCCCCGTGCTGGTCGGACTCCTGGAATAACTTGGAGCTCTCCGTTGTCACCAGTGGAAGTAACAGCGCAGGATTGGCGTCCCACTTGCTCAGCTGAAAACCTCCAGCTGATAGAATCCCTATAAGCTGCCTCTGAACCTCTCGGGCCTGCTCCTGGTCATGGCCGCCAGCTAGGAGGTCATCCACGTAGGAGTGATCCAGGAGCACTTGTGAACCCAGAGGGAATCGTTCTTTCTCGTCCAGTGCGAGCTGTCGCAATACCCTCAAGGCGAGGAACGGTGCGGAGGCTGTACCGTAAGTTACAGTATTCAACCGGAACGTACCCAGCGTAAGGCTGGGGTCGGCGCGCCACAGGATACACTGCCAGTCCCGATCCGCTGGAAGAACCAAAATTTGCCGAAACATTTTAACTACATCCGTGGAAAAGGCGAATCGAAATAATCTCCACCGGGTCAATACGCTCCACAATGAGGCCTGCAACTTGGGGCCCGGCAGTAGCAGGTCGTTCAGCGAAAAGCCTGTGGAAGTGGCACAGGAAGCGTTAAAAACAACTCTAATCTTACGGCTCTCCCCCTCACCCTTCCACACAGCGTGGTGGGGGAGGTAGTACAGAGGGGAGACACCGTCCTTTCCCTCCTGCACGGACTCCATATGGTCCAGGCGAAGGTACTCATCCATAAAGTCGGAGTACTTGTCACGTAGCCCTGGATCCTTCTGCTGACGCCTTTCATTATTCAGCAGTATCCGCAGTGCTGTCGATCTGGAAGCTCCTAAGGCCATAAGATCGTCTGGCTTAAACGGGAGACGCACCACGTATCTTCCGACCTCGTTCCGTTGGTGAGAGGTCTGGAAATGCTCCTCGCACCAGAGTTCTTCAGGGCTCAGAGGGGGAGTCTTCTGAACGTCCTCCAGATCCCAAAAACGCTGCAACTGGACCGCGATAGGGTCTTGAGCGCTCACGTGGAAGACCCGTCGTGTTGGAGCATCAGAAACGCTGACATCCGGGGACGCCGGACCAAATAGTACCCAGCCGAAGGGTGTATAGGTTGCCGTAGGGGTGCCCCTGGGTCCCTGACGCGTCTCTCCCACTAATGCACTGCATACATCGGCACCGAGCAAAATATCAACCCGTGACGGTGTATAATATTCCACGTCAGCGAGCTGAAGGCCCTTTAAATGAGGCCAGTCAATTGTGGTAGCCAATCTTGAAGGCGTCGGCGGCATCACCTCGCGTGTCACCAACGCAGAAAATGGTAGATTAAAAGAAGAGTTAAAATCCGTGGTCAAGACTGCTTCTACTTCATACTTAGCCGTCCCCACGTCCCGACCTTGAAAACCAGTGAGTCTTACATGCGTCGTCTTTCGCTTTAAACGAAGGGATTGAGCTACCCATTCGCTGAGGAACGACGCGTCAGCTCCCTGATCTAGCACCGCTCGGGCGGACACGGATCTGCCATTAGGGGCCACGAGACGCACACGGGCCGTTGCCAGAAGGACCAGACGCTTAGCGCAAATAGAATTCACCACAGCCTTGGTGTTCAAATCTGATTGAACACTGTTGTTGTGTTCTGTCTTGACCTCGGGATGCTCGTAAGCGGCGTGTAGTAGAGTGTGGTGGCTCGAGTCGCACACCTGTTACGTGAGGGCGTTAATTTTTATTCGACCGAGCGGTTGAGTCTTATTTCCTCAGTAACGCTTAACGAATTTTAAAGAGATTTTATAATTTTGACATAATCAGGTTATTACGCAAAAATCAGGATTGTTTTGGGGCGCGGCTTTCGTCTACAACCCGTACAGGTTGTCCAATCAGGATGTGGTATTTTGGTGGAGACTGGTTCGAAACAAAATTAGACAAGTTAAGGAATAATATACCATGTATTACAAAATATATATATAAAGGAGTTTTTGAAAGGTGGTACAAAATGGGGAAAATTACATGGATTTGTGTTACGCCAAATTATATATAAAAAGGTCCAATTACAATGTGTAAAATCCTAGACTTGTTTGTGAGGTTTGAATTTAGTCAGAATTGAATGTGAACGGAAACAAGAAGTCGACAATAATTGATCGAGGGAAACCCCACAACACTAAGTGGTTGGATCAATAATCGCATTTGTTCTTAATTTTGTACATTCATTCGAGTTGTTTGGATGATTAGCTTGGTCGCAATTTATATCACTCGAAGCGAGACAAGTTTTGTATCACGTCACACGCCGAAGGGAAGGTAACAGCTAATCGAGGGATAACCCATAACCCACTAGGTGGTTGAATCAGCTGCTGCTTCCGTACAATATCATAACAAAACGGGCTCGCCAATGTAGGGTAGAAACTGTATAAATTTTAAAGTGTCGCTTACTCTCTCTCTCTCTGTCTCTCTGTCTCTCTGTGATCTGTATCGCTGGGCTGCTTATGGATGTTGTAACGCAGCACACGTCGCACGATACACTAGCACTAGGTGTTAGTATAGTTTATAATAATTATATTTTAAGGTACGGTATTAAAAATGGAAAAACGTATAAAAATCGAGTCTCTACGGGGACTGAGTCCTTCCACGCACTATAAGACACACGGGAACTCCGGCTCAAAGACTATTTAACAAATAGTAATGTCCCTCGGACAGAACGTCAGCGCACTATGCGACTTAACAGGCGACTGCCGTAAAATGGTAATTTTTGAATAAAATGATAAGTAATTATGTAGTAACTACGAGGGAACTGAGTCTTTCCACGTTATTATTGCACGATGGAACCCTAGCTCAAGCGCTTATTAATAATAATAGCGATGTCCCTCGGACAGATCAACTGCGCACTACGCGACTTGCTAGCTGACTGCCGTAAAATGGTAATTTTTGATTATAATTTAAAATGGTAAAAACGCAAAAATATATAAGTCTCTACGGGGACTGAGTCCTTCCACGATCACTGGGATGCACTGGAACTCCGGCTCAAAGACTATTTCAATGAATAGTTATGTCCCTCGGACAGATCGGCCACGCACTATGCGACTTGTCAGCCGACTGCCCCGAGCGTTTGCAGGGTAGGCCCGAGCAACCGGGTCTTTGAAACAAAGAGTGTCAAATTGCTGACTCCGCACCTCATGCACACGGCCCAACCGTCATCGTCTCGGACCGTTCCCAGCCTCGCAGTGCTTAGGTTTTCAAGTGCTATCGCATCCGGCGTTCCAAGAACGTCGATGCTAATGAAAGATTTTCTCAAGGAAGAAACGCAGTGGCGTAACGATTTGCATTTAATTATTATTATAATTCAGTTTGTAGATCACTGACAATTGACCGAGGGAAACTCCCATAACTAGCAATGGTTGAATCAGTTGTCAATCACGGTGCAATGGAAATTTAGGAGAAAGTCAAATATAAATGGTCTACTACAATGCTTAAGTTTTCGAAACCTTATCATATCAAGCGTTCTCAGAATATCGCACGGCGCCGGGAGATTGTTGTCGATCTTGCATGGGAAAGTTTGCCGTGGCGTGACAGGCTTTAAGCTGGGTTAAACTGTAACTATTGAGAGCTTCCACAGATAACTGACAATTGATTGAGGGAAATTCCCATAACACGTGATGGTTGAACCAATTGTCAATATCTTTAATTTCGAAAAGTAGTCGGCACGTAACACACCAAACATCGAAATACGGAAGGACAGGCAGACATAGCATGTCCAAGGTTCAAACAGGAAAAACAAACGCCTACCTTAGTGGCCTGGATCTTGCGCTCGTCTGCGTTCATTCCCTTAAACTTCGGACAGTAATTTAAATTGTGAGGACCCTTACACAACGGACATTGACGGGTGGGTTTGCCCTTTTTAGGTGGGGCATCAGCTTTCACTGGCAACGCCGTCCTGGAGCGTTCGGACGGCTTCGTCCCTCCCTTGGCGTCCCGTTGTTTCGAGGACGAAGTTGGCTCCTGACCTTGCGCAGCGTAGAGTGCGTGGACCCTATTCTCGAAGAAATCCTCGATATCCGAAAATTTGGGAAATGTGGTACGCTCGGTAAGCGTGATTTCCCAGTCAAGTCTGGAGGTCGGGTCCAATTTTTGAGAGAAGAGAAAAACGAACCACTCGTCCCATTCTGATACGGGTCGTTGTAAAGCCGTGAAGGACACGATCGCCTGACGAAACTCGTCGAGCAGGCGTTTGATGTCTGAAGGGCGTGCCTTAGTCACCGGGGCACAATTCACTAGACATCTCATGCGTTCAGCGGAGAGAATTCGTGGGTTTTCATACCTTTTCTGCAAGCTGCTCCAAGCTCCGTCGTAGTTGGCCGCGGTGACGTTGGTGCGCTCCAACATCGTTGCTGCCTCACCCGTTAGAGCCGACTTTAAATACTCTAATTTTCTGACTTTGGAAATGCGTGTCGAGTCATGAATCAGTGACTTGAAACGATCACGGAAGCTTTCCCATGCCAGAAGTTCTCCAGAGAAAGTCGGTAACGAAAGCTTCGGAAGAGCTGACTCGTCATCGTCCACAGTACTGCCGCTAGAAGCTCGGCCCTTAGATTCCCTTTTAGAGTCCGGACTCAACTCGCGTTGCATGTCTCTCAGCGCAGCCGAATGTCCAAGGAAAGATTCCTCCACTTCCGCGAAACGATCTTTCTTCACGTAATCACTCGCGGACGCCCCGGTCGCGCGAATCACTTTGCGATGACCCGAGGTAAAGGACTTCCAATAGTTTTCAAGAAGTTCTCTTCGGGTTTCCAATACGGAAATGGTTATATTGTTTTTTCCCAACTTGAGTAGGTTGGTCATAAACCTCTCAATGCGTCCGGCAGTTTCGTCCTGCTCGAGGACAAGCTCCTTCAGCGAGGGCTCCATCACAGCTCGGAAGCGACCACGTGCACGGTTTTCGAAGCACTGACCGGAAGTCGCGTAGCAGAAGCGGGACGCGCCGAACACGAGCCGTGGAACCTTCTGGAAGGAACGCGAAGTACACACACGCGGACCCTAATCGGTAGGAGTTCAATCCAATCCGGAGCATCCAAGCAATCCGGGTAAAATATCCGGCTCGAAGGACCAGAAAATGAGCTCAACTTTCTTCGAATACGAAGAAATGGTCTCACTCGTTTTAATTTTAGACGGGTGCTCGAGATTGGAAACGATTAGCCACGTGGTGAAACAACAAGATTTATTCACTTCCAACCGTATCACAATCGAAATATCACGCAGAACATTCGTCTCGCGATCGATTCCTAAAGGCCCAATCAGTTATTAGCGTAATTGATTGAATGAATAAGAAAGATCGGCTCGAAGCCCGTAGTCGAAAAGGTATGCTCATACGGAGCAGCAACACAGCGTGTTTTCTCTCGCGAAACTCGCTCCCTAGCCTCGAGTCTATCTGCCTCGCGATATCGCGGAAACTACGTTCCGCCCCCCGTCCCGCCGCGCCCGCGGCCCAAGCTACTCGGTCCACCCAAACCACGGGAACGACGAGACGGCGGGTCGACACTCTATTGGTCGCGCTAGCGCGCGTAATATGAAGTCCTATATACACTATATACAGCTTACAGACTAAGACACAAGATAAGTATGTACATTGTATAAAATTGAATAAGTAAATATAAGTAGGTATAAGTGAATATAAGTGGAGTCGAATCAATTAATGTCCTGCCATCGCGAACACAGCTACACAACTACTCAGCTATTCAGCTACTCAGCTACTCAGCTACTCTGCTACTCAGCTACTCAGCTACTCAGCTACTCTGCTACTCAGCTACTCAGGTACTCAGCTACTCATCTACTCACCTACTCATATACTCAGCTACACAGCTGCTCAGATACTCAGCTACACAGCTACTCAGCTACTCAGCTACACAGCTACTCAGCTACTCAGCTACTCAGTTACTCAGTTACTCAGCTACTCAGCAACTCAGCTACTAAGCTACTCAGCTAATCAGCTACTCCGCTACTCAGCTACTCAGCGACACAGCTACTCAGCTACACAACTACTCATCTACTCAGCTACTCAGCCACTCAGATACTCATCTAATCAGCTACTCAGATTCTCAGCCACTCAGCATCTCAGCCACTCAGCCACTCAGCTTCTGAGCTACTCAGATACTCAGCTACGTAGCTACTCACCTACTCAGCTACACAGCTACTCAGCTATTAAGCTACTCAGCTAGTCAGCTACACAGCTAGTCAGCTACTCACCTACTCACCTACTCAGCTACTCAGCTACTCAGCTACACAACTACTCAGCTATTCAGCTACACAGCTACTCAGCTACTCAGCTACTCAGCTACTCAGCTACTCTGCTACTCAGCTACTCAGCTACTCAGCTACTCATCTACTCAGCTACTCATCTACTCAGCTACTCAGCCACTGAGCCACACAGCCACTCAGCTACACAGCTATTCAGCTACTCAGCTAGTCAGGTACTCAGCTACTCATCCACTCAGCCAATCAGATATTTAGCTACTCAGCTACTCAGCTACTCAGGTACTCAGCTACTCATCTACTCACCTACTCTTATACTCAGCTACACAGCTACTCAGATACTCAGCTACTCAGCTACTCAGCCACTCAGCTACTCAGCTATTAAGCTACTCAGCTAGTCAGCTACACAGCTAGTCAGCTACTCACCTACTCAGCTACTCAGCTACTCAGCTACACAACTACTCAGCTACTCAGCTACTCAGTTACTCAGTTACTCAGCTACTCAGCAACTCAGCTACTCAGCTACTTAGCTAATCAGCTACTCCGCTACTCAGCTACTCAGCGACACAGCTACTCAGCTACACAACTACTCATCTACTCAGCTACTCAGGTACTCAGCTACTCTGCTACTCAGCTACTCAGCTACTCAGCTACTCATCTACTCAGCTACTCATCTACTCAGATACTCATCCACTCAGCCACACAGCCACTCAGCTACACAGCTACTCAGGTACTCAGGTACTCAGCTACTCATCCACTCAGCCAATCAGATACTCAGCTACTCAGCTACTCAGGTACTCAGCTACTCATCTACTCAGCTACTCAGAATCTCGGCCGCTCAGCTACTCAGCTACTCAGCACATCTGCACCTCAGCCACTCAGCTACTCAGCGTCTCTGCCAATCAGCCACTCAGCCAATCATCTACACAGCTACTCAGCTACTCAGCTACACAGCTACTCAGCTACTCAGCTACTCAGTTACTCAGTTACTCAGCTGCTCAGCAACTCAGCTACTCAGCTACTCAGCTAACCAGCTACTCCGCTACTCAGCTACTCAGCCACTCAGCTACTCAGCTACTCAGCTACACAACTACTCAGCTACTCAGCTACTCAGCCACTCAGCCACTCAGCCTCTCAGCCACTGAGGAACTCAGCTTCTCAGCTACTCAGATACTCAGATACGCAGCTACTCAGCTACTCAGCTACTCAGCTACTCAGCTACACAGCTACACAGCTACTCAGCTACTAATCTACTCAGCCAATCAGCTACTCAGCTACTCAGCCACTCAGCTACTCAGCCACTCAGCTACTGAGCGACTCAGCTGCTCAGCTACACAGCTACTCAGCTACTCAGCTACTCAGCTACACAACTACTCAGCTACTCAGCTACTCAGCTACTCAGCTACTCAGCTACTCAGCAACTCAGCTACTCAGCTACACAGCTACTCAGCTACTCATCTACTCAGCTACTCAGATACTCAGCCACTCAGCATCTCAGCCACTCAGCCACTCAGCTTGTGAGCTACTCAGATACTCAGGTACTCAGCTACTCATCTACTCACCTACTCATATACTCAGCTACACAGCTGCTCAGATACTCAGCTACTCAGCTACTCAGCTACACAGCTACTCAGCTACTAATCTACTCAGCCACTCAACCAATCTTCTACTCAGCTACTCAGCCACTCAGCTACTCAGCTACTCAGCTACTCAGCTACTCAGCAACTCAGCTACACAACTACTCAGCTACTCAGCTACTCAGCCACTCAGCCACTCAGCTACTCATCTACACATCCACTCAGCCACTCAGCCACTCAGCTACTCAGCTACTCAGCTACACAACTACTCATCTACTCAGCTACTCAGCCACTCAGCTACTCATCTACTCAGCTACTCAGATACTCAGCCACTCAGCATCTCAGCCACTCAGCCACTCAGCTTCTGAGCTGCTCAGATACTCAGCTACGTAGCTACTCACCTACTCAGCTACACAGCTACTCAGCTATTAAGCTACTCAGCTAGTCAGCTACACAGCTAGTCAGCTACTCACCTACTCAGCTACTCAGCTTCTCAGCTACACAACTACTCAGCTATTCAGCTACTCAGCTACTCAGCTACTCTGCTACTCAGCTACTCAGCTACTCAGCTACTCTGCTACTCAGCTACTCAGGTACTCAGCTACTCATCTACTCACCTACTCATATACTCAGCTACACAGGTGCTCAGATACTCAGCTACACAGCTACTCAGCTACTCAGCTACACAGCTACTCAGCTACTCAGCTACTCAGTTACTCAGTTACTCAGCTACTCTGCTACTCAGCTACTCAGCTACTCAGCTACTCTGCTACTCAGCTACTCAGGTACTCAGCTACTCATCTACTCACCTACTCATATACTCAGCTACACAGCTGCTCAGATACTCAGCTACACAGCTACTCAGCTACTCAGCTACACAGCTACTCAGCTACTCAGCTACTCAGTTACTCAGTTACTCAGCTACTCAGCAACTCAGCTACTCAGCTACTCAGCTAATCAGCTACTCCGCTACTCAGCTACTCAGCGACACAGCTACTCAGCTACACAACTACTCATCTACTCAGCTACTCAGCCACTCAGATACTCATCTAATCAGCTACTCAGATTCTCAGCCACTCAGCATCTCAGCCACTCAGCCACTCAGCTTCTGAGCTACTCAGATACTCAGCTACGTAGCTACTCACCTACTCAGCTACACAGCTACTCAGCTATTAAGCTACTCAGCTAGTCAGCTACACAGCTAGTCAGCTACTCACCTACTCACCTACTCAGCTACTCAGCTACTCAGCTACACAACTACTCAGCTATTCAGCTACACAGCTACTCAGCTACTCAGCTACTCAGCTACTCAGCTACTCTGCTACTCAGCTACTCAGCTACTCAGCTACTCATCTACTCAGCTACTCATCTACTCAGCTACTCAGCCACTGAGCCACACAGCCACTCAGCTACACAGCTATTCAGCTACTCAGCTAGTCAGGTACTCAGCTACTCATCCACTCAGCCAATCAGATATTTAGCTACTCAGCTACTCAGCTACTCAGGTACTCAGCTACTCATCTACTCACCTACTCTTATACTCAGCTACACAGCTACTCAGATACTCAGCTACTCAGCTACTCAGCCACTCAGCTACTCAGCTATTAAGCTACTCAGCTAGTCAGCTACACAGCTAGTCAGCTACTCACCTACTCAGCTACTCAGCTACTCAGCTACACAACTACTCAGCTACTCAGCTACTCAGTTACTCAGTTACTCAGCTACTCAGCAACTCAGCTACTCAGCTACTTAGCTAATCAGCTACTCCGCTACTCAGCTACTCAGCGACACAGCTACTCAGCTACACAACTACTCATCTACTCAGCTACTCAGGTACTCAGCTACTCTGCTACTCAGCTACTCAGCTACTCAGCTACTCATCTACTCAGCTACTCATCTACTCAGATACTCATCCACTCAGCCACACAGCCACTCAGCTACACAGCTACTCAGGTACTCAGGTACTCAGCTACTCATCCACTCAGCCAATCAGATACTCAGCTACTCAGCTACTCAGGTACTCAGCTACTCATCTACTCAGCTACTCAGAATCTCGGCCGCTCAGCTACTCAGCTACTCAGCACATCTGCACCTCAGCCACTCAGCTACTCAGCGTCTCTGCCAATCAGCCACTCAGCCAATCATCTACACAGCTACTCAGCTACTCAGCTACACAGCTACTCAGCTACTCAGCTACTCAGTTACTCAGTTACTCAGCTGCTCAGCAACTCAGCTACTCAGCTACTCAGCTAACCAGCTACTCCGCTACTCAGCTACTCAGCCACTCAGCTACTCAGCTACTCAGCTACACAACTACTCAGCTACTCAGCTACTCAGCCACTCAGCCACTCAGCCTCTCAGCCACTGAGGAACTCAGCTTCTCAGCTACTCAGATACTCAGATACGCAGCTACTCAGCTACTCAGCTACTCAGCTACTCAGCTACACAGCTACACAGCTACTCAGCTACTAATCTACTCAGCCAATCAGCTACTCAGCTACTCAGCCACTCAGCTACTCAGCCACTCAGCTACTGAGCGACTCAGCTGCTCAGCTACACAGCTACTCAGCTACTCAGCTACTCAGCTACACAACTACTCAGCTACTCAGCTACTCAGCTACTCAGCTACTCAGCTACTCAGCAACTCAGCTACTCAGCTACACAGCTACTCAGCTACTCATCTACTCAGCTACTCAGATACTCAGCCACTCAGCATCTCAGCCATTCAGCCACTCAGCTTGTGAGCTACTCAGATACTCAGGTACTCAGCTACTCATCTACTCACCTACTCATATACTCAGCTACACAGCTGCTCAGATACTCAGCTACTCAGCTACTCAGCTACACAGCTACTCAGCTACTAATCTACTCAGCCACTCAACCAATCTTCTACTCAGCTACTCAGCCACTCAGCTACTCAGCTACTCAGCTACTCAGCTACTCAGCAACTCAGCTACACAACTACTCAGCTACTCAGCTACTCAGCCACTCAGCCACTCAGCTACTCATCTACACATCCACTCAGCCACTCAGCCACTCAGCTACTCAGCTACTCAGCTACACAACTACTCATCTACTCAGCTACTCAGCCACTCAGCTACTCATCTACTCAGCTACTCAGATACTCAGCCACTCAGCATCTCAGCCACTCAGCCACTCAGCTTCTGAGCTGCTCAGATACTCAGCTACGTAGCTACTCACCTACTCAGCTACACAGCTACTCAGCTATTAAGCTACTCAGCTAGTCAGCTACACAGCTAGTCAGCTACTCACCTACTCAGCTACTCAGCTTCTCAGCTACACAACTACTCAGCTATTCAGCTACTCAGCTACTCAGCTACTCTGCTACTCAGCTACTCAGCTACTCAGCTACTCTGCTACTCAGCTACTCAGGTACTCAGCTACTCATCTACTCACCTACTCATATACTCAGCTACACAGGTGCTCAGATACTCAGCTACACAGCTACTCAGCTACTCAGCTACACAGCTACTCAGCTACTCAGCTACTCAGTTACTCAGTTACTCAGCTACTCAGCAACTCACCTACTCAGCTACTCAGCTAATCAGCTACTCCGCTACTCAGCTACTCAGCGACACAGCTACTCAGCTACACAACTACTCATCTACTCAGCTACTCAGCTACTCAGCTACTCAGCCACTCAGCCACTCAGCCTCTCAGCCACTCAGGAACTCAGCTTCTCAGCTACTCAGATACTCAGATACGCAGCTACTCAGCTACTCAGCTACTCAGCTACTCAGCTACACAGCTACACAGCTACTCAGCTACTAATCTACTCAGCCAATCAGCTACTCAGCTACTCAGCCACTCAGCCACTCAGCTACTGAGCGACTCAGGTACTCAGCTACACAGCTACTCAGCTACTCAGCTACTCAGCTACACAACTACTCAGCTACTCAGCTACTCAGCTACTCAGCTACTCAGCTACTCAGCAACTCAGCTACTCAGCTACACAGCTACTCAGCTACTCATCTACTCAGCTACTCAGATACTCAGCCACTCAGCATCTCAGCCACTCAGCCACTCAGCTTCTGAGCTACTCAGATACTCAGGTACTCAGCTACTCATCTACTCACCTACTCATATACTCAGCTACACAGCTGCTCCGATACTCAGCTACTCAGCTACTCAGCTACACAGCTACTCAGCTACTAATCTACTCAGCCACTCAAACAATCTTCTACTCAGCTACTCAGCCACTCAGCTACTCAGCTACTCAGCTACTCAGCTACTCAGCTACTCAGCTACTCAGCAACTCAGCTACACAACTACTCAGCTACTCAGCTACTCAGCCACTCAGCCACTCAGCTACTCATCTACACATCCACTCAGCCACTCAGCCACTCAGCTACTCAGCTACTCAGCTACACAACTACTCATCTACTCAGCTACTCAGCCACTCAGCTACTCATCTACTCAGCTACTCAGATACTCAGCCACTCAGCATCTCAGCCAGTCAGCCACTCAGCTTCTGAGCTGCTCAGATACTCTGCTACGTAGCTACTCACCTACTCAGCTACACAGCTACTCAGCTACTAATCTACTCAGCCAATCAGCTACTCAGCTACTCAGCCACTCAGCTACTCAGCCACTCAGCCTCTCAGCCACTCAGGAACTCAGCTTCTCAGCTACTCAGATACTCAGACACGCAGCTACTCAGCTACTCAGATACGCAGCTACTCAGCTACTCAGCTACTCAGCTACTCAGCTACACAGCTACACAGCTACTCAGCTACTAATCTACTCAGCCAATCAGCTACTCAGCTACTCAGCCACTCAGCTACTCAGCCACTCAGCTACTGAGCGACTCAGCTACTCAGCTACACAGCTACTCAGCTACTCAGCTACTCAGCTACACAACTACTCAGCTACTCAGCTACTCAGCTACTCAGCTACTCAGCTACTCAGCAACTCAGCTACTCAGCTACACAGCTACTCAGCTACTCATCTACTCAGCTACTCAGATACTCAGCCACTCAGCATCTCAGCCACTCAGCCACTCAGCTTCTGAGCTACTCAGATACTCAGGTACTCAGCTACTCATCTACTCACCTACTCATATACTCAGCTACACAGCTGCTCAGATACTCAGCTACTCAGCTACTCAGCTAGACAGCTACTCAGCTACTAATATACTCAGCCACTCAACCAATCTTCTACTCAGCTACTCAGCCACTCAGCTACTCAGCTACTCAGCTACTCAGCTACTCAGCAACACAGCTACACAACTACTCAGCTACTCAGCAACTCAGCCACTCAGCTACTCATCTACTCAGCTACTCAGATACTCAGCCACTCAGCTACTCATCTAATCAGCTACTCAAATTCTCAGCCACTCAGCATTTCAGCCACTCAGCCACTCAGCTTCTGAGCTACTCAGATACTCAGCTACGTAGCTACTCACCTACTCAGCTACACAGCTACTCAGCTATTAAGCTACTCAGCTAGTCAGCTACACAGCTAGTCAGCTACTCACCTACTCAGCTACTCAGCTACTCAGCTACTCAGCTACTCAGCTACTCTGCTACTCAGCTACTCAGCTACTCAGCTACTCATCTACTCAGCTACTCATCTACTCAGCTACTCAGCCACTGAGCCACACAGCCACTCAGCTACACAGCTATTCAGCTACTCAGCTAGTCAGGTACTCAGCTACTCATCCACTCAGCCAATCAGATATTTAGCTACTCAGCTACTCAGCTACTCAGGTACTCAGCTACTCATCTACTCACCTACTCTTATACTCAGCTACACAGCAACTCAGCTACTCAGCTACTCAGCTAACCAGCTACTCCGCTACTCAGCTACTCAGCCACTCAGCTACTCAGCCACACAGCTACTCAGCTATTAAGCTACTCAGCTAGTCAGCTACACAGCTAGTCAGCTACTCACCTACTCAGCTACTCAGCTACTCAGCTACACAACTACTCAGCTACTCAGCTACTCAGTTACTCAGTTACTCAGCTACTCAGCAACTCAGCTACTCAGCTATTCAGCGACACAGCTACTCTGCTACACAACTACTCATCTACTCAGCTACTCAGGTACTCAGCTACTCTGCTACTCAGCTACTCAGCTACTCAGCTACTCATCTACTCAGCTACTCTTCTACTCAGCTACTCATCTACTCAGCTACTCAGATACTCATCTACTCAGCTACTCAGATACTCAGCCACTCAGCATCTCAGCCACTCAGCCACTCAGCTTGTGAGCTACTCAGATACTCAGGTACTCAGCTACTCATCTACTCACCTACTCATATACTCAGCTACACAGCTGCTCAGATACTCAGCTACTCAGCTACTCAGCTACACAGCTACTCAGCTACTAATCTACTCAGCCACTCAACCAATCTTCTACTCAGCTACTCAGCCACTCAGCTACTCAGCTACTCAGCTACTCAGCCACTCAGCTACTCATCTACTCAGCTACTCAGATACTCAGCCACTCAGCATCTCAGCCACTCAGCCACTCAGCTTCTGAGCTGCTCAGATACTCAGCTACGTAGCTACTCACCTACTCAGCTACACAGCTACTCAGCTATTAAGCTACTCAGCTAGTCAGCTACACAGCTAGTCAGCTACTCACCTACTCAGCTACTCAGCTTCTCAGCTACACAACTACTCAGCTATTCAGCTACTCAGCTACTCATCTACTCAGCTACTCAGATACTCAGCCACTCAGCATCTCAGCCACTCAGCCACTCAGCTTCTGAGCTGCTCAGATACTCAGCTACGTAGCTACTCACCTACTCAGCTACACAGCTACTCAGCTATTAAGCTACTCAGCTAGTCAGCTACACAGCTAGTCAGCTACTCACCTACTCAGCTACTCAGCTTCTCAGCTACACAACTACTCAGCTATTCAGCTACTCAGCTACTCAGCTACTCTGCTACTCAGCTACTCAGCTACTCAGCTACTCTGCTACTCAGCTACTCAGGTACTCAGCTACTCATCTACTCACCTACTCATATACTCAGCTACACAGCTGCTCAGATACTCAGCTACACAGCTACTCAGCTACTCAGCTACACAGCTACTCAGCTACTCAGCTACTCAGTTACTCAGTTACTCAGCTACTCAGCAACTCAGCTACTCATCTACTCAGCTAATCAGCTACTCCGCTACTCAGCTACTCAGCGACACAGCTACTCAGCTACACAACTACTCATCTACTCAGCTACTCAGCCACTCAGCTACTCATCTAATCAGCTACTCAAATTCTCAGCCACTCAGCATCTCAGCCACTCAGCCACTCAGCTTCTGAGCTGCTCAGATACTCAGCTACGTAGCTACTCACCTACTCAGCTACACAGCTACTCAGCTATTAAGCTACTCAGCTAGTCAGCTACACAGCTAGTCAGCTACTCACCTACTCAGCTACTCAGCTTCTCAGCTACACAACTACTCAGCTATTCAGCTACTCACCTACTCACCTACTCAGCTACTCAGCTACTCAGCTACACAACTACTCAGCTATTCATCTACTCAGCTACTCATCCACTCAGCCACACAGCCACTCAGCTACACAGCTACTCAGCTACTCAGGTACTCAGGTACTCAGCTACTCATCCACTCAGCCAATCAGATACTCAGCTACTCAGCTACTCAGGTACTCAGCTACTCATCTACTCAGCTACTCAGAATCTCGGCCGCTCAGCTACTCAGCTACTCAGCACCTCTGCACCTCAGCCACTCAGCTACTCAGCGTCTCTGCCAATCAGCCACTCAGCCAATCATCTACACAGCTACTCAGCTACTCAGCTACACAGCTACTCAGCTACTCAGCTACTCAGTTACTCAGTTACTCAGCTGCTCAGCAACTCAGCTACTCAGCTACTCAGCTAACCAGCTACTCCGCTACTCAGCTACTCAGCCACTCAGCTACTCAGCTACTCAGCTACACAACTACTCAGCTACTCAGCTACTCAGCCACTCAGCCACTCAGCCTCTCAGCCACTCAGGAACTCAGCTTCTCAGCTACTCAGATACTCAGATAAGCAGCTACTCAGCTACTCAGCTACTCAGCTACTTAGCTACACAGCTACACAGCTACTCAGCTACTAATCTACTCAGCCAATCAGCTACTCAGCTACTCAGCCACTCAGCTACTCAGCCACTCAGCTACTGAGCGACTCAGCTACTCAGCTACACAGCTACTCAGGTACTCAGCTACTCAGCTACACAACTACTCAGCTACTCAGCTACTCAGCTACTCAGCTACTCAGCTACTCAGCTACACAGCTACTCAGCTACTCATCTACTCAGCTACTCAGATGCTCAGCCACTCAGCATCTCAGCCACTCAGCCACTCAGCTTGTGAGCTACTCAGATACTCAGGTACTCAGCTACTCATCTACTCGCCTACTCATATACTCAGCTACACAGCTGCTCAGATACTCAGCTACTCAGCTACTCAGCTACACAGCTACTCAGCTACTAATCTACTCAGCCACTCAACCAATCTTCTACTCAGCTACTCAGCCACTCAGCTACTCAGCTACTCAGCTACTCAGCTACTCAGCTACTCAGCAACTCAGCTACACAACTACTCAGCTACTCAGCTACTCAGCCACTCAGCCACTCAGCTACTCATCTACACATCCACTCAGCCACTCAGCCACTCAGCTACTCAGCTACTCAGCTACACAACTACTCATCTACTCAGCTACTCAGCCACTCAGCTACTCATCTACTCAGCTACTCAGATACTCAGCCACTCAGCATCTCAGCCACTCAGCCACTCAGCTTCTGAGCTGCTCAGATACTCAGCTACGTAGCTACTCACCTACTCAGCTACACAGCTACTCAGCTATTAAGCTACTCAGCTAGTCAGCTACACAGCTAGTCAGCTACTCACCTACTCAGCTACTCAGCTTCTCAGCTACACAACTACTCAGCTATTCAGCTACTCAGCTACTCAGCTACTCTGCTACTCAGCTACTCAGCTACTCAGCTACTCTGCTACTCAGCTACTCAGGTACTCAGCTACTCATCTACTCACCTACTCATATACTCAGCTACACAGGTGCTCAGATACTCAGCTACACAGCTACTCAGCTACTCAGCTACACAGCTACTCAGCTACTCAGCTACTCAGTTACTCAGTTACTCAGCTACTCAGCAACTCACCTACTCAGCTACTCAGCTAATCAGCTACTCCGCTACTCAGCTACTCAGCGACACAGCTACTCAGCTACACAACTACTCATCTACTCAGCTACTCAGCCACTCAGCTACTCAGCTACTCAGCTACTCAGCTACTCTGCTACTCAGCTACTCAGCTACTCAGCTACTCATCTACTCAGCTACTCATCTACTCAGCTACTCAGCCACTGAGCCACACAGCCACTCAGCTACACAGCTATTCAGCTACTCAGCTAGTCAGGTACTCAGCTACTCATCCACTCAGCCAATCAGATACTCAGCTACTCAGCTACTCAGCTACTCAGGTACTCAGCTACTCATCTACTCAGCTACTCAGCCACTCAGATACTCATCTAATCAGCTACTCCGATTCTCAGCCACTCAGCATCTCAGCCACTCAGCCACTCAGCTTCTGAGCTACTCAGATACTCAGCTACGTAGCTAATCACCTACTCAGCTACACAGCTACTCAGCTATTAAGCTACTCAGCTAGTCAGCTACACAGCTACTCAGCTACACAACTACTCAGCTACTAATCTACTCAGCCAATCAGCTACTCAGCTACTCAGCCACTCAGCTACTCAGCCACTCAGCTACTGAGCGACTCAGCTACTCAGCTACACAGCTACTCAGGTACTCAGCTACTCAGCTACACAACTACTCAGCTACTCAGCTACTCAGCTACTCAGCTACTCAGCTACTCAGCTACACAGCTACTCAGCTACTCATCTACTCAGCTACTCAGATGCTCAGCCACTCAGCATCTCAGCCACTCAGCCACTCAGCTTGTGAGCTACTCAGATACTCAGGTACTCAGCTACTCATCTACTCGCCTACTCATATACTCAGCTACACAGCTGCTCAGATACTCAGCTACTCAGCTACTCAGCTACACAGCTACTCAGCTACTAATCTACTCAGCCACTCAACCAATCTTCTACTCAGCTACTCAGCCACTCAGCTACTCAGCTACTCAGCTACTCAGCTACTCAGCTACTCAGCAACTCAGCTACACAACTACTCAGCTACTCAGCTACTCAGCCACTCAGCCACTCAGCTACTCCTCTACACATCCACTCAGCCACTCAGCCACTCAGCTACTCAGCTACTCAGCTACACAACTACTCATCTACTCAGCTACTCAGCCACTCAGCTACTCATCTACTCAGCTACTCAGATACTCAGCCACTCAGCATCTCAGCCACTCAGCCACTCAGCTTCTGAGCTGCTCAGATACTCAGCTACGTAGCTACTCACCTACTCAGCTACACAGCTACTCAGCTATTAAGCTACTCAGCTAGTCAGCTACACAGCTAGTCAGCTACTCACCTACTCAGCTACTCAGCTTCTCAGCTACACAACTACTCAGCTATTCAGCTACTCAGCTACTCAGCTACTCTGCTACTCAGCTACTCAGCTACTCAGCTACTCTGCTACTCAGCTACTCAGGTACTCAGCTACTCATCTACTCACCTACTCATATACTCAGCTACACAGGTGCTCAGATACTCAGCTACACAGCTACTCAGCTACTCAGCTACACAGCTACTCAGCTACTCAGCTACTCAGTTACTCAGTTACTCAGCTACTCAGCAACTCACCTACTCAGCTACTCAGCTAATCAGCTACTCCGCTACTCAGCTACTCAGCGACACAGCTACTCAGCTACACAACTACTCATCTACTCAGCTACTCAGCCACTCAGCTACTCAGCTACTCAGCTACTCAGCTACTCTGCTACTCAGCTACTCAGCTACTCAGCTACTCATCTACTCAGCTACTCATCTACTCAGCTACTCAGCCACTGAGCCACACAGCCACTCAGCTACACAGCTATTCAGCTACTCAGCTAGTCAGGTACTCAGCTACTCATCCACTCAGCCAATCAGATACTCAGCTACTCAGCTACTCAGCTACTCAGGTACTCAGCTACTCATCTACTCACCTACTCTTATACTCAGCTACACAGCTACTCAGATACTCAGCTACTCAGCTACTCAGCCACACAGCTACACAGCTACTAATCTACTCAGCCACTCAACCAATCATCTACTCAGCTACTCAGCTACTCTGCTACTCAGCTACTCAGCTACTCAGCTACTCTGCTACTCAGCTACTCAGGTACTCAGCTACTCATCTACTCACCTACTCATATACTCAGCTACACAGCTGCTCAGATACTCAGCTACACAGCTACTCAGCTACTCAGCTACACAGCTACTCAGCTACTCAGCTACTCAGTTACTCAGTTACTCAGCTACTCAGCAACTCAGCTACTCATCTACTCAGCTAATCAGCTACTCCGCTACTCAGCTACTCAGCGACACAGCTACTCAGCTACACAACTACTCATCTACTCAGCTACTCAGCCACTCAGCTACTCATCTAATCAGCTACTCAAATTCTCAGCCACTCAGCATCTCAGCCACTCAGCCACTCAGCTTCTGAGCTGCTCAGATACTCAGCTACGTAGCTACTCACCTACTCAGCTACACAGCTACTCAGCTATTAAGCTACTCAGCTAGTCAGCTACACAGCTAGTCAGCTACTCACCTACTCAGCTACTCAGCTTCTCAGCTACACAACTACTCAGCTATTCAGCTACTCACCTACTCACCTACTCAGCTACTCAGCTACTCAGCTACACAACTACTCAGCTATTCATCTACTCAGCTACTCATCCACTCAGCCACACAGCCACTCAGCTACACAGCTACTCAGCTACTCAGGTACTCAGGTACTCAGCTACTCATCCACTCAGCCAATCAGATACTCAGCTACTCAGCTACTCAGGTACTCAGCTACTCATCTACTCAGCTACTCAGAATCTCGGCCGCTCAGCTACTCAGCTACTCAGCACCTCTGCACCTCAGCCACTCAGCTACTCAGCGTCTCTGCCAATCAGCCACTCAGCCAATCATCTACACAGCTACTCAGCTACTCAGCTACACAGCTACTCAGCTACTCAGCTACTCAGTTACTCAGTTACTCAGCTGCTCAGCAACTCAGCTACTCAGCTACTCAGCTAACCAGCTACTCCGCTACTCAGCTACTCAGCCACTCAGCTACTCAGTTACTCAGCTACACAACTACTCAGCTACTCAGCTACTCAGCCACTCAGCCACTCAGCCTCTCAGCCACTCAGGAACTCAGCTTCTCAGCTACTCAGATACTCAGATAAGCAGCTACTCAGCTACTCAGCTACTCAGCTACTTAGCTACACAGCTACACAGCTACTCAGCTACTAATCTACTCAGCCAATCAGCTACTCAGCTACTCAGCCACTCAGCTACTCAGCCACTCAGCTACTGAGCGACTCAGCTACTCAGCTACACAGCTACTCAGGTACTCAGCTACTCAGCTACACAACTACTCAGCTACTCAGCTACTCAGCTACTCAGCTACTCAGCTACTCAGCTACACAGCTACTCAGCTACTCATCTACTCAGCTACTCAGATGCTCAGCCACTCAGCATCTCAGCCACTCAGCCACTCAGCTTGTGAGCTACTCAGATACTCAGGTACTCAGCTACTCATCTACTCGCCTACTCATATACTCAGCTACACAGCTGCTCAGATACTCAGCTACTCAGCTACTCAGCTACACAGCTACTCAGCTACTAATCTACTCAGCCACTCAACCAATCTTCTACTCAGCTACTCAGCCACTCAGCTACTCAGCTACTCAGCTACTCAGCTACTCAGCTACTCAGCAACTCAGCTACACAACTACTCAGCTACTCAGCTACTCAGCCACTCAGCCACTCAGCTACTCATCTACACATCCACTCAGCCACTCAGCCACTCAGCTACTCAGCTACTCAGCTACACAACTACTCATCTACTCAGCTACTCAGCCACTCAGCTACTCATCTACTCAGCTACTCAGATACTCAGCCACTCAGCATCTCAGCCACTCAGCCACTCAGCTTCTGAGCTGCTCAGATACTCAGCTACGTAGCTACTCACCTACTCAGCTACACAGCTACTCAGCTATTAAGCTACTCAGCTAGTCAGCTACACAGCTAGTCAGCTACTCACCTACTCAGCTACTCAGCTTCTCAGCTACACAACTACTCAGCTATTCAGCTACTCAGCTACTCAGCTACTCTGCTACTCAGCTACTCAGCTACTCAGCTACTCTGCTACTCAGCTACTCAGGTACTCAGCTACTCATCTACTCACCTACTCATATACTCAGCTACACAGGTGCTCAGATACTCAGCTACACAGCTACTCAGCTACTCAGCTACACAGCTACTCAGCTACTCAGCTACTCAGTTACTCAGTTACTCAGCTACTCAGCAACTCACCTACTCAGCTACTCAGCTAATCAGCTACTCCGCTACTCAGCTACTCAGCGACACAGCTACTCAGCTACACAACTACTCATCTACTCAGCTACTCAGCCACTCAGCTACTCAGCTACTCAGCTACTCAGCTACTCTGCTACTCAGCTACTCAGCTACTCAGCTACTCATCTACTCAGCTACTCATCTACTCAGCTACTCAGCCACTGAGCCACACAGCCACTCAGCTACACAGCTATTCAGCTACTCAGCTAGTCAGGTACTCAGCTACTCATCCACTCAGCCAATCAGATACTCAGCTACTCAGCTACTCAGCTACTCAGGTACTCAGCTACTCATCTACTCAGCTACTCAGCCACTCAGATACTCATCTAATCAGCTACTCAGATTCTCAGCCACTCAGCATTTCAGCCACTCAGCCACTCAGCTTCTGAGCTACTCAGATACTCAGCTACGTAGCTACTCACCTACTCAGCTACACAGCTACTCAGCTATTAAGCTACTCAGCTAGTCAGCTACACAGCTACTCAGCTACACAACTACTCAGCTACTAATCTACTCAGCCAATCAGCTACTCAGCTACTCAGCCACTCAGCTACTCAGCCACTCAGCTACTGAGCGACTCAGCTACTCAGCTACACAGCTACTCAGGTACTCAGCTACTCAGCTACACAACTACTCAGCTACTCAGCTACTCAGCTACTCAGCTACTCAGCTACTCAGCTACACAGCTACTCAGCTACTCATCTACTCAGCTACTCAGATGCTCAGCCACTCAGCATCTCAGCCACTCAGCCACTCAGCTTGTGAGCTACTCAGATACTCAGGTACTCAGCTACTCATCTACTCGCCTACTCATATACTCAGCTACACAGCTGCTCAGATACTCAGCTACTCAGCTACTCAGCTACACAGCTACTCAGCTACTAATCTACTCAGCCACTCAACCAATCTTCTACTCAGCTACTCAGCCACTCAGCTACTCAGCTACTCAGCTACTCAGCTACTCAGCTACTCAGCAACTCAGCTACACAACTACTCAGCTACTCAGCTACTCAGCCACTCAGCCACTCAGCTACTCATCTACACATCCACTCAGCCACTCAGCCACTCAGCTACTCAGCTACTCAGCTACACAACTACTCATCTACTCAGCTACTCAGCCACTCAGCTACTCATCTACTCAGCTACTCAGATACTCAGCCACTCAGCATCTCAGCCACTCAGCCACTCAGCTTCTGAGCTGCTCAGATACTCAGCTACGTAGCTACTCACCTACTCAGCTACACAGCTACTCAGCTATTAAGCTACTCAGCTAGTCAGCTACACAGCTAGTCAGCTACTCACCTACTCAGCTACTCAGCTTCTCAGCTACACAACTACTCAGCTATTCAGCTACTCAGCTACTCAGCTACTCTGCTACTCAGCTACTCAGCTACTCAGCTACTCTGCTACTCAGCTACTCAGGTACTCAGCTACTCATCTACTCACCTACTCATATACTCAGCTACACAGGTGCTCAGATACTCAGCTACACAGCTACTCAGCTACTCAGCTACACAGCTACTCAGCTACTCAGCTACTCAGTTACTCAGTTACTCAGCTACTCAGCAACTCACCTACTCAGCTACTCAGCTAATCAGCTACTCCGCTACTCAGCTACTCAGCGACACAGCTACTCAGCTACACAACTACTCATCTTCTCAGCTACTCAGCCACTCAGCTACTCAGCTACTCAGCTACTCAGCTACTCTGCTACTCAGCTACTCAGCTACTCAGCTACTCATCTACTCAGCTACTCATCTACTCAGCTACTCAGCCACTGAGCCACACAGCCACTCAGCTACACAGCTATTCAGCTACTCAGCTAGTCAGGTACTCAGCTACTCATCCACTCAGCCAATCAGATACTCAGCTACTCAGCTACTCAGCTACTCAGGTACTCAGCTACTCATCTACTCACCTACTCTTATACTCAGCTACACAGCTACTCAGATACTCAGCTACTCAGCTACTCAGCCACACAGCTACACAGCTACTAATCTACTCAGCCACTCAACCAATCATCTACTCAGCTACTCAGCTACTCTGCTACTCAGCTACTCAGCTACTCAGCTACTCATCTACTCAGCTACTCATCTACTCAGCTACTCAGCCACTGAGCCACACAGCCACTCAGCTACACAGCTATTCAGCTACTCAGCTAGTCAGGTACTCAGCTACTCATCCACTCAGCCAATCAGATACTCAGCTACTCAGCTACACAGCTACTCAGGTACTCAGCTACTCATCTACTCACCTACTCTTATACTCAGCTACACAGCTACTCAGATACTCAGCTACTCAGCTACTCAGCCACACAGCTACACAGCTACTAATCTACTCAGCCACTCAACCAATCATCTACTCATCTACTCAGCCACTCAGCTACTCAGCTACTCAGCTACTCAGCCACTCAGCTACTCAGCCACTCAGCTACTGAGCGACTCAGCTACTCAGCTACACAGCTACTCAGCTACTCAGCTACTCAGCTACTCTGCTACTCAGCTACTCAGCTACTCATCTACTCACCTACTCATATACTCAGCTACACAGCTGCTCAGATACTCAGCTACACAGCTACTCAGCTACTCAGCTACACAGCTACTCAGCTACTCAGCTACTCAGTTACTCAGTTACTCAGCTACTCAGCAACTCAGCTACTCAGCTACTCAGCTAATCAGCTACTCCGCTACTCAGCTACTCAGCGACACAGCTACTCAGCTACACAACTACTCATCTACTCAGCTACTCAGCCACTCAGATACTCATCTAATCAGCTACTCAGATTCTCAGCCACTCAGTATCTCAGCCACTCAGCCACTCAGCTTCTGAGCTACTCATATACTCAGCTACGTAGTTACTCTCCTACTCAGCTACACAGCTACTCAGCTATTAAGCTACTCAGCTAGTCAGCTACACAGCTAGTCAGCTACTCACCTACTCACCTACTCAGCTACTCAGCTACTCAGCTACACAACTACTCAGCTATTCAGCTACTCAGCTACTCAGCTACTCAGCTACTCAGCTACTCAGCTACTCTGCTACTCAGCTACTCAGCTACTCAGCTACTCATCTACTCAGCTACTCATCTACTCAGCTACTCAGCCACTGAGCCACACAGCCACTCAGCTACACAGCTATTCAGCTACTCAGCTAGTCAGGTACTCAGCTACTCATCCACTCAGCCAATCAGATATTTAGCTACTCAGCTACTCAGCTACTCAGGTACTCAGCTACTCATCTACTCACCTACTCTTATACTCAGCTACACAGCTACTCAGATACTCAGCTACTCAGCTACTCAGCCACACAGCTACTCAGCTATTAAGCTACTCAGCTAGTCAGCTACACAGCTAGTCAGCTACTCACCTACTCAGCTACTCAGCTACTCAGCTACACAACTACTCAGCTACTCAGCTACTCAGTTACTCAGTTACTCAGCTACTCAGCAACTCAGCAACTCAGCTACTTAGCTAATCAGCTGCTCCGCTACTCAGCTACTCAGCGACACAGCTACTCAGCTACACAACTACTCATCTACTCAGCTACTCAGGTACTCAGCTACTCTGCTACTCAGCTACTCAGCTACTCAGCTACTCATCTACTCAGCTACTCATCTACTCAGCTACTCATCCACTCAGCCACACAGCCACTCAGCTACACAGCTACTCCGCTACTCAGGTACTCAGGTACTCAGCTACTCATCCACTCAGCCAATCAGATACTCAGCTACTCAGCTACTCAGGTACTCAGCTACTCATCTACTCAGCTACTCAGTATCTCGGCCGCTCAGCTACTCAGCTACTCAGCACCTCTGCACCTCAGCCACTCAGCTACTCAGCGTCTCTGCCAATCAGCCACTCAGCCAATCATCTACACAGCTACTCAGCTACTCAGCTACACAGCTACTCAGCTACTCAGCTACTCAGTTACTCAGTTACTCAGCTGCTCAGCAACTCAGCTACTCAGCTACTCAGCTAACCAGCTACTCCGCTACTCAGCTACTCAGCCACTCAGCTACTCAGCTACTCAGCTACACAACTACTCAGCTACTCAGCTACTCAGCCACTCAGCCACTCAGCCTCTCAGCCACTCAGGAACTCAGCTTCTCAGCTACTCAGATACTCAGATACGCAGCTACTCAGCTACTCAGCTACTCAGCTACTCAGCTACACAGCTACACAGCTACTCAGCTACTAATCTACTCAGCCAATCAGCTACTCAGCTACTCAGCCACTCAGCTACTCAGCCACTCAGCTACTGAGCGACTCAGCTACTCAGCTACACAGCTACTCAGCTACTCAGCTACTCAGCTACACAACTACTCAGCTACTCAGCTACTCAGCTACTCAGCTACTCAGCTACTCAGCAACTCAGCTACTCAGCTACACAGCTACTCAGCTACTCATCTACTCAGCTACTCAGATACTCAGCCACTCAGCATCTCAGCCACTCAGCCACTCAGCTTCTGAGCTACTCAGATACTCAGGTACTCAGCTACTCATCTACTCACCTACTCATATACTCAGCTACACAGCTGCTCAGATACTCAGCTACTCAGCTACTCAGCTACACAGCTACTCAGCTACTAATATACTCAGCCACTCAACCAATCTTCTATTCAGCTACTCAGCCACTCAGCTACTCAGCTACTCAGCTACTCAGCTACTCAGCAACTCAGCTACACAACTACTCAGCTACTCAGCTACTCAGCCACTCAGCCACTCAGCTACTCATCTACACATCCACTCAGCCACTCAGCCACTCAGCTACTCAGCTACTCAGCTACACAACTACTCATCTACTCAGCTACTCAGCCACTCAGCTACTCATCTACTCAGCTACTCAGATACTCAGCCACTCAGCATCTCAGCCACTCAGCCACTCAGCTTCTGAGCTGCTCAGATACTCAGCTACGTAGCTACTCACCTACTCAGCTACACAGCTACTCAGCTATTAAGCTACTCAGCTAGTCAGCTACACAGATAGTCAGCTACTCACCTACTCAGCTACTCAGCTTCTCAGCTACACAACTACTCAGCTATTCAGCTACTCAGCTACTCAGCTACTCTGCTACTCAGCTACTCAGCTACTCAGCTACTCTGCTACTCAGCTACTCAGGTACTCAGCTACTCATCTACTCACCTACTCATATACTCAGCTACACAGCTGCTCAGATACTCAGCTACACAGCTACTCAGCTACTCAGCTACACAGCTACTCAGCTACTCAGCTACTCAGTTACTCAGTTACTCAGCTACTCAGCAACTCAGCTACTCAGCTACTCAGCTAATCAGCTACTCCGCTACTCAGCTACTCAGCGACACAGCTACTCAGCTACACAACTACTCATCTACTCAGCTACTCAGCCACTCAGATACTCATCTAATCAGCTACTCAGATTCTCAGCCACTCAGCATCTCAGCCACTCAGCCACTCAGCTTCTGAGCTACTCAGATACTCAGCTACGTAGCTACTCACCTACTCAGCTACACAGCTACTCAGCTATTAAGCTACTCAGCTAGTCAGCTACACAGCTAGTCAGCTACTCACCTACTCACCTACTCAGCTACTCAGCTACTCAGCTACACAACTACTCGGCTATTCAGCTACTCAGCTACTCAGCTACTCAGCTACTCAGCTACTCAGCTACTCTGCTACTCAGCTACTCAGCTACTCAACTACTCATCTACTCAGCTACTCATCTACTCAGCTACTCAGCCACTGAGCCACACAGCCACTCAGCTACACAGCTATTCAGCTACTCAGCTAGTCAGGTACTCAGCTACTCATCCACTCAGCCAATCAGATATTTAGCTACTCAGCTACTCAGCTACTCAGGTACTCAGCTACTCATCTACTCACCTACTCTTATACTCAGCTACACAGCTACTCAGATACTCAGCTACTCAGCTACTCAGCCACACAGCTACTCAGCTATTAAGCTACTCAGCTAGTCAGCTACACAGCTAGTCAGCTACTCACCTACTCAGCTACTCAGCTACTCAGCTACACAACTACTCAGCTACTCAGCTACTCAGTTACTCAGTTACTCAGCTACTCAGCAACTCAGCTACTCAGCTACTTAGCTAATCAGCTACTCCGCTACTCAGCTACTCAGCGACACAGCTACTCAGCTACACAACTACTCATCTACTCAGCTACTCAGGTACTCAGCTACTCTGCTACTCAGCTACTCAGCTACTCAGCTACTCATCTACTCAGCTACTCATCTACTCAGCTACTCATCCACTCAGCCACACAGCCACTCAGCTACACAGCTACTCAGCTACTCAGGTACTCAGGTACTCAGCTACTCATCCACTCAGCCAATCAGATACTCAGCTACTCAGCTACTCAGGTACTCAGCTACTCATCTACTCAGCTACTCAGAATCTCGGCCGCTCAGCTACTCAGCTCCTCAGCACCTCTGCACCTCAGCCACTCAGCTACTCAGCGTCTCTGCCAATCAGCCACTCAGCCAATCATCTACACAGCTACTCAGATACGCAGCTACTCAGTTACTCAGCTACTCAGCTACTCAGCTACTCAGCTACACAGCTACACAGCTACTCAGCTACTAATCAACTCAGCCAATCATTTACTCAGCTACTCAGCCACTCAGCTACTCAGCCACTCAGCTACTGAGCGACTCAGCTACTCAGCTACACAGCTACTCAGCCACTCAGCTTCTGAGCTACTCAGATACTCAGGTACTCAGCTACTCATCTACGCACCTACTCAGCTACTCAGCTACTCAGCTACTCAGCTACTCTGCTACTCAGCTACTCAGCTACTCAGCTACTCATCTACTCAGCTACTCATCTACTCAGCTACTCAGCCACTGAGCCACACAGCCACTCAGCTACACAGCTATTCAGCTACTCAGCTAGTCAGGTACTCAGCTACTCATCCACTCAGCCAATCAGATACTCAGCTACTCAGCTACTCAGCTACTCAGGTACTCAGCTACTCATCTACTCAGCTACTCAGCCACTCAGATACTCATCTAATCAGCTACTCAGATTCTCAGCCACTCAGCATTTCAGCCACTCAGCCACTCAGCTTCTGAGCTACTCAGATACTCAGCTACGTAGCTACTCACCTACTCAGCTACACAGCTACTCAGCTATTAAGCTACTCAGCTAGTCAGCTACACAGCTACTCAGCTACACAACTACTCAGCTACTAATCTACTCAGCCAATCAGCTACTCAGCTACTCAGCCACTCAGCTACTCAGCCACTCAGCTACTGAGCGACTCAGCTACTCAGCTACACAGCTACTCAGGTACTCAGCTACTCAGCTACACAACTACTCAGCTACTCAGCTACTCAGCTACTCAGCTACTCAGCTACTCAGCTACACAGCTACTCAGCTACTCATCTACTCAGCTACTCAGATGCTCAGCCACTCAGCATCTCAGCCACTCAGCCACTCAGCTTGTGAGCTACTCAGATACTCAGGTACTCAGCTACTCATCTACTCGCCTACTCATATACTCAGCTACACAGCTGCTCAGATACTCAGCTACTCAGCTACTCAGCTACACAGCTACTCAGCTACTAATCTACTCAGCCACTCAACCAATCTTCTACTCAGCTACTCAGCCACTCAGCTACTCAGCTACTCAGCTACTCAGCTACTCAGCTACTCAGCAACTCAGCTACACAACTACTCAGCTACTCAGCTACTCAGCCACTCAGCCACTCAGCTACTCATCTACACATCCACTCAGCCACTCAGCCACTCAGCTACTCAGCTACTCAGCTACACAACTACTCATCTACTCAGCTACTCAGCCACTCAGCTACTCATCTACTCAGCTACTCAGATACTCAGCCACTCAGCATCTCAGCCACTCAGCCACTCAGCTTCTGAGCTGCTCAGATACTCAGCTACGTAGCTACTCACCTACTCAGCTACACAGCTACTCAGCTATTAAGCTACTCAGCTAGTCAGCTACACAGCTAGTCAGCTACTCACCTACTCAGCTACTCAGCTTCTCAGCTACACAACTACTCAGCTATTCAGCTACTCAGCTACTCAGCTACTCTGCTACTCAGCTACTCAGCTACTCAGCTACTCTGCTACTCAGCTACTCAGGTACTCAGCTACTCATCTACTCACCTACTCATATACTCAGCTACACAGGTGCTCAGATACTCAGCTACACAGCTACTCAGCTACTCAGCTACACAGCTACTCAGCTACTCAGCTACTCAGTTACTCAGTTACTCAGCTACTCAGCAACTCACCTACTCAGCTACTCAGCTAATCAGCTACTCCGCTACTCAGCTACTCAGCGACACAGCTACTCAGCTACACAACTACTCATCTTCTCAGCTACTCAGCCACTCAGCTACTCAGCTACTCAGCTACTCAGCTACTCTGCTACTCAGCTACTCAGCTACTCAGCTACTCATCTACTCAGCTACTCATCTACTCAGCTACTCAGCCACTGAGCCACACAGCCACTCAGCTACACAGCTATTCAGCTACTCAGCTAGTCAGGTACTCAGCTACTCATCCACTCAGCCAATCAGATACTCAGCTACTCAGCTACACAGCTACTCAGGTACTCAGCTACTCATCTACTCACCTACTCTTATACTCAGCTACACAGCTACTCAGATACTCAGCTACTCAGCTACTCAGCCACACAGCTACACAGCTACTAATCTACTCAGCCACTCAACCAATCATCTACTCATCTACTCAGCCACTCAGCTACTCAGCTACTCAGCTACTCAGCCACTCAGCTACTCAGCCACTCAGCTACTGAGCGACTCAGCTACTCAGCTACACAGCTACTCAGCTACTCAGCTACTCAGCTACTCTGCTACTCAGCTACTCAGCTACTCAGCTACTCAGCTACTCATCTACTCAGCTACTCATCTACTCAGCTACTCATCCACTCAGCCACACAGCCACTCAGCTACACAGCTACTCAGCTACTCAGGTACTCAGGTACTCAGCCACTCAGCCAATCAGATATTTAGCTACTCAGCTACTCAGCTACTCAGGTACTCAGCTACTCATCTACTCACCTACTCTTATACTCAGCTACACAGCTACTCAGATACTCAGCTACTCAGCTACTCAGCCACACAGCTACTCAGCTATTAAGCTACTCAGCTAGTCAGCTACACAGCTAGTCAGCTACTCACCTACTCAGCTACTCAGCTACTCAGCTACACAGCTACACAGCTACTCAGCTACTAATCTACTCAGCCAATCAGCTACTCAGCTACTCAGCCACTCAGCTACTCAGCCACTCAGCTACTGAGCGACTCAGCTACTCAGCTACACAGCTACTCAGCCACTCAGCTTCTGAGCTACTCAGATACTCAGGTACTCAGCTACTCATCTACTCACCTACTCATATACTCAGCTACACAGCTGCTCAGATACTCAGCTACTCAGCTACTCAGCTACACAGCTACTCAGCTACTAATCTACTCAGCCACTCAACCAATCTTCTACTCAGCTACTCAGCCACTCAGCTGCTCAGCTACTCAGCTACTCAGCTACACAACTACTCAGCTATTCAGCTACTCAGCTACTCAGCTACTCTGCTGCTCAGCTACTCAGCTACTCAGCTACTCTGCTACTCAGCTACTCAGGTACTCAGCTACTCATCTACTCACCTACTCATATACTCAGCTACACAGCTGCTCAGATACTCAGCTACACAGCTACTCAGCTACTCAGCTACACAGCTACTCAGCTACTCAGCTACTCAGTTACTCAGTTACTCAGCTACTCAGCAACTCAGCTACTCAGCTACTCAGCTAATCAGCTACTCCGCTACTCAGCTACTCAGCGACACAGCTACTCAGCTACACAACTACTCATCTACTCAGCTACTCAGCCACTCAGATACTCATCTAATCAGCTACTCAGATTCTCAGCCACTCAGTATCTCAGCCACTCAGCCACTCAGCTTCTGAGCTACTCATATACTCAGCTACGTAGTTACTCTCCTACTCAGCTACACAGCTACTCAGCTATTAAGCTACTCAGCTAGTCAGCTACACAGCTAGTCAGCTACTCACCTACTCACCTACTCAGCTACTCAGCTACTCAGCTACACAACTACTCAGCTATTCAGCTACTCAGCTACTCAGCTACTCAGCTACTCAGCTACTCAGCTACTCTGCTACTCAGCTACTCAGCTACTCAGCTACTCATCTACTCAGCTACTCATCTACTCAGCTACTCAGCCACTGAGCCACACAGCCACTCAGCTACACAGCTATTCAGCTACTCAGCTAGTCAGGTACTCAGCTACTCATCCACTCAGCCAATCAGATATTTAGCTACTCAGCTACTCAGCTACTCAGGTACTCAGCTACTCTGCTACTCAGCTACTCAGCTACTCAGCTACTCATCTACTCAGCTACTCATCTACTCAGCTACTCATCCACTCAGCCACACAGCCACTCAGCTACACAGCTACTCCGCTACTCAGGTACTCAGGTACTCAGCTACTCATCCACTCAGCCAATCAGATACTCAGCTACTCAGCTACTCAGGTACTCAGCTACTCATCTACTCAGCTACTCAGTATCTCGGCCGCTCAGCTACTCAGCTACTCAGCACCTCTGCACCTCAGCCACTCAGCTACTCAGCGTCTCTACCAATCAGCCACTCAGCCAATCATCTACACAGCTACTCAGCTACTCAGCTACACAGCTACTCAGCTACTCAGCTACTCAGTTACTCAGTTACTCAGCTGCTCAGCAACTCAGCTACTCAGCTACTCAGCTAACCAGCTACTCCGCTACTCAGCTACTCAGCCACTCAGCTACTCAGCTACTCAGCTACACAACTACTCAGCTACTCAGCTACTCAGCCACTCAGCCACTCAGCCTCTCAGCCACTCAGGAACTCAGCTTCTCAGCTACTCAGATACTCAGATACGCAGCTACTCAGCTACTCAGCTACTCAGCTACTCAGCTACACAGCTACACAGCTACTCAGCTACTAATCTACTCAGCCAATCAGCTACTCAGCTACTCAGCCACTCAGCTACTCAGCCACTCAGCTACTGAGCGACTCAGCTACTCAGCTACACAGCTACTCAGCTACTCAGCTACTCAGCTACACAACTACTCAGCTACTCAGCTACTCAGCTACTCAGCTACTCAGCTACTCAGCAACTCAGCTACTCAGCTACACAGCTACTCAGCTACTCATCTACTCAGCTACTCAGATACTCAGCCACTCAGCATCTCAGCCACTCAGCCACTCAGCTTCTGAGCTACTCAGATACTCAGGTACTCAGCTACTCATCTACTCACCTACTCATATACTCAGCTACACAGCTGCTCAGATACTCAGCTACTCAGCTACTCAGCTACACAGCTACTCAGCTACTAATATACTCAGCCACTCAACCAATCTTCTATTCAGCTACTCAGCCACTCAGCTACTCAGCTACTCAGCTACTCAGCTACTCAGCAACTCAGCTACACAACTACTCAGCTACTCAGCTACTCAGCCACTCAGCCACTCAGCTACTCATCTACACATCCACTCAGCCACTCAGCCACTCAGCTACTCAGCTACTCAGCTACACAACTACTCATCTACTCAGCTACTCAGCCACTCAGCTACTCATCTACTCAGCTACTCAGATACTCAGCCACTCAGCATCTCAGCCACTCAGCCACTCAGCTTCTGAGCTGCTCAGATACTCAGCTACGTAGCTACTCACCTACTCAGCTACACAGCTACTCAGCTATTAAGCTACTCAGCTAGTCAGCTACACAGCTAGTCAGCTACTCACCTACTCAGCTACTCAGCTTCTCAGCTACACAACTACTCAGCTATTCAGCTACTCAGCTACTCAGCTACTCTGCTACTCAGCTACTCAGCTACTCAGCTACTCTGCTACTCAGCTACTCAGGTACTCAGCTACTCATCTACTCACCTACTCATATACTCAGCTACACAGCTGCTCAGATACTCAGCTACACAGCTACTCAGCTACTCAGCTACACAGCTACTCAGCTACTCAGCTACTCAGTTACTCAGTTACTCAGCTACTCAGCAACTCAGCTACTCAGCTACTCAGCTAATCAGCTACTCCGCTACTCAGCTACTCAGCGACACAGCTACTCAGCTACACAACTACTCATCTACTCAGCTACTCAGCCACTCAGATACTCATCTAATCAGCTACTCAGATTCTCAGCCACTCAGCATCTCAGCCACTCAGCCACTCAGCTTCTGAGCTACTCAGATACTCAGCTACACAACTACTCAGCTACTCAGCTACTCAGCCACTCAGCTACTCAGCGTCTCTACCAATCAGCCACTCAGCCAATCATCTACACAGCTACTCAGCTACTCAGCTACACAGCTACTCAGCTACTCAGCTACTCAGTTACTCAGTTACTCAGCTGCTCAGCAACTCAGCTACTCAGCTACTCAGCTAACCAGCTACTCCGCTACTCAGCTACTCAGCCACTCAGCTACTCAGCTACTCAGCTACACAACTACTCAGCTACTCAGCTACTCAGCCACTCAGCCACTCAGCCTCTCAGCCACTCAGGAACTCAGCTTCTCAGCTACTCAGATACTCAGATACGCAGCTACTCAGCTACTCAGCTACTCAGCTACTCAGCTACACAGCTACACAGCTACTCAGCTACTAATCTACTCAGCCAATCAGCTACTCAGCTACTCAGCCACTCAGCTACTCAGCCACTCAGCTACTGAGCGACTCAGCTACTCAGCTACACAGCTACTCAGCTACTCAGCTACTCAGCTACACAACTACTCAGCTACTCAGCTACTCAGCTACTCAGCTACTCAGCAACTCAGCTACTCAGCTACACAGCTACTCAGCTACTCATCTACTCAGCTACTCAGATACTCAGCCACTCAGCATCTCAGCCACTCAGCCACTCAGCTTCTGAGCTACTCAGATACTCAGGTACTCAGCTACTCATCTACTCACCTACTCATATACTCAGCTACACAGCTGCTCAGATACTCAGCTACTCAGCTACTCAGCTACACAGCTACTCAGCTACTAATATACTCAGCCACTCAACCAATCTTCTATTCAGCTACTCAGCCACTCAGCTACTCAGCTACTCAGCTACTCAGCTACTCAGCAACTCAGCTACACAACTACTCAGCTACTCAGCTACTCAGCCACTCAGCCACTCAGCTACTCATCTACACATCCACTCAGCCACTCAGCCACTCAGCTACTCAGCTACTCAGCTACACAACTACTCATCTACTCAGCTACTCAGCCACTCAGCTACTCATCTACTCAGCTACTCAGATACTCAGCCACTCAGCATCTCAGCCACTCAGCCACTCAGCTTCTGAGCTGCTCAGATACTCAGCTACGTAGCTACTCACCTACTCAGCTACACAGCTACTCAGCTATTAAGCTACTCAGCTAGTCAGCTACACAGCTAGTCAGCTACTCACCTACTCAGCTACTCAGCTTCTCAGCTACACAACTACTCAGCTATTCAGCTACTCAGCTACTCAGCTACTCTGCTACTCAGCTACTCAGCTACTCAGCTACTCTGCTACTCAGCTACTCAGGTACTCAGCTACTCATCTACTCACCTACTCATATACTCAGCTACACAGCTGCTCAGATACTCAGCTACACAGCTACTCAGCTACTCAGCTACACAGCTACTCAGCTACTCAGCTACTCAGTTACTCAGTTACTCAGCTACTCAGCAACTCAGCTACTCAGCTACTCAGCTAATCAGCTACTCCGCTACTCAGCTACTCAGCGACACAGCTACTCAGCTACACAACTACTCATCTACTCAGCTACTCAGCCACTCAGATACTCATCTAATCAGCTACTCAGATTCTCAGCCACTCAGCATCTCAGCCACTCAGCCACTCAGCTTCTGAGCTACTCAGATACTCAGCTACGTAGCTACTCACCTACTCAGCTACACAGCTACTCAGCTATTAAGCTACTCAGCTAGTCAGCTACACAGCTAGTCAGCTACTCACCTACTCACCTACTCAGCTACTCAGCTACTCAGCTACACAACTACTCGGCTATTCAGCTACTCAGCTACTCAGCTACTCAGCTACTCAGCTACTCAGCTACTCTGCTACTCAGCTACTCAGCTACTCAACTACTCATCTACTCAGCTACTCATCTACTCAGCTACTCAGCCACTGAGCCACACAGCCACTCAGCTACACAGCTATTCAGCTACTCAGCTAGTCAGGTACTCAGCTACTCATCCACTCAGCCAATCAGATATTTAGCTACTCAGCTACTCAGCTACTCAGGTACTCAGCTACTCATCTACTCACCTACTCTTATACTCAGCTACACAGCTACTCAGATACTCAGCTACTCAGCTACTCAGCCACACAGCTACTCAGCTATTAAGCTACTCAGCTAGTCAGCTACACAGCTAGTCAGCTACTCACCTACTCAGCTACTCAGCTACTCAGCTACACAACTACTCAGCTACTCAGCTACTCAGTTACTCAGTTACTCAGCTACTCAGCAACTCAGCTACTCAGCTACTTAGCTAATCAGCTACTCCGCTACTCAGCTACTCAGCGACACAGCTACTCAGCTACACAACTACTCATCTACTCAGCTACTCAGGTACTCAGCTACTCTGCTACTCAGCTACTCAGCTACTCAGCTACTCATCTACTCAGCTACTCATCTACTCAGCTACTCATCCACTCAGCCACACAGCCACTCAGCTACACAGCTACTCAGCTACTCAGGTACTCAGGTACTCAGCTACTCATCCACTCAGCCAATCAGATACTCAGCTACTCAGCTACTCAGGTACTCAGCTACTCATCTACTCAGCTACTCAGAATCTCGGCCGCTCAGCTACTCAGCTCCTCAGCACCTCTGCACCTCAGCCACTCAGCTACTCAGCGTCTCTGCCCATCAGCCACTCAGCCAATCATCTACACAGCTACTCAGATACGCAGCTACTCAGTTACTCAGCTACTCAGCTACTCAGCTACTCAGCTACACAGCTACACAGCTACTCAGCTACTAATCAACTCAGCCAATCATTTACTCAGCTACTCAGCCACTCAGCTACTCAGCCACTCAGCTACTGAGCGACTCAGCTACTCAGCTACACAGCTACTCAGCCACTCAGCTTCTGAGCTACTCAGATACTCAGGTACTCAGCTACTCATCTACTCACCTACTCATATACTCAGCTACACAGCTGCTCAGATACTCAGCTACTCAGCTACTCAGCTACACAGCTACTCAGCTACTAATCTACTCAGCCACTCAACCAATCTTCTACTCAGCTACTCAGCCACTCAGCTACTCAGCTAATCAGCTACACAGCTACACAGCTACTCAGCTACTAATCTACTCAGCCAATCGGCTACTCAGCTACTCAGCCACTCAGCTACTCAGCCACTCAGCTACTGAGCGACTCAGGTACTCAGCTACACAGCTACTCAGCTACTCAGCTACTCAGCTACACAACTACTCATCTACTCAGCTACTCAGCTACACAACTACTCAGCTACTCAGCCACTCAGCCACTCAGCTACACATCTACTGAGCTACTCTGCTACTCAGCTACTCAGGTACTCAGCTACTCATCTACTCATCTACTCACCTACTCATATACTCAGCTACACAGCTGCTCAGATACTCAGCTACACAGCTACTCAGCTACTCAGCTACACAGCTACTCAGCTGCTCAGCTACTCAGTTACTCAGTTACTCAGCTGCTCAGCAACTCAGCTACTCAGCTACTCAGCTAACCAGCTACTCCGCTACTCAGCTACTCAGCCACTTAGCTACTCAGCTACTCAGCTACACAACTACTCAGCTACTCAGCTACTCAGCCACTCTGCCACTCAGCCTCTCAGCCACTCAGGAACTCAGCTTCTCAGCTACTCAGATACTCAGATACGCAGCTACTCAGCTACTCAGCTACTCAGCTACTCAGCTACACAGCTACACAGCTACTCAGCTACTAATCTACTCAGCCAATCAGCTACTCAGCTACTCAGCCACTCAGCTACTCAGCCACTCAGCTACTGAGCGACTCAGGTACTCAGCTACACAGCTACTCAGCTACTCAGCTACTCAGCTACACAACTACTCAGCTACTCAGCTACTCAGCTACTCAGCTACTCAGCTACTCAGCAACTCAGCTACTCAGCTACACAGCTACTCAGCTACTCATCTACTCAGCTACTCAGATACTCAGCCACTCAGCATCTCAGCCACTCAGCCACTCAGCTTCTGAGCTACTCAGATACTCAGGTACTCAGCTACTCATCTACTCACCTACTCATATACTCAGCTACACAGCTGCTCCGATACTCAGCTACTCAGCTACTCAGCTACACAGCTACTCAGCTACTAATCTACTCAGCCACTCAAACAACCTTCTACTCAGCTACTCAGCCACTCAGCTACTCAGCTACTCAGCTACTCAGCTACTCAGCTACTCAGCAACTCAGCTACACAACTACTCAGCTACTCAGCTACTCAGCCACTCAGCCACTCAGCTACTCATCTACACATCCACTCAGCCACTCAGCCACTCAGCTACTCAGCTACTCAGCTACACAACTACTCATCTACTCAGCTACTCATCTACTCAGCTACTCAGATACTCAGCCACTCAGCATCTCAGCCACTCAGCCACTCAGCTTCTGAGCTGCTCAGATACTCAGCTACGTAGCTACTCACCTACTCAGCTACACAGCTACTCAGCTACTAATCTACTCAGCCAATCAGCTACTCAGCTACTCAGCCACTCAGCTACTCAACCACTCAGCCTCTCAGCCACTCAGGAACTCAGCTTCTCAGCTACTCAGATACTCAGATACGCAGCTACTCAGCTACTCAGATACGCAGCTACTCAGCTACTCAGCTACTCAGCTACTCAGCTACACAGCTACACAGCTACTCAGCTACTAATCTACTCAGCCAATCAGCTACTCAGCTACTCAGCCACTCAGCCACTCAGCTACTCAGCTACTCAGCTACACAACTACTCATCTACTCAGCTACTCAGCCACTCAGCTACTCATCTACTCAGCTACTCAGATACTCAGCCACTCAGCATCTCAGCCACTCAGCCACTCAGCTTCTGAGCTGCTCAGATACTCAGCTACGTAGCTACTCACCTACTCAGCTACACAGCTACTCAGCTATTAAGCTACTCAGCTAGTCAGCTTCACAGCTAGTCAGCTACTCACCTACTCAGCTACTCAGCTTCTCAGCTACACAACTACTCAGCTATTCAGCTACTCAGCTACTCAGCTACTCTGCTACTCAGCTACTCAGCTACTCAGCTACTCTGCTACTCAGCTACTCAGGTACTCAGCTACTCATCTACTCACCTACTCATATACTCAGCTACACAGCTGCTCAGATAGTCAGCTACACAGCTACTCAGCTACTCAGCTACACAGCTACTCAGCTACTCAGCTACTCAGCTACTCAGTTACTCAGTTACTCAGCTACTCAGCAACTCAGCTACTCAGCTACTCAGCTAATCAGCTACTCCGCTACTCAGCTACTCAGCGACACAGCTACTCAGCTACACAACTACTCATCTACTCAGCTACTCAGCCACTCAGCTACTCATCTAATCAGCTACTCAAATTCTCAGCCACTCAGCATCTCAGCCACTCAGCCACTCAGCTTCTGAGCTACTCAGATACTCAGCTACGTAGCTACTCACCTACTCAGCTACACAGCTACTCAGCTATTAAGCTACTCAGCTAGTCAGCTACACAGGTAGTCAGCTACTCACCTACTCACCTACTCAGCTACTCAGCTACTCAGCTACACAACTACTCAGCTATTCAGCTACTCAGCTACTCAGCTACTCAGCTACTCAGCTACTCAGCTACTCTGCTACTCAGCTACTCAGCTACTCAGCTACTCATCTACTCAGCTACTCATCTACTCAGCTACTCAGCCACTGAGCCACACAGCCACTCAGCTACACAGCTATTCAGCTACTCAGCTAGTCAGGTACTCAGCTACTCATCCACTCAGCCAATCAGATATTTAGCTACTCAGCTACTCAGCTACTCAGGTACTCAGCTACTCATCTACTCACCTACTCTTATACTCAGCTACACAGCTACTCAGATACTCAGCTACTCAGCTACTCAGCCACACAGCTACTCAGCTATTAAGCTACTCAGCTAGTCAGCTACACAGCTAGTCAGCTACTCACCTACTCAGCTACTCAGCTACTCAGCTACACAACTACTCAGCTACTCAGCTACTCAGTTACTCAGTTACTCAGCTACTCAGCAACTCAGCTACTCAGCTACTTAGCTAATCAGCTACTCCGCTACTCAGCTACTCAGCGACACAGCTACTCAGCTACACAACTACTCATCTACTCAGCTACTCAGGTACTCAGCTACTCTGCTACTCAGCTACTCAGCTACTCAGCTACTCATCTACTCAGCTACTCATCTACTCAGCTACTCATCCACTCAGCCACACAGCCACTCAGCTACACAGCTACTCAGCTACTCAGGTACTCAGGTACTCAGCTACTCATCCACTCAGCCAATCAGATACTCAGCTACTCAGCTACTCAGGTACTCAGGTACTCAGCTACTCATCTACTCAGCTACTCAGAATCTCGGCCGCTCAGCTACTCAGCTACTCAGCACCTCTGCACCTCAGCCACTCAGCTACTCAGCGTCTCTGCCAATCAGCCACTCAGCCAATCATCTACACAGCTACTCAGCTACTCAGCTACACAGCTACTCAGCTACTCAGCTACTCAGTTACTCAGTTACTCAGCTGCTCAGCAACTCAGCTACTCAGCTACTCAGCTAACCAGCTACTCCGCTACTCAGCTACTCAGCCACTCAGCTACTCAGCTACTCAGCTACACAACTACTCAGCTACTCAGCTACTCAGCCACTCAGCCACTCAGCCTCTCAGCCACTCAGGAACTCAGCTTCTCAGCTACTCAGATACTCAGATACGCAGCTACTCAGCTACTCAGCTACTCAGCTACTCAGCTACACAGCTACACAGCTACTCAGCTACTAATCTACTCAGCCAATCAGCTACTCAGCTACTCAGCCACTCAGCTACTCAGCCACTCAGCTACTGAGCGACTCAGCTACTCAGCTACACAGCTACTCAGCTACTCAGCTACACAACTACTCAGCTACTCAGCTACTCAGCTACTCAGCTACTCAGCTACTCAGCAACTCAGCTACTCAGCTACACAGCTACTCAGCTACTCATCTACTCAGCTACTCAGATACTCAGCCACTCAGCATCTCAGCCACTCAGCCACTCAGCTTGTGAGCTACTCAGATACTCAGGTACTCAGCTACTCATCTACTCACCTACTCATATACTCAGCTACACAGCTGCTCAGATACTCAGCTACTCAGCTACTCAGCTACACAGCTACTCAGCTACTAATCTACTCAGCCACTCAACCAATCTTCTACTCAGCTACTCAGCCACTCAGCTACTCAGCTACTCAGCTACTCAGCTACTCAGCAACTCAGCTACACAACTACTCAGCTACTCAGCTACTCAGCCACTCAGCCACTCAGCTACTCATCTACACATCCACTCAGCCACTCAGCCACTCAGCTACTCAGCTACTCAGCTACACAACTACTCATCTACTCAGCTACTCAGCCACTCAGCTACTCATCTACTCAGCTACTCAGATACTCAGCCACTCAGCATCTCAGCCACTCAGCCACTCAGCTTCTGAGCTGCTCAGATACTCAGCTACGTAGCTACTCACCTACTCAGCTACACAGCTACTCAGCTATTAAGCTACTCAGCTAGTCAGCTACACAGCTAGTCAGCTACTCACCTACTCAGCTACTCAGCTTCTCAGCTACACAACTACTCAGCTATTCAGCTACTCAGCTACTCAGCTACTCTGCTACTCAGCTACTCAGCTACTCAGCTACTCTGCTACTCAGCTACTCAGGTACTCAGCTACTCATCTACTCACCTACTCATATACTCAGCTACACAGGTGCTCAGATACTCAGCTACACAGCTACTCAGCTACTCAGCTACACAGCTACTCAGCTACTCAGCTACTCAGTTACTCAGTTACTCAGCTACTCAGCAACTCACCTACTCAGCTACTCAGCTAATCAGCTACTCCGCTACTCAGCTACTCAGCGACACAGCTACTCAGCTACACAACTACTCATCTACTCAGCTACTCAGCCACTCAGCTACTCATCTAATCAGCTACTCAGATTCTCAGCCACTCAGCATCTCAGCCACTCAGCATCTCAGCCACTCAGCCACTCAGCTTCTGAGCTACTCAGATACTCAGCTACGTAGCTACTCACCTACTCAGCTACACAGCTACTCAGCTATTAAGCTACTCAGCTAGTCAGCTACACAGCTAGTCAGCTACTCACCTACTCACCTACTCAGCTACTCAGCTACTCAGCTACACAACTACTCAGCTATTCAGCTACTCAGCTACTCAGCTACTCAGCTACTCAGCTACTCAGCTACTCTTCTACTCAGCTACTCAGCTACTCAGCTACTCATCTACTCAGCTACTCATCTACTCAGCTACTCAGCCACTGAGCCACACAGCCACTCAGCTACACAGCTATTCAGCTACTCAGCTAGTCAGGTACTCAGCTACTCATCCACTCAGCCAATCAGATACTCAGCTACTCAGCTACTCAGCTACTCAGGTGCTCAGCTACTCATCTACTCACCTACTCTTATACTCAGCTACACAGCTACTCAGATACGCAGCTACTCAGCTACTCAGCCACACAGCTACACAGCTACTAATCTACTCAGCCACTCAACCAATCATCTACTCATCTACTCAGCCACTCAGCTACTCAGCTACTCAGCTACTTAGCTAATCAGCTACTCCGCTACTCAGCTACTCAGCGACACAGCTACTCAGCTACACAACTACTCATCTACTCAGCTACTCAGGTACTCAGCTACTCTGCTACTCAGCTACTCAGCTACTCAGCTACTCATCTACTCAGCTACTCATCTACTCAGCTACTCATCCACTCAGCCACACAGCCACTCAGCTACACAGCTACTCAGCTACTCAGGTACTCAGGTACTCAGCTACTCATCCACTCAGCCAATCAGATACTCAGCTACTCAGCTACTCAGGTACTCAGGTACTCAGCTACTCATCTACTCAGCTACTCAGAATCTCGGCCGCTCAGCTACTCAGCTACTCAGCACCTCTGCACCTCAGCCACTCAGCTACTCAGCGTCTCTGCCAATCAGCCACTCAGCCAATCATCTACACAGCTACTCAGCTACTCAGCTACACAGCTACTCAGCTACTCAGCTACTCAGTTACTCAGTTACTCAGCTGCTCAGCAACTCAGCTACTCAGCTACTCAGCTAACCAGCTACTCCGCTACTCAGCTACTCAGCCACTCAGCTACTCAGCTACTCAGCTACACAACTACTCAGCTACTCAGCTACTCAGCCACTCAGCCACTCAGCCTCTCAGCCACTCAGGAACTCAGCTTCTCAGCTACTCAGATACTCAGATACGCAGCTACTCAGCTACTCAGCTACTCAGCTACTCAGCTACACAGCTACACAGCTACTCAGCTACTAATCTACTCAGCCAATCAGCTACTCAGCTACTCAGCCACTCAGCTACTCAGCCACTCAGCTACTGAGCGACACAGCTACTCAGCTACACAGCTACTCAGCTACTCAGCTACTCAGCTACACAACTACTCAGCTACTCAGCTACTCAGCTACTCTGCTACTCAGCTACTCAGGTACTCAGCTACTCATCTACTCACCTACTCATATACTCAGCTACACAGCTGCTCAGATACTCAGCTACACAGCCACTCAGCTACTCAGCTACTCAGCTACTCAGCTACTCAGCAACTCAGCTACACAACTACTCAGCTACTCAGCTACTCAGCCACTCAGCCACTCAGCTACTCATCTACACATCCACTCAGCCACTCAGCCACTCAGCTACTCAGCTACTCAGCTACACAACTACTCATCTACTCAGCTACTCAGCCACTCAGCTACTCATCTACTCAGCTACTCAGCTACTCTGCTACTCAGCTACTCAGGTACTCAGCTACTCATCTACTCACCTACTCATATACTCAGCTACACAGCTGCTCAGATACTCAGCTACACAGCTACTCAGCTACTCAGCTACACAGCTACTCAGCTACTCAGCTACTCAGCTACTCAGTTACTCAGTTACTCAGCAACTCAGCTACTCAGCTACTCAGCTAATCAGCTACTCCGCTACTCAGCTACTCAGCGACACAGCTACTCAGCTACACAACTACTCATCTACTCAGCTACTCAGCCACTCAGCTACTCATCTAATCAGCTACTCAAATTCTCAGCCACTCAGCATCTCAGCCACTCAGCCACTCAGCTTCTGAGCTACTCAGATACTCAGCTACGTAGCTACTCACCTACTCAGCTACACAGCTACTCAGCTATTAAGCTACTCAGCTAGTCAGCTACACAGGTAGTCAGCTACTCACCTACTCACCTACTCAGCTACTCAGCTACTCAGCTACACAACTACTCAGCTATTCAGCTACTCAGCTACTCAGCTACTCAGCTACTCAGCTACTCAGCTACTCTGCTACTCAGCTACTCAGCTACTCAGCTACTCATCTACTCAGCTACTCATCTACTCAGCTACTCAGCCACTGAGCCACACAGCCACTCAGCTACACAGCTATTCAGCTACTCAGCTAGTCAGGTACTCAGCTACTCATCCACTCAGCCAATCAGATATTTAGCTACTCAGCTACTCAGCTACTCAGGTACTCAGCTACTCATCTACTCACCTACTCTTATACTCAGCTACACAGCTACTCAGATACTCAGCTACTCAGCTACTCAGCCACACAGCTACTCAGCTATTAAGCTACTCAGCTAGTCAGCTACACAGCTAGTCAGCTACTCACCTACTCAGCTACTCAGCTACTCAGCTACACAACTACTCAGCTACTCAGCTACTCAGTTACTCAGTTACTCAGCTACTCAGCAACTCAGCTACTCAGCTACTTAGCTAATCAGCTACTCCGCTACTCAGCTACTCAGCGACACAGCTACTCAGCTACACAACTACTCATCTACTCAGCTACTCAGGTACTCAGCTACTCTGCTACTCAGCTACTCAGCTACTCAGCTACTCATCTACTCAGCTACTCATCTACTCAGCTACTCATCCACTCAGCCACACAGCCACTCAGCTACACAGCTACTCAGCTACTCAGGTACTCAGGTACTCAGCTACTCATCCACTCAGCCAATCAGATACTCAGCTACTCAGCTACTCAGGTACTCAGGTACTCAGCTACTCATCTACTCAGCTACTCAGAATCTCGGCCGCTCAGCTACTCAGCTACTCAGCACCTCTGCACCTCAGCCACTCAGCTACTCAGCGTCTCTGCCAATCAGCCACTCAGCCAATCATCTACACAGCTACTCAGCTACTCAGCTACACAGCTACTCAGCTACTCAGCTACTCAGTTACTCAGTTACTCAGCTGCTCAGCAACTCAGCTACTCAGCTACTCAGCTAACCAGCTACTCCGCTACTCAGCTACTCAGCCACTCAGCTACTCAGCTACTCAGCTACACAACTACTCAGCTACTCAGCTACTCAGCCACTCAGCCACTCAGCCTCTCAGCCACTCAGGAACTCAGCTTCTCAGCTACTCAGATACTCAGATACGCAGCTACTCAGCTACTCAGCTACTCAGCTACTCAGCTACACAGCTACACAGCTACTCAGCTACTAATCTACTCAGCCAATCAGCTACTCAGCTACTCAGCCACTCAGCTACTCAGCCACTCAGCTACTGAGCGACTCAGCTACTCAGCTACACAGCTACTCAGCTACTCAGCTACTCAGCTACACAACTACTCAGCTACTCAGCTACTCAGCTACTCAGCTACTCAGCTACTCAGCAACTCAGCTACTCAGCTACACAGCTACTCAGCTACTCATCTACTCAGCTACTCAGATACTCAGCCACTCAGCATCTCAGCCACTCAGCCACTCAGCTTGTGAGCTACTCAGATACTCAGGTACTCAGCTACTCATCTACTCACCTACTCATATACTCAGCTACACAGCTGCTCAGATACTCAGCTACTCAGCTACTCAGCTACACAGCTACTCAGCTACTAATCTACTCAGCCACTCAACCAATCTTCTACTCAGCTACTCAGCCACTCAGCTACTCAGCTACTCAGCTACTCAGCTACTCAGCAACTCAGCTACACAACTACTCAGCTACTCAGCTACTCAGCCACTCAGCCACTCAGCTACTCATCTACACATCCACTCAGCCACTCAGCCACTCAGCTACTCAGCTACTCAGCTACACAACTACTCATCTACTCAGCTACTCAGCCACTCAGCTACTCATCTACTCAGCTACTCAGATACTCAGCCACTCAGCATCTCAGCCACTCAGCCACTCAGCTTCTGAGCTGCTCAGATACTCAGCTACGTAGCTACTCACCTACTCAGCTACACAGCTACTCAGCTATTAAGCTACTCAGCTAGTCAGCTACACAGCTAGTCAGCTACTCACCTACTCAGCTACTCAGCTTCTCAGCTACACAACTACTCAGCTATTCAGCTACTCAGCTACTCAGCTACTCTGCTACTCAGCTACTCAGCAACTCAGCTACTCAGCTACTCAGCTAATCAGCTACTCCGCTACTCAGCTACTCAGCGACACAGCTACTCAGCTACACAACTACTCATCTACTCAGCTACTCAGCCACTCAGCTACTCATCTAATCAGCTACTCAAATTCTCAGCCACTCAGCATCTCAGCCACTCAGCCACTCAGCTTCTGAGCTACTCAGATACTCAGCTACGTAGCTACTCACCTACTCAGCTACACAGCTACTCAGCTATTAAGCTACTCAGCTAGTCAGCTACACAGGTAGTCAGCTACTCACCTACTCACCTACTCAGCTACTCAGCTACTCAGCTACACAACTACTCAGCTATTCAGCTACTCAGCTACTCAGCTACTCAGCTACTCAGCTACTCAGCTACTCTGCTACTCAGCTACTCAGCTACTCAGCTACTCATCTACTCAGCTACTCATCTACTCAGCTACTCAGCCACTGAGCCACACAGCCACTCAGCTACACAGCTATTCAGCTACTCAGCTAGTCAGGTACTCAGCTACTCATCCACTCAGCCAATCAGATATTTAGCTACTCAGCTACTCAGCTACTCAGGTACTCAGCTACTCATCTACTCACCTACTCTTATACTCAGCTACACAGCTACTCAGATACTCAGCTACTCAGCTACTCAGCCACACAGCTACTCAGCTATTAAGCTACTCAGCTAGTCAGCTACACAGCTAGTCAGCTACTCACCTACTCAGCTACTCAGCTACTCAGCTACACAACTACTCAGCTACTCAGCTACTCAGTTACTCAGTTACTCAGCTACTCAGCAACTCAGCTACTCAGCTACTTAGCTAATCAGCTACTCCGCTACTCAGCTACTCAGCGACACAGCTACTCAGCTACACAACTACTCATCTACTCAGCTACTCAGGTACTCAGCTACTCTGCTACTCAGCTACTCAGCTACTCAGCTACTCATCTACTCAGCTACTCATCTACTCAGCTACTCATCCACTCAGCCACACAGCCACTCAGCTACACAGCTACTCAGCTACTCAGGTACTCAGGTACTCAGCTACTCATCCACTCAGCCAATCAGATACTCAGCTACTCAGCTACTCAGGTACTCAGGTACTCAGCTACTCATCTACTCAGCTACTCAGAATCTCGGCCGCTCAGCTACTCAGCTACTCAGCACCTCTGCACCTCAGCCACTCAGCTACTCAGCGTCTCTGCCAATCAGCCACTCAGCCAATCATCTACACAGCTACTCAGCTACTCAGCTACACAGCTACTCAGCTACTCAGCTACTCAGTTACTCAGTTACTCAGCTGCTCAGCAACTCAGCTACTCAGCTACTCAGCTAACCAGCTACTCCGCTACTCAGCTACTCAGCCACTCAGCTACTCAGCTACTCAGCTACACAACTACTCAGCTACTCAGCTACTCAGCCACTCAGCCACTCAGCCTCTCAGCCACTCAGGAACTCAGCTTCTCAGCTACTCAGATACTCAGATACGCAGCTACTCAGCTACTCAGCTACTCAGCTACTCAGCTACACAGCTACACAGCTACTCAGCTACTAATCTACTCAGCCAATCAGCTACTCAGCTACTCAGCCACTCAGCTACTCAGCCACTCAGCTACTGAGCGACTCAGCTACTCAGCTACACAGCTACTCAGCTACTCAGCTACACAACTACTCAGCTACTCAGCTACTCAGCTACTCAGCTACTCAGCTACTCAGCAACTCAGCTACTCAGCTACACAGCTACTCAGCTACTCATCTACTCAGCTACTCAGATACTCAGCCACTCAGCATCTCAGCCACTCAGCCACTCAGCTTGTGAGCTACTCAGATACTCAGGTACTCAGCTACTCATCTACTCACCTACTCATATACTCAGCTACACAGCTGCTCAGATACTCAGCTACTCAGCTACTCAGCTACACAGCTACTCAGCTACTAATCTACTCAGCCACTCAACCAATCTTCTACTCAGCTACTCAGCCACTCAGCTACTCAGCTACTCAGCTACTCAGCTACTCAGCAACTCAGCTACACAACTACTCAGCTACTCAGCTACTCAGCCACTCAGCCACTCAGCTACTCATCTACACATCCACTCAGCCACTCAGCCACTCAGCTACTCAGCTACTCAGCTACACAACTACTCATCTACTCAGCTACTCAGCCACTCAGCTACTCATCTACTCAGCTACTCAGATACTCAGCCACTCAGCATCTCAGCCACTCAGCCACTCAGCTTCTGAGCTGCTCAGATACTCAGCTACGTAGCTACTCACCTACTCAGCTACACAGCTACTCAGCTATTAAGCTACTCAGCTAGTCAGCTACACAGCTAGTCAGCTACTCACCTACTCAGCTACTCAGCTTCTCAGCTACACAACTACTCAGCTATTCAGCTACTCAGCTACTCAGCTACTCTGCTACTCAGCTACTCAGCTACTCAGCTACTCTGCTACTCAGCTACTCAGGTACTCAGCTACTCATCTACTCACCTACTCATATACTCAGCTACACAGGTGCTCAGATACTCAGCTACACAGCTACTCAGCTACTCAGCTACACAGCTACTCAGCTACTCAGCTACTCAGTTACTCAGTTACTCAGCTACTCAGCAACTCACCTACTCAGCTACTCAGCTAATCAGCTACTCCGCTACTCAGCTACTCAGCGACACAGCTACTCAGCTACACAACTACTCATCTACTCAGCTACTCAGCCACTCAGCTACTCATCTAATCAGCTACTCAGATTCTCAGCCACTCAGCATCTCAGCCACTCAGCATCTCAGCCACTCAGCCACTCAGCTTCTGAGCTACTCAGATACTCAGCTACGTAGCTACTCACCTACTCAGCTACACAGCTACTCAGCTATTAAGCTACTCAGCTAGTCAGCTACACAGCTAGTCAGCTACTCACCTACTCACCTACTCAGCTACTCAGCTACTCAGCTACACAACTACTCAGCTATTCAGCTACTCAGCTACTCAGCTACTCAGCTACTCAGCTACTCAGCTACTCTTCTACTCAGCTACTCAGCTACTCAGCTACTCATCTACTCAGCTACTCATCTACTCAGCTACTCAGCCACTGAGCCACACAGCCACTCAGCTACACAGCTATTCAGCTACTCAGCTAGTCAGGTACTCAGCTACTCATCCACTCAGCCAATCAGATACTCAGCTACTCAGCTACTCAGCTACTCAGGTGCTCAGCTACTCATCTACTCACCTACTCTTATACTCAGCTACACAGCTACTCAGATACGCAGCTACTCAGCTACTCAGCCACACAGCTACACAGCTACTAATCTACTCAGCCACTCAACCAATCATCTACTCATCTACTCAGCCACTCAGCTACTCAGCTACTCAGCTACTTAGCTAATCAGCTACTCCGCTACTCAGCTACTCAGCGACACAGCTACTCAGCTACACAACTACTCATCTACTCAGCTACTCAGGTACTCAGCTACTCTGCTACTCAGCTACTCAGCTACTCAGCTACTCATCTACTCAGCTACTCATCTACTCAGCTACTCATCCACTCAGCCACACAGCCACTCAGCTACACAGCTACTCAGCTACTCAGGTACTCAGGTACTCAGCTACTCATCCACTCAGCCAATCAGATACTCAGCTACTCAGCTACTCAGGTACTCAGGTACTCAGCTACTCATCTACTCAGCTACTCAGAATCTCGGCCGCTCAGCTACTCAGCTACTCAGCACCTCTGCACCTCAGCCACTCAGCTACTCAGCGTCTCTGCCAATCAGCCACTCAGCCAATCATCTACACAGCTACTCAGCTACTCAGCTACACAGCTACTCAGCTACTCAGCTACTCAGTTACTCAGTTACTCAGCTGCTCAGCAACTCAGCTACTCAGCTACTCAGCTAACCAGCTACTCCGCTACTCAGCTACTCAGCCACTCAGCTACTCAGCTACTCAGCTACACAACTACTCAGCTACTCAGCTACTCAGCCACTCAGCCACTCAGCCTCTCAGCCACTCAGGAACTCAGCTTCTCAGCTACTCAGATACTCAGATACGCAGCTACTCAGCTACTCAGCTACTCAGCTACTCAGCTACACAGCTACACAGCTACTCAGCTACTAATCTACTCAGCCAATCAGCTACTCAGCTACTCAGCCACTCAGCTACTCAGCCACTCAGCTACTGAGCGACACAGCTACTCAGCTACACAGCTACTCAGCTACTCAGCTACTCAGCTACACAACTACTCAGCTACTCAGCTACTCAGCTACTCTGCTACTCAGCTACTCAGGTACTCAGCTACTCATCTACTCACCTACTCATATACTCAGCTACACAGCTGCTCAGATACTCAGCTACACAGCCACTCAGCTACTCAGCTACTCAGCTACTCAGCTACTCAGCAACTCAGCTACACAACTACTCAGCTACTCAGCTACTCAGCCACTCAGCCACTCAGCTACTCATCTACACATCCACTCAGCCACTCAGCCACTCAGCTACTCAGCTACTCAGCTACACAACTACTCATCTACTCAGCTACTCAGCCACTCAGCTACTCATCTACTCAGCTACTCAGCTACTCTGCTACTCAGCTACTCAGGTACTCAGCTACTCATCTACTCACCTACTCATATACTCAGCTACACAGCTGCTCAGATACTCAGCTACACAGCTACTCAGCTACTCAGCTACACAGCTACTCAACTACTCAGCTACTCAGCTACTCAGTTACTCAGTTACTCAGCTACTCAGCAACTCAGCTACTCAGCTACTCAGCTAATCAGCTACTCCGCTACTCAGCTACTCAGCGACACAGCTACTCAGCTACACAACTACTCATCTACTCAGCTACTCAGCCACTCAGCTACTCATCTAATCAGCTACTCAAATTCTCAGCCACTCAGCATCTCAGCCACTCAGCCACTCAGCTTCTGAGCTACTCAGATACTCAGCTACGTAGCTACTCACCTACTCAGCTACACAGCTACTCAGCTATTAAGCTACTCAGCTAGTCAGCTACACAGGTAGTCAGCTACTCACCTACTCACCTACTCAGCTACTCAGCTACTCAGCTACACAACTACTCAGCTATTCAGCTACTCAGCTACTCAGCTACTCAGCTACTCAGCTACTCAGCTACTCTGCTACTCAGCTACTCAGCTACTCAGCTACTCATCTACTCAGCTACTCATCTACTCAGCTACTCAGCCACTGAGCCACACAGCCACTCAGCTACACAGCTATTCAGCTACTCAGCTAGTCAGGTACTCAGCTACTCATCCACTCAGCCAATCAGATATTTAGCTACTCAGCTACTCAGCTACTCAGGTACTCAGCTACTCATCTACTCACCTACTCTTATACTCAGCTACACAGCTACTCAGATACTCAGCTACTCAGCTACTCAGCCACACAGCTACTCAGCTATTAAGCTACTCAGCTAGTCAGCTACACAGCTAGTCAGCTACTCACCTACTCAGCTACTCAGCTACTCAGCTACACAACTACTCAGCTACTCAGCTACTCAGTTACTCAGTTACTCAGCTACTCAGCAACTCAGCTACTCAGCTACTTAGCTAATCAGCTACTCCGCTACTCAGCTACTCAGCGACACAGCTACTCAGCTACACAACTACTCATCTACTCAGCTACTCAGGTACTCAGCTACTCTGCTACTCAGCTACTCAGCTACTCAGCTACTCATCTACTCAGCTACTCATCTACTCAGCTACTCATCCACTCAGCCACACAGCCACTCAGCTACACAGCTACTCAGCTACTCAGGTACTCAGGTACTCAGCTACTCATCCACTCAGCCAATCAGATACTCAGCTACTCAGCTACTCAGGTACTCAGGTACTCAGCTACTCATCTACTCAGCTACTCAGAATCTCGGCCGCTCAGCTACTCAGCTACTCAGCACCTCTGCACCTCAGCCACTCAGCTACTCAGCGTCTCTGCCAATCAGCCACTCAGCCAATCATCTACACAGCTACTCAGCTACTCAGCTACACAGCTACTCAGCTACTCAGCTACTCAGTTACTCAGTTACTCAGCTGCTCAGCAACTCAGCTACTCAGCTACTCAGCTAACCAGCTACTCCGCTACTCAGCTACTCAGCCACTCAGCTACTCAGCTACTCAGCTACACAACTACTCAGCTACTCAGCTACTCAGCCACTCAGCCACTCAGCCTCTCAGCCACTCAGGAACTCAGCTTCTCAGCTACTCAGATACTCAGATACGCAGCTACTCAGCTACTCAGCTACTCAGCTACTCAGCTACACAGCTACACAGCTACTCAGCTACTAATCTACTCAGCCAATCAGCTACTCAGCTACTCAGCCACTCAGCTACTCAGCCACTCAGCTACTGAGCGACTCAGCTACTCAGCTACACAGCTACTCAGCTACTCAGCTACTCAGCTACACAACTACTCAGCTACTCAGCTACTCAGCTACTCAGCTACTCAGCTACTCAGCAACTCAGCTACTCAGCTACACAGCTACTCAGCTACTCATCTACTCAGCTACTCAGATACTCAGCCACTCAGCATCTCAGCCACTCAGCCACTCAGCTTGTGAGCTACTCAGATACTCAGGTACTCAGCTACTCATCTACTCACCTACTCATATACTCAGCTACACAGCTGCTCAGATACTCAGCTACTCAGCTACTCAGCTACACAGCTACTCAGCTACTAATCTACTCAGCCACTCAACCAATCTTCTACTCAGCTACTCAGCCACTCAGCTACTCAGCTACTCAGCTACTCAGCTACTCAGCAACTCAGCTACACAACTACTCAGCTACTCAGCTACTCAGCCACTCAGCCACTCAGCTACTCATCTACACATCCACTCAGCCACTCAGCCACTCAGCTACTCAGCTACTCAGCTACACAACTACTCATCTACTCAGCTACTCAGCCACTCAGCTACTCATCTACTCAGCTACTCAGATACTCAGCCACTCAGCATCTCAGCCACTCAGCCACTCAGCTTCTGAGCTGCTCAGATACTCAGCTACGTAGCTACTCACCTACTCAGCTACACAGCTACTCAGCTATTAAGCTACTCAGCTAGTCAGCTACACAGCTAGTCAGCTACTCACCTACTCAGCTACTCAGCTTCTCAGCTACACAACTACTCAGCTATTCAGCTACTCAGCTACTCAGCTACTCTGCTACTCAGCTACTCAGCTACTCAGCTACTCTGCTACTCAGCTACTCAGGTACTCAGCTACTCATCTACTCACCTACTCATATACTCAGCTACACAGGTGCTCAGATACTCAGCTACACAGCTACTCAGCTACTCAGCTACACAGCTACTCAGCTACTCAGCTACTCAGTTACTCAGTTACTCAGCTACTCAGCAACTCACCTACTCAGCTACTCAGCTAATCAGCTACTCCGCTACTCAGCTACTCAGCGACACAGCTACTCAGCTACACAACTACTCATCTACTCAGCTACTCAGCCACTCAGCTACTCATCTAATCAGCTACTCAGATTCTCAGCCACTCAGCATCTCAGCCACTCAGCATCTCAGCCACTCAGCCACTCAGCTTCTGAGCTACTCAGATACTCAGCTACGTAGCTACTCACCTACTCAGCTACACAGCTACTCAGCTATTAAGCTACTCAGCTAGTCAGCTACACAGCTAGTCAGCTACTCACCTACTCACCTACTCAGCTACTCAGCTACTCAGCTACACAACTACTCAGCTATTCAGCTACTCAGCTACTCAGCTACTCAGCTACTCAGCTACTCAGCTACTCTTCTACTCAGCTACTCAGCTACTCAGCTACTCATCTACTCAGCTACTCATCTACTCAGCTACTCAGCCACTGAGCCACACAGCCACTCAGCTACACAGCTATTCAGCTACTCAGCTAGTCAGGTACTCAGCTACTCATCCACTCAGCCAATCAGATACTCAGCTACTCAGCTACTCAGCTACTCAGGTGCTCAGCTACTCATCTACTCACCTACTCTTTTACTCAGCTACACAGCTACTCAGATACGCAGCTACTCAGCTACTCAGCCACACAGCTACACAGCTACTAATCTACTCAGCCACTCAACCAATCATCTACTCATCTACTCAGCCACTCAGCTACTCAGCTACTCAGCTACTCAGCCACTCAGCTACTCAGCCACACAGCTACTGAGCGACTCAGCTACTCAGCTACACAGCTACTCAGCTACTCAGCTACTCAGCTACTCTGCTACTCAGCTACTCAGCTACTCAGCTACTCAGCTACTCATCTACTCAGCTACTCATCTACTCAGCTACTCATCCACTCAGCCACACAGCCACTCAGCTACACAGCTACTCAGCTACTCAGGTACTCAGGTACTCAGCTACTCATCCACTCAGCCAATCAGATACTCAGCTACTCAGCTACTCATCTACTCAGCTACTCAGCTACACAACTACTCAGCTACTCAGCCACTCAGCAACTCAGCTACTTAGCTAGTCAGCTACTCAGCTAGTCAGCTACTCATCTAGTCAGCTACACAGCAACTCAGCTACACAACTACTCAGCTACTCAGATACTCAGCTACTCAGCTACTCAGCTACTAATCTACTCAGCCAATCAGCTACTCAGCTACTCAGCCACTCAGCTACTCAGCCACTCAGCTACTGAGCGACTCAGCTACTCAGCTACACAGCTACTCAGCCACTCAGCTTCTGAGCTACTCAGATACTCAGGTACTCAGCTACTCATCTACTCACCTACTCATATACTCAGCTACACAGCTGCTCAGATACTCAGCTACTCAGCTACTCAGCTACACAGCTACTCAGCTACTAATCTACTCAGCCACTCAACCAATCTTCTACTCAGCTACTCAGCCACTCAGCTACTCAGCTACTCAGCTACTCAGCTACACAACTACTCAGCTATTCAGCTACTCAGCTACTCAGCTACTCTGCTGCTCAGCTACTCAGCTACTCAGCTACTCTGCTACTCAGCTACTCAGGTACTCAGCTACTCATCTACTCACCTACTCATATACTCAGCTACACAGCTGCTCAGATACTCAGCTACACAGCTACTCAGCTACTCAGCTACACAGCTACTCAGCTACTCAGCTACTCAGTTACTCAGTTACTCCGCTACTCAGCAACTCAGCTACTCAGCTACTCAGCTAATCAGCTACTCCGCTACTCAGCTACTCAGCTACTCAGCGACACAGCTACTCAGCTACACAACTACTCATCTACTCAGCTACTCAGCCACTCAGCTACTCATCTAATCAGCTACTCAGATTCTCAGCCACTCAGCATCTCAGCCACTCAGCTACTCAGCTTCTGAGCTACTCAGATACTCAGCTACGTAGTAGCTACTCACCTACTCAGTTACACAGCTACTCAGCTATTAAGCTACTCAGCTAGTCAGCTACACAGCTAGTCAGCTACTCACCTACTCACCTACTCAGCTACTCAGCTACTCAGCTACACAACTACTCAGCTATTCAGCTACTCAGCTACTCAGCTACTCAGCTACTCAGGTACTCAGCTACTCTGCTACTCAGCTACTCAGCTACTCAGCTACTCATCTACTCAGCTACTCCTCTACTCAGCTACTCAGCCACTGAGCCACACAGCCACTCAGCAACACAGCTATTCAGCTACTCAGCTAGTCAGGTACTCAGCTACTCATCCACTCAGCCAATCAGATATTTAGCTACTCAGCTACTCAGCTACTCAGGTACTCAGCTACTCATCTACTCACCTACTCTTATACTCAGCTACACAGCTACTCAGATACTCAGCTACTCAGCTACTCAGCCACACAGCTACTCAGTTATTAAGCTACTCAGCTAGTCAGCTACACAGCTAGTCAGCTACTCACCTACTCAGCTACTCAGCTACTCAGCTACACAGCTACACAGCTACTCAGCTACTAATCTACTCAGCCAATCAGCTACTCAGCTACTCAGCCACTCAGCTACTCAGCCACTCAGATACTGAGCGACTCAGCTACTCAGCTACACAGCTACTCAGCCACTCAGCTTCTGAGCTACTCAGATACTCAGGTACTCAGCTACTCATCTACTCACCTACTCATATACTCAGCTACACAGCTGCTCAGATACTCAGCTACTCAGCTACTCAGCTACACAGCTACTCAGCTACTAATCTACTCAGCCACTCAACCAATGTTCTACTCAGCTACTCAGCCACTCAGCTACTCAGCTACTCAGCTACTCAGCTACTCAGCAACTCAGCTACACAACTACTCAGCTACTCAGCTACTCAGCCACTCAGCCACTCAGCTACTCATCTACACATCCACTCAGCCACTCAGCCACTCAGCTACTCAGCTACTCAGCTACACAACTACACATCTACTCAGCTACTCAGCCACTCAGCTACTCATCTACTCAGCTACTCAGATACTCAGCCACTCAGCATCTCAGCCACTCAGCCACTCAGCTTCTGAGCTGCTCAGATACTCAGCTACGTAGCTACTCACCTACTCAGCTACACAGCTACTCAGCTATTAAGCTACTCAGCTAGTCAGCTACACAGCTAGTCAGCTACTCACCTACTCAGCTACTCAGCTTCTCAGCTACACAACTACTCAGCTATTCAGCTACTCAGCTAATCTGCTACTCAGCTACTCAGCTACTCAGCTACTCTGCTACTCAGCTACTCAGGGACTCAGCTACTCATCTACTCACCTACTCATATACTCAGCTACACAGCTGCTCAGATACTCATCTACTCAGCTACTCAGATACTCAGCCACTCAGCATTTCAGCCACTCAGCCACTCAGCTTGTGAGCTACTCAGATACTCAGGTACTCAGCTACTCATCTACTCACCTACTCATATACTCAGCTACACAGCTGCTCAGATACTCAGCTACTCAGCTACTCAGCTACACAGCTACTCAGCTACTAATCTACTCAGCCACTCAACCAATCTTCTACTCAGCTACTCAGCCACTCAGCTACTCAGCTACTCAGCTACTCAGCTACTCAGCAACTCAGCTACACAACTACTCAGCTACTCAGCTACTCAGCCACTCAGCCACTCAGCTACTCATCTACACATCCACTCAGCCACTCAGCCACTCAGCTACTCAGCTACTCAGCTACACAACTACTCATCTACTCAGCTACTCAGCCACTCAGCTACTCATCTACTCAGCTACTCAGATACTCAGCCACTCAGCATCTCAGCCACTCAGCCACTCAGCTTCTGAGCTGCTCAGATACTCAGCTACGTAGCTACTCACCTACCTAGCTACACAGCTACTCAGCTATTAAGCTACTCAGCTAGTCAGCTACACAGCTAGTCAGCTACTCACCTACTCAGCTACTCAGCTTCTCAGCTACACAACTACTCAGCTATTCAGCTACTCAGCTACTCAGCTACTCAGCAACTCAGCTACTCAGCTACACAGCTACTCAGCTACTCATCTACTCAGCTACTCAGATACTCAGCCACTCAGCATCTCAGCCACTCAGCCACTCAGCTTCTGAGCTACTCAGATACTCAGGTACTCAGCTACTCATCTACTCACCTACTCATATACTCAGCTACACAGCTGCTCAGATACTCAGCTACTCAGCTACTCAGCTACACAGCTACTCCGCTACTAATCTACTCAGCCACTCAACCAATCTTCTACTCAGCTACTCAGCCACTCAGCTACTCAGCTACTCAGCTACTCAGCTACTCAGCAACTCAGCTACACAACTACTCAGCTACTCAGCTACTCAGCCACTCAGCCACTCAGCTACTCATCTACACATCCACTCAGCCACTCAGCCACTCAGCTACTCAGCTACTCAGCTACACAACTACTCATCTACTCAGCTACTCAGCCACTCAGCAACACATCTACTCAGCTACTCAGATACTCAGCCACTCAGCATCTCAGCCACTCAGCCACTCAGCTTCTGAGCTGCTCAGATACTCAGCTACGTAGCTACTCACCTACTCAGCTACACAGCTACTCAGCTATTAAGCTACTCAGCTAGTCAGCTACACAGCTAGTCAGCTACTCACCTACTCAGCTACTCAGCTTCTCAGCTACACAACTACTCAGCTATTCAGCTACTCAGCTACTCAGCTACTCTGCTACTCAGCTACTCAGCTACTCAGCTACTCTGCTACTCAGCTACTCAGGTACTCAGCTACTCATCTACTCACCTACTCATATACTCAGCTACACAGCTGCTCAGATACTCATCTACTCAGCTACTCAGATACTCAGCCACTCAGCATTTCAGCCACTCAGCCACTCAGCTTGTGAGCTACTCAGATACTCAGGTACTCAGCTACTCATCTACTCACCTACTCATATACTCAGCTACATAGCTGCTCAGATACTCAGCTACTCAGCTACTCAGCTACACAGCTACTCAGCTACTCATCTACTCAGCTACTCATCTACTCAGCTACTCAGCCACTGAGCCACACAGCCACTCAGCTACACAGCTATTCAGCTACTCAGCTAGTCAGATACTCAGCTACTCCGCTACTCAGCTACTCAGCGACACAGCTACTCAGCTACACAACTACTCATCTACTCAGCTACTCAGCCACTCAGCTACTCATCTAATCAGATACTCAGATTCTCAGCCACTCAGCATCTCAGCCACTCAGCCACTCAGCTTCTGAGCTACTCAGCTACTCAGCTACTCAGCTACTCAGCTACACAGCTACACAGCTACTCAGCTACTAATCTACTCAGCCAATCAGCTACTCAGCTACTCAGCCACTCAGCTACTCAGCCACTCAGCTACTGAGCGACTCAGCTACTCAGCTACACAGCTACTCAGCTACTCAGCTACTCAGCTACACAACTACTCAGCTACTCAGCTACTCAGCTACTCAGCTACTCAGCTACTCAGCAACTCAGCTACTCAGCTACACAGCTACTCAGCTACTCATCTACTCAGCTACTCAGATACTCAGCCACTCAGCATCTCAGCCACTCAGCCACTCAGCTTCTGAGCTACTCAGATACTCAGGTACTCAGCTACTCATCTACTCACCTACTCATATACTCAGCTACACAGCTGCTCAGATACTCAGCTACTCAGCTACTCAGCTACACAGCTACTCAGCTACTAATATACTCAGCCACTCAACCAATCTTCTATTCAGCTACTCAGCCACTCAGCTACTCAGCTACTCAGCTACTCAGCTACTCTGCTACTCAGCTACTCAGGTACTCAGCTACTCATCTACTCACCTACTCATATACTCAGCTACACAGCTGCTCAGATACTCAGCTACACAGCTACTCAGCTACTCAGCTACACAGCTACTCAGCTACTCAGCTACTCAGTTACTCAGTTACTCAGCTACTCAGCAACTCAGCTACTCAGCTACTCAGCTAATCAGCTACTCCGCTACTCAGCTACTCAGCGACACAGCTACTCAGCTACACAACTACTCATCTACTCAGCTACTCAGCCACTCAGATACTCATCTAATCAGCTACTCAGATTCTCAGCCACTCAGCATCTCAGCCACTCAGCCACTCAGCTTCTGAGCTACTCAGATACTCAGCTACGTAGCTACTCACCTACTCAGCTACACAGCTACTCAGCTATTAAGCTACTCAGCTAGTCAGCTACACAGCTAGTCAGCTACTCACCTACTCACCTACTCAGCTACTCAGCTACTCAGCTACACAACTACTCGGCTATTCAGCTACTCAGCTACTCAGCTACTCAGCTACTCAGCTACTCTGCTACTCAGCTACTCAGCTACTCAACTACTCATCTACTCAGCTACTCATCTACTCAGCTACTCAGCCACTGAGCCACACAGCCACTCAGCTACACAGCTATTCAGCTACTCAGCTAGTCAGGTACTCAGCTACTCATCCACTCAGCCAATCAGATATTTAGCTACTCAGCTACTCAGCTACTCAGGTACTCAGCTACTCATCTACTCACCTACTCTTATACTCAGCTACACAGCTACTCAGATACTCAGCTACTCAGCTACTCAGCCACACAGCTACTCAGCTATTAAGCTACTCAGCTAGTCAGCTACACAGCTAGTCAGCTACTCACCTACTCAGCTACTCAGCTACTCAGCTACACAACTACTCAGCTACTCAGCTACTCAGTTACTCAGTTACTCAGCTACTCAGCAACTCAGCTACTCAGCTACTTAGCTAATCAGCTACTCCGCTACTCAGCTACTCAGCGACACAGCTACTCAGCTACACAACTACTCATCTACTCAGCTACTCAGGTACTCAGCTACTCTGCTACTCAGCTACTCAGCTACTCAGCTACTCATCTACTCAGCTACTCATCTACTCAGCTACTCATCCACTCAGCCACACAGCCACTCAGCTACACAGCTACTCAGCTACTCAGGTACTCAGGTACTCAGCTACTCATCCACTCAGCCAATCAGATACTCAGCTACTCAGCTACTCAGGTACTCAGCTACTCATCTACTCAGCTACTCAGAATCTCGGCCGCTCAGCTACTCAGCTCCTCAGCACCTCTGCACCTCAGCCACTCAGCTACTCAGCGTCTCTGCCAATCAGCCACTCAGCCAATCATCTACACAGCTACTCAGATACGCAGCTACTCAGCTACTCAGCTACTCAGCTACTCAGCTACTCAGCTACACAGCTACACAGCTACTCAGCTACTAATCAACTCAGCCAATCATTTACTCAGCTACTCAGCCACTCAGCTACTCAGCCACTCAGCTACTGAGCGACTCAGCTACTCAGCTACACAGCTACTCAGCCACTCAGCTTCTGAGCTACTCAGATACTCAGGTACTCAGCTACTCATCTACTCACCTACTCATATACTCAGCTACACAGCTGCTCAGATACTCAGCTACTCAGCTACTCAGCTACACAGCTACTCAGCTACTAATCTACTCAGCCACTCAACCAATCTTCTACTCAGCTACTCAGCCACTTAGCTACTCAGCTAATCAGCTACACAGCTACACAGCTACTCAGCTACTAATCTACTCAGCCAATCAGCTACTCAGCTACTCAGCCACTCAGCTACTCAGCCACTCAGCTACTGAGCGACTCAGGTACTCAGCTACACAGCTACTCAGCTACTCAGCTACTCAGCTACACAACTACTCATCTACTCAGCTACTCAGCTACACAACTACTCAGCTACTCAGCCACTCAGCCACTCAGCTACACATCTACTGAGCTACTCTGCTACTCAGCTACTCAGGTACTCAGCTACTCATCTACTCATCTACTCACCTACTCATATACTCAGCTACACAGCTGCTCAGATACTCAGCTACACAGCTACTCAGCTACTCAGCTACACAGCTACTCAGCTGCTCAGCTACTCAGTTACTCAGTTACTCAGCTGCTCAGCAACTCAGCTACTCAGCTACTCAGCTAACCAGCTACTCCGCTACTCAGCTACTCAGCCACTTAGCTACTCAGCTACTCAGCTACACAACTACTCAGCTACTCAGCTACTCAGCCACTCTGCCACTCAGCCTCTCAGCCACTCAGGAACTCAGCTTCTCAGCTACTCAGATACTCAGATACGCAGCTACTCAGCTACTCAGCTACTCAGCTACTCAGCTACACAGCTACACAGCTACTCAGCTACTAATCTACTCAGCCAATCAGCTACTCAGCTACTCAGCCACTCAGCTACTCAGCCACTCAGCTACTGAGCGACTCAGGTACTCAGCTACACAGCTACTCAGCTACTCAGCTACTCAGCTACACAACTACTCAGCTACTCAGCTACTCAGCTACTCAGCTACTCAGCAACTCAGCTACTCAGCTACACAGCTACTCAGCTACTCATCTACTCAGCTACTCAGATACTCAGCCACTCAGCATCTCAGCCACTCAGCCACTCAGCTTCTGAGCTACTCAGATACTCAGGTACTCAGCTACTCATCTACTCACCTACTCATATACTCAGCTACACAGCTGCTCCGATACTCAGCTACTCAGCTACTCAGCTACACAGCTACTCAGCTACTAATCTACTCAGCCACTCAAACAATCTTCTACTCAGCTACTCAGCCACTCAGCTACTCAGCTACTCAGCTACTCAGCTACTCAGCTACTCAGCAACTCAGCTACACAACTACTCAGCTACTCAGCTACTCAGCCACTCAGCCACTCAGCTACTCATCTACACATCCACTCAGCCACTCAGCCACTCAGCTACTCAGCTACTCAGCTACACAACTACTCATCTACTCAGCTACTCATCTACTCAGCTACTCAGATACTCAGCCACTCAGCATCTCAGCCACTCAGCCACTCAGCTTCTGAGCTGCTCAGATACTCAGCTACGTAGCTACTCACCTACTCAGCTACACAGCTACTCAGCTATTAAGCTACTCAGCTAGTCAGCTTCACAGCTAGTCAGCTACTCACCTACTCAGCTACTCAGCTTCTCAGCTACACAACTACTCAGCTATTCAGCTACTCAGCTACTCAGCTACTCTGCTACTCAGCTACTCAGCCACTCAGCTACTCAGCTACTCAGCTACACAACTACTCATCTACTCAGCTACTCAGCCACTCAGCTACTCATCTACTCAGCTACTCAGATACTCAGCCACTCAGCATCTCAGCCACTCAGCCACTCAGCTTCTGAGCTGCTCAGATACTCAGCTACGTAGCTACTCACCTACTCAGCTACACAGCTACTCAGCTATTAAGCTACTCAGCTAGTCAGCTTCACAGCTAGTCAGCTACTCACCTACTCAGCTACTCAGCTTCTCAGCTACACAACTACTCAGCTATTCAGCTACTCAGCTACTCAGCTACTCTGCTACTCAGCTACTCAGCTACTCAGCTACTCTGCTACTCAGCTACTCAGGTACTCAGCTACTCATCTACTCACCTACTCATATACTCAGCTACACAGCTGCTCAGATACTCAGCTACACAGCTACTCAGCTACTCAGCTACACAGCTACTCAGCTACTCAGCTACTCAGCTACTCAGTTACTCAGTTACTCAGCTACTCAGCAACTCAGCTACTCAGCTACTCAGCTAATCAGCTACTCCGCTACTCAGCTACTCAGCGACACAGCTACTCAGCTACACAACTACTCATCTACTCAGCTACTCAGCCACTCAGCTACTCATCTAATCAGCTACTCAAATTCTCAGCCACTCAGCATCTCAGCCACTCAGCCACTCAGCTTCTGAGCTACTCAGATACTCAGCTACGTAGCTACTCACCTACTCAGCTACACAGCTACTCAGCTATTAAGCTACTCAGCTAGTCAGCTACACAGGTAGTCAGCTACTCACCTACTCACCTACTCAGCTACTCAGCTACTCAGCTACACAAATACTCAGCTATTCAGCTACTCAGCTACTCAGCTACTCAGCTACTCAGCTACTCAGCTACTCTGCTACTCAGCTACTCAGCTACTCAGCTACTCATCTACTCAGCTACTCATCTACTCAGCTACTCAGCCACTGAGCCACACAGCCACTCAGCTACACAGCTATTCAGCTACTCAGCTAGTCAGGTACTCAGCTACTCATCCACTCAGCCAATCAGATATTTAGCTACTCAGCTACTCAGCTACTCAGGTACTCAGCTACTCATCTACTCACCTACTCTTATACTCAGCTACACAGCTACTCAGATACTCAGCTACTCAGCTACTCAGCCACACAGCTACTCAGCTATTAAGCTACTCAGCTAGTCAGCTACACAGCTAGTCAGCTACTCACCTACTCAGCTACTCAGCTACTCAGCTACACAACTACTCAGCTACTCAGCTACTCAGTTACTCAGTTACTCAGCTACTCAGCAACTCAGCTACTCAGCTACTTAGCTAATCAGCTACTCCGCTACTCAGCTACTCAGCGACACAGCTACTCAGCTACACAACTACTCATCTACTCAGCTACTCAGGTACTCAGCTACTCTGCTACTCAGCTACTCAGCTACTCAGCTACTCATCTACTCAGCTACTCATCTACTCAGCTACTCATCCACTCAGCCACACAGCCACTCAGCTACACAGCTACTCAGCTACTCAGGTACTCAGGTACTCAGCTACTCATCCACTCAGCCAATCAGATACTCAGCTACTCAGCTACTCAGGTACTCAGGTACTCAGCTACTCATCTACTCAGCTACTCAGAATCTCGGCCGCTCAGCTACTCAGCTACTCAGCACCTCTGCACCTCAGCCACTCAGCTACTCAGCGTCTCTGCCAATCAGCCACTCAGCCAATCATCTACACAGCTACTCAGCTACTCAGCTACACAGCTACTCAGCTACTCAGCTACTCAGTTACTCAGTTACTCAGCTGCTCAGCAACTCAGCTACTCAGCTACTCAGCTAACCAGCTACTCCGCTACTCAGCTACTCAGCCACTCAGCTACTCAGCTACTCAGCTACACAACTACTCAGCTACTCAGCTACTCAGCCACTCAGCCACTCAGCCTCTCAGCCACTCAGGAACTCAGCTTCTCAGCTACTCAGATACTCAGATACGCAGCTACTCAGCTACTCAGCTACTCAGCTACTCAGCTACACAGCTACACAGCTACTCAGCTACTAATCTACTCAGCCAATCAGCTACTCAGCTACTCAGCCACTCAGCTACTCAGCCACTCAGCTACTGAGCGACTCAGCTACTCAGCTACACAGCTACTCAGCTACTCAGCTACTCAGCTACACAACTACTCAGCTACTCAGCTACTCAGCTACTCAGCTACTCAGCTACTCAGCAACTCAGCTACTCAGCTACACAGCTACTCAGCTACTCATCTACTCAGCTACTCAGATACTCAGCCACTCAGCATCTCAGCCACTCAGCCACTCAGCTTGTGAGCTACTCAGATACTCAGGTACTCAGCTACTCATCTACTCACCTACTCATATACTCAGCTACACAGCTGCTCAGATACTCAGCTACTCAGCTACTCAGCTACACAGCTACTCAGCTACTAATCTACTCAGCCACTCAACCAATCTTCTACTCAGCTACTCAGCCACTCAGCTACTCAGCTACTCAGCTACTCAGCTACTCAGCAACTCAGCTACACAACTACTCAGCTACTCAGCTACTCAGCCACTCAGCCACTCAGCTACTCATCTACACATCCACTCAGCCACTCAGCCACTCAGCTACTCAGCTACTCAGCTACACAACTACTCATCTACTCAGCTACTCAGCCACTCAGCTACTCATCTACTCAGCTACTCAGATACTCAGCCACTCAGCATCTCAGCCACTCAGCCACTCAGCTTCTGAGCTGCTCAGATACTCAGCTACGTAGCTACTCACCTACTCAGCTACACAGCTACTCAGCTATTAAGCTACTCAGCTAGTCAGCTACACAGCTAGTCAGCTACTCACCTACTCAGCTACTCAGCTTCTCAGCTACACAACTACTCAGCTATTCAGCTACTCAGCTACTCAGCTACTCTGCTACTCAGCTATTCAGCTACTCAGCTACTCTGCTACTCAGCTACTCAGGTACTCAGCTACTCATCTACTCACCTACTCATATACTCAGCTACACAGGTGCTCAGATACTCAGCTACACAGCTACTCAGCTACTCAGCTACACAGCTACTCAGCTACTCAGCTACTCAGTTACTCAGTTACTCAGCTACTCAGCAACTCACCTACTCAGCTACTCAGCTAATCAGCTACTCCGCTACTCAGCTACTCAGCGACACAGCTACTCAGCTACACAACTACTCATCTACTCAGCTACTCAGCCACTCAGCTACTCATCTAATCAGCTACTCAGATTCTCAGCCACTCAGCATCTCAGCCACTCAGCATCTCAGCCACTCAGCCACTCAGCTTCTGAGCTACTCAGATACTCAGCTACGTAGCTACTCACCTACTCAGCTACACAGCTACTCAGCTATTAAGCTACTCAGCTAGTCAGCTACACAGCTAGTCAGCTACTCACCTACTCACCTACTCAGCTACTCAGCTACTCAGCTACACAACTACTCAGCTATTCAGCTACTCAGCTACTCAGCTACTCAGCTACTCAGCTACTCAGCTACTCTTCTACTCAGCTACTCAGCTACTCAGCTACTCATCTACTCAGCTACTCATCTACTCAGCTACTCAGCCACTGAGCCACACAGCCACTCAGCTACACAGCTATTCAGCTACTCAGCTAGTCAGGTACTCAGCTACTCATCCACTCAGCCAATCAGATACTCAGCTACTCAGCTACTCAGCTACTCAGGTGCTCAGCTACTCATCTACTCACCTACTCTTATACTCAGCTACACAGCTACTCAGATACGCAGCTACTCAGCTACTCAGCCACACAGCTACACAGCTACTAATCTACTCAGCCACTCAACCAATCATCTACTCATCTACTCAGCCACTCAGCTACTCAGCTACTCAGCTACTCAGCCACACAGCTACTGAGCGACTCAGCTACTCAGCTACACAGCTACTCAGCTACTCAGCTACTCAGCTACTCTGCTACTCAGCTACTCAGCTACTCAGCTACTCAGCTACTCATCTACTCAGCTACTCATCTACTCAGCTACTCATCCACTCAGCCACACAGCCACTCAGCTACACAGCTACTCAGCTACTCAGGTACTCAGGTACTCAGCTACTCATCCACTCAGCCAATCAGATACTCAGCTACTCAGCTACTCATCTACTCAGCTACTCAGCTACACAACTACTCAGCTACTCAGCCACTCAGCCACTCAGCTACTTAGCTAGTCAGCTACTCAGCTAGTCAGCTACTCATCTAGTCAGCTACACAGCAACTCAGCTACACAACTACTCAGCTACTCAGATACTCAGCTACTCAGCTACTCAGCTACTCAGCAACTCAGCTACTCAGCTACTCAGCTAATCAGCTACTCCGCTACTCAGCTACTCAGCTACTCAGCGACACAGCTACTCAGCTACACAACTACTCATCTACTCAGCTACTCAGCCACTCAGCTACTCATCTAATCAGCTACTCAGATTCTCAGCCACTCAGCATCTCAGCCACTCAGCTACTCAGCTTCTGAGCTACTCAGATACTCAGCTACGTAGTAGCTACTCACCTACTCAGTTACACAGCTACTCAGCTATTAAGCTACTCAGCTAGTCAGCTACACAGCTAGTCAGGTACTCAGCTACTCATCCACTCAGCCAATCAGATATTTAGCTACTCAGCTACTCAGCTACTCAGGTACTCAGCTACTCATCTACTCACCTACTCTTATACTCAGCTACACAGCTACTCAGATACTCAGCTACTCAGCTACTCAGCCACACAGCTACTCAGTTATTAAGCTACTCAGCTAGTCAGCTACACAGCTAGTCAGCTACTCACCTACTCAGCTACTCAGCTACTCAGCTACACAGCTACACAGCTACTCAGCTACTAATCTACTCAGCCAATCAGCTACTCAGCTACTCAGCCACTCAGCTACTCAGCCACTCAGATACTGAGCGACTCAGCTACTCAGCTACACAGCTACTCAGCCACTCAGCTTCTGAGCTACTCAGATACTCAGGTACTCAGCTACTCATCTACTCACCTACTCATATACTCAGCTACACAGCTGCTCAGATACTCAGCTACTCAGCTACTCAGCTACACAGCTACTCAGCTACTAATCTACTCAGCCACTCAACCAATGTTCTACTCAGCTACTCAGCCACTCAGCTACTCAGCTACTCAGCTACTCAGCTACTCAGCAACTCAGCTACACAACTACTCAGCTACTCAGCTACTCAGCCACTCAGCCACTCAGCTACTCATCTACACATCCACTCAGCCACTCAGCCACTCAGCTACTCAGCTACTCAGCTACACAACTACACATCTACTCAGCTACTCAGCCACTCAGCTACTCATCTACTCAGCTACTCAGATACTCAGCCACTCAGCATCTCAGCCACTCAGCCACTCAGCTTCTGAGCTGCTCAGATACTCAGCTACGTAGCTACTCACCTACTCAGCTACACAGCTACTCAGCTATTAAGCTACTCAGCTAGTCAGCTACACAGCTAGTCAGCTACTCACCTACTCAGCTACTCAGCTTCTCAGCTACACAACTACTCAGCTATTCAGCTACTCAGCTAATCTGCTACTCAGCTACTCAGCTACTCAGCTACTCTGCTACTCAGCTACTCAGGTACTCAGCTACTCATCTACTCACCTACTCATATACTCAGCTACACAGCTGCTCAGATACTCATCTACTCAGCTACTCAGATACTCAGCCACTCAGCATTTCAGCCACTCAGCCACTCAGCTTGTGAGCTACTCAGATACTCAGGTACTCAGCTACTCATCTACTCACCTACTCATATACTCAGCTACACAGCTGCTCAGATACTCAGCTACTCAGCTACTCAGCTACACATCTACTCAGCTACTAATCTACTCAGCCACTCAACCAATCTTCTACTCAGCTACTCAGCCACTCAGCTACTCAGCTACTCAGCTACTCAGCTACTCAGCAACTCAGCTACACAACTACTCAGCTACTCAGCTACTCAGCCACTCAGCCACTCATCTACTCATCTACACATCCACTCAGCCACTCAGCCACTCAGCTACTCAGCTACTCAGCTACACAACTACTCATCTACTCAGCTACTCAGCCACTCAGCTACTCATCTACTCAGCTACTCAGATACTCAGCCACTCAGCATCTCAGCCACTCAGCCACTCAGCTTCTGAGCTGCTCAGATACTCAGCTACGTAGCTACTCACCTACCTAGCTACACAGCTACTCAGCTATTAAGCTACTCAGCTAGTCAGCTACACAGCTAGTCAGCTACTCACCTACTCAGCTACTCAGCTTCTCAGCTACACAACTACTCAGCTATTCAGCTACTCAGCTACTCAGCTACTCAGCAACTCAGCTACTCAGCTACACAGCTACTCAGCTACTCATCTACTCAGCTACTCAGATACTCAGCCACTCAGCATCTCAGCCACTCAGCCACTCAGCTTCTGAGCTACTCAGATACTCAGGTACTCAGCTACTCATCTACTCACCTACTCATATACTCAGCTACACAGCTGCTCAGATACTCAGCTACTCAGCTACTCAGCTACACAGCTACTCCGCTACTAATCTACTCAGCCACTCAACCAATCTTCTACTCAGCTACTCAGCCACTCAGCTACTCAGCTACTCAGCTACTCAGCTACTCAGCAACTCAGCTACACAACTACTCAGCTACTCAGCTACTCAGCCACTCAGCCACTCAGCTACTCATCTACACATCCACTCAGCCACTCAACCACTCAGCTACTCAGCTACTCAGCTACACAACTACTCATCTACTCAGCTACTCAGCCACTCAGCAACTCATCTACTCAGCTACTCAGATACTCAGCCACTCAGCATCTCAGCCACTCAGCCACTCAGCTTCTGAGCTGCTCAGATACTCAGCTACGTAGCTACTCACCTACTCAGCTACACAGCTACTCAGCTATTAAGCTACACAGCTAGTCAGCTACTCACCTACTCAGCTACTCAGCTTCTCAGCTACACAACTACTCAGCTATTCAGCTACTCAGCTACTCAGCTACTCTGCTACTCAGCTACTCAGCTACTCAGCTACTCTGCTACTCAGCTACTCAGGTACTCAGCTACTCATCTACTCACCTACTCATATACTCAGCTACACAGCTGCTCAGATACTCATCTACTCAGCTACTCAGATACTCAGCCACTCAGCATTTCAGCCACTCAGCCACTCAGCTTGTGAGCTACTCAGCTACTCAGGTACTCAGCTACTCATCTACTCACCTACTCATATACTCAGCTACATAGCTGCTCAGATACTCAGCTACTCAGCTACTCAGCTACACAGCTACTCAGCTACTCATCTACTCAGCTACTCATCTACTCAGCTACTCAGCCACTGAGCCACACAGCCACTCAGCTACACAGCTATTCAGCTACTCAGCTAGTCAGATACTCAGCTACTCCGCTACTCAGCTACTCAGCGACACAGCTACTCAGCTACACAACTACTCATCTACTCAGCTACTCAGCCACTCAGCTACTCATCTAATCAGATACTCAGATTCTCAGCCACTCAGCATCTCAGCCACTCAGCCACTCAGCTTCTGAGCTACTCAGATACTCAGCTACGTAGCTACTCACCTACTCAGCTACACAGCTACTCAGCTATTAAGCTACTCAGCTAGTCAGCTACACAGCTAGTCAGCTACTCACCTACTCACCTACTCAGCTACTCAGCTACTCAGCTACACAACTACTCAGCTATTCAGCTACTCAGCTACTCAGCTACTCAGCTACTCTGCTACTCAGCTACTCAGCTACTCAGCTACTCATCTACTCAGCTACTCATCTACTCAGCTACTCAGCCACTGAGCCACACAGCCACTCAGCTACACAGCTATTCAGCTACTCAGCTAGTCAGGTACTCAGCTACTCATCCACTCAGCCAATCAGATACTCAGCTACTCAGCTACTCAGCTACTCAGGTACTCAGCTACTCATCTACTCACCTACTCTTATACTCAGCTACACAGCTACTCAGATACTCAGCTACTCAGCTACTCAGCCACACAGCTACACAGCTACTAATCTACTCAGCCACTCAACCAATCATCTACTCATCTACTCAGCCACTCAGCTACTCAGCTACTCAGCTACTCAGCCACTCAGCTACTCAGCCACTCAGCTACTGAGCGACTCAGCTACTCAGCTACACAGCTACTCAGCTACTCAGCTACTCAGCTACTCTGCTACTCAGCTACTCATCTACTCAGCTACTCAGCCACTGAGCCACACAGCCACTCAGCTACACAGCTATTCAGCTACTCAGCTAGTCAGGTACTCAGCTACTCATCCACTCAGCCAATCAGATATTTAGCTACTCAGCTACTCAGCTACTCAGGTACTCAGCTACTCATCTACTCACCTACTCTTATACTCAGCTACACAGCTACTCAGATACTCAGCTACTCAGCTACTCAGCCACACAGCTACTCAGCTATTAAGCTACTCAGCTAGTCAGCTACACAGCTAGTCAGCTACTCACCTACTCAGCTACTCAGCTACTCAGCTACACAGCTACACAGCTACTCAGCTACTAATCTACTCAGCCAATCAGCTACTCAGCTACTCAGCCACTCAGCTACTCAGCCACTCAGCTACTGAGCGACTCAGCTACTCAGCTACACAGCTACTCAGCTACTCAGCTACTCAGCTACACAACTACTCAGCTACTCAGCTACTCAGCAACTCAGCTACTCAGCTACACAGCTACTCAGCTACTCATCTACTCAGCTACTCAGATACTCAGCCACTTAGCATCTCAGCCACTCAGCCACTCAGCTTCTGAGCTACTCAGATACTCAGGTACTCAGCTACTCATCTACTCACCTACTCATATACTCAGCTACACAGCTGCTCAGATACTCAGCTACTCAGCTACTCAGCTACACAGCTACTCAGCTACTAATCTACTCAGCCACTCAACCAATCTTCTACTCAGCTACTCAGCCACTCAGCTACTCAGCTACTCAGCTACTCAGCTACTCAGCTACTCAGCAACTCAGCTACACAACTACTCAGCTACTCAGCTACTCAGCCACTCAGCCACTCAGCTACTCATCTACACATCCACTCAGCCACTCAGCCACTCAGCTACTCAGCTACTCAGCTACACAACTACTCATCTACTCAGCTACTCAGCCACTCAGCAACTCATCTACTCAGCTACTCAGATACTCAGCCACTCATCATCTCAGCCACTCAGCCACTCAGCTTCTGAGCTGCTCAGATACTCAGCTACGTAGCTACTCACCTACTCAGCTACACAGCTACTCAGCTATTAAGCTACTCAGCTAGTCAGCTACACAGCTAGTCAGCTACTCACCTACTCAGCTACTCAGCTTCTCAGCTACACAACTACTCAGCTATTCAGCTACTCAGCTACTCAGCTACTCTGCTACTCAGCTACTCAGCTACTCAGCTACTCTGCTACTCAGCTACTCAGGTACTCAGCTACTCATCTACTCACCTACTCATATACTCAGCTACACAGCTGCTCAGATACTCATCTACTCAGCTACTCAGATACTCAGCCACTCAGCATTTCAGCCACTCAGCCACTCAGCTTGTGAGCTACTCAGATACGCAGGTACTCAGCTACTCATCTACTCACCTACTCATATACTCAGCTACACAGCTGCTCAGATACTCAGCTACTCAGCTACTCAGCTACACAGCTACTCAGCTACTCATCTACTCACCTACTCTTATACTCAGCTACACAGCTACTCAGATACTCAGCTACTCAGCCACTGAGCCACACAGCCACTCAGCTACACAGCTATTCAGCTACTCAGCTAGTCAGGTACTCAGCTACTCATCCACTCAGCCAATCAGATACTCAGCTACTCAGCTACTCAGCTACTCAGGTACTCAGCTACTCATCTACTCACCTACTCTTATACTCAGCTACACAGCTACTCAGATACTCAGCTACTCAGCTACTCAGCCACACAGCTACTCAGCTATTAAGCTACTCAGCTAGTCAGCTACACAGCTAGTCAGCTACTCACCTACTCAGCTACTCAGCTACTCAGCTACACAGCTACACAGCTACTCAGCTACTAATCTACTCAGCCAATCAGCTACTCAGCTACACAGCTACTCAGCTACTAATCTACTCAGCCACTCAACCAATCTTCTACTCAGCTACTCAGCCACTCAGCTACTCAGCTACTCAGCTACTCAGCTACTCAGCAACTCAGCTACACAACTACTCAGCTACTCAGCTACTCAGCCACTCAGCCACTCAGCTACTCATCTACACATCCACTCAGCCACTCAGCCACTCAGCTACTCAGCTACTCAGCTACACAACTACTCATCTACTCAGCTACTCAGCCACTTAGCTACTCATCTACTCAGCTACTCAGATACTCAGCCACTCAGCATCTCAGCCACTCAGCCACTCAGCTTCTGAGCTGCTCAGATACTCAGCTACGTAGCTACTCACCTACTCAGCTACACAGCTACTCAGCTATTAAGCTACTCATCTAGTCAGCTACACAGCTAGTCAGCTACTCACCTACTCAGCTACTCAGCTTCTCAGCTACACAACTACTCAGCTATTCAGCTACTCAGCTACTCAGCTACTCTGCTACTCAGCTACTCAGCTACTCAGCTACTCTGCTACTCAGCTACTCAGGTACTCAGCTACTCATCTACTCACCTACTCATATACTCAGCTACACAGGTGCTCAGATACTCAGCTACACAGCTACTCAGCTACTCAGCTACACAGCTACTCAGCTACTCAGCTACTCAGTTACTCAGTTACTCAGCTACTCAGCAACTCAGCTACTCAGCTACTCAGCTAATCAGCTACTCCGCTACTCAGCTACTCAGCGACACAGCTACTCAGCTACACAACTACTCATCTACTCAGCTACTCAGCCACTCAGCTACTCATCTAATCAGATACTCAGATTCTCAGCCACTCAGCATCTCAGCCACTCAGCCACTCAGCTTCTGAGCTACTCAGATACTCAGCTACGTAGCTACTCACCTACTCAGCTACACAGCTACTCAGCTATTAAGCTACTCAGCTAGTCAGCTACACAGCTAGTCAGCTACTCACCTACTCACCTACTCAGCTACTCAGCTACTCAGCTACACAACTACTCAGCTACTCAGCTACTCAGCTACTCAGCTACTCAGCTAGTCAGGTACTCAGCTACTCAGCTACTCATCTACTCAGCTACTCATCTACTCAGCTACTCAGCCACTGAGCCACACAGCCACTCAGCTACACAGCTATTCAGCTACTCAGCTAGTCAGGTACTCAGCTACTCATCCACTCAGCTACTCAGCTACTCAGCTACTCAGCCACTCAGCTACTCAGCCACTCAGCTACTGAGCGACTCAGCTACTCAGCTACACAGCTACTCAGCTACTCAGCTACTCAGCTACTCTGCTACTCAGCTACTCATCTACTCAGCTACTCAGCCACTGAGCCACACAGCCACTCAGCTACACAGCTATTCAGCTACTCAGCTAGTCAGGTACTCAGCTACTCATCCACTCAGCCAATCAGATATTTAGCTACTCAGCTACTCAGCTACTCAGATACTCAGCTACTCACCTACTCACCTACTCAGCTACACAGCTACTCAGCTACTCAGCTACTCTGCTACTCAGCTACTCAGCTACTCAGCTACTCAGATACTCAGCCACTCAGCATCTCAGCCACTCAGCCACTCAGCTTCTGAGCTGCTCAGATACTCAGCTACGTAGCTACTCACCTACTCAGCTACACAGCTACTCAGCTATTAAGCTACTCAGCTAGTCAGCTACACAGCTAGTCAGCTACTCACCTACTCAGCTACTCAGCTTCTCAGCTACACAACTACTCAGCTATTCAGCTACTCAGCTAATCTGCTACTCAGCTACTCAGCTACTCAGCTACTCTGCTACTCAGCTACTCAGGTACTCAGCTACTCATCTACTCACCTACTCATATACTCAGCTACACAGCTGCTCAGATACTCATCTACTCAGCTACTCAGATACTCAGCCACTCAGCATTTCAGCCACTCAGCCACTCAGCTTGTGAGCTACTCAGATACTCAGGTACTCAGCTACTCATCTACTCACCTACTCATATACTCAGCTACACAGCTGCTCAGATACTCAGCTACTCAGCTACTCAGCTACACATCTACTCAGCTACTAATCTACTCAGCCACTCAACCAATCTTCTACTCAGCTACTCAGCCACTCAGCTACTCAGCTACTCAGCTACTCAGCTACTCAGCAACTCAGCTACACAACTACTCAGCTACTCAGCTACTCAGCCACTCAGCCACTCATCTACTCATCTACACATCCACTCAGCCACTCAGCCACTCAGCTACTCAGCTACTCAGCTACACAACTACTCATCTACTCAGCTACTCAGCCACTCAGCTACTCATCTACTCAGCTACTCAGATACTCAGCCACTCAGCATCTCAGCCACTCAGCCACTCAGCTTCTGAGCTGCTCAGATACTCAGCTACGTAGCTACTCACCTACCTAGCTACACAGCTACTCAGCTATTAAGCTACTCAGCTAGTCAGCTACACAGCTAGTCAGCTACTCACCTACTCAGCTACTCAGCTTCTCAGCTACACAACTACTCAGCTATTCAGCTACTCAGCTACTCAGCTACTCAGCAACTCAGCTACTCAGCTACACAGCTACTCAGCTACTCATCTACTCAGCTACTCAGATACTCAGCCACTCAGCATCTCAGCCACTCAGCCACTCAGCTTCTGAGCTACTCAGATACTCAGGTACTCAGCTACTCATCTACTCACCTACTCATATACTCAGCTACACAGCTGCTCAGATACTCAGCTACTCAGCTACTCAGCTACACAGCTACTCCGCTACTAATCTACTCAGCCACTCAACCAATCTTCTACTCAGCTACTCAGCCACTCAGCTACTCAGCTACTCAGCTACTCAGCTACTCAGCAACTCAGCTACACAACTACTCAGCTACTCAGCTACTCAGCCACTCAGCCACTCAGCTACTCATCTACACATCCACTCAGCCACTCAGCCACTCAGCTACTCAGCTACTCAGCTACACAACTACTCATCTACTCAGCTACTCAGCCACTCAGCAACTCATCTACTCAGCTACTCAGATACTCAGCCACTCAGCATCTCAGCCACTCAGCCACTCAGCTTCTGAGCTGCTCAGATACTCAGCTACGTAGCTACTCACCTACTCAGCTACACAGCTACTCAGCTATTAAGCTACACAGCTAGTCAGCTACTCACCTACTCAGCTACTCAGCTTCTCAGCTACACAACTACTCAGCTATTCAGCTACTCAGCTACTCAGCTACTCTGCTACTCAGCTACTCAGCTACTCAGCTACTCTGCTACTCAGCTACTCAGGTACTCAGCTACTCATCTACTCACCTACTCATATACTCAGCTACACAGCTGCTCAGATACTCATCTACTCAGCTACTCAGATACTCAGCCACTCAGCATTTCAGCCACTCAGCCACTCAGCTTGTGAGCTACTCAGCTACTCAGGTACTCAGCTACTCATCTACTCACCTACTCATATACTCAGCTACATAGCTGCTCAGATACTCAGCTACTCAGCTACTCAGCTACACAGCTACTCAGCTACTCATCTACTCAGCTACTCATCTACTCAGCTACTCAGCCACTGAGCCACACAGCCACTCAGCTACACAGCTATTCAGCTACTCAGCTAGTCAGATACTCAGCTACTCCGCTACTCAGCTACTCAGCGACACAGCTACTCAGCTACACAACTACTCATCTACTCAGCTACTCAGCCACTCAGCTACTCATCTAATCAGATACTCAGATTCTCAGCCACTCAGCATCTCAGCCACTCAGCCACTCAGCTTCTGAGCTACTCAGATACTCAGCTACGTAGCTACTCACCTACTCAGCTACACAGCTACTCAGCTATTAAGCTACTCAGCTAGTCAGCTACACAGCTAGTCAGCTACTCACCTACTCACCTACTCAGCTACTCAGCTACTCAGCTACACAACTACTCAGCTATTCAGCTACTCAGCTACTCAGCTACTCAGCTACTCTGCTACTCAGCTACTCAGCTACTCAGCTACTCATCTACTCAGCTACTCATCTACTCAGCTACTCAGCCACTGAGCCACACAGCCACTCAGCTACACAGCTATTCAGCTACTCAGCTAGTCAGGTACTCAGCTACTCATCCACTCAGCCAATCAGATACTCAGCTACTCAGCTACTCAGCTACTCAGGTACTCAGCTACTCATCTACTCACCTACTCTTATACTCAGCTACACAGCTACTCAGATACTCAGCTACTCAGCTACTCAGCCACACAGCTACACAGCTACTAATCTACTCAGCCACTCAACCAATCATCTACTCATCTACTCAGCCACTCAGCTACTCAGCTACTCAGCTACTCAGCCACTCAGCTACTCAGCCACTCAGCTACTGAGCGACTCAGCTACTCAGCTACACAGCTACTCAGCTACTCAGCTACTCAGCTACTCTGCTACTCAGCTACTCATCTACTCAGCTACTCAGCCACTGAGCCACACAGCCACTCAGCTACACAGCTATTCAGCTACTCAGCTAGTCAGGTACTCAGCTACTCATCCACTCAGCCAATCAGATATTTAGCTACTCAGCTACTCAGCTACTCAGGTACTCAGCTACTCATCTACTCACCTACTCTTATACTCAGCTACACAGCTACTCAGATACTCAGCTACTCAGCTACTCAGCCACACAGCTACTCAGCTATTAAGCTACTCAGCTAGTCAGCTACACAGCTAGTCAGCTACTCACCTACTCAGCTACTCAGCTACTCAGCTACACAGCTACACAGCTACTCAGCTACTAATCTACTCAGCCAATCAGCTACTCAGCTACTCAGCCACTCAGCTACTCAGCCACTCAGCTACTGAGCGACTCAGCTACTCAGCTACACAGCTACTCAGCTACTCAGCTACTCAGCTACACAACTACTCAGCTACTCAGCTACTCAGCTACTCAGCAACTCAGCTACTCAGCTACACAGCTACTCAGCTACTCATCTACTCAGCTACTCAGATACTCAGCCACTTAGCATCTCAGCCACTCAGCCACTCAGCTTCTGAGCTACTCAGATACTCAGGTACTCAGCTACTCATCTACTCACCTACTCATATACTCAGCTACACAGCTGCTCAGATACTCAGCTACTCAGCTACTCAGCTACACAGCTACTCAGCTACTAATCTACTCAGCCACTCAACCAATCTTCTACTCAGCTACTCAGCCACTCAGCTACTCAGCTACTCAGCTACTCAGCTACTCAGCTACTCAGCAACTCAGCTACACAACTACTCAGCTACTCAGCTACTCAGCCACTCAGCCACTCAGCTACTCATCTACACATCCACTCAGCCACTCAGCCACTCAGCTACTCAGCTACTCAGCTACACAACTACTCATCTACTCAGCTACTCAGCCACTCAGCAACTCATCTACTCAGCTACTCAGATACTCAGCCACTCATCATCTCAGCCACTCAGCCACTCAGCTTCTGAGCTGCTCAGATACTCAGCTACGTAGCTACTCACCTACTCAGCTACACAGCTACTCAGCTATTAAGCTACTCAGCTAGTCAGCTACACAGCTAGTCAGCTACTCACCTACTCAGCTACTCAGCTTCTCAGCTACACAACTACTCAGCTATTCAGCTACTCAGCTACTCAGCTACTCTGCTACTCAGCTACTCAGCTACTCAGCTACTCTGCTACTCAGCTACTCAGGTACTCAGCTACTCATCTACTCACCTACTCATATACTCAGCTACACAGCTGCTCAGATACTCATCTACTCAGCTACTCAGATACTCAGCCACTCAGCATTTCAGCCACTCAGCCACTCAGCTTGTGAGCTACTCAGATACGCAGGTACTCAGCTACTCATCTACTCACCTACTCATATACTCAGCTACACAGCTGCTCAGATACTCAGCTACTCAGCTACTCAGCTACACAGCTACTCAGCTACTCATCTACTCACCTACTCTTATACTCAGCTACACAGCTACTCAGATACTCAGCTACTCAGCCACTGAGCCACACAGCCACTCAGCTACACAGCTATTCAGCTACTCAGCTAGTCAGGTACTCAGCTACTCATCCACTCAGCCAATCAGATACTCAGCTACTCAGCTACTCAGCTACTCAGGTACTCAGCTACTCATCTACTCACCTACTCTTATACTCAGCTACACAGCTACTCAGATACTCAGCTACTCAGCTACTCAGCCACACAGCTACTCAGCTATTAAGCTACTCAGCTAGTCAGCTACACAGCTAGTCAGCTACTCACCTACTCAGCTACTCAGCTACTCAGCTACACAGCTACACAGCTACTCAGCTACTAATCTACTCAGCCAATCAGCTACTCAGCTACACAGCTACTCAGCTACTAATCTACTCAGCCACTCAACCAATCTTCTACTCAGCTACTCAGCCACTCAGCTACTCAGCTACTCAGCTACTCAGCTACTCAGCAACTCAGCTACACAACTACTCAGCTACTCAGCTACTCAGCCACTCAGCCACTCAGCTACTCATCTACACATCCACTCAGCCACTCAGCCACTCAGCTACTCAGCTACTCAGCTACACAACTACTCATCTACTCAGCTACTCAGCCACTTAGCTACTCATCTACTCAGCTACTCAGATACTCAGCCACTCAGCATCTCAGCCACTCAGCCACTCAGCTTCTGAGCTGCTCAGATACTCAGCTACGTAGCTACTCACCTACTCAGCTACACAGCTACTCAGCTATTAAGCTACTCATCTAGTCAGCTACACAGCTAGTCAGCTACTCACCTACTCAGCTACTCAGCTTCTCAGCTACACAACTACTCAGCTATTCAGCTACTCAGCTACTCAGCTACTCTGCTACTCAGCTACTCAGCTACTCAGCTACTCTGCTACTCAGCTACTCAGGTACTCAGCTACTCATCTACTCACCTACTCATATACTCAGCTACACAGGTGCTCAGATACTCAGCTACACAGCTACTCAGCTACTCAGCTACACAGCTACTCAGCTACTCAGCTACTCAGTTACTCAGTTACTCAGCTACTCAGCAACTCAGCTACTCAGCTACTCAGCTAATCAGCTACTCCGCTACTCAGCTACTCAGCGACACAGCTACTCAGCTACACAACTACTCATCTACTCAGCTACTCAGCCACTCAGCTACTCATCTAATCAGATACTCAGATTCTCAGCCACTCAGCATCTCAGCCACTCAGCCACTCAGCTTCTGAGCTACTCAGATACTCAGCTACGTAGCTACTCACCTACTCAGCTACACAGCTACTCAGCTATTAAGCTACTCAGCTAGTCAGCTACACAGCTAGTCAGCTACTCACCTACTCACCTACTCAGCTACTCAGCTACTCAGCTACACAACTACTCAGCTACTCAGCTACTCAGCTACTCAGCTACTCAGCTAGTCAGGTACTCAGCTACTCAGCTACTCATCTACTCAGCTACTCATCTACTCAGCTACTCAGCCACTGAGCCACACAGCCACTCAGCTACACAGCTATTCAGCTACTCAGCTAGTCAGGTACTCAGCTACTCATCCACTCAGCTACTCAGCTACTCAGCTACTCAGCCACTCAGCTACTCAGCCACTCAGCTACTGAGCGACTCAGCTACTCAGCTACACAGCTACTCAGCTACTCAGCTACTCAGCTACTCTGCTACTCAGCTACTCATCTACTCAGCTACTCAGCCACTGAGCCACACAGCCACTCAGCTACACAGCTATTCAGCTACTCAGCTAGTCAGGTACTCAGCTACTCATCCACTCAGCCAATCAGATATTTAGCTACTCAGCTACTCAGCTACTCAGATACTCAGCTACTCACCTACTCACCTACTCAGCTACACAGCTACTCAGCTACTCAGCTACTCTGCTACTCAGCTACTCAGCTACTCAGCTACTCAGATACTCAGCCACTCAGCATCTCAGCCACTCAGCCACTCAGCTTCTGAGCTGCTCAGATACTCAGCTACGTAGCTACTCACCTACTCAGCTACACAGCTACTCAGCTATTAAGCTACTCAGCTAGTCAGCTACACAGCTAGTCAGCTACTCACCTACTCAGCTACTCAGCTTCTCAGCTACACAACTACTCAGCTATTCAGCTACTCAGCTAATCTGCTACTCAGCTACTCAGCTACTCAGCTACTCTGCTACTCAGCTACTCAGGTACTCAGCTACTCATCTACTCACCTACTCATATACTCAGCTACACAGCTGCTCAGATACTCATCTACTCAGCTACTCAGATACTCAGCCACTCAGCATTTCAGCCACTCAGCCACTCAGCTTGTGAGCTACTCAGATACTCAGGTACTCAGCTACTCATCTACTCACCTACTCATATACTCAGCTACACAGCTGCTCAGATACTCAGCTACTCAGCTACTCAGCTACACATCTACTCAGCTACTAATCTACTCAGCCACTCAACCAATCTTCTACTCAGCTACTCAGCCACTCAGCTACTCAGCTACTCAGCTACTCAGCTACTCAGCAACTCAGCTACACAACTACTCAGCTACTCAGCTACTCAGCCACTCAGCCACTCATCTACTCATCTACACATCCACTCAGCCACTCAGCCACTCAGCTACTCAGCTACTCAGCTACACAACTACTCATCTACTCAGCTACTCAGCCACTCAGCTACTCATCTACTCAGCTACTCAGATACTCAGCCACTCAGCATCTCAGCCACTCAGCCACTCAGCTTCTGAGCTGCTCAGATACTCAGCTACGTAGCTACTCACCTACCTAGCTACACAGCTACTCAGCTATTAAGCTACTCAGCTAGTCAGCTACACAGCTAGTCAGCTACTCACCTACTCAGCTACTCAGCTTCTCAGCTACACAACTACTCAGCTATTCAGCTACTCAGCTACTCAGCTACTCAGCAACTCAGCTACTCAGCTACACAGCTACTCAGCTACTCATCTACTCAGCTACTCAGATACTCAGCCACTCAGCATCTCAGCCACTCAGCCACTCAGCTTCTGAGCTACTCAGATACTCAGGTACTCAGCTACTCATCTACTCACCTACTCATATACTCAGCTACACAGCTGCTCAGATACTCAGCTACTCAGCTACTCAGCTACACAGCTACTCCGCTACTAATCTACTCAGCCACTCAACCAATCTTCTACTCAGCTACTCAGCCACTCAGCTACTCAGCTACTCAGCTACTCAGCTACTCAGCAACTCAGCTACACAACTACTCAGCTACTCAGCTACTCAGCCACTCAGCCACTCAGCTACTCATCTACACATCCACTCAGCCACTCAGCCACTCAGCTACTCAGCTACTCAGCTACACAACTACTCATCTACTCAGCTACTCAGCCACTCAGCAACTCATCTACTCAGCTACTCAGATACTCAGCCACTCAGCATCTCAGCCACTCAGCCACTCAGCTTCTGAGCTGCTCAGATACTCAGCTACGTAGCTACTCACCTACTCAGCTACACAGCTACTCAGCTATTAAGCTACACAGCTAGTCAGCTACTCACCTACTCAGCTACTCAGCTTCTCAGCTACACAACTACTCAGCTATTCAGCTACTCAGCTACTCAGCTACTCTGCTACTCAGCTACTCAGCTACTCAGCTACTCTGCTACTCAGCTACTCAGGTACTCAGCTACTCATCTACTCACCTACTCATATACTCAGCTACACAGCTGCTCAGATACTCATCTACTCAGCTACTCAGATACTCAGCCACTCAGCATTTCAGCCACTCAGCCACTCAGCTTGTGAGCTACTCAGCTACTCAGGTACTCAGCTACTCATCTACTCACCTACTCATATACTCAGCTACATAGCTGCTCAGATACTCAGCTACTCAGCTACTCAGCTACACAGCTACTCAGCTACTCATCTACTCAGCTACTCATCTACTCAGCTACTCAGCCACTGAGCCACACAGCCACTCAGCTACACAGCTATTCAGCTACTCAGCTAGTCAGATACTCAGCTACTCCGCTACTCAGCTACTCAGCGACACAGCTACTCAGCTACACAACTACTCATCTACTCAGCTACTCAGCCACTCAGCTACTCATCTAATCAGATACTCAGATTCTCAGCCACTCAGCATCTCAGCCACTCAGCCACTCAGCTTCTGAGCTACTCAGATACTCAGCTACGTAGCTACTCACCTACTCAGCTACACAGCTACTCAGCTATTAAGCTACTCAGCTAGTCAGCTACACAGCTAGTCAGCTACTCACCTACTCACCTACTCAGCTACTCAGCTACTCAGCTACACAACTACTCAGCTATTCAGCTACTCAGCTACTCAGCTACTCAGCTACTCTGCTACTCAGCTACTCAGCTACTCAGCTACTCATCTACTCAGCTACTCATCTACTCAGCTACTCAGCCACTGAGCCACACAGCCACTCAGCTACACAGCTATTCAGCTACTCAGCTAGTCAGGTACTCAGCTACTCATCCACTCAGCCAATCAGATACTCAGCTACTCAGCTACTCAGCTACTCAGGTACTCAGCTACTCATCTACTCACCTACTCTTATACTCAGCTACACAGCTACTCAGATACTCAGCTACTCAGCTACTCAGCCACACAGCTACACAGCTACTAATCTACTCAGCCACTCAACCAATCATCTACTCATCTACTCAGCCACTCAGCTACTCAGCTACTCAGCTACTCAGCCACTCAGCTACTCAGCCACTCAGCTACTGAGCGACTCAGCTACTCAGCTACACAGCTACTCAGCTACTCAGCTACTCAGCTACTCTGCTACTCAGCTACTCATCTACTCAGCTACTCAGCCACTGAGCCACACAGCCACTCAGCTACACAGCTATTCAGCTACTCAGCTAGTCAGGTACTCAGCTACTCATCCACTCAGCCAATCAGATATTTAGCTACTCAGCTACTCAGCTACTCAGGTACTCAGCTACTCATCTACTCACCTACTCTTATACTCAGCTACACAGCTACTCAGATACTCAGCTACTCAGCTACTCAGCCACACAGCTACTCAGCTATTAAGCTACTCAGCTAGTCAGCTACACAGCTAGTCAGCTACTCACCTACTCAGCTACTCAGCTACTCAGCTACACAGCTACACAGCTACTCAGCTACTAATCTACTCAGCCAATCAGCTACTCAGCTACTCAGCCACTCAGCTACTCAGCCACTCAGCTACTGAGCGACTCAGCTACTCAGCTACACAGCTACTCAGCTACTCAGCTACTCAGCTACACAACTACTCAGCTACTCAGCTACTCAGCTACTCAGCAACTCAGCTACTCAGCTACACAGCTACTCAGCTACTCATCTACTCAGCTACTCAGATACTCAGCCACTTAGCATCTCAGCCACTCAGCCACTCAGCTTCTGAGCTACTCAGATACTCAGGTACTCAGCTACTCATCTACTCACCTACTCATATACTCAGCTACACAGCTGCTCAGATACTCAGCTACTCAGCTACTCAGCTACACAGCTACTCAGCTACTAATCTACTCAGCCACTCAACCAATCTTCTACTCAGCTACTCAGCCACTCAGCTACTCAGCTACTCAGCTACTCAGCTACTCAGCTACTCAGCAACTCAGCTACACAACTACTCAGCTACTCAGCTACTCAGCCACTCAGCCACTCAGCTACTCATCTACACATCCACTCAGCCACTCAGCCACTCAGCTACTCAGCTACTCAGCTACACAACTACTCATCTACTCAGCTACTCAGCCACTCAGCAACTCATCTACTCAGCTACTCAGATACTCAGCCACTCATCATCTCAGCCACTCAGCCACTCAGCTTCTGAGCTGCTCAGATACTCAGCTACGTAGCTACTCACCTACTCAGCTACACAGCTACTCAGCTATTAAGCTACTCAGCTAGTCAGCTACACAGCTAGTCAGCTACTCACCTACTCAGCTACTCAGCTTCTCAGCTACACAACTACTCAGCTATTCAGCTACTCAGCTACTCAGCTACTCTGCTACTCAGCTACTCAGCTACTCAGCTACTCTGCTACTCAGCTACTCAGGTACTCAGCTACTCATCTACTCACCTACTCATATACTCAGCTACACAGCTGCTCAGATACTCATCTACTCAGCTACTCAGATACTCAGCCACTCAGCATTTCAGCCACTCAGCCACTCAGCTTGTGAGCTACTCAGATACGCAGGTACTCAGCTACTCATCTACTCACCTACTCATATACTCAGCTACACAGCTGCTCAGATACTCAGCTACTCAGCTACTCAGCTACACAGCTACTCAGCTACTCATCTACTCACCTACTCTTATACTCAGCTACACAGCTACTCAGATACTCAGCTACTCAGCCACTGAGCCACACAGCCACTCAGCTACACAGCTATTCAGCTACTCAGCTAGTCAGGTACTCAGCTACTCATCCACTCAGCCAATCAGATACTCAGCTACTCAGCTACTCAGCTACTCAGGTACTCAGCTACTCATCTACTCACCTACTCTTATACTCAGCTACACAGCTACTCAGATACTCAGCTACTCAGCTACTCAGCCACACAGCTACTCAGCTATTAAGCTACTCAGCTAGTCAGCTACACAGCTAGTCAGCTACTCACCTACTCAGCTACTCAGCTACTCAGCTACACAGCTACACAGCTACTCAGCTACTAATCTACTCAGCCAATCAGCTACTCAGCTACTCAGCTACTCAGCAACTCAGCTACACAACTACTCAGCTACTCAGCTACTCAGCCACTCAGCCACTCAGCTACTCATCTACACATCCACTCAGCCACTCAGCCACTCAGCTACTCAGCTACTCAGCTACACAACTACTCATCTACTCAGCTACTCAGCCACTTAGCTACTCATCTACTCAGCTACTCAGATACTCAGCCACTCAGCATCTCAGCCACTCAGCCACTCAGCTTCTGAGCTGCTCAGATACTCAGCTACGTAGCTACTCACCTACTCAGCTACACAGCTACTCAGCTATTAAGCTACTCATCTAGTCAGCTACACAGCTAGTCAGCTACTCACCTACTCAGCTACTCAGCTTCTCAGCTACACAACTACTCAGCTATTCAGCTACTCAGCTACTCAGCTACTCTGCTACTCAGCTACTCAGCTACTCAGCTACTCTGCTACTCAGCTACTCAGGTACTCAGCTACTCATCTACTCACCTACTCATATACTCAGCTACACAGGTGCTCAGATACTCAGCTACACAGCTACTCAGCTACTCAGCTACACAGCTACTCAGCTACTCAGCTACTCAGTTACTCAGTTACTCAGCTACTCAGCAACTCAGCTACTCAGCTACTCAGCTAATCAGCTACTCCGCTACTCAGCTACTCAGCGACACAGCTACTCAGCTACACAACTACTCATCTACTCAGCTACTCAGCCACTCAGCTACTCATCTAATCAGATACTCAGATTCTCAGCCACTCAGCATCTCAGCCACTCAGCCACTCAGCTTCTGAGCTACTCAGATACTCAGCTACGTAGCTACTCACCTACTCAGCTACACAGCTACTCAGCTATTAAGCTACTCAGCTAGTCAGCTACACAGCTAGTCAGCTACTCACCTACTCACCTACTCAGCTACTCAGCTACTCAGCTACACAACTACTCAGCTACTCAGCTACTCAGCTACTCAGCTACTCAGCTAGTCAGGTACTCAGCTACTCAGCTACTCATCTACTCAGCTACTCATCTACTCAGCTACTCAGCCACTGAGCCACACAGCCACTCAGCTACACAGCTATTCAGCTACTCAGCTAGTCAGGTACTCAGCTACTCATCCACTCAGCTACTCAGCTACTCAGCTACTCAGCCACTCAGCTACTCAGCCACTCAGCTACTGAGCGACTCAGCTACTCAGCTACACAGCTACTCAGCTACTCAGCTACTCAGCTACTCTGCTACTCAGCTACTCATCTACTCAGCTACTCAGCCACTGAGCCACACAGCCACTCAGCTACACAGCTATTCAGCTACTCAGCTAGTCAGGTACTCAGCTACTCATCCACTCAGCCAATCAGATATTTAGCTACTCAGCTACTCAGCTACTCAGATACTCAGCTACTCACCTACTCACCTACTCAGCTACACAGCTACTCAGCTACTCAGCTACTCTGCTACTCAGCTACTCAGCTACTCAGCTACTCAGATACTCAGCCACTCAGCATCTCAGCCACTCAGCCACTCAGCTTCTGAGCTGCTCAGATACTCAGCTACGTAGCTACTCACCTACTCAGCTACACAGCTACTCAGCTATTAAGCTACTCAGCTAGTCAGCTACACAGCTAGTCAGCTACTCACCTACTCAGCTACTCAGCTTCTCAGCTACACAACTACTCAGATATTCAGCTACTCAGCTACTCAGCTACTCTGCTACTCAGCTACTCAGCTACTCAGCTACTCTGCTACTCAGCTACTCAGGTACTCAGCTACTCATCTACTCACCTACTCATATACTCAGCTACACAGCTGCTCAGATACTCATCTACTCAGCTACTCAGATACTCAGCCACTCAGCATTTCAGCCACTCAGCCACTCAGCTTGTGAGCTACTCAGATACTCAGGTACTCAGCTACTCATCTACTCACCTACTCATATACTCAGCTACACAGCTGCTCAGATACTCAGCTACTCAGCTACTCAGCTACACAGCTACTCAGCTACTCATCTACTCACCTACTCTTATACTCAGCTACACAGCTACTCAGATACTCAGCTACTCAGCCACTGAGCCACACAGCCACTCAGCTACACAGCTATTCAGCTACTCAGCTAGTCAGGTACTCAGCTACTCATCCACTCAGCCAATCAGATACTCAGCTACTCAGCTACTCAGCTACTCAGGTACTCAGCTACTCATCTACTCACCTACTCTTATACTCAGCTACACAGCTACTCAGATACTCAGCTACTCAGCTACTCAGCCACACAGCTACTCAGCTATTAAGCTACTCAGCTAGTCAGCTACACAGCTAGTCAGCTACTCACCTACTCAGCTACTCAGCTACTCAGCTACACAGCTACACAGCTACTCAGCTACTAATCTACTCAGCCAATCAGCTACTCAGCTACACAGCTACTCAGCTACTAATCTACTCAGCCACTCAACCAATCTTCTACTCAGCTACTCAGCCACTCAGCTACTCAGCTACTCAGCTACTCAGCTACTCAGCAACTCAGCTACACAACTACTCAGCTACTCAGCTACTCAGCCACTCAGCCACTCAGCTACTCATCTACACATCCACTCAGCCACTCAGCCACTCAGCTACTCAGCTACTCAGCTACACAACTACTCATCTACTCAGCTACTCAGCCACTTAGCTACTCATCTACTCAGCTACTCAGATACTCAGCCACTCAGCATCTCAGCCACTCAGCCACTCAGCTTCTGAGCTGCTCAGATACTCAGCTACGTAGCTACTCACCTACTCAGCTACACAGCTACTCAGCTATTAAGCTACTCATCTAGTCAGCTACACAGCTAGTCAGCTACTCACCTACTCAGCTACTCAGCTTCTCAGCTACACAACTACTCAGCTATTCAGCTACTCAGCTACTCAGCTACTCTGCTACTCAGCTACTCAGCTACTCAGCTACTCTGCTACTCAGCTACTCAGGTACTCAGCTACTCATCTACTCACCTACTCATATACTCAGCTACACAGGTGCTCAGATACTCAGCTACACAGCTACTCAGCTACTCAGCTACACAGCTACTCAGCTACTCAGCTACTCAGTTACTCAGTTACTCAGCTACTCAGCAACTCAGCTACTCAGCTACTCAGCTAATCAGCTACTCCGCTACTCAGCTACTCAGCGACACAGCTACTCAGCTACACAACTACTCATCTACTCAGCTACTCAGCCACTCAGCTACTCATCTAATCAGATACTCAGATTCTCAGCCACTCAGCATCTCAGCCACTCAGCCACTCAGCTTCTGAGCTACTCAGATACTCAGCTACGTAGCTACTCACCTACTCAGCTACACAGCTACTCAGCTATTAAGCTACTCAGCTAGTCAGCTACACAGCTAGTCAGCTACTCACCTACTCACCTACTCAGCTACTCAGCTACTCAGCTACACAACTACTCAGCTACTCAGCTACTCAGCTACTCAGCTAGTCAGGTACTCAGCTACTCAGCTACTCATCTACTCAGCTACTCATCTACTCAGCTACTCAGCCACTGAGCCACACAGCCACTCAGCTACACAGCTATTCAGCTACTCAGCTAGTCAGGTACTCAGCTACTCATCCACTCAGCTACTCAGCTACTCAGCTACTCAGCCACTCAGCTACTCAGCCACTCAGCTACTGAGCGACTCAGCTACTCAGCTACACAGCTACTCAGCTACTCAGCTACTCAGCTACTCTGCTACTCAGCTACTCATCTACTCAGCTACTCAGCCACTGAGCCACACAGCCACTCAGCTACACAGCTATTCAGCTACTCAGCTAGTCAGGTACTCAGCTACTCATCCACTCAGCCAATCAGATATTTAGCTACTCAGCTACTCAGCTACTCAGATACTCAGCTACTCACCTACTCACCTACTCAGCTACACAGCTACTCAGCTACTCAGCTACTCTGCTACTCAGCTACTCAGCTACTCAGCTACTCATCTACTCAGCTACTCATCTACTCAGCTACTCAGCCACTGAGCCACACAGCCACTCAGCTACACAGCTATTCAGCTACTCAGCTAGTCAGGTACTCAGCTACTCATCCACTCAGCCAATCAGATACTCAGCTACTCAGCTACTCAGCTACTCAGGTACTCAGCTACTCATCTACTCACGTACTCTTATACTCAGCTACACAGCTACTCAGATACTCAGCTACTCAGCTACTCAGCCACTCAGCTACTCAGCTACTCAGCTACTCAGCCACTCAGCTACTCAGCCACTCAGCTACTGAGCGACTCAGCTACTCAGCTACACAGCTACTCAGCTACTCAGCTACTCAGCTACTCTGCTACTCAGCTACTCATCTACTCAGCTACTCAGCCACTGAGCCACACAGCCACTCAGCTACACAGCTATTCAGCTACTCAGCTAGTCAGGTACTCAGCTACTCATCCACACAGCCAATCAGATATTTAGCTACTCAGCTACTCAGCTACTCAGGTACTCAGCTACTCATCTACTCACCTACTCTTATACTCAGCTACACAGCTACTCAGATACTCAGCTACTCAGCTACTCAGCCACACAGCTACTCAGCTATTAAGCTACTCAGCTAGTCAGCTACACAGCTAGTCAGCTACTCACCTACTCAGCTACTCAGCTACTCAGCTACACAGCTACACAGCTACTCAGCTACTAATCTACTCAGCCAATCAGCTACTCAGCTACTCAGCCAATCAGCTACTCAGCCACTCAGCTACTGAGCGACTCAGCTACTCAGCTACACAGCTACTCAGCTACTCAGCTACTCAGCTACACAACTACTCAGCTACTCAGCTACTCAGCTACTCAGCTACTCAGCTACTCAGCAACTCAGCTACTCAGCTACACAGCTACTCAGCTACTCATCTACTCAGCTACTCAGATACTCAGCCACTCAGCATCTCAGCCACTCAGCCACTCAGCTTCTGAGCTACTCAGATACTCAGGTACTCAGCTACTCATCTACTCACCTACTCATATACTCAGCTACACAGCTGCTCAGATACTCAGCTACTCAGCTACTCAGCTACACAGCTACTCAGCTACTAATCTACTCAGCCACTCAACCAATCTTCTACTCAGCTACTCAGCCACTCAGCTACTCAGCTACTCAGCTACTCAGCTACTCAGCAACTCAGCTACACAACTACTCAGCTACTCAGCTACTTAGCCACTCAGCCACTCAGCTACTCATCTACACATCCACTCAGCCACTCAGCCACTCAGCTACTCAACTACTCAGCTACACAACTACTCATCTACTCAGCTACTCAGCCACTCAGCAACTCATCTACTCAGCTACTCAGATACTCAGCCACTCAGCATCTCAGCCACTCAGCCACTCAGCTTCTGAGCTGCTCAGATACTCAGCTACGTAGCTACTCACCTACTCAGCTACACAGCTACTCAGCTATTAAGCTACTCAGCTAGTCAGCTACACAGCTAGTCAGCTACTCACCTACTCAGCTACTCAGCAACTCAGCTACACAACTACTCAGCTACTCAGCTACTCAGCCACTCAGCCACTCAGCTACTCATCTACACATCCACTCAGCCACTCAGCCACTCAGCTACTCAGCTACTCAGCTACACAACTACTCATCTACTCAGCTACTCAGCCACTCAGCAACTCATCTACTCAGCTACTCAGATACTCAGCCACTCAGCATCTCAGCCACTCAGCCACTCAGCTTCTGAGCTGCTCAGATACTCAGCTACGTAGCTACTCACCTACTCAGCTACACAGCTACTCAGCTATTAAGCTACTCAGCTAGTCAGCTACACAGCTAGTCAGCTACTCACCTACTCAGCTACTCAGCTTCTCAGCTACACAACTACTCAGCTATTCAGCTACTCAGCTACTCAGCTACTCTGCTACTCAGCTACTCAGCTACTCAGCTACTCTGCTACTCAGCTACTCAGGTACTCAGCTACTCATCTACTCACCTACTCATATACTCAGCTACACAGCTGCTCAGATACTCATCTACTCAGCTACTCAGATACTCAGCCACTCAGCATTTCAGCCACTCAGCCACTCAGCTTGTGAGCTACTCAGATACTCAGGTACTCAGCTACTCATCTACTCACCTACTCATATACTCAGCTACAAAGCTGCTCAGATACTCAACTACTCAGCTACTCAGCTACACAGCTACTCAGCTACTCATCTACTCACCTACTCTTATACTCAGCTACACAGCTACTCAGATACTCAGCTACTCAGCCACTGAGCCACACAGCCACTCAGCTACACAGCTATTCAGCTACTCAGCTAGTCAGGTACTCAGCTACTCTTCCACTCAGCCAATCAGATACTCAGCTACTCAGCTACTCAGCTACTCAGGTACTCAGCTACTCATCTACTCACCTACTCTTATACTCAGCTACACAGCTACTCAGATACTCAGCTACTCAGCTACTCAGCCACACAGCTACTCAGCTATTAAGCTACTCAGCTAGTCAGCTACACAGCTAGTCAGCTACTCACCTACTCAGCTACTCAGCTACTCAGCTACACAGCTACACAGCTACTCAGGTACTCAGCTACTCATCTACTCACCTACTCATATACTCAGCTACACAGGTGCTCAGATACTCAGCTACACAGCTACTCAGCTACTCAGCTACACAGCTACTCAGCTACTCAGCTACTCAGTTACTCAGTTACTCAGCTACTCAGCAACTCAGCTACTCAGCTACTCAGCTAATCAGCTACTCCGCTACTCAGCTACTCAGCGACACAGCTACTCAGCTACACAACTACTAATCTACTCAGCTACTCAGCCACTCAGCTACTCATCTAATCAGATACTCAGATTCTCAGCCACTCAGCATCTCAGCCACTCAGCCACTCAGCTTCTGAGCTACTCAGATACTCAGCTACGTAGCTACTCACCTACTCAGCTACACAGCTACTCAGCTATTAAGCTACTCAGCTAGTCAGCTACACAGCTAGTCAGCTACTCACCTACTCACCTACTCAGCTACTCAGCTACTCAGCTACACAACTACTCAGCTATTCAGCTACTCAGCTACTCAGCTACTCAGCTACTCAGCTACTCAGCTACTCAGCTACTCTGCTACTCAGCTACTCAGCTACTCAGCTACTCATCTACTCAGCTACTCATCTACTCAGCTACTCAGCCACTGAGCCACACAGCCACTCAGCTACACAGTTATTCAGCTACTCAGCTAGTCAGGTACTCAGCTACTCATCCACTCAGCTACTCAGCTACTCAGCTACTCAGCCACTCAGCTACTCAGCCACTCAGCTACTGAGCGACTCAGCTACTCAGCTACACAGCTACTCAGCTACTCAGCTACTCAGCTACTCTGCTACTCAGCTACTCATCTACTCAGCTACTCAGCCACTGAGCCACACAGCCACTCAGCTACACAGCTATTCAGCTACTCAGCTAGTCAGGTACTCAGCTACTCATCCACTCAGCCAATCAGATATTTAGCTACTCAGCTACTCAGCTACTCAGATACTCAGCTACTCACCTACTCACCTACTCAGCTACACAGCTACTCAGCTACTCAGCTACTCTGCTACTCAGCTACTCAGCTACTCAGCTACTCATCTACTCAGCTACTCATCTACTCAGCTACTCAGCCACTGAGCCACACAGCCACTCAGCTACACAGCTATTCAGCTACTCAGCTAGTCAGGTACTCAGCTACTCATCCACTCAGCCAATCAGATACTCAGCTACTCAGCTACTCAGCTACTCAGGTACTCAGCTACTCATCTACTCACGTACTCTTATACTCAGCTACACAGCTACTCAGATACTCAGCTATTCAGCTACTCAGCCACACAGCTACACAGCTACTAATCTACTCAGCCACTCAACCAATCATCTACTCATCTACTCAGCCACTCAGCTACTCAGCTACTCAGCTACTCAGCCACTCAGCTACTCAGCCACTCAGCTACTGAGCGACTTAGCTACTCAGCTACACAGCTACTCAGCTACTCAGCTACTCAGCTACTCTGCTACTCAGCTACTCATCTACTCAGCTACTCAGCCACTGAGCCACACAGCCACTCAGCTACACAGCTATTCAGCTACTCAGCTAGTCAGGTACTCAGCTACTCATCCACTCAGCCAATCAGATATTTAGCTACTCAGCTACTCAGCTACTCAGGTACTCAGCTACTCATCTACTCACCTACTCTTATACTCAGCTACACAGCTACTCAGATACTCAGCTACTCAGCTACTCAGCCACACAGCTACTCAGCTATTAAGCTACTCAGCTAGTCAGCTACACAGCTAGTCAGCTACTCACCTACTCAGCTACTCAGCTACTCAGCTACACAGCTACACAGCTACTCAGCTACTAATCTACTCAGCCAATCAGCTACTCAGCTACTCAGCCAATCAGCTACTCAGCCACTCAGCTACTGAGCGACTCAGCTACTCAGCTACACAGCTACTCAGCTACTCAGCTACTCAGCTACACAACTACTCAGCTACTCAGCTACTCAGCTACTCAGCTACTCAGCTACTCAGCAACTCAGCTACTCAGCTACACAGCTACTCAGCTACTCATCTACTCAGCTACTCAGATACTCAGCCACTCAGCATCTCAGCCACTCAGCCACTCAGCTTCTGAGCTACTCAGATACTCAGGTACTCAGCTACTCATCTACTCACCTACTCATATACTCAGCTACACAGCTGCTCAGATACTCAGCTACTCAGCTACTCAGCTACACAGCTACTCAGCTACTAATCTACTCTGCCACTCAACCAATCTTCTACTCAGCTACTCAGCCACTCAGCTACTCAGCTACTCAGCTACTCAGCTACTCAGCAACTCAGCTACACAACTACTCAGCTACTCAGCTACTCAGCCACTCAGCCACTCAGCTACTCATCTACACATCCACTCAGCCACTCAGCCACTCAGCTACTCAGCTACTCAGCTACACAACTACTCATCTACTCAGCTACTCAGCCACTCAGCAACTCATCTACTCAGCTACTCAGATACTCAGCCACTCAGCATCTCAGCCACTCAGCCACTCAGCTTCTGAGCTGCTCAGATACTCAGCTACGTAGCTACTCACCTACTCAGCTACACAGCTACTCAGCTATTAAGCTACTCAGCTAGTCAGCTACACAGCTAGTCAGCTACTCACCTACTCAGCTACTCAGCTTCTCAGCTACACAACTACTCAGCTATTCAGCTGCTCAGCTACTCAGCTACTCTGCTACTCAGCTACTCAGCTACTCAGCTACTCTGCTACTCAGCTACTCAGGTACTCAGCTACTCATCTACTCACCTACTCATATACTCAGCTACACACCTGCTCAGATACTCATCTACTCAGCTACTCAGATACTCAGCTACTCAGCAACTCAGCTACTCAGCTACACAGCTACTCAGCTACTCATCTACTCAGCTACTCAGATACTCAGCCACTCAGCATCTCAGCCACTCAGCCACTCAGCTTCTGAGCTGCTCAGATACTCAGGTACTCAGCTACTCATCTACTCACCTACTCATATACTCAGCTACACAGCTGCTCAGATACTCATCTACTCAGCTACTCAGATACTCAGCCACTCAGCATTTCAGCCACTCAGCCACTCAGCTTGTGAGCTACTCAGATACTCAGGTACTCAGCTACTCATCTACTCACCTACTCATATACTCAGCTACATAGCTGCTCAGATACTCAGCTACTCAGCTACTCAGCTACTCATCTACTCAGCTACTCAGCCACTGAGCCACACAGCCACTCAGCTACACAGCTATTCAGCTACTCAGCTAGTCAGGTACTCAGCTACTCATCCACTCAGCCAATCAGATACTCAGCTACTCAGCTACTCAGCTACTCAGGTACTCAGCTACTCATCTACTCACCTACTTTTATACTCAGCTACACAGCTACTCAGATACTCAGCTACTCAGCTACTCAGCCACACAGCTACACAGCTACTAATCTACTCAGCCACTCAACCAATCATCTACTCATCTACTCAGCCACTCAGCTACTCAGCTACTCAGCTACTCAGCCACTCAGCTACTCAGCCACTCAGCTACTGAGCGACTCAGCTACTCAGCTACACAGCTACTCAGCTACTCAGCTACTCAGCTACTCTGCTACTCAGCTACTCATCTACTCAGCTACTCAGCCACTGAGCCACACAGCCACTCAGCTACACAGCTATTCAGCTACTCAGCTAGTCAGGTACTCAGCTACTCATCCACTCAGCCAATCAGATATTTAGCTACTCAGCTACTCAGCTACTCAGGTACTCAGCTACTCATCTACTCACCTACTCTTATACTCAGCTACACAGCTACTCAGATACTCAGCTACTCAGCTACTCAGCCACACAGCTACTCAGGTATTAAGCTACTCAGCTAGTCAGCTACACAGCTAGTCAGCTACTCACCTACTCAGCTACTCAGCTACTCAGCTACACAGCTACACAGCTACTCAGCTACTAATCTACTCAGCCAATCAGCTACTCAGCTACTCAGCCACTCAGCTACTCAGCCACTCAGCTACTGAGCGACTCAGCTACTCAGCTACACAGCTACTCAGCTACTCAGCTACTCAGCTACACAACTACTCAGCTACTCAGCTACTCAGCTACTCAGATACTCAGCTACTCAGCAACTCAGCTACTCAGCTACACAGCTACTCAGCTACTCATCTACTCAGCTACTCAGATACTCAGCCACTCAGCATCTCAGCCACTCAGCCACTCAGCTTCTGAGCTACTCAGATACTCAGGTACTCAGCTACTCATCTACTCTCCTACTCATATACTCAGCTACACAGCTGCTCAGATACTCAGCTACTCAGCTACTCAGCTACACAGCTACTCAGCTACTAATCTACTCAGCCACTCAACCAATCTTCTACTCAGCTACTCAGCCACTCAGCTACTCAGCTACTCAGCTACTCAGCTACTCAGCAACTCAGCTACACAACTACTCAGCTACTCAGCTACTCAGCCACTCAGCCACTCAGCTACTCATCTACACATCCACTCAGCCACTCAGCCACTCAGCTACTCAGCTACTCAGCTACACAACTACTCATCTACTCAGCTACTCAGCCACTTAGCTACTCATCTACTCAGCTACTCAGATACTCAGCCACTCAGCATCTCAGCCACTCAGCCACTCAGCTTCTGAGATGCTCAGATACTCAGCTACGTAGCTACTCACCTACTCAGCTACACAGCTACTCAGCTATTAAGCTACTCATCTAGTCAGCTACACAGCTAGTCAGCTACTCACCTACTCAGCTACTCAGCTTCTCAGCTACACAACTACTCAGCTATTCAGCTACTCAGCTACTCAGCTACTCTGCTACTCAGCTACTCAGCTACTCAGCTACTCTGCTACTCAGCTACTCAGGTACTCAGCTACTCATCTACTCACCTACTCATATACTCAGCTACACAGGTGCTCAGATACTCAGCTACACAGCTACTCAGCTACTCAGCTACACAGCTACTCAGCTACTCAGCTACTCATCTACTCAGCTACTCATCTACTCAGCTACTCAGCCACTGAGCCACACAGCCACTCAGCTACACAGTTATTCAGCTACTCAGCTAGTCAGGTACTCAGCTACTCATCCACTCAGCTACTCAGCTACTCAGCTACTCAGCCACTCAGCTACTCAGCCACTCAGCTACTGAGCGACTCAGCTACTCAGCTACACAGCTACTCAGCTACTCAGCTACTCAGCTACTCTGCTACTCAGCTACTCATCTACTCAGCTACTCAGCCACTGAGCCACACAGCCACTCAGCTACACAGCTATTCAGCTACTCAGCTAGTCAGGTACTCAGCTACTCATCCACTCAGCCAATCAGATATTTAGCTACTCAGCTACTCAGCTACTCAGATACTCAGCTACTCACCTACTCACCTACTCAGCTACACAGCTACTCAGCTACTCAGCTACTCTGCTACTCAGCTACTCAGCTACTCAGCTACTCATCTACTCAGCTACTCATCTACTCAGCTACTCAGCCACTGAGCCACACAGCCACTCAGCTACACAGCTATTCAGCTACTCAGCTAGTCAGGTACTCAGCTACTCATCCACTCAGCCAATCAGATACTCAGCTACTCAGCTACTCAGCTACTCAGGTACTCAGCTACTCATCTACTCACGTACTCTTATACTCAGCTACACAGCTACTCAGATACTCAGCTATTCAGCTACTCAGCCACACAGCTACACAGCTACTAATCTACTCAGCCACTCAACCAATCATCTACTCATCTACTCAGCCACTCAGCTACTCAGCTACTCAGCTACTCAGCCACTCAGCTACTCAGCCACTCAGCTACTGAGCGACTTAGCTACTCAGCTACACAGCTACTCAGCTACTCAGCTACTCAGCTACTCTGCTACTCAGCTACTCATCTACTCAGCTACTCAGCCACTGAGCCACACAGCCACTCAGCTACACAGCTATTCAGCTACTCAGCTAGTCAGGTACTCAGCTACTCATCCACTCAGCCAATCAGATATTTAGCTACTCAGCTACTCAGCTACTCAGGTACTCAGCTACTCATCTACTCACCTACTCTTATACTCAGCTACACAGCTACTCAGATACTCAGCTACTCAGCTACTCAGCCACACAGCTACTCAGCTATTAAGCTACTCAGCTAGTCAGCTACACAGCTAGTCAGCTACTCACCTACTCAGCTACTCAGCTACTCAGCTACACAGCTACACAGCTACTCAGCTACTAATCTACTCAGCCAATCAGCTACTCAGCTACTCAGCCAATCAGCTACTCAGCCACTCAGCTACTGAGCGACTCAGCTACTCAGCTACACAGCTACTCAGCTACTCAGCTACTCAGCTACACAACTACTCAGCTACTCAGCTACTCAGCTACTCAGCTACTCAGCTACTCAGCAACTCAGCTACTCAGCTACACAGCTACTCAGCTACTCATCTACTCAGCTACTCAGATACTCAGCCACTCAGCATCTCAGCCACTCAGCCACTCAGCTTCTGAGCTACTCAGATACTCAGGTACTCAGCTACTCATCTACTCACCTACTCATATACTCAGCTACACAGCTGCTCAGATACTCAGCTACTCAGCTACTCAGCTACACAGCTACTCAGCTACTAATCTACTCTGCCACTCAACCAATCTTCTACTCAGCTACTCAGCCACTCAGCTACTCAGCTACTCAGCTACTCAGCTACTCAGCAACTCAGCTACACAACTACTCAGCTACTCAGCTACTCAGCCACTCAGCCACTCAGCTACTCATCTACACATCCACTCAGCCACTCAGCCACTCAGCTACTCAGCTACTCAGCTACACAACTACTCATCTACTCAGCTACTCAGCCACTCAGCAACTCATCTACTCAGCTACTCAGATACTCAGCCACTCAGCATCTCAGCCACTCAGCCACTCAGCTTCTGAGCTGCTCAGATACTCAGCTACGTAGCTACTCACCTACTCAGCTACACAGCTACTCAGCTATTAAGCTACTCAGCTAGTCAGCTACACAGCTAGTCAGCTACTCACCTACTCAGCTACTCAGCTTCTCAGCTACACAACTACTCAGCTATTCAGCTGCTCAGCTACTCAGCTACTCTGCTACTCAGCTACTCAGCTACTCAGCTACTCTGCTACTCAGCTACTCAGGTACTCAGCTACTCATCTACTCACCTACTCATATACTCAGCTACACACCTGCTCAGATACTCATCTACTCAGCTACTCAGATACTCAGCTACTCAGCAACTCAGCTACTCAGCTACACAGCTACTCAGCTACTCATCTACTCAGCTACTCAGATACTCAGCCACTCAGCATCTCAGCCACTCAGCCACTCAGCTTCTGAGCTGCTCAGATACTCAGGTACTCAGCTACTCATCTACTCACCTACTCATATACTCAGCTACACAGCTGCTCAGATACTCATCTACTCAGCTACTCAGATACTCAGCCACTCAGCATTTCAGCCACTCAGCCACTCAGCTTGTGAGCTACTCAGATACTCAGGTACTCAGCTACTCATCTACTCACCTACTCATATACTCAGCTACATAGCTGCTCAGATACTCAGCTACTCAGCTACTCAGCTACTCATCTACTCAGCTACTCAGCCACTGAGCCACACAGCCACTCAGCTACACAGCTATTCAGCTACTCAGCTAGTCAGGTACTCAGCTACTCATCCACTCAGCCAATCAGATACTCAGCTACTCAGCTACTCAGCTACTCAGGTACTCAGCTACTCATCTACTCACCTACTTTTATACTCAGCTACACAGCTACTCAGATACTCAGCTACTCAGCTACTCAGCCACACAGCTACACAGCTACTAATCTACTCAGCCACTCAACCAATCATCTACTCATCTACTCAGCCACTCAGCTACTCAGCTACTCAGCTACTCAGCCACTCAGCTACTCAGCCACTCAGCTACTGAGCGACTCAGCTACTCAGCTACACAGCTACTCAGCTACTCAGCTACTCAGCTACTCTGCTACTCAGCTACTCATCTACTCAGCTACTCAGCCACTGAGCCACACAGCCACTCAGCTACACAGCTATTCAGCTACTCAGCTAGTCAGGTACTCAGCTACTCATCCACTCAGCCAATCAGATATTTAGCTACTCAGCTACTCAGCTACTCAGGTACTCAGCTACTCATCTACTCACCTACTCTTATACTCAGCTACACAGCTACTCAGATACTCAGCTACTCAGCTACTCAGCCACACAGCTACTCAGGTATTAAGCTACTCAGCTAGTCAGCTACACAGCTAGTCAGCTACTCACCTACTCAGCTACTCAGCTACTCAGCTACACAGCTACACAGCTACTCAGCTACTAATCTACTCAGCCAATCAGCTACTCAGCTACTCAGCCACTCAGCTACTCAGCCACTCAGCTACTGAGCGACTCAGCTACTCAGCTACACAGCTACTCAGCTACTCAGCTACTCAGCTACACAACTACTCAGCTACTCAGCTACTCAGCTACTCAGCTACTCAGCTACTCAGCAACTCAGCTACTCAGCTACACAGCTACTCAGCTACTCATCTACTCAGCTACTCAGATACTCAGCCACTCAGCATCTCAGCCACTCAGCCACTCAGCTTCTGAGCTACTCAGATACTCAGGTACTCAGCTACTCATCTACTCTCCTACTCATATACTCAGCTACACAGCTGCTCAGATACTCAGCTACTCAGCTACTCAGCTACACAGCTACTCAGCTACTAATCTACTCAGCCACTCAACCAATCTTCTACTCAGCTACTCAGCCACTCAGCTACTCAGCTACTCAGCTACTCAGCTACTCAGCAACTCAGCTACACAACTACTCAGCTACTCAGCTACTCAGCCACTCAGCCACTCAGCTACTCATCTACACATCCACTCAGCCACTCAGCCACTCAGCTACTCAGCTACTCAGCTACACAACTACTCATCTACTCAGCTACTCAGCCACTTAGCTACTCATCTACTCAGCTACTCAGATACTCAGCCACTCAGCATCTCAGCCACTCAGCCACTCAGCTTCTGAGATGCTCAGATACTCAGCTACGTAGCTACTCACCTACTCAGCTACACAGCTACTCAGCTATTAAGCTACTCATCTAGTCAGCTACACAGCTAGTCAGCTACTCACCTACTCAGCTACTCAGCTTCTCAGCTACACAACTACTCAGCTATTCAGCTACTCAGCTACTCAGCTACTCTGCTACTCAGCTACTCAGCTACTCAGCTACTCTGCTACTCAGCTACTCAGGTACTCAGCTACTCATCTACTCACCTACTCATATACTCAGCTACACAGGTGCTCAGATACTCAGCTACACAGCTACTCAGCTACTCAGCTACACAGCTACTCAGCTACTCAGCTACTCAGTTACTCAGTTACTCAGCTACTCAGCAACTCAGCTACTCAGCTACTCAGCTAATCAGCTACTCCGCTACTCAGCTACTCAGCGACACAGCTACTCAGCTACACAACTACTAATCTACTCAGCTACTCAGCCACTCAGCTACTCATCTAATCAGATACTCAGATTCTCAGCCACTCAGCATCTCAGCCACTCAGCCACTCAGCTTCTGAGCTACTCAGATACTCAGCTACGTAGCTACTCACCTACTCAGCTACACAGCTACTCAGCTATTAAGCTACTCAGCTAGTCAGCTACACAGCTAGTCAGCTACTCACCTACTCACCTACTCAGCTACTCAGCTACTCAGCTACACAACTACTCAGCTATTCAGCTACTCAGCTACTCAGCTACTCAGCTACTCAGCTACTCAGCTACTCTGCTACTCAGCTACTCAGCTACTCAGCTACTCATCTACTCAGCTACTCATCTACTCAGCTACTCAGCCACTGAGCCACACAGCCACTCAGCTACACAGCTATTCAGCTACTCAGCTAGTCAGGTACTCAGCTACTCATCCACTCAGCTACTCAGCTACTCAGCTACTCAGCCACTCAGCTACTCAGCCACTCAGCTACTGAGCGACTCAGCTACTCAGCTACACAGCTACTCAGCTACTCAGCTACTCAGCTACTCTGCTACTCAGCTACTCATCTACTCAGCTACTCAGCCACTGAGCCACACAGCCACTCAGCTACACAGCTATTCAGCTACTCAGCTAGTCAGGTACTCAGCTACTCATCCACTCAGCCAATCAGATATTTAGCTACTCAGCTACTCAGCTACTCAGATACTCAGCTACTCACCTACTCACCTACTCAGCTACACAGCTACTCAGCTACTCAGCTACTCTGCTACTCAGCTACTCAGCTACTCAGCTACTCATCTACTCAGCTACTCATCTACTCAGCTACTCAGCCACTGAGCCACACAGCCACTCAGCTACACAGCTATTCAGCTACTCAGCTAGTCAGGTACTCAGCTACTCATCCACTCAGCCAATCAGATACTCAGCTACTCAGCTACTCAGCTACTCAGGTACTCAGCTACTCATCTACTCACGTACTCTTATACTCAGCTACACAGCTACTCAGATACTCAGCTATTCAGCTACTCAGCCACACAGCTACACAGCTACTAATCTACTCAGCCACTCAACCAATCATCTACTCATCTACTCAGCCACTCAGCTACTCAGCTACTCAGCTACTCAGCCACTCAGCTACTCAGCCACTCAGCTACTGAGCGACTTAGCTACTCAGCTACACAGCTACTCAGCTACTCAGCTACTCAGCTACTCTGCTACTCAGCTACTCATCTACTCAGCTACTCAGCCACTGAGCCACACAGCCACTCAGCTACACAGCTATTCAGCTACTCAGCTAGTCAGGTACTCAGCTACTCATCCACTCAGCCAATCAGATATTTAGCTACTCAGCTACTCAGCTACTCAGGTACTCAGCTACTCATCTACTCACCTACTCTTATACTCAGCTACACAGCTACTCAGATACTCAGCTACTCAGCTACTCAGCCACACAGCTACTCAGCTATTAAGCTACTCAGCTAGTCAGCTACACAGCTAGTCAGCTACTCACGTACTCAGCTACTCAGCTACTCAGCTACACAGCTACACAGCTACTCAGCTACTAATCTACTCAGCCAATCAGCTACTCAGCTACTCAGCCAATCAGCTACTCAGCCACTCAGCTACTGAGCGACTCAGCTACTCAGCTACACAGCTACTCAGCTACTCAGCTACTCAGCTACACAACTACTCAGCTACTCAGCTACTCAGCTACTCAGCTACTCAGCTACTCAGCAACTCAGCTACTCAGCTACACAGCTACTCAGCTACTCATCTACTCAGCTGCTCAGATACTCAGCCACTCAGCATCTCAGCCACTCAGCCACTCAGCTTCTGAGCTACTCAGATACTCAGGTACTCAGCTACTCATCTACTCACCTACTCATATACTCAGCTACACAGCTGCTCAGATACTCAGCTACTCAGCTACTCAGCTACACAGCTACTCAGCTACTAATCTACTCTGCCACTCAACCAATCTTCTACTCAGCTACTCAGCCACTCAGCTACTCAGCTACTCAGCTACTCAGCTACTCAGCAACTCAGCTACACAACTACTCAGCTACTCAGCTACTCAGCCACTCAGCCACTCAGCTACTCATCTACACATCCACTCAGCCACTCAGCCACTCAGCTACTCAGCTACTCAGCTACACAACTACTCATCTACTCAGCTACTCAGCCACTCAGCAACTCATCTACTCAGCTACTCAGATACTCAGCCACTCAGCATCTCAGCCACTCAGCCACTCAGCTTCTGAGCTGCTCAGATACTCAGCTACGTAGCTACTCACCTACTCAGCTACACAGCTACTCAGCTATTAAGCTACTCAGCTAGTCAGCTACACAGCTAGTCAGCTACTCACCTACTCAGCTACTCAGCTTCTCAGCTACACAACTACTCAGCTATTCAGCTACTCAGCTACTCAGCTACTCTGCTACTCAGCTACTCAGCTACTCAGCTACTCTGCTACTCAGCTACTCAGGTACTCAGCTACTCATCTACTCACCTACTCATATACTCAGCTACACAGCTGCTCAGATACTCATCTACTCAGCTACTCAGATACTCAGCTACTCAGCAACTCAGCTACTCAGCTACACAGCTACTCAGCTACTCATCTACTCAGCTACTCAGATACTCAGCCACTCAGCATCTCAGCCACTCAGCCACTCAGCTTCTGAGCTGCTCAGATACTCAGGTACTCAGCTACTCATCTACTCACCTACTCATATACTCAGCTACACAGCTGCTCCGATACTCAGCTACTCAGCTACTCAGCTACACAGCTACTCAGCTACTAATCTACTCAGCCACTCAACCAATCTTCTACTCAGCTACTCAGCCACTCAGCTACTCAGCTACTCAGCTACTCAGCTACTCAGCAACTCAGCTACACAACTACTCAGCTACTCAGCTACTCAGCCACTCAGCCACTCAGCTACTCATCTACACATCCACTCAGCCACTCAGCCACTCAGCTACTCAGCTACTCAGCTACACAACTACTCATCTACTCAGCTACTCAGCCACTCAGCAACTCATCTACTCAGCTACTCAGATACTCAGCCACTCAGCATCTCAGCCACTCAGCCACTCAGCTTCTGAGCTGCTCAGATACTCAGCTACGTAGCTACTCACCTACTCAGCTACACAGCTACTCAGCTATTAAGCTACTCAGCTAGTCAGCTACACAGCTAGTCAGCTACTCACCTACTCAGCTACTCAGCCACTCAGCTACTCATCTAATCAGATACTTAGATTCTCAGCCACTCAGCATCTCAGCCACTCAGCCACTCAGCTTCTGAGCTACTCAGATACTCAGCTACGTAGCTACTCACCTACTCAGCTACACAGCTACTCAGCTATTAAGCTACTCAGCTAGTCAGCTACACAGCTAGTCAGCTACTCACCTACTCACCTACTCAGCTACTCAGCTACTCAGCTACACAACTACTCAGCTATTCAGCTACTCAGCTACTCAGCTACTCAGCTACTCAGCTACTCAGCTACTGTGCTACTCAGCTACTCAGCTACTCAGCTACTCATCTACTCAGCTACTCATCTACTCAGCTACTCAGCCACTGAGCCACACAGCCACTCAGCTACACAGCTATTCAGCTACTCAGCTAGTCAGGTACTCAGCTACTCATCCACTCAGCTACTCAGCTACTCAGCTACTCAGCCACTCAGCTACTCAGCCACTCAGCTACTGAGCGACTCAGCTACTCAGCTACACAGCTACTCAGCTACTCAGCTACTCAGCAACTCTGCTACTCAGCTACTCAGATACTCAGCTACTCAGCCACTGAGCCACACAGCCACTCAGCTACACAGCTATTCAGCTACTCAGCTAGTCAGGTACTCAGCTACTCATCCACTCAGCCAATCAGATACTCAGCTACTCAGCTACTCAGCTACTCAGGTACTCAGCTACTCATCTACTCACCTACTCTTATACTCAGCTACACAGCTACTCAGATACTCAGCTACTCAGCTACTCAGCCACACAGCTACTCAGCTATTAAGCTACTCAGCTAGTCAGCTACACAGCTAGTCAGCTACTCACCTACTCAGCTACTCAGCTACTCAGCTACACAGCTACACAGCTACTCAGCTACTAATCTACTCAGCCAATCAGCTACTCAGCTACACAGCTACTCAGCTACTAATCTACTCAGCCACTCAACCAATCTTCTACTCAGCTACTCAGCCACTCAGCTACTCAGCTACTCAGCTACTCAGCTACTCAGCAACTCAGCTACACAACTACTCAGCTACTCAGCTACTCAGCCACTCAGCCACTCAGCTACTCATCTACACATCCACTCAGCCACTCAGCCACTCAGCTACTCAGCTACTCAGCTACACAACTACTCATCTACTCAGCTACTCAGCCACTTAGCTACTCATCTACTCAGCTACTCAGATACTCAGCCACTCAGCATCTCAGCCACTCAGCCACTCAGCTTCTGAGATGCTCAGATACTCAGCTACGTAGCTACTCACCTACTCAGCTACACAGCTACTCAGCTATTAAGCTACTCATCTAGTCAGCTACACAGCTAGTCAGCTACTCACCTACTCAGCTACTCAGCTTCTCAGCTACACAACTACTCAGCTATTCAGCTACTCAGCTACTCAGCTACTCTGCTACTCAGCTACTCAGCTACTCAGCTACTCTGCTACTCAGCTACTCAGGTACTCAGCTACTCATCTACTCACCTACTCATATACTCAGCTACACAGGTGCTCAGATACTCAGCTACACAGCTACTCAGCCACACAGCTACTCAGCTATTAAGCTACTCAGCTAGTCAGCTACACAGCTAGTCAGCTACTCACCTACTCAGCTACTCAGCTACTCAGCTACACAGCTACACAGCTACTCAGCTACTAATCTACTCAGCCAATCAGCTACTCAGCTACTCAGCCAATCAGCTACTCAGCCACTCAGCTACTGAGCGACTCAGCTACTCAGCTACACAGCTACTCAGCTACTCAGCTACTCAGCTACACAACTACTCAGCTACTCAGCTACTCAGCTACTCAGCTACTCAGCTACTCAGCAACTCAGCTACTCAGCTACACAGCTACTCAGCTACTCATCTACTCAGCTACTCAGATACTCAGCCACTCAGCATCTCAGCCACTCAGCCACTCAGCTTCTGAGCTACTCAGATACTCAGGTACTCAGCTACTCATCTACTCACCTACTCATATACTCAGCTACACAGCTGCTCAGATACTCAGCTACTCAGCTACTCAGCTACACAGCTACTCAGCTACTAATCTACTCTGCCACTCAACCAATCTTCTACTCAGCTACTCAGCCACTCAGCTACTCAGCTACTCAGCTACTCAGCTACTCAGCAACTCAGCTACACAACTACTCAGCTACTCAGCTACTCAGCCACTCAGCCACTCAGCTACTCATCTACACATCCACTCAGCCACTCAGCCACTCAGCTACTCAGCTACTCAGCTACACAACTACTCATCTACTCAGCTACTCAGCCACTCAGCAACTCATCTACTCAGCTACTCAGATACTCAGCCACTCAGCATCTCAGCCACTCAGCCACTCAGCTTCTGAGCTGCTCAGATACTCAGCTACGTAGCTACTCACCTACTCAGCTACACAGCTACTCAGCTATTAAGCTACTCAGCTAGTCAGCTACACAGCTAGTCAGCTACTCACCTACTCAGCTACTCAGCTTCTCAGCTACACAACTACTCAGCTATTCAGCTGCTCAGCTACTCAGCTACTCTGCTACTCAGCTACTCAGCTACTCAGCTACTCTGCTACTCAGCTACTCAGGTACTCAGCTACTCATCTACTCACCTACTCATATACTCAGCTACACACCTGCTCAGATACTCATCTACTCAGCTACTCAGATACTCAGCTACTCAGCAACTCAGCTACTCAGCTACACAGCTACTCAGCTACTCATCTACTCAGCTACTCAGATACTCAGCCACTCAGCATCTCAGCCACTCAGCCACTCAGCTTCTGAGCTGCTCAGATACTCAGGTACTCAGCTACTCATCTACTCACCTACTCATATACTCAGCTACACAGCTGCTCAGATACTCATCTACTCAGCTACTCAGATACTCAGCCACTCAGCATTTCAGCCACTCAGCCACTCAGCTTGTGAGCTACTCAGATACTCAGGTACTCAGCTACTCATCTACTCACCTACTCATATACTCAGCTACATAGCTGCTCAGATACTCAGCTACTCAGCTACTCAGCTACTCATCTACTCAGCTACTCAGCCACTGAGCCACACAGCCACTCAGCTACACAGCTATTCAGCTACTCAGCTAGTCAGGTACTCAGCTACTCATCCACTCAGCCAATCAGATACTCAGCTACTCAGCTACTCAGCTACTCAGGTACTCAGCTACTCATCTACTCACCTACTTTTATACTCAGCTACACAGCTACTCAGATACTCAGCTACTCAGCTACTCAGCCACACAGCTACACAGCTACTAATCTACTCAGCCACTCAACCAATCATCTACTCATCTACTCAGCCACTCAGCTACTCAGCTACTCAGCTACTCAGCCACTCAGCTACTCAGCCACTCAGCTACTGAGCGACTCAGCTACTCAGCTACACAGCTACTCAGCTACTCAGCTACTCAGCTACTCTGCTACTCAGCTACTCATCTACTCAGCTACTCAGCCACTGAGCCACACAGCCACTCAGCTACACAGCTATTCAGCTACTCAGCTAGTCAGGTACTCAGCTACTCATCCACTCAGCCAATCAGATATTTAGCTACTCAGCTACTCAGCTACTCAGGTACTCAGCTACTCATCTACTCACCTACTCTTATACTCAGCTACACAGCTACTCAGATACTCAGCTACTCAGCTACTCAGCCACACAGCTACTCAGGTATTAAGCTACTCAGCTAGTCAGCTACACAGCTAGTCAGCTACTCACCTACTCAGCTACTCAGCTACTCAGCTACACAGCTACACAGCTACTCAGCTACTAATCTACTCAGCCAATCAGCTACTCAGCTACTCAGCCACTCAGCTACTCAGCCACTCAGCTACTGAGCGACTCAGCTACTCAGCTACACAGCTACTCAGCTACTCAGCTACTCAGCTACACAACTACTCAGCTACTCAGCTACTCAGCTACTCAGCTACTCAGCTACTCAGCAACTCAGCTACTCAGCTACACAGCTACTCAGCTACTCATCTACTCAGCTACTCAGATACTCAGCCACTCAGCATCTCAGCCACTCAGCCACTCAGCTTCTGAGCTACTCAGATACTCAGGTACTCAGCTACTCATCTACTCTCCTACTCATATACTCAGCTACACAGCTGCTCAGATACTCAGCTACTCAGCTACTCAGCTACACAGCTACTCAGCTACTAATCTACTCAGCCACTCAACCAATCTTCTACTCAGCTACTCAGCCACTCAGCTACTCAGCTACTCAGCTACTCAGCTACTCAGCAACTCAGCTACACAACTACTCAGCTACTCAGCTACTCAGCCACTCAGCCACTCAGCTACTCATCTACACATCCACTCAGCCACTCAGCCACTCAGCTACTCAGCTACTCAGCTACACAACTACTCATCTACTCAGCTACTCAGCCACTTAGCTACTCATCTACTCAGCTACTCAGATACTCAGCCACTCAGCATCTCAGCCACTCAGCCACTCAGCTTCTGAGATGCTCAGATACTCAGCTACGTAGCTACTCACCTACTCAGCTACACAGCTACTCAGCTATTAAGCTACTCATCTAGTCAGCTACACAGCTAGTCAGCTACTCACCTACTCAGCTACTCAGCTTCTCAGCTACACAACTACTCAGCTATTCAGCTACTCAGCTACTCAGCTACTCTGCTACTCAGCTACTCAGCTACTCAGCTACTCTGCTACTCAGCTACTCAGGTACTCAGCTACTCATCTACTCACCTACTCATATACTCAGCTACACAGGTGCTCAGATACTCAGCTACACAGCTACTCAGCTACTCAGCTACACAGCTACTCAGCTACTCAGCTACTCAGTTACTCAGTTACTCAGCTACTCAGCAACTCAGCTACTCAGCTACTCAGCTAATCAGCTACTCCGCTACTCAGCTACTCAGCGACACAGCTACTCAGCTACACAACTACTAATCTACTCAGCTACTCAGCCACTCAGCTACTCATCTAATCAGATACTCAGATTCTCAGCCACTCAGCATCTCAGCCACTCAGCCACTCAGCTTCTGAGCTACTCAGATACTCAGCTACGTAGCTACTCACCTACTCAGCTACACAGCTACTCAGCTATTAAGCTACTCAGCTAGTCAGCTACACAGCTAGTCAGCTACTCACCTACTCACCTACTCAGCTACTCAGCTACTCAGCTACACAACTACTCAGCTATTCAGCTACTCAGCTACTCAGCTACTCAGCTACTCAGCTACTCAGCTACTCTGCTACTCAGCTACTCAGCTACTCAGCTACTCATCTACTCAGCTACTCATCTACTCAGCTACTCAGCCACTGAGCCACACAGCCACTCAGCTACACAGCTATTCAGCTACTCAGCTAGTCAGGTACTCAGCTACTCATCCACTCAGCTACTCAGCTACTCAGCTACTCAGCCACTCAGCTACTCAGCCACTCAGCTACTGAGCGACTCAGCTACTCAGCTACACAGCTACTCAGCTACTCAGCTACTCAGCTACTCTGCTACTCAGCTACTCATCTACTCAGCTACTCAGCCACTGAGCCACACAGCCACTCAGCTACACAGCTATTCAGCTACTCAGCTAGTCAGGTACTCAGCTACTCATCCACTCAGCCAATCAGATATTTAGCTACTCAGCTACTCAGCTACTCAGATACTCAGCTACTCACCTACTCACCTACTCAGCTACACAGCTACTCAGCTACTCAGCTACTCTGCTACTCAGCTACTCAGCTACTCAGCTACTCATCTACTCAGCTACTCATCTACTCAGCTACTCAGCCACTGAGCCACACAGCCACTCAGCTACACAGCTATTCAGCTACTCAGCTAGTCAGGTACTCAGCTACTCATCCACTCAGCCAATCAGATACTCAGCTACTCAGCTACTCAGCTACTCAGGTACTCAGCTACTCATCTACTCACGTACTCTTATACTCAGCTACACAGCTACTCAGATACTCAGCTATTCAGCTACTCAGCCACACAGCTACACAGCTACTAATCTACTCAGCCACTCAACCAATCATCTACTCATCTACTCAGCCACTCAGCTACTCAGCTACTCAGCTACTCAGCCACTCAGCTACTCAGCCACTCAGCTACTGAGCGACTTAGCTACTCAGCTACACAGCTACTCAGCTACTCAGCTACTCAGCTACTCTGCTACTCAGCTACTCATCTACTCAGCTACTCAGCCACTGAGCCACACAGCCACTCAGCTACACAGCTATTCAGCTACTCAGCTAGTCAGGTACTCAGCTACTCATCCACTCAGCCAATCAGATATTTAGCTACTCAGCTACTCAGCTACTCAGGTACTCAGCTACTCATCTACTCACCTACTCTTATACTCAGCTACACAGCTACTCAGATACTCAGCTACTCAGCTACTCAGCCACACAGCTACTCAGCTATTAAGCTACTCAGCTAGTCAGCTACACAGCTAGTCAGCTACTCACCTACTCAGCTACTCAGCTACTCAGCTACACAGCTACACAGCTACTCAGCTACTAATCTACTCAGCCAATCAGCTACTCAGCTACTCAGCCAATCAGCTACTCAGCCACTCAGCTACTGAGCGACTCAGCTACTCAGCTACACAGCTACTCAGCTACTCAGCTACTCAGCTACACAACTACTCAGCTACTCAGCTACTCAGCTACTCAGCTACTCAGCTACTCAGCAACTCAGCTACTCAGCTACACAGCTACTCAGCTACTCATCTACTCAGCTGCTCAGATACTCAGCCACTCAGCATCTCAGCCACTCAGCCACTCAGCTTCTGAGCTACTCAGATACTCAGGTACTCAGCTACTCATCTACTCACCTACTCATATACTCAGCTACACAGCTGCTCAGATACTCAGCTACTCAGCTACTCAGCTACACAGCTACTCAGCTACTAATCTACTCTGCCACTCAACCAATCTTCTACTCAGCTACTCAGCCACTCAGCTACTCAGCTACTCAGCTACTCAGCTACTCAGCAACTCAGCTACACAACTACTCAGCTACTCAGCTACTCAGCCACTCAGCCACTCAGCTACTCATCTACACATCCACTCAGCCACTCAGCCACTCAGCTACTCAGCTACTCAGCTACTCAGCTACACAACTACTCATCTACTCAGCTACTCAGCCACTCAGCAACTCATCTACTCAGCTACTCAGATACTCAGCCACTCAGCATCTCAGCCACTCAGCCACTCAGCTTCTGAGCTGCTCAGATACTCAGCTACGTAGCTACTCACCTACTCAGCTACACAGCTACTCAGCTATTAAGCTACTCAGCTAGTCAGCTACACAGCTAGTCAGCTACTCACCTACTCAGCTACTCAGCTTCTCAGCTACACAACTACTCAGCTATTCAGCTACTCAGCTACTCAGCTACTCTGCTACTCAGCTACTCAGCTACTCAGCTACTCTGCTACTCAGCTACTCAGGTACTCAGCTACTCATCTACTCACCTACTCATATACTCAGCTACACAGCTGCTCAGATACTCATCTACTCAGCTACTCAGATACTCAGCTACTCAGCAACTCAGCTACTCAGCTACACAGCTACTCAGCTACTCATCTACTCAGCTACTCAGATACTCAGCCACTCAGCATCTCAGCCACTCAGCCACTCAGCTTCTGAGCTGCTCAGATACTCAGGTACTCAGCTACTCATCTACTCACCTACTCATATACTCAGCTACACAGCTGCTCCGATACTCAGCTACTCAGCTACTCAGCTACACAGCTACTCAGCTACTAATCTACTCAGCCACTCAACCAATCTTCTACTCAGCTACTCAGCCACTCAGCTACTCAGCTACTCAGCTACTCAGCTACTCAGCAACTCAGCTACACAACTACTCAGCTACTCAGCTACTCAGCCACTCAGCCACTCAGCTACTCATCTACACATCCACTCAGCCACTCAGCCACTCAGCTACTCAGCTACTCAGCTACACAACTACTCATCTACTCAGCTACTCAGCCACTCAGCAACTCATCTACTCAGCTACTCAGATACTCAGCCACTCAGCATCTCAGCCACTCAGCCACTCAGCTTCTGAGCTGCTCAGATACTCAGCTACGTAGCTACTCACCTACTCAGCTACACAGCTACTCAGCTATTAAGCTACTCAGCTAGTCAGCTACACAGCTAGTCAGCTACTCACCTACTCAGCTACTCAGCCACTCAGCTACTCATCTAATCAGATACTTAGATTCTCAGCCACTCAGCATCTCAGCCACTCAGCCACTCAGCTTCTGAGCTACTCAGATACTCAGCTACGTAGCTACTCACCTACTCAGCTACACAGCTACTCAGCTATTAAGCTACTCAGCTAGTCAGCTACACAGCTAGTCAGCTACTCACCTACTCACCTACTCAGCTACTCAGCTACTCAGCTACACAACTACTCAGCTATTCAGCTACTCAGCTACTCAGCTACTCAGCTACTCAGCTACTCAGCTACTGTGCTACTCAGCTACTCAGCTACTCAGCTACTCATCTACTCAGCTACTCATCTACTCAGCTACTCAGCCACTGAGCCACACAGCCACTCAGCTACACAGCTATTCAGCTACTCAGCTAGTCAGGTACTCAGCTACTCATCCACTCAGCTACTCAGCTACTCAGCTACTCAGCCACTCAGCTACTCAGCCACTCAGCTACTGAGCGACTCAGCTACTCAGCTACACAGCTACTCAGCTACTCAGCTACTCAGCAACTCTGCTACTCAGCTACTCAGATACTCAGCTACTCAGCCACTGAGCCACACAGCCACTCAGCTACACAGCTATTCAGCTACTCAGCTAGTCAGGTACTCAGCTACTCATCCACTCAGCCAATCAGATACTCAGCTACTCAGCTACTCAGCTACTCAGGTACTCAGCTACTCATCTACTCACCTACTCTTATACTCAGCTACACAGCTACTCAGATACTCAGCTACTCAGCTACTCAGCCACACAGCTACTCAGCTATTAAGCTACTCAGCTAGTCAGCTACACAGCTAGTCAGCTACTCACCTACTCAGCTACTCAGCTACTCAGCTACACAGCTACACAGCTACTCAGCTACTAATCTACTCAGCCAATCAGCTACTCAGCTACACAGCTACTCAGCTACTAATCTACTCAGCCACTCAACCAATCTTCTACTCAGCTACTCAGCCACTCAGCTACTCAGCTACTCAGCTACTCAGCTACTCAGCAACTCAGCTACACAACTACTCAGCTACTCAGCTACTCAGCCACTCAGCCACTCAGCTACTCATCTACACATCCACTCAGCCACTCAGCCACTCAGCTACTCAGCTACTCAGCTACACAACTACTCATCTACTCAGCTACTCAGCCACTTAGCTACTCATCTACTCAGCTACTCAGATACTCAGCCACTCAGCATCTCAGCCACTCAGCCACTCAGCTTCTGAGATGCTCAGATACTCAGCTACGTAGCTACTCACCTACTCAGCTACACAGCTACTCAGCTATTAAGCTACTCATCTAGTCAGCTACACAGCTAGTCAGCTACTCACCTACTCAGCTACTCAGCTTCTCAGCTACACAACTACTCAGCTATTCAGCTACTCAGCTACTCAGCTACTCTGCTACTCAGCTACTCAGCTACTCAGCTACTCTGCTACTCAGCTACTCAGGTACTCAGCTACTCATCTACTCACCTACTCATATACTCAGCTACACAGGTGCTCAGATACTCAGCTACACAGCTACTCAGCTACTCAGCTACACAGCTACTCAGCTACTCAGCTACTCAGTTACTCAGTTACTCAGCTACTCAGCAACTCAGCTACTCAGCTACTCAGCTAATCAGCTACTCCGCTACTCAGCTACTCAGCGACACAGCTACTCAGCTACACAACTACTAATCTACACAGCTACTCAGCCACTCAGCTACTCATCTAATCAGATACTCAGATTCTCAGCCACTCAGCATCTCAGCCACTCAGCCACTCAGCTTCTGAGCTACTCAGATACTCAGCTACGTAGCTACTCACCTACTCAGCTACACAGCTACTCAGCTATTAAGCTACTCAGCTAGTCAGCTACACAGCTAGTCAGCTACTCACCTACTCACCTACTCAGCTACTCAGCTACTCAGCTACACAACTACTCAGCTATTCAGCTACTCAGCTACTCAGCTACTCAGCTACTCAGCTACTCAGCTACTCAGCTACTCTGCTACTCAGCTACTCAGCTACTCAGCTACTCATCTACTCAGCTACTCATCTACTCAGCTACTCAGCCACTGAGCCACACAGCCACTCAGCTACACAGCTATTCAGCTACTCAGCTAGTCAGGTACTCAGCTACTCATCCACTCAGCTACTCAGCTACTCAGCTACTCAGCCACTCAGCTACTCAGCCACTCAGCTACTGAGCGACTCAGCTACTCAGCTACACAGCTACTCAGCTACTCAGCTACTCAGCTACTCTGCTACTCAGCTACTCATCTACTCAGCTACTCAGCCACTGAGCCACACAGCCACTCAGCTACACAGCTATTCAGCTACTCAGCTAGTCAGGTACTCAGCTACTCATCCACTCAGCCAATCAGATATTTAGCTACTCAGCTACTCAGCTACTCAGATACTCAGCTACTCACCTACTCACCTACTCAGCTACACAGCTACTCAGCTACTCAGCTACTCTGCTACTCAGCTACTCAGCTACTCAGCTACTCATCTACTCAGCTACTCATCTACTCAGCTACTCAGCCACTGAGCCACACAGCCACTCAGCTACACAGCTATTCAGCTACTCAGCTAGTCAGGTACTCAGCTACTCATCCACTCAGCCAATCAGATACTCAGCTACTCAGCTACTCAGCTACTCAGGTACTCAGCTACTCATCTACTCACGTACTCTTATACTCAGCTACACAGCTACTCAGATACTCAGCTATTCAGCTACTCAGCCACACAGCTACACAGCTACTAATCTACTCAGCCACTCAACCAATCATCTACTCATCTACTCAGCCACTCAGCTACTCAGCTACTCAGCTACTCAGCCACTCAGCTACTCAGCCACTCAGCTACTGAGCGACTTAGCTACTCAGCTACACAGCTACTCAGCTACTCAGCTACTCAGCTACTCTGCTACTCAGCTACTCATCTACTCAGCTACTCAGCCACTGAGCCACACAGCCACTCAGCTACACAGCTATTCAGCTACTCAGCTAGTCAGGTACTCAGCTACTCATCCACTCAGCCAATCAGATATTTAGCTACTCAGCTACTCAGCTACTCAGGTACTCAGCTACTCATCTACTCACCTACTCTTATACTCAGCTACACAGCTACTCAGATACTCAGCTACTCAGCTACTCAGCCACACAGCTACTCAGCTATTAAGCTACTCAGCTAGTCAGCTACACAGCTAGTCAGCTACTCACCTACTCAGCTACTCAGCTACTCAGCTACACAGCTACACAGATACTCAGCTACTAATCTACTCAGCCAATCAGCTACTCAGCTACTCAGCCAATCAGCTACTCAGCCACTCAGCTACTGAGCGACTCAGCTACTCAGCTACACAGCTACTCAGCTACTCAGCTACTCAGCTACACAACTACTCAGCTACTCAGCTACTCAGCTACTCAGCTACTCAGCTACTCAGCAACTCAGCTACTCAGCTACACAGCTACTCAGCTACTCATCTACTCAGCTACTCAGATACTCAGCCACTCAGCATCTCAGCCACTCAGCCACTCAGCTTCTGAGCTACTCAGATACTCAGGTACTCAGCTACTCATCTACTCACCTACTCATATACTCAGCTACACAGCTGCTCAGATACTCAGCTACTCAGCTACTCAGCTACACAGCTACTCAGCTACTAATCTACTCTGCCACTCAACCAATCTTCTACTCAGCTACTCAGCCACTCAGCTACTCAGCTACTCAGCTACTCAGCTACTCAGCAACTCAGCTACACAACTACTCAGCTACTCAGCTACTCAGCCACTCAGCCACTCAGCTACTCATCTACACATCCACTCAGCCACTCAGCCACTCAGCTACTCAGCTACTCAGCTACACAACTACTCATCTACTCAGCTACTCAGCCACTCAGCAACTCATCTACTCAGCTACTCAGATACTCAGCCACTCAGCATCTCAGCCACTCAGCCACTCAGCTTCTGAGCTGCTCAGATACTCAGCTACGTAGCTACTCACCTACTCAGCTACACAGCTACTCAGCTATTAAGCTACTCAGCTAGTCAGCTACACAGCTAGTCAGCTACTCACCTACTCAGCTACTCAGCTTCTCAGCTACACAACTACTCAGCTATTCAGCTACTCAGCTACTCAGCTACTCTGCTACTCAGCTACTCAGCTACTCAGCTACTCTGCTACTCAGCTACTCAGGTACTCAGCTACTCATCTACTCACCTACTCATATACTCAGCTACACAGCTGCTCAGATACTCATCTACTCAGCTACTCAGATACTCAGCTACTCAGCAACTCAGTTACTCAGCTACACAGCTACTCAGCTACTCATCTACTCAGCTACTCAGATACTCAGCCACTCAGCATCTCAGCCACTCAGCCACTCAGCTTCTGAGCTGCTCAGATACTCAGGTACTCAGCTACTCATCTACTCACCTACTCATATACTCAGCTACACAGCTGCTCCGATACTCAGCTACTCAGCTACTCAGCTACACAGCTACTCAGCTACTAATCTACTCAGCCACTCAACCAATCTTCTACTCAGCTACTCAGCCACTCAGCTACTCAGCTACTCAGCTACTCAGCTACTCAGCAACTCAGCTACACAACTACTCAGCTACTCAGCTACTCAGCCACTCAGCCACTCAGCTACTCATCTACACATCCACTCAGCCACTCAGCCACTCAGCTACTCAGCTACTCAGCTACACAACTACTCATCTACTCAGCTACTCAGCCACTCAGCAACTCATCTACTCAGCTACTCAGATACTCAGCCACTCAGCATCTCAGCCACTCAGCCACTCAGCTTCTGAGCTGCTCAGATACTCAGCTACGTAGCTACTCACCTACTCAGCTACACAGCTACTCAGCTATTAAGCTACTCAGCTAGTCAGCTACACAGCTAGTCAGCTACTCACCTACTCAGCTACTCAGCCACTCAGCTACTCATCTAATCAGATACTCAGATTCTCAGCCACTCAGCATCTCAGCCACTCAGCCACTCAGCTTCTGAGCTACTCAGATACTCAGCTACGTAGCTACTCACCTACTCAGCTACACAGCTACTCAGCTATTAAGCTACTCAGCTAGTCAGCTACACAGCTAGTCAGCTACTCACCTACTCACCTACTCAGCTACTCAGCTACTCAGCTACACAACTACTCAGCTATTCAGCTACTCAGCTACTCAGCTACTCAGCTACTCAGCTACTCAGCTACTGTGCTACTCAGCTACTCAGCTACTCAGCTACTCAGCTACTCATCTACTCAGCTACTCATCTACTCAGCTACTCAGCCACTGAGCCACACAGCCACTCAGCTACACAGCTATTCAGCTACTCAGCTAGTCAGGTACTCAGCTACTCATCCACTCAGCTACTCAGCTACTCAGCTACTCAGCCACTCAGCTACTCAGCCACTCAGCTACTGAGCGACTCAGCTACTCAGCTACACAGCTACTCAGCTACTCAGCTACTCAGCAACTCTGCTACTCAGCTACTCATCTACTCAGCTACTCAGCCACTGAGCCACACAGCCACTCAGCTACACAGCTATTCAGCTACTCAGCTAGTCAAGTACTCAGCTACTCATCCACTCAGCCAATCAGATATTTAGCTACTCAGCTACTCAGCTACTCAGATACTCAGCTACTCACCTACTCACCTACTCAGCTACACAGCTACTCAGCTACACAACTACTCAGCTATTCAGCTACTCAGCTACTCAGCTACTCAGCTACTCAGCTACTCAGCTACTCTGCTACTCAGCTACTCAGCTACTCAGCTACTCATCTACTCAGCTACTCATCTACTCAGCTACTCAGCCACTGAGCCACACAGCCACTCAGCTACACAGCTATTCAGCTACTCAGCTACTCAGCTACTCAGCCACTCAGCTACTCAGCCACTCAGCTACTGAGCGACTCAGCTACTCAGCTACACAGCTACTCAGCTACTCAGCTACTCAGCTACACAACTACTCAGCTACTCAGCTACTCAGCTACTCAGCTACTCAGCTACTCAGCAACTCAGCTACTCAGCTACACAGCTACTCAGCTACTCATCTACTCAGCTACTCAGATACTCAGCCACTCAGGATCTCAGCCACTCAGCCACTCAGCTTCTGAGCTACTCAGATACTCAGGTACTCAGCTACTCATCTACTCACCTACTCATATACTCAGCTACACAGCTGCTCAGATACTCAGCTACTCAGCTACTCAGCTACACAGCTACTCAGCTACTAATCTACTCAGCCACTCAACCAATCTTCTACTCAGCTACTCAGCCACTCAGCTACTCAGCTGCTCAGCTACTCAGCTACTCAGCAACTCAGCTACACAACTACTCAGCTACTCAGCTACTCAGCCACTCAGCCACTCAGCTACTCATCTACACATCCACTCAGCCACTCAGCCACTCAGCTACTCAGCTACTGAGCTACACAACTACTCATCTACTCAGCTACTCAGCCACTCAGCAACTCATCTACTCAGCTACTCAGATACTCAGCCACTCAGCATCTCAGCCACTCAGCCACTCAGCTTCTGAGCTGCTCAGATACTCAGCTACGTAGCTACTCACCTACTCAGCTACACAGCCACTCAGCTATTAAGCTACTCAGCTAGTCAGCTACACAGCTAGTCAGCTACTCACCTACTCAGCTACTCAGCTTCTCAGCTACACAACTACTCAGCTATTCAGCTACTCAGCTACTCAGCTACTCTGCTACTCAGCTACTCAGCTACTCAGCTACTCTGCTACTCAGCTACTCAGGTACTCAGCTACTCATCTACTCACCTACTCATATACTCAGCTACACAGCTGCTCAGATACTCATCTACTCAGCTACTCAGATACTCAGCTACTCAGCAACTCAGCTACTCAGCTACACAGCTACTCAGCTACTCATCTACTCAGCTACTCAGATACTCAGCCACTCAGCATCTCAGCCACTCAGCCACTCAGCTTCTGAGCTGCTCAGATACTCAGGTACTCAGCTACTCATCTACTCACCTACTCATATACTCAGCTACACAGCTGCTCCGATACTCAGCTACTCAGCTACTCAGCTACACAGCTACTCAGCTACTCATCTACTCAGCTACTCATCTACTCAGCTACTCAGCCACTGAGCCACACAGCCACTCAGCTACACAGCTATTCAGCTACTCAGCTAGTCAGGTACTCAGCTACTCATCCACTCAGCCAATCAGATACTCAGCTACTCAGCTACTCAGCTACTCAGGTACTCAGCTACTCATCTACTCACCTACTCTTATACTCAGCTACACAGCTACTCAGATACTCAGCTACTCAGCTACTCAGCCACACAGCTACTCAGCTATTAAGCTACTCAGCTAGTCAGCTACACAGCTAGTCAGCTACTCACCTACTCAGCTACTCAGCTACTCAGCTACACAGCTACACAGCTACTCAGCTACTAATCTACTCAGCCAATCAGCTACTCAGCTACTCAGCCACTCAGCTACTCAGCCACTCAGCTACTGAGCGACTCAGCTACTCAGCTACACAGCTACTCAGCTACTCAGCTACTCAGCTACACAACTACTCAGCTACTCAGCTACTCAGCTACTCAGCTACTCAGCTACTCAGCAACTCAGCTACTCAGCTACACAGCTACTCAGCTACTCATCTACTCAGCTACTCAGATACTCAGCCACTCAGCATCTCAGCCACTCAGCCACTCAGCTTCTGAGCTACTCAGATACTCAGGTACTCAGCTACTCATCTACTCACCTACTCATATACTCAGCTACACGGCTGCTCTGATACTCAGCTACTCAGCTACTCAGCTACACAGCTACTCAGCTACTAATCTACTCAGCCACTCAACCAATCATCTACTCAGCTACTCAGCCACTCAGCTACTCAGCTACTCAGCTACTCAGCTACTCAGCAACTCAGCTACACAACTACTCAGCAACTCAGCTACTCAGCCACTCAGCCACTCAGCTACTCATCTACACATCCACTCAGCCACTCAGCCACTCAGCTACTCAGCTACTCAGCTACACAACTACTCATCTACTCAGCTACTCAGCCACTCAGCAACTCATCTACTCAGCTACTCAGATACTCAGCCACTCAGCATCTCAGCCACTCAGCCACTCAGCTTCTGAGCTGCTCAGATACTCAGCTACGTAGCTACTCACCTACTCAGCTACACAGCTACTCATCCACTCAGCCACACAGCCACTCAGCTACACAGCTACTCAGCTACTCAGGTACTCAGCTACTCATCCACTCAGCCAATCAGATACTCAGCTACTCAGCCACTCAGCTACTCAGCTACTCAGCTACACAACTACTCATCTACTCAGCTACTCAGCCACTCAGCTACTCATCTACTCAGCTACTCAGATACTCAGCCACTCAGCATCTCAGCCACTCAGCCACTCAGCTTCTGAGCTGCTCAGATACTCAGCTACGTAGCTACTCACCTACTCAGCTACACAGCTACTCAGCTATTAAGCTACTCAGCTAGTCAGCTACTCAGCTATTCAGTTACTCAGCTACTCTGCTACTCAGCTACTCAGGTACTCAGCTACTCATCTATTCACCTACTCATATACTCAGCTACACAGCTGCTCAGATACTCATCTACTCAGCTACTCAGATACTCAGCCACTCAGCATCTCAGCCACTCAGCCACTCAGCTTGTGAGCTACTCAGATACTCAGGTACTCAGCTACTCATCTACTCACCTACTCATATACTCAGCTACACAGCTGCTCAGATACTCAGCTACTCAGCTACTCAGCTACACAGCTACTCAGCTACTAATCTACTCAGCCACTCAACCAATCTTCTACTCAGCTACTCAGCCACTCAGCTACTCAGCTACTCAGCTACTCAGCTACTCAGCAACTCAGCTACACAACTACTCAGCTACTCAGCTACTCAGCCACTCAGCCACTCAGCTACTCATCTACACATCCACTCAGCCACTCAGCCACTCAGCTACTCAGCTACTCAGCTACACAACTACTCATCTACTCAGCTACTCAGCCACTCAGCTACTCATCTACTCAGCTACTCAGATACTCAGCCACTCAGCATCTCAGCCACTCAGCCACTCAGCTTCTGAGCTGCTCAGATACTCAGCTACGTAGCTACTCACCTACTCAGCTACACAGCTACTCAGATATTAAGCTACTCAGCTAGTCAGCTACACAGCTATTCAGCTACTCACCTACTCAGCTACTCAGCTTCTCAGCTACACAACTACTCAGCTATTCAGCTACTCAGCTACAAAGCTACTCTGCTACTCAGCTACTCAGCTACTCAGCTACTCTGCTACTCAGCTACTCAGGTACTCAGCTACTCATCTACTCACCTACTCATATACTCAGCTACACAGGTGCTCAGATACTCAGCTACACAGCTACTCAGCTACTCAGCTACACAGCTACTCAGCTACTCAGCTACTCAGTTACTCAGTTACTCAGCTACTCAGCAACTCAGCTACTCAGCTACTCAGCTAATCAGCTACTCCGCTACTCAGCTACTTAGCGACACAGCTACTCAGCTACACAACTACTCATCTACTCAGCTACTCAGCCACTCAGCTACTCATCTAATCAGCTACTCAGATTCTCAGCCACTCAGCCACTCAGCTTCTGAGCTACTCAGATACTCAGCTACGTAGCTACTCACCTACTCAGCTACACAGCTACTCAGATATTAAGCTACTCAGCTAGTCAGCTACACAGCTATTCAGCTACTCACCTACTCAGCTACTCAGCTTCTCAGCTACACAACTACTCAGCTATTCAGCTACTCAGCTACAAAGCTACTCTGCTACTCAGCTACTCAGCTACTCAGCTACTCTGCTACTCAGCTACTCAGGTACTCAGCTACTCATCTACTCACCTACTCATATACTCAGCTACACAGGTGCTCAGATACTCAGCTACACAGCTACTCAGCTACTCAGCTACACAGCTACTCAGCTACTCAGCTACTCAGTTACTCAGTTACTCAGCTACTCAGCAACTCAGCTACTCAGCTACTCAGCTAATCAGCTACTCCGCTACTCAGCTACTTAGCGACACAGCTACTCAGCTACACAACTACTCATCTACTCAGCTACTCAGCCACTCAGCTACTCATCTAATCAGCTACTCAGATTCTCAGCCACTCAGCCACTCAGCTTCTGAGCTACTCAGATACTCAGCTACGTAGCTACTCACCTACTCAGCTACACAGCTACTCAGCTATTAAGCTACTCAGCTAGTTAGCTACACAGCTAGTCAGCTACTCACCTACTCACCTACTCAGCTACTCAGCTACTCAGCTACACAACTACTCAGCTATTCAGCTACTCAGCTACTCAGCTACTCAGCTACTCAGCTACTCAGCTACTCTGCTACTCAGCTACTCAGCTACTCAGCTACTCATCTACTCAGCTACTCATCTACTCAGCTACTCAGCCACTGAGCCACACAGCCACTCAGCTACACAGCTATTCAGCTACTCAGCTAGTCAGGTACTCAGCTACTCATCCACTCAGCCAATCAGATACTCAGCTACTCAGCTACTCAGCTACTCAGGTACTCAGCTACTCATCTACTCACCTACTCTTATACACAGCTACACAGCTACTCAGATACTCAGCTACTCAGCTACTCAGCCACACAGCTACACAGCTACTAATCTACTCAGCCACTCAACCAATCATCTACTCATCTACTCAGCCACTCAGCTACTCAGCTACTCAGCCACTCAGCTACTCAGCCACTCAGCTACTGAGCGACTCAGCTACTCAGCTACACAGCTACTCAGCTGCTCGGCAACTCAGCTACTCTGCTACTCAGCTACTCAGCTACTCAGCTACTCAGCTACTCAGCTACTCATCTACTCAGCTACTCATCTACTCAGCTACTCATCCACTCAGCCACACAGCCACTCAGCTACACAGCTACTCAGCTACTCAGGTACTCAGGTACTCAGCTACTCAGGTACTCAGCTACTCATCCACTCAGCCAATCAGATACTCAGATACTCAGCTACTCAGCTACTCATCTACTCAGCTACTCAGCTACACAACTACTCAGCTACTCAGCCACTCAGCCACTCAGCCACTCAGCTACTTAGCTAGTCAGCTACTCAGCTAGTCAGCTACTCATCTAGTCAGCTACACAGCAACTCAGCTACACAACTACTCAGCTACTCAGATACTCAGCTACTCAGCTACTCAGCTACACAGCTACTAAGCTACTAATCTACTCAGCCACTCAGTCACTCAACCAATCATCTACACAGCTTCTCAGCTACTCAGCCACTCAGCCACTCAGCTACTCAGCTACTCTGCTACTCAGCTACTCAGGTACTCAGCTACTCATCTACTCACCTACTCATATACTCAGCTACACAGCTGCTCAGATACTCAGCTACACAGCTACTCAGCTACACAGCTACTCAGCTACTCAGCTACTCAGTTACTCAGTTACTCAGCTACTCAGCAACTCAGCTACTCAGCTACTTAGCTAATCAGCTACTCCGCTTCTCAGCTACTCAACGACACAGCTACTCAGCTACACAACTACTCATCTACTCAGCTACTCAGCCACTCAGCTACTCATCTAATCAGCTACTCGGATACTCAGCCACTCAGCATCTCAGCCACTCAGCCACTCAGCTTCTGAGCAACTCAGATACTCAGCTACGTAGCTACTCACCTACTCAGCTACACAGCTACTCAGCTATTAAGCTACTCAGCTAGTCAGCTACACAGCTAGTCAGCTACTCACCTACTCAGCTACTCAGCTACTCAGGTACTCAGCTACTCATCTACTCACCTACTCTTATACTCAGCTACACAGCTACTCAGATACTCAGCTACTCAGCTACTCAGCCACACAGCTACACAGCTACTAATCTACTCAGCCACTCAACCAATCATCTACTCATCT